>CM031613.1:29120186-29134167 GCA_018398815.1 Conus ventricosus
TTGGTTCTCTTTGTCGTGGAATCCATGCAGCTTGCATGCATTGAATGTAGGTACAAATAAGGCAAGATGATTTGGTTTATCACCTGTAGGATGATCAGTTGTCTTAGAGGAAAGACTGGTTCGCAACATCGTACATGGAGGCGTTGCAAGGACACATGCCTCGTAGATGTTAGATTTTAAATATAAATAAAAAAGCTACGGCTGGCTTATGACGGACTTAGCAAATCTCCAGGACATTTTTTTCCTCTGATAGACTAGGGACACACCGTTTTTTTTATTGGACATGCAGGAGTTAAAGAAAATGAAAAAGCTGACACATTGGCAGGCAAAGCAACAACGACTGGAGTACAGCTTGGCCGATTTGATGTAATAAGAAACCTAAAAAATCACCAAAATAAAACAATCAAGAGAAAAACCGCTATACCACAGACCATCTTTCAGATCAGATCATCAAGAGAGGAAGTGACCAAACATCCAGACTTAAAGGAAGAGCAAGAAATATCACCAACCATACAAGCATTGGAATAATATCAAGGCCAACACTGCGAAGACTTCTAGAGATTGGAGCAAACTCTTACTGGGCTTTTCCAATAACAGACACAAACGATCAAGCGCATGTCAAGTGAGATTAGACTTTGAATCTCCCAGGAACCCCAGTCAATACTGTACACGTGCGTGCGCTGGTATGTGGTGTGATACAGGCGTGTAAATTGGAGAGTCCACAGATGTGAGCGTGTGTGCGTGTATGTGTGGTTTTGTGTGTATGTGTGTGTGTGTGTGTGTGTGTGTGTGTGTGTGTGTGTGTGTGTGTGTGTGTGTGTGTGTGTGTGTGTGTGTGTGTGTGTGTGTGTGTGTGTGTGTGTGCGTGTGTGCGTGTGTGTGTGTGTGTGTGTGTGTGTGTGCGTGCATGCGTGCGTGCGTGTGTGTGTGTGTGTGTGTGTGTGTGTGTGTGTGTGTGTGTGTGTGTGTGTGTGTGTGTGTGTGTGTGTGTGTGTGTGTGTGTGTGTGTGTGTGCGTGCGTGCGTGCGTGTGTGTGTGTGTGTGTGTGTGTGTGTGTGTGTGTGTGGTGTGTGTGTGTGTGTGTGTGTGTGTGTGTGTGTGTGTGTGTGTGTGTGTGTGTGTGTGTGTGTGTGTGTGTGTGTGTGTAAATGATACACGAGGTGTCAAAAGTAAATTAAAGGCCACGTCTGGCCTAAGCTACGCTCGAAAAACCTCCATGAACTTTTTCCCTATTTCGGTTAAAGACACAAGGTTTACTATTTCTAACTGAGAGTGGTACGTGCACAGTTTACGTTTATAAGTAGACGTGAGGTTACAAAGGTTCTGAAGGTTTTGTGGATTTGTTTTGGCCAAATCCAGGAATAAAAACTACACGTAGGACTGTGAGGACAAGGACGGGACAGATTGTTTATGGCATTGTTGAAGGCGAATTGTAAAAGGTATAACATATTTTGACTCAATGAGGCACTGATTCATCTTTTGTACTGAAACGTGTATGCATAACAAGAATTATTTGAAACTATACTGAAAAACCATTTATTTTCATGCAAGTAGTGTACAAATTAGTTGTTAACTAACAGGGAAAAGTATTTCCCTTTGTTCTTCTGGTTGTGTGTCCATGTACGTGCGAGAGTTTAACAGACGGGATGAGGGTATATTTAAGATAATATGCATGATTGATAGAACTCGATGATTTAATCGAGTAAATACCTACCCAGGTACGACCTGTCGTTTCAATGGATCGACGGCACTATTGCTCACCGCGCTGTTCAGAAGTACGAACGACGTCGAACGGATATACTTCAGCTGTGTGTAGTTAATGATCCATGTCCAATAAGAATTCGTTTCTCTGATTGTGAATGGTCTCGCGAAGCGTCCATTTTGTGCGAATTTGATCCCATAAACACCAGCACACCTTCCTTTCCAGCACCCCGAATTTTTGAATATAAAACGAACATCTTCGTAAAACTGAACGTAACAATCTGCCCGTCAGGACACGTGACCCACGATTTCCTGTCATGTGACATTCGCAGTGCCTGCTGGAAATTTGACCCCACCTCTGTCGGTGAGTCATGCCAGTCAGCAGGGAGGAGCCCTGCTGTTCCCATGTACCTGTGCGAGGACAGGATGACTTCGGTGCCTTACACGCTGGTGTGTGACCACCGTCAGGACTGCCTGGATGCCAGTGATGAACACTTCTGCCACTTCCCACCCTGTGTGCCTGGAGCGCAGTTCTCTTGGGGGGATGGTCAGGTAAAGAATCACAACCACTGTCATCACTATCATTGTTATCATCACCACCACCACCACCACCACCATCATCATCATCATCATCATCATCATCATCATCATCATCATCATCATCATCATCATCATCATCATCATCATCATCATCATAGGTAGCAGAAACAGGGCAGCAGCAAGCAGCAGCATCGTCGTCGCTGTTGTCGTTATTATGATGGTGATGATAGTGATGGTGGTGGTGGTGGTGGTGGTGGTGCCGATGATGATGATGATGATGATGATGATGATGAATGATGATGATGATGATGATGATGATGATGATGATAGCGGTGCTGGTAAATACCACACTAGGAAGATTACTCACGTTATTAAATTTTCATCCTGGGAGCAATTATTACCCTACATGTTTGTTATTTACTGTTTACTGCTCCCTGCCTCATTTAACAGCTTTTGTCATACCAATCAACTGAAGGTTATGCTCCCTGCCTCATTTAACAGCTTTTGTCATACCAATCAACTGAAGGTTATCTGTATTTGTTACTCTTTGTCCGAGCAATTGTTTGACCACATTCAAGATATAAAAAAGGCTGTGGCAGTTGAGTGAATGTTAATTTGTGTTTGTTCATGTCTCTTGTTGTTGCTGTGTAGATGGGTTCAGTACCAATTAAATCGAGTTTTTTTGTATTTGGTACTCTTCGTCCATGTGTTTGTTTGACTATATTTAAGATAAAAAGGTAGTGTCAGTCTTGAATAAATGTCAGCTTGTGTTTGTTCATATACCCAGTCGTTGTTGCTGTGTTGCTGTCCTATGTAGGGTAAATGAGCAACCTTGAAACATGCTTTTAGCGGATGTTTCCTTGTTTGTTCTGTGTGCTTTGTGCTGTCATTTTTGCTAGGCGACTTGGTGTCGTACGTAGCTTTTGTTTGGAATTATGGGCGTGTATTTATTTCATCATGGGAGCAAGAGTTACCCTACTTGTTCGTTATTGACTGTTTGATCTTCAGTGCCTCATTTAAGATTTACCTTCATACCACACTATAAGTTTGATTAGCCACGCTAACTAAGTAATGCTCAATACCATTCTTAACAGACCGCAACCACAAGGAGATACCATAATCGCTGAAGAACAAACTTGATTCTGCACAAGCAAAGGCATCATCGAACAGATTGTTAACTTGCGTATCCTTCGCAAAATACGCTTCCATGCTATAGAGAGTTCTACCAAGCCTAAGGCGTTCCAGGAGAAGTGGCCATAGGTTGTTGGCATTGATGTAAAGTGGGTCCGTTGTCACACAGCTGAATGGATACTTTGCAGAAAGGGCGTTAGGAACATTGAACGGTACCCTCAAGACGACATGATGAATGGTGGTGACCGTGGCAGGGACCAGCTGTGTTTATTAATATGTGAGTCAGTTTAATTAATAATAATAATAATAATAATAATAATAATAATAATAATAATAATAATAATAATAATAATAATGAATACTTATATAGCGCCTATTCTCGGCTAGAGGCCAAACTCTAAGCGCTTTACAATCAACACTCGTTTACACAACGGGCTGCCTACCTGGGTAGTGCCGACTGAAGAGCTGCCAGCTGGCGCTTCATTCAGTCGTTTCCCGTGTCATCCAGTCAGTATCGTTCAATATCAAACACTCATTTTCCTTACTTTCTTCATTCTTGCCATTTCTCACGCAGGGTTCATGCTATGTGCAACGTGTCATCCATACCCACGGCCAAACTGGCCTACTCTTCCGAAAGTTGGTGATGGAATTTTACGTGTGTGCAAGATGTTATGCATGCGTTCACACACGAACCTCGGTTTATAGTCTCATTCGAAGGACTGTATGGAAATGGAATCAGAACCAATTTTAAAACTCCGAGGGAAAAATCCCCCTGTACCGAAACGCCCCGGCGGAGGTTCGAACCCGCAACCTCAGGATCACCAAGATTACGAGTCAGGCGCTCTACCAACTGAGCTATTCCGGCTCCCGGTTTGCTGTTTGGTAATGCTGTCGGGTCGTGGGGTGGTTGGGTGATGGGTTTTTAGGCAGTCTTCTTCTTGTCACTGTTAAATGGCACTGTCAGCTGTGGCCATGACTTGTGCTAATCATAGATCCCTACAAGAATTGTGGCCTGTCTCACTGTTGGTGTCAGTCTCTGTCATCGAGCCATTCGGTCGGCTGGGTCACTGTCAGGTCACTGACACAAACTTCTTTGGCTTAATACTGAGAGGTTAGGAACGAGAGAAATCCACCCCTTTCGTTTCATCCCCCCTCCCCCCCCCCCCCCCCCCCCAGCAGAATGGTAGTGGTGTCTGTGGTGTCACTGACATATTGGAGTTTGGAGTGACTCTGACTCTGGCGTGGAGTCTGATTTCCCTGCACTCTATCTACTGTCAACATTACTCTCTTTGGCAGTGGTGTTTGGGAGGATGTCTGAATTGGGGAGAATAGGGGGGAGGGGTGGGGGGGGAGAGCTAGAGCAGTGGTAGTCTTGGAAGATTGTATGTGATTTAAAGAACAGGGTAGGGATCTCAGCCATTTCTGATTAAACTTGCAGTAACTGAGTTCCACTGACATCTGTTTCAAATTTAAAATGACTATCTGGCTTCATGAAGGGCTATACAGCGAGAGAGAAGAGGAAGAGAGAGAGAGAGAGAGAAGAGAGAGAGAGAGAGAGAGAGAGAGAGAGAGAGAGAGAGAGAGAGAGAGGGGGAGGGGAAGAGGGGAGAGACAGAGACATTAATTGATTGATTTATAATGTATTCCCAAAGGTAACAAATAAGCAACAAGACGTTTTTCCCCACATTACCCGTTAAAAAGTGAGGATGCCAACATAGAACTCTGCTACAAATATAGCGCTAATTGGAAAAAAAATATGATGATTCATATTAGCAATAAAGAAAACAAACATGCACACAGAGCGTCTGTCTCAACACACACACACACACACACACACACACACACACACCACACACACACACACACACACACAACACACACACACACACACACACACACACACACACACACACACAACACACACACACACACACACACACACACACACACACACCACACACACACACACACATGTAGCATACAATATTCCTACACAAAAAGAAGATATTAGAAGCATCTAAAAATCAAACAATTTTCATCGACATTGCTTGTGGAGGAATGAACCGCGATTCATGAGACAGGCACGTTTTACGTGCCTCAACATACGTTCATATTCAACATTCTTGATCATAAAGCAAGCTTGGTTTTTAAGAAATACAAGATAATGTTCTTTTTTAAGAGAGAGAGAGAGAGAGAGAGAGAGAGAGAGAGAGAGAGAGAGAGAGAGAGAGAGAGAGAGAGAAAGAGAGAGAGGGAGGGGGAGGGGGGAGATATCGAATCATGCTTCATATTATGAAAAAGAAAGAAAGAAGGACGGAAAGAAAAAAAAAAAGAAAGAAGGAATGAAGGAAAGAAAATTTAAAAGGCAGAAAGCCAAGAAGAAGAAGAAGAAGAAGAAGAAGAAGAAGAAGAAGAAGAAGAAGAAGAAGAGGAAGACGGGAAGGGGTGAGGGGAGATATAAAGGGAAAAAACCTACTATTCACCCTCCCACCGAAGCATCCGCCACCCACATTCCTCTCCCCGCTAAAAGTGATATAGTAGGTGCTGGACAGCGCTCATATACAGACGCTGCATGAGTACATTTATAGATATTGCACACATTGACCTGTAATATGCATTGACATAGCGTGTACAGTCATTTATGGTGGGATATTAGTATGAAACAGTAGTACTTGTGAACAAGAACGGTCAGTTTTGTGGAAATCAGTAAAATATATGTTGGTGATGATATAGCAATGATGTAGATGTGAACAGACTTTGGTCATATGAATTGTACTGCATATCTAAATGACTACCGAGTGTACAAAATATGTAAGCTGTTTTCTCCTGTGCGATTCTGAACTTCGATGGCATTTAATCTCGAATGTGTTCCAGAGAAGAGGAGCAGAATAGCACAGACTTGTTTTAATTAAGTCAAATCAAGGACTGGGAACCTGAAGCTTCGTAGGATTTCTAGAACTGGTGTTTAATTTGGATTGGATACCCTGCGTTGCTTATCCTGATACGTTGTTTTGCATAAACATACTTTATTGATGACATAGATATTCTTAAATGATAGAACCCCAACTTAAACATATTCCAAGTCGGTGAGGCTCGAAGACTACCTAACCGTTTTAAGGCACGTTTATTGATGCTGATTAAAGGTTTCACTAAATGTCGCTGGCTGAGTCACATAGTGTCAGACAGTAGGTGACTGAAAAAAGAATGTATACACTGGAGTTGTGAGTTGTGTCCAGAATTTGCCTGGCAGGCTAGAATGGGACATCTCCCTGTTTGTGACAGTTTTTTTCCGATTGTTTGTTTTTGCGTCTTTTGTTTAGCATAGTAACTTTAACTGTCATTTCCTTGTCTACATGTGTAATTATAAACATTTGAACACACCATGAGCATTAGCTTGTTGACGTTTAAATTTTCACATTTTTGTAAAGCTACGTAATTGTTCAGTGGAAAATAAACAAGGGCGGTCACTTGGTGAAAAGTGACCACTAGAGATAGCTTCTGGTCATGTGTTTTTGAACACGGGTATGCACTCACTAGGAGGGAAAAATAAGTTTTACCCAGCAAGGGCCTAAAGACTCGAAACTGCCCAGGACTTTGGTCAAGGGGGTCCTCACCGCTGCCCAGCCCTTTACCAGTTACCTAATGGTTGGGGACAGCTACAGGGGAAAACTAAAAAAAAAGAAAGAAAGGATATATTTTAAATTTGGGAAACGGGTTATTTTACCAACCTTTTCTTTTCACCCCTTTCCCCCTTCACTCTTCCCCCCTCAGGTTTTCCTCCCTGAGACAGGTGTTAACGATGCCAGGGTGTGAGGAAACACCGGGTATTCACCCCTACATTAAAGACCCAGGAAAGGGGATGGGAATTCATCACTCCCTACAAAAATTAAAGGGGGCGACACTTTTCGATGCAACGGGCATCATGACAGTAGGGGCGAATCTTATCTCTGAGCAGGTATGGCTTATGATTGCGGGAATTTTTATTCCCTTTGTCGGATTTTGGGGTAAACTTACTTTTTAAAAATTTTTTTTCCCCTTTAAATTTTACATGTTTTGATTAAAGAAATGGACGATAACTTTTTTTATCTTCATATTTTTTCGCCTTAATTGGAACACAATAATTTTTTCCCAAACTAGCATTTTTTCCATTTCCCCAAATTTTCGAAAAAAACGGGGGAAAAAAATGTTACATTTTGGGAAGACGTTTAAGGATTTCAAGATATGTCTCTAAACCCACTGAGTTTTACGTTTAAATTACTTAAACATTTTTTAACTTCTTGAATTGTTTTTGGGGAGTATTAGGTAATGTCTTAAATATATTTGGTATATTAGAATGCCCTTTATTTTTTCTTCTTTTCCGATAATTTTCATTTCTTTTGATAAACTTCTTTGCTATATTTTAGCAAACAATCAGCAATCCTCAGCTTTATAAAAATTTAAGGGAAATTCAAAATTTGGTAAGACGAACAGGAAAATTTTGGTAACAAATTCCCACTTTTGATTGTTTTTTTTTGTCCAAATTTTTTGTATATTTTTTAAAAGTTTATGCATTTTTTTCAAAAAAGATGCCCCAATATTGTCGTTTTTCTCGACATGAATTCTGTTTTGTAATTTTTACCTTTTTATCCCCAAAATTTTTTATGATTTTTTTCTTTGTGATTTTTTTTCATTTTTACATTTTTTCGTTTCCAAATTTTTCTCATCTTTTAAACTTTCAATGAAGTGGCGTTCCACCAATATTACCCAAATTTTTTTTTTTTTGTTGTTTTTTAAATAATTTTACCGATTTTACTGTGGGTTTACGTGTACGGGGGTCCCCAAAAAATTGTGAGGGTTACTCATTAAATAAACAGGGGTCACTGGTTAAAAATGACCACTGAAGAAGCTTCTGTCATGTGTTTTAAAAACCTGATATCACCACTAGGGCCTAGGGGGAGGAGGAAAGAAACGTTTTAGCCCACAGATCCTAAAGACTCGAAAAGGAGACGTTGGTCAAGGGCCTCACCCCTGACCAGTCATTACCAATGAGCATAGTGTTGGGGGCACTCAGGGGGAAAAATAAAAAAAAAGAAAGAAAGGATGATATGTTAAATTGGAAACGGGTTTTTTACACGAACCCTTTTTCGTGTTTTCACCCTTCACCCCCTTTACTCTTCGCCCCGATTCCTCCCTAGACAGTGGGTTTAAAGATGGGCCCTGGTGAGGGAAAACCCCCGAGTTTTAGCCCTAGCAATTTAAAAACTCCGGGAAATCGGAATTCACATCTCTCCATGACAGGAAACAAGGGCGACACGTTTTTTGATGCGACGGGGACATGACAGAGGGGGGAATCTTTTTTTCCCGATGCAGGTAGGCTTATGATGCAGGGAATTATTTATTCTCCTGTTGGATCTTGGGGCCCAATTTTTAAGAAACTTGTAAGAATTTTATTGATTTTAATTTGAACCGAACGCCAGTGTGAGGGGGAAAAAAATACATTATAAATTTTATTAATGTTTTCGTGATTTTTAAAGTGTTTTCCTGAAGGAAGGAGGAGAAGAAAAAAACATTTGTAAGGGGGCCTTTTGGTTGATTGGAGGGATTGCGTGTGCGTATGGAGTAAATGCTGTCATGAATGCGTGTGTGCAAAAGTGACAGTGTGACAGAGTAATACAACCATTGCTTAAAAGATAAAGCGATGAATCTACAGTATTTTCTATAAAGCGATTGTTCGTTACTTTTTGACACAAGTTTTCCCAGAAAGGTGAATGGGCATTAAAATCCCCAGTGATAAGATATTATTAGATTTGTCTGACTGAAGTAATCGTAGCCATTCCGAATTAATATCATTGGGTCCTTGTGGTAAATAAATAGATTATTGTTGATACACTTGTATTTGTTTGTACCCTGGCTGCACAGGTATGCAACCCAGCAATATCTGATGGAATAGGACTTGCACATGGCGTATTCTTCTCATCCTCATTCACATATATAGCTACATTAACTTTTTATTTTCGTCGACGTTTTGGATAATAGGTGGAAAAAATAGTTTGGTAACTAAGGTAGTTTGTCCTTCCGAATATTTAGTGATTGCAAAGCTAATATGTTATATTTTCTTCAGCTAACTGCTGTATAAGTTGATCCTTTCCAGTTAGAATGGATCGACAATTCCATTGAAAAACTTTAAAATCTTTGTCCAACATTCAATTTCAAACAGGAAGAAGTAATAATAGAAAATAACCAGAGAAACCAAGTTAGAAAAAAATAAATTGAGATTCCCTACTCATGACTTTAAAGGCTACAAAAAACGAAGATCAGCCTGAAAATCTACACAAAAGGAATAATTCAAACACACAAGCCTTAATGTTTCTCAGCACATAGTCAATGACTAGGGTTTTATACGTAGATAGCAAGAAAAAGATCACATCTACACTTCTAGGAGTGGTGAGTTAATAGTTTATGAGAACGTGAAATCTGTTGAACCATGGACCATTGGACCACCACAGGGTAAGGGTGGAAGCTCCTAGGTGTTGTAGAGGGAACGTTTCGACTACTTCCGTGGCTGTTTCCAAAACAGGCCTCTGATATCACGCCCAGTGTTGACTGCAAGGGTCCTGGCTCCTTCACTTGAAGGGTGAATTCCATCAGTGAGGTTCCATTTGTTGGGAGAGAGATTCGCATGGCTTGATGAGGGAGACATCTTTCACATTGTTCAATTTCATTCCAAGTATGGCATTGAAAAAATCCACCTTGTGTGTGTGTGTGGTGTGTGTTATGTGTGTGTGGTGTGTGTGTGTGTGGTGTGTGTGTGTGTGTGTGTGTGTGTGGTGTGTGTGTGTGTGTGTGTGTGAGTGTGTGTGTGTGGTGTGTGTGTGTGTGTGTGTGTGTGTGTGTGTGTGTGTGTGTTTGTGTGTGTGTGTGTGTGTGTGTGTGAATTAAAAATGATTGAATGAATTGAATGAAAAATAAATAAATGAATGAACATATACATACATGTATCTTATTATAGGACAGAGAGTGAGATACGGAGACAGAGGGAGCTTAGAATCCTCTCTTTTTGGCAATTTGTTTGTCAAAATGTTTTGACTGCTTAAGGCAGAAAGCAAAACTGGCCAGTCTAAGAAAAGAATATGTAAAAAAAGATACGTTCCCGATGCAAACTGACATCGAATTGAATTTTCAGTAAAACAAAACACAATAACAGAGGGAGTTGCTTTTTTTCCCGTTAAACAAAATGCAATAAGAGAGAGAGAGTATGCCCTTTTTTTCCATCTAACAAATTACAGCGACAGAGAGAGCCGCCGTCAATAACAGAGAGAACCTATACAAAACTAGAACTTTAATGTAATTATCCAACTCGTCCTCCACAGCACACCCTTAGCCCCCCCTCCCCCCTCCCCATTTCAACTTTTATTCCCTCCATGTGTTCAATGCCTATAGTGTTCAATGGTGACCTATTCCTTATACACGAAAACAGTGCATCGCGTCAAACCTGGTCTGTGATGGCAACACTCACTGCGTGAACCAAGCTGACAAAAATACTGTTCGGGCATGAGTGATAAAGAGATGTACACCACTCGCATGTTCCTTCCAGAGTGGACTTCACCGCAAACGGAAAGATTCTGGTGAGCTCCATCTTGAATAGCTCCATGCATGCAAGTTCAGCCTCGCTGTGCCCCAAAAGTCATTTTGAATGTTTGGACAAGGACTTGTGTGTACCGGTGTATATGCGCTGCAATGGGGTGTATGACTGTCCTGATCATGAAGACGAAGCAGAGTGTCGTCATTATGTCTGCCATGGCTACTTCCGGTGTCGGAGTGTCAAGTGGTGTATTCACCCGGATCACGGTGTGATAACGTCTTTCACTGTCCTCAGCATGACGATGAGCTGTACTGTCATATACAATGCCCAGATCATTGCACGTGCTACGGGTATGCATTTTATTGTTGGCTGAGGGTCAGCCTCGAAGAACATCCCCAGCTCCGATTTTTGAATGCCACCTGCACTACAATGCGACCTTGGATGTCAGCCACAACACTCTCCTTGTGTATTTAAACCTTGCTCATTGTCTTCTTCAGCACATGGAAATGCCATCTTTGCCAAATTTGAGAATTCTGGACGTGTCTCACAATGAGCTGAAAATATTAGGGCACCACGATCTTTCAAAGTTGCCCAAACTAATGAAGCTATCTGCACGTGGTAATCCGCTATCATATCCTTTGATTCAACGTTCCAGTTTCAGGATGTTTTCTTCCATTAGAGAAATAGACCTTTCTTCTGTAAACATGAAGCAGTTGAACATTCCAGACTTTATCAACTTTCCTAACCTGGAACGTCTCAATTTGTCATATAGTGGCGTTGAAGTGGTGTCTATACGCAATGTGTCCTTTCCTTCAAAGCTCAGTGTGTTAGATTTGCAGGGCTGTTCATTAAAACGTTTCCCCAGATCGCTACTTCGCGATCTTGGCCACTTGACAAGGGTGTACGCTGGCACCTTCAGACTCTGTTGCTCTCAGGTGCTGCCCCCAGGATTCAACAAGCTGCAGTGCCATGCCCTCTGGATATCATGTCCTCTTGCCAGCATCTGATAAAATCTGACAACTACCGCATTGTGATTGTCCTTCTGTCGACGATGTGTGTGCTGGGGAACAGTATCTGTTTCATCATGGCCACCTTGATCAAACATAGCAGCTTACATTTTGAAGGATGTCACTTCCTGGGACATCTGTTTCTTAATGGATGCCTCATGGGTGTGCACCTAGCTGTGATAGCAGGCTCTGACTGGATGTACAGAGGGGTTTACGTATGGAAAGCGACAATTTGGAAGGAAAGCACAGCGTGTGCAATGACTGGCTTCCTGTACATTTTGCCCATGGAAGGGTCGACCTTCATGGTTTGTCTCATCACCTTGGATCGATTGCGTGCTCACCATTGCCAATCTGGCAACTCCCGGATGCAGACAACTTTTTCACACTTAACGCTGGTGACAAGTTGGCTGATTGGATTAGCCCTGGCCTCGGTCCCCTTACTTCCTGTAACGTCCCAGATGGAAGTTTACGGGCAGACGTCTCTCTGTGTGCCATTATTAGGAGTAGCCAAACATAACTTTAACGGTTACGAGTATTACGTAGCTGTGACTACTGTGTTGAACACTGCTCTGTCTGTGATAACACTGTGTGGGCAAAGTGCACTGTATGTTGAAATTCTCTGGTATAACAACGCCATGCGTTCAGTTCACAGCAATGTCACTGGACGTCTGATCTCTGTCTCTCTGACCCATTCTATATTCTGGGTTCTTCAAGGTTTGTTGTGTCTCCTTGGCGTGTTCCACGTGGAGATCCCAGAAGACCTGCAGGTCATGATCACTGCTGTTGGACTTCCTCTAATGGCGGCCATCAAACCCTTGCTGTACACACTGAGTGTGATGGAAGAGAAGAAAAGACTGTCCAGGCAGGAAAGGGTCAGGAAGCGAATCCTGTCTCAAGCTGCCGAAAAAAGAAAATCCTGCCCCAAAACTGTTAGCAGATGAAGTTCCTGTTGCAGTGTCTCAGAACTCTTTATATCTAATGTTCCAACGAACATTTATCAGATTCCTCACCTTGGGAGACAATTGCTATGAGCAGCTCTGACGCCTGTCCACCTGACAATATTCATAGTATTTATATTGTTAGTGAAAAATTATGATGGCCATACATCTGTGTGTGTGTGTGTGTGTGTGTGTGTGTGGTGTGCGTGCGTGCGTGCGTGCGTGCGTGCGTGTGTGGTGTGTGTGTGTGTGTGTGTGTGTTGTGTGTGTGTGTGTGTGTGTGTGTGTGTGTGTGTGTGTGTGTGTGTGTGTGTGTGTGTAAAAGACGAAGAGTCTATTTTGTATGATACTGTTCTTTAGAATCATCTTGATTTCTGTACTCTCTCTCTCTCTCTCTCTCTCTCTCTCTCTCTCTCTCTCCTCTCTCTCTCTCTCTCTCTCTCTCTCTCTCTCTCTCTCTCTCTCTCTCTCTTCTCTCTCTCTCTCTCTCTCTCTCTCTCTCTCTCGTGTTCGTTATGCCTGTTCTCTCAGTCTGTTTGGAGTCTTGTTTCTCGTACCGTCCACGATCAGTGTGCATAGCCCTTTGTATAAAGACTCTTCTTGGAACTATCTCTTTCTCCACGATAGGCTCACCTCCACAATGGATCTCTCTAAAACATTTTGTTTTTCAACACACCACCATTCACGCAAAAGATAGGATAAGAAGTAATCATTACAAATGATCATGCGCAATCAGACATATATTCTGATCGCATATAAGCGTTTGATGTTCATGCATATAAAATATTTTCCTAGAAATAAAGGCTGATTAGAATAACAATATGTTTCTTGATCACAACATAGTGAAACTACACACACTTTGAATTTGCCATTCCGATAAAAGTTCATATAGAACAAAATAAGTGGAGAACAACCACTAACTGGTGATGTGGGTTCTCATGTGGGAATGAAGACCAATCCCTGAGGCACAAAGTCGTTCACAGACATTGCATGGAATGTAGTCCTGCAAGGATGAGCCCCGTTTTCTCCGATTCCTCTTTTTGTGGATGGTGGCTCCTCTGTTGCACTCGAATGTCTTTCTGCCCTGGGTACACCGTTGGTTC
>CM031613.1:29134267-29139267 GCA_018398815.1 Conus ventricosus
ATGGGGTGTCTCAGGGAGGACAGGAACCATTGTCAGACACAACCCTACCATCCAGGCAGCCACACACACACTGTGAGCTGATGCTCTCCGAAAACGAAGGGTACTGAAAGGAAAACGCAGAACGATGAAGCGGTCGAGAGTGATGAGGCAGATGATGAAGACTGACACCCCACTGGACAGCAGAGACAGACATCCAGCTAACCGACAAATATGGCTCTTCGTCCACGTTCTCTCTTTCCACAGGTAACTCCTTGAAAACATTCTGTCAGCGACGCCAATGATCATCAGGTAAATACCCATGATCATATCTGCCGCACTCAGGTGTGTGACAAAGTGTCCAAAGCTCTGGTTGGAGTTGTGTTTAATAATCAGTAAACGATACACGAGGCTGCCGGCATTCCCTGCCAAGGCTAGAACCAACAGGAGAACGAGAAAAATCCGGTATAAATTAGACTTCAACAGATCATCACAAGAGGAGATTTCACTTCCAGGAGCGTGACATTTGAAGGTGTTGAAGCCAGGAGGTAGAACTGAAGGACAACACAGTTTGAAGTTGTCAGAATACAGCTCCTGGAGAAGTTCCAGTCCATGAAAGGCATAAGCAGAAAAGAAGTAACGGGACAGCCACGCAAGTCAAGCGACTGAAGTCCTGGCCATAGCTGACTGATGTCTCTTGGTATCACCTCAATACCTGCACCCGACGCGTTCAGCTTCTGAAGATTGGTTAATGACGCCAGGCTCTTTGTGTTCAATGTTTCCAACACTATGTTAGAGATATCAAGCTCAGTAATGGCATTATACTTCATGGCTGATGTGACATCAATAACAAACTCTCTCACCAATGGATTTTCGCTGAGAGATAAAATGTGAACATTGGGATTAATGCCAAGTCCTTAGTAGTGATATGAGTTAAGTTGTTATGACTGAGGATCAGCTGACGTAAGTTAGCTAGTGGTGGAGTCGTCAACTGTCTCAGCTGGCATTTGGCCAGGTTGAGATAAACCAGCATGCTGTTGTTAGCCATAGCCGCCAGAGTTAGCCCTGAGCCCTCAGCATGCAGGAAACGGAGTTTGGAGAACACGGTGACCTGGAAACTGTCATCACAGAAAAACGACCAGCCATAACACGTGCAGGGTTCAGGGCAGGTCAGGTTGAAGACCAGGTCACAGAGAAGCTCGTCGTCTCTCTGAGGACACTGAAAGACACCATCACAGAGGTGATCACTATGAAGACACACGGTGGAAGCTCGACAGCGGTAGAGTCCAGTACAGACGTAACTGTCACAGTCCTCCTCGTCCTGGTGCTCAGGACAATCCAGGACACTGTTACAACGCACGTAGACAGGCAGACAGTAGGACTCATGTCTGGAGCACAGGAAGTGGGTGTCAGGGCACAGCGAGGATGTGTGGTCAGCAGACGGTGGAGTGGTCAGTGGCTGGACACTGAAGTTGCCTGTGTTGAGAAAGTCCACCCGTGCAGGTGGTGTTACCGTCTGTGATAGGTCAGTGCGATATTGTTTACTGCAGCGAGCTTCGTCGGTCTTGTCCATACAGTTGAAGACCATGTCGCATTCCCCTGACTTTGGGATACACTATATATGAACACAATGTACTTTTATAAACAAAAGGAGATAGACACAGATATACAAAAACCTAATTGTATATACGTATATTCATACACGCATGTAGGCAAACACACACACACACACACACACACACACACACACACACACACACACACACACACACACACACACACACACACACACACACGCGCGCGCGCACACACGCACACACACACACACACACACACACACACACACACACACACACACACACACACACACACACACACACACACACCTAGGAGCTTCCACCCTTACCCTGAGGGAGGACAATGGTGGTCCAGTGGTCCATGGTCCAACAGATTTCACGTTCTCATGAACTATTAACTCACCATTCCTAGAAGTGTAGATGTGATCTTTTTCTTGCTGACTACGTTTATAAAACCCTAGTCATTGACTATGTGCTGAGACACATTAAGCCTTGTGTGTTTGAATTATTCCTTTTTGTGTAGATTTTCAGGCTAATCTTCGCTTTCTGTAGCCTTTAAACTCACTGCATAGGAATCTCAATTTCTTTTTTTTTTCTTTTTGTTGTTGTTGTTAACTTGGTTTTTCTGGTTATATTTCTATTACTATTTCTTCTTGTTTGAAAATTGAATGTTGGACAAAGATTTTAAAGTTTTTCAATGGAATTGTCGATCCATTCTAACTGGTAAGGATCAACTTATACAGCAGTTAGCTGAAGAAAAATATAACATATTAGCTTTGCAATCACTAAATATTCGGAAGGACAAACTACATAAGTTACCAAACTATTATTTTCCACCTATTATCTAAAACGTCGACGAAAATGAAAAAGTTAATGTAGCTATATATGTGCATGAGGATGAGAAGTATACGCCATGTGCAAGTCCTATTCCATCAGATATTGCTGGGGTGCATGCCTGTGCAGCCAGGGTACAAACAAATTCAAGTGTATTAACAATAATATCTGTTTATTTACCACAAGGACCCAATGATATTATAACGGAATGGTTACGATTACTCCAGTCAGACAATTCTAATAAATATCTTATCACTGGGATTTTAATGCCCATACACCTTTCTGGGAAAAGGGGTGTCAAAAAGTAACGAACAATCGCTTTATAGAAAATATTGTAGATTCATCTCTTTATCTTTTAAACAATGGTTGTATTACTCGCATCCCAGACAATCCAAAAAACAACCCAAGCGCCATTGACTTGTCATTGATATCTCCTGACTTAGGAGTGTTTTGCGACTGGCAAACCCTTGATGACTCATTAAATAGTGACCTTTTTCCAATTATTATTACATTAGAAAACATGCAATGTAAAACAAATGATGCAACGCATGACAAGTTCAAAAATATTGTTACAAATTTGCAAATTGGAACAAATTTCTGTCTTATTAAGTTCATTCTACATTGATATAGATACCATTAATAATCAAGATGTTGATACACTATATGACAGATTTCAAAAGACCATACATTCAGCTGCTCGTGAATCCATCCCAACAGTAAAATCTGTAAAATCTAAAAACATCTGGGTAATATCTGGTGGAACGACAATTGTCAACGTGCAAAAGATGAGAAAATTGCGAAATCGAAAGAATATAAACGTGAAAAAGATCAGAAAGAAAAAGTCATAAAGAATTTGAGAGAAAAAGAGTAAAGAATCTACAAAACAGAATAATTGCTCGAGAAAAACGACAATATTGGTCATCCTTTTGTGAAAATAATGTATCAAACTTTAAAGATATTCAAAAAGTTTGGACAAAATTAAAAACAATGAAAAGTGGAATTAATCTACCAAATTGTCCTGTTCGTCTTACCAATTCTGAATTTCCTTCTAATTTTCATAAAGGTGAGGCATTTGCTGACTTGTTTGCTAAAAATAGCAGCAAAGAAAATTTATCAACTGAAAATAAAAATTATCGAGAAAATAAAGAAAATAAAGACATTTATAATAAACCAAATCCTATTGAAGATCATTACCTAAATACTCCAATAACAATTCAAGAAGTTAAAGAATGTTTAAGTAATTTAAACAGTAAGACATCAGTGGATTTAGATGGCATATCTAATGAAATCCTTAATCATCTTCCACAAAATGTAATACATTTTCTCCTCTCGTTTTTTCAGAAATGTTGGGGAAATGGAAAAATTCCTATGATCTATTGTTGTTCCAATTCATAAGAAGGGAAAACCTATGAAAGATATAAGTAGTTATCGCCCCATTGCTTTAACGTCAAACACATGTAAATTAATGGAAAAAAATTATATTAAAAAAATTAGTTCACCATTGCAATAAACATAACATAATTCCTATCAATCAAGCTGGATTTCAAACAGGTAGATCCACAATTGAACACTTGGTTAAACTTTCTACCCAGTAAAACATCAATTTGCACGTCGCAAGAACATCTTAGCCACATTTTTTACATTCGTAAGGCCTACGAACATGTATGGCATAGGCGCTTGCTATATAAAATTAAGAATATTGGTATTAATGGTAATATGTTTAATTATATTCAAGAGTTCCTTCATTGCCGGTCTATTCAAACACGAATAGGAAATACTTATTCAATCCGTAGGCCTTTACAGATGGGTCTACCCCAGGTTCTGTAATTTCACCAATCTTATTCAACATTCTGATTTATGATCTACCAAAAGGTCTCTCAAAAGATACAGAATTAGCTCAGTTTGCTGACGACATATGTTTATGGGTGAAAGTAACTATGAAACGCCATACTTCTCTACGATCTCTGAATTACATCAAAATCAAATACCAGCATGAGCTCAATAAAATAAACAAATTCTTACATGAAAATGGGCTTTCCCTTTCAACAGAAAAAACTCACATGATGCTCTTCAACTCTGGTTATGATCCAGAAAAGCTACCAAAATTTACATTGGATGGTACAATTTTAAACTATGTTGAAAACGTTAAATTTCTAGGAGTCATATTAAGTAGCAAACGTACGTGGAATGCACACATTGATTACATTCTAAACAAAGGAAGGAAAAGTTTAAACTTCCTTAAAATTATAAATAAACAATCCTGGCCTCAAGATTCTAAAACAGTAACCATCTTAGCAAATGCTTTAGTTCGTTCAAGACTTTGCTATGCTCAAGAAGTTTTCTTTAATGCACCTCAATATCTTTTAAATAAATTCAAAGTGTTGATTGCAAAGTTTATAAAATTGCCCTTGGAGTCTCCACACATACATCAAATTTAGGGACATACAATGGGTAGGTGTTTTACCACTCACAGACTTCCGAAAAGCTTCTGCTTCAAAGTTAATTTTGAAAAGTTTCTCACAGAAAAATTTTTGTTCTCAAGAGGTATGCTTAGATTCAGAAAAGGACTTTGGAAAGCGTGCTCAAAACATACTCTCAAGAAAATCTCTCTCT
>CM031613.1:29146767-29154267 GCA_018398815.1 Conus ventricosus
CTGAAGAAGAATGTGTTTTTTGATACCTCTTTAAAAACAGCAAAATCGTCACAATCTTGCTCTGTTTTATCGCCAGATGTATCATGCGTACATTCGTCCGCATCATCATCCCCTATCCCCGAAACTTTTGATGTGAACATATCTTCCACAAATCCCAACTTTTCTCAAAAGAAATCATTTTCTTTTCGCTTTCCAGTACTCTGGAAGATACGAAGAAAGGATCTGCCACACTGAGTGGTCTGGGCATTTTGAGCAAAAAGCTTTGGGTCACTCCATCAGACCCATAGCCGGTCAGAAACAGCTCTCCTCAGGCAGGTGGTTGATCGGTTGTACTTCCGCCGATCAACAAAATCGAATACAAAAAACAACCAATTTGTCAGGAATTTTGATAAAATGTTCTGCACCTGAGGTTTTCACCGAAGGTGTGGTAAAGCCAGTTCCTCTTGACATCAGTCTTTCTGACATTAAGAAAGAACTGAGTCATTTTTCTTATGTTAAAAGACTTCCCAATAAAGATGGAAGTGAATCAAGAGCAATAAAAATCACTTTCCCAACATCAACACTGCCACAAGAAATCTGTATTGGGTTCCAGTGTTTCTCTGTTGATCCTTTTGTACCACCTGTTTATCGTTGTACTAGGTGCAAACAGACTGGGGCACACAAAGGCTGCGTGTCGGGCTAAGCCGACTTGTGGAAGATGTGGTCACAATGACCATGTCTTGGAATCGTGTACCAGGGCCAAACATTGTATAAACTGTTCTGGAGATCATTCAGCCTCTTACCTTGGATGCCCAGAATATAAACTACGTGTTTTGGCCGGTAAGCTAAAGTCTTCCAGCCACATGCCATATTCTGAGGCTCTCAGACAAATGAAAGTCCAAATGAGCAAAGGAGAGGTAAAGGTGCAGAATTAAAAGAAGACCCCAGGGTGCCGGGAAAACGATAATTCAACCAATGCTAATCACCACAGCAGGTCTTATTCCTCGGTTCTAAGTCAAGGAATGATGAAGGCTAATGAACAAAACCCGCTGCCCACTTCTTTGGATTCTAGCCCCCCCCCCCCCCCCCCTTCAATCTGGGCACACGTATTTTACCAACTCATACTGACAGTTCAAATCAAACTAGTATTGCTGTTACAAATCAGACAAGTATAGGACAGACATAAAAAAATTCGAAAACATCTGTGCCAAGTACTCTTAAAGAAAAGTCTGACTCTTCAAGTTCGTTCAAAAAACAATCTGTTAATTTTGATCTTGAAAAGATTTTAATTTATCTTGAAAATCTCTCAATTAAATTTCTGACCATCCTAACAAACATTTCTGATGTCATGACTTCGTCAATCATTGAATTGAAAACAATTCTGTCCAATGCCTGTCTGAACTCCAAATGAACGTACAAAGAGAAGTTCTGTCAAACGTTATCCGTTTTTGGTGTTCTCTGTTGCTGGTATTCTCAGTTATAGTCCTTTTCCTTACGAATAACATGATGTGTATGAGGCCTGAACAAGTCAAACCTACTGGTATTTGCTCGTTTCTACAATTGAACTGTAGAAGTAAGTGCAAGTTTGTATATTTCGAAAAATATTTGCAGAAGCATTCTTTTGACGTAGTTGTGCTTCAGTCATTGAACTGCCACAAAAATGACTTACCCAAGTAATAAATCTGTAAAACAAACGAAGAGAAAGTTGAATTATTTGCTGACACTTTCGCAGCAATGAGTCAGACTGAACATCTGCCTAAAGAAGAGCAAGAACGAAGAAGAACTATTGAAAACGAAGGGAGAAACATTGAACCACATGACAATGACAACACGTTATATATTAATAAAAATCTAACAATGGAGGAGCTTCTGTAATCACTTCGCCGTCTAAAATCTAGTAAAATTGCGACAAGATTTGTTTCCCATTTCTTGCAAAATGATAAAGCATTTTCCACAATGCTTTTTGAAAAAAAATATTAGAGTTCTTCCAATTATGCCGGAATTCTGGAAAGCTGCCAATGGCTTGGAAGAAAGCAACAGTTGTACCTATCCATAAACAAGGAAAATCAAAAAGAAAATCTTCTAATTTTCGACCCATTTTCTTGACTCCTCACATTGGAAAACTTTTTGAGAGGATAATGAAATTCAGATTAGAACATTTCCTTGAAAAGAATGGGATTTTGCCAATATTTCAGGCTGGTTTCAGAAAAGGAGGGGTGTCACTGATCATGTTAGTCTTTTAGCTTCACACGTCAAAAAAGCCTTGGCTAAGCGACACTCCACTTTAGCCACGTTTTTTTTATATTCATAGAGCGTACGATTCCGTTTGGCATTTTAAATTATTGTCCAAGGCTCATGAAATTGGGATTAAAGGTCGTTTCCACATGTTTTTACAATCATTTTTATCTGGAAGAACGCTACAAGTAAAACTAAATGGTGTGCTGTCAAGTACAAGATATGTTAACATGGGTCCCTCAAGGAAGTGTAATTTCTCCAATCCTCTTCTCATTGATGCTTTATGATCTTAACCAGATTGACACGAAAGGGGCAACTTTAGCTGCTTATGCAGATGATATTGCAATGTGGAAAAATGTAAATTGTAATTTTACAAAAAACAAAATCAAGCGTAATAAAATTGTTGAACAGTTTCAATTTGCGGTCAGTAACTTGTTAATTATTTGAATTCAAACGGTTTTAACTTATCAACGGACAAATCGGTTTTTACTATATATACAAAGAAAATATCGATTTTGAAGGTAGGGACGTTGTCAAAGTAAAAATAGGTTATTCTTTTTATTTTCCCAAGTAAGCAAGTAAAATTTCTAGGCGTTATTTTTCACTATAAATTATTTTGGTGTAAACATATAAATCATCTCGTGGAAAAGGCAAGAAAGAAAATTACGTTACTGCGAGTCCTAACTGGAATCCCTCTAATAAATTATGGATCTAATCTTATCCATGTCGCCTTAGGGACAGTTCGTTCGATTGTAGGTTATGGTCAAGAAGTATTTTTTACTGCATCAAAGACAGATTTACATAAGTTAACTAGCATTGATTGCTTAGCACTTAAAATTGCTTTGGGGCTTCCAAGCTGGGCATCAATTGATATGACTTACAGAGAGGCAGGAGTTTTGCCTTTAATCTTTCTGCAAAACGTTTGCCAGAGATTTTATAGTCTGTATTTGTCAAGGTTATTGGTCTCCAATTACTAAGTTTATCTCTTTCTAAATCTTTCCCCTTATGTATCAGAGTTATAATGCCTTGTCTTTAAGTAAATGAGAGCTTTCCTTTATCAAATGATTTCATGAAGGAGTTAGTCACAGTACTACCAATCTTACCCCAAAAGAATTTTAGAATTCTACTGTCAAACCGTTGCTTCCAGGAGCCGAATCATCTTTTAAGTTTTTAAGAGCAGAAGTTGTCTCATTGAGCGTAACCATGCCTTCGCATACTGCAACATACCTAGCCAAAGAGATATTATCAAATTATCGTCAGAGGATAGCAAACTATGAAGATTATGATTTTTTGTAGCAATTATGTAGAAAAGTTGAGATTTTCCTCTGATATCATTGTAAGCTGTACAATGGCATATAAAGTGATCTTCATTTTCTCTCACATCATCTGTACACATTACACACAGGTCATCTACAGTGCATTCAGGATTAAACCATCTTTTGTTTGTCCAAGTGTCCTACTTCTGAATCTGGCGAGCATATCCCTATGCCATTTATCAGTAATTACAATCAGACATGTTTTCTGGATGAGAGAGAGAGATTCAGATTCAGATGTTTTATTCTTACAGGCCTTGGCCCCTCAGAAGGGGGATATACATGAAACATAACAAAGTCGCTATACGAAACTAATAATAATGATTACAATCCACAAATGCAAAGTAAGCTTGAGAGAGAGAGAGAGAGAGAGGAGAGAGAGAGAGAGAGGAGAGAGAGAGAGAGAGAGAGAGAGAGAGAGAGAGCAGATCATCACCTGCTGCATCAGTCAGCGTGCGTAGCTTTATTCTGGGATGGTACGAGAAGGCACGACAGACAACTCAGCGTGAAATGTGAATTCTCCCCCGTAAATGTCCATCCAAATAAGCCTGTATGCAGACCAAAAATTCGCAAATATTTTCTCCTTTTGGCAGTCTTCAAAAATCCAATCGCCTATATTTATGACAGTAATAGCCACCTTCACCGCACAAGTCCAAAGAGGAGGACTGTGGTTTCTGAATCGCCCTTTGACGTGAAACATCATCCCTTTTGGTGCTTTGAGGTTAAGCCTACATCGGGAATGGCCGTGGGACGTCAAGACAGACGTGTTCAGCTCGATATAAGCACTACGGATAGCGAAATTAAATGTCTTGGCGTTGGAGACACAGTTCACGACATCGTCAGAGGTGAAAATGAGATCGTGTAGCCTTGTTGAGTTCCTCTGAAAGCTCACATTGTGAGTCGGCCGTGCTGTGCTCGTCCAGTTTGACCTCACCATAGCTAGTCAGACGAGATGTCTTTTGTGGTGCATCACACACACACACACACACACACACACACACACACACACACACACACACACACACACACACACACACACACACACACACACAGAGAGAGAGAGAGAGAGAGAGAGAGAGAGAGTGAGGAGAGGAGAGAGAGAGAGAGGGAGAGAGAGAGACAGAGAGAGAATGAACCTATGTACCTACTTGCGTGACCAGCACAGAGGACATTTTAATGATGAAGGTGAGTTGTGCTGTGTCTTCTCCACCTTCTTGCCTTCTACGGCTCATTGACCCCCCACGTACAGTGGCTGCCACGTGTATGATGACCCCATGAGTTGCTTTGTTATTTGGAGTATCCGTCTCCTAGAAGAATGGCTGACTAAGGCTTAAGAGCTTCTTGTGGCCTGCTGTTAGCCCATAGCGTTTGGTTCAGGAACGCCAGGACATGTCCGGTGATCCTGCACGTTGCATGTTTGGGGGCAACATCCTCCAACTTCCCTGTAGTTTGGACATGCACTGCCACGTGGAGGCACTGCATAGGGCTTGTAATGGAGAGGCTATATACTGACAGGAAAGGCTTATGCACTCGGGTCTCAATTCGCAGTGCTGTTTCACAGTGGTGCTAGACAGCATTGAGAGGTTGAAAGCGAGAGGTGACAAGCACACAGACGCTTCGCCAGCACACTAAGCGCTCCACTCTACCAGAAACACATTGACCGCTGGTCCGATCACCGCCTGATCAGGAGCAATATGCGCTTGCCCTGAAGGACCGAATCAGCCAGAGCCAAGCCACCAAGAAAGCTGAACACTGCTCGCCTGTATACCAGCGGACGCAGTCTGCAAGAAAAGATCCAGGAATGTCTGTCAAACACAACCTCACTGAAGAAACCTCTGGAGAGAAATGGAAAGCCTTCAAAGAATCCCTCTACAACCTCTGGAGAGGAATGGAAAGCCTTCAAAGAATCCCTCTACAACCTCTGGAGAGGAATGGAAAGCCTTCAAAGAATCCCTCTACAACCTCTGGAGAGGAATGGAAAGCCTTCAAAGAATCCTCTACAACCTCTGGAGAGGAATGGAAAGCCTTCAAAGAATCCCTCTACAAACCTCTGGAGAGGAATGGAAAGCCTTCAAAGAATCCCTCTACAACGCTGCAACTGGCACTCTTTGGCTTTGCTGAACACAAACACAGAGCCTGGATCGATGAAAACGACCTAGAGATGCACAAGCTCATAGACATGCTCCACAAGACCCACAGAGATCACCTCAGCGACACGACCTGCGAGAAGAAACAACATAAGTAACATCAAGCCAGGCAGCTCATCCAACAGAAGCTTTGGAGATGAAGAGCGATTGGTGGGAAAAGAAAGCTGAAAGTTACGGCTGACATCAACGACATGAAGACATTTCACGAGGGCCTTCGCACCATCTATGGACTAAAGACCACTGGGTCAACACCCATTCGTGCTTCTGACCAGACCACACCACTGAAAGATAAGACTGGCATTCTTGCTCGCTGGTTGAGCACTTCCATACGCTCTGGAATGGAAACTCATCAATATCTGAAAGACAATCGCAGCGCTCCCCAACTGCCAGTGAAGGGTTCTCTGGCAGATCCACCTTCCATTGCAGACACTGGAAAGGCTCTGAAGCAGACCACGTTCGGGAAAGCACCAGGAGCAGACAGAATTCCAGTTGACATCAACAAGAATGGAGATGAGGTACTCTGAGGAAAGTTGACCTACCTTTCCCGGTCTATGTGGGAAAAAAGGAGAAGTACCCCAAGACTCCAAAGATGCCTCTATTGTACACATCTACAAGAAGAAGAAAAGAGGTTAGTAACCGCTACAGATACAGACAAACAGATTACAGGACAAAACACAATGCATTTTGACCTCTTGGGTTTTTATTCAGGCAAAAAGCAAACAACATTTAGGACAGCGAAAAGGAAGAACGAGAAACCACTTATCCTCTCATATTCAGTGTAAAACGGCTGTTGGATGAATACGAGGCCATTAAGGAGGTGGTCATGGGAGTTGAAATAGTAATGATGACCGTGATAATAATGGCAATGATGGCAATAAAAGTGGTGATTGTGGTGATGATGAAAACGTATACAATAAGAGGAGGTATACGGGTAAGCGCTATTTTTTCTTTCTTTTCTTTTTTTTTTTAAAGAGAAAAAGTGCGCGCGCGCGCGCGCGCGCGTGTGTGTGTGTGTGTGTGTGTGTGTGTGTGTGTGTGTGTGTGTGTGTGTGTGAGAGAGAGAGAGAGAGAGAGAGAGAGAGAGAGAGGGGAGAGAAGAAGAGAGAGAGAGGAGAGATAAAGAGAGAGAGAGAGAGAGAGAGAGAGAGAAGGGAGAGAGAGAGAGAGAGAAGAGAGAGAGAGAGAGAGTGAAACAGTGTGCTTTGTTTATTTGTTTTGTGATTATTGTTTAATGGTATGATATGTCAGTGACGGTAGTGATTATTGTGGGTTGATGATGAAAGTGGTAAGGAATAGAAATGATACATTGAAAAAAAACCTAATGGGTGTTTGATTGTGATGATGGTAGTTGGAAAGGAAAGGAAGTGATCAATGGGTGAGGGGCTGTTCGTTATTGGGAGAGAAAAAAGGGGAAAGGGGCAAGGGGGGGGGGGGGGGGGGGGGGGAACTCATATCTCTCCGCCCACGCATACATATGCATGGATGGGAAACTCATGCACACAGTATCATTGGAAAAATAAAGTACTGTTGGATGGTGTTCATTGTGGTAGGTGAAATAATGAGTTGGCATTAATATGTTTGATGTTGGTTGAGAAGAAATGGAAATGATCAATGAGAAAAAGGGTATCGCGTCTTAGGGAAAAAACGTCACACACAAGAGGGGAAAAACATGTAAACAGTATTATTGGTGAATGATCATGATGATGAGACTTATTGTGAGAAGTGAGATAGTGTTGGCCTTGCTCATTTCCATTTACCCCCAACCGCATTATTAACTAATGCCGCCACATTATTTTTCAATCATGATAATGATCATAAATCCTATA
>CM031613.1:29156767-29161767 GCA_018398815.1 Conus ventricosus
CCTCAGTTTCCTCGTTTTAAAAGTACAAGAAGAAGGGGACAAGCTTCTTATGATAGCCATATGGGATTTGCCTCTTGTGCATCGCAGAAAAGATTCTTGCCAGGGTCGTCTTGAACAGACTCATCATTCACATAGCCGACTCCATCGTCCCTGAATCACACTGCGCAGGCAGGAGTAAAATCGACATGGCATTTTCTGTTCGCCGGTCAGAGGAGAGTGTCGTGAACAGATTCAGGAGCTCCACTCAGTGTTTGTTGATCTCACAAAGCCTTCAACGCCGTTAATCGGAGAGGACTTGTGGAAGATCCTTCACATATTTGATTGCTCAGAAAAGCTCATTTCACTGATCCTTTCATTCCTGATGGCACGCAGGCACGCAGGCGACAGTGCGAATAAACGGAGATGCCTCCGACCCATTCCAGTGAAAAAGGGAAGTGAAACAGGGATGCGTTTTAGCTCCCACCCTCTTTTCCATTCTCTTTGCTGTAATGCTGATTGATGCATTCCGGGACTGTGACAAGAGGATATAACGTATATTTTCGTTCAGACGCCAAACTCTTTAAGCTTTGACGACTTAGGCCAAGACTATGGTATTAATTCCCTTGTGAGCTAGTTCCTATTTGCTGATGACTGTGCATTGGCCACGCACTACCATGAAGACATCAAGTGCATCACAGATCGCTTTGTAGGGGCCTGTCAACGCTTGGACTTACAATCCGTCTTGGTAAGACCGAGACCATGTTCCACGCTTCACTGTCTAGAGCAGGGAGTGCTCCACACACCACTCTCGTCACAACAACACAGAGATCAAAACTGTGGACACGTTCTGCTATTTGGGCTGCACTGTAAGCAGCAACAGATCGCTGGAAGCAAAAATGATGTTGCGCATTTCAAAGGCAACTCTGCCCTTGGCAGATTCTCAAAACGTCTGTGGCAAGACCATGACATCAAATTATGCACAAAGGTTGCTGTGTACAGAGATGTGATTCTGATTGCTCTCTACTGTTGTGAGACTTGGACCACGTACCGCCGACCATCCAACAACTGGAACAGTTCCGTCAAAGACGCTTGCGCAAGATTTGAAGCATCAAATGGCAAGACAGAGTGTCCAAGCTACAGGTCCAGAAGAAGTATGGCCTACCCACAATTGGGTGCATACTTATCAAAAACCAGCCCCGATGGACAGGACACGTTGTCTGTATGGCAGACAACAGAAATTCCAAATATGCTGCTCTAGGACAACTGAAGAAGGGACAACGAGACCAACAAAAGCCTCACAACTCAGAAGCTACAACATTGATACTGCTTCCTGAGAAGATGTCGCCCTTGACAGAACAGAGTGGAACCAGCGGTGTACCCATGGGCAGGAAAGACATTCGAGTGCAACAGAGGAGCCACCATCCAAGAAAAGAGGAATCGGAGAAAAAAAACGGGGCTCATCCTTGCAGGACTCCATTCCATCCAATGTCTGTGAACGACTTTGTGCCTCAGGATTGGTCTTCATTCCCGCATGAGAACCCACATCAGCAGTTAGTGGTTGTTCTCCACTTATTTTGTTCCATATGAACTTTATCGGAATGGCAAATTCAAAGTGTGTGTAGTTTCACTATGTTGTGATCAAGAAACATATTGTTATTCTAAATAGCCTTTATTTCTAGGAAAATGCTTTATATACATGAACATCAAACGCTTATATGCGATCAGAATATATGTCTCATTGCGCATGACCATTTGTAATGATTACTTCTTATCCTATCTTTTGCGTGAATGGTGGTGTGTGGAAAAAATGTTTTAGAGAGATCCATTGTGGGGGGTGAGCCTATCGCGGAGATAGAGATAGTTTCAAGAAGAGTCTCTATACAAAGGGCTATGCACACTGATCGTGGACGGTACGAGAAACACGACTCCAAACAGACTGAGAGAACAAGCATAACGAACACGAGAGAGAGAGAGAGTAGAGAGAGAGAGAGAGAGAAAAGAGAGAGAGAGAGAGAGAGGAGAGAGAGAGAAGAGAGAGAGAGAGAGAGAGGAGAGAGAGTGCAGAAAATCAAGATGATTCTAAAGAACAGTATCATAAAAAAACAGACTCATCGTCTCTACACACACACACACACCACACACACAACACACACACACACACACACACACACACACACACACACACACACACACACACACACGCACGCACGTACGCACGCACGCACGCACGCACGCACGCACGCCACGCACGCACGCACGCACACACACACACACACACACACAGATGTATGGCCATCATGATTTTTTCACTAACATATAAATACTATAAATATTGTCAGGTGAACAGGCGTCAGAGTGCTCATAGCAATTGTCTCCCAAGGTGAGGAATCTGACAAATGTTCGTTGGAACATTAGATATAAAGAGTTCTGACACATTGTAACAGGAACTTCATCTGCTAACAGTTTTGCTGCAGGATTTTCTATTTTCAGCAGCTTCAGACAGGATTCGCTTCCTGACCCTTTCATGCCTGGACAGTCTTTTCTTCTCTTCCATCACGCTCAGTGTGTACAGCAAGGGTTTGATGGCCGCCATTAGAGGAAGTCCAACGGCAGTGATCACATCTGCAGGTCTTCTGGGATCTCCACGTGAAACACGCCAAGAAGACACAACAAACCTTGAAGAACCCAGAACATAGAATGGGTCAGAGAGACTGAGATCAGACGTCCAGTGACATTGCTGTGAACTGAACGCATGACGTTGTCATACAGAGAATTCTAAACATACAATGCACTTTGCCCACATAGCGTCATCACAGATAGAGCAGTGTTCAACACAGTAGTCACAGCTACATAATACTCGTAACCGTTAAAGTTATGTTTGGCTGCTCCTAGTAATGGCACACAGAGAGACGTCTGGCCGTAAACTTCCATTTGGGACGTTACAGGAAGTAAGGGGACCGAGGCCAGGGCTACTCCCATCAGCCAGCTTGTCCACCAGTGTTAAGTGTGCAAAAGTTGTCTGCACCTGGGAATTGCCCGATTGGCAATGGCGAGCACGCAATCGATCCAAGGTGATGAGACAAACCATGAAGGTCGACCCTTCCATGGGCAAAATGTACAGGAAGCCAGTCATTGCACACGCTGTGCTTTCCTTCCATATTATCGCTTTCCACACGTAAACCCCTCTGTACTTCCAGTCAGAGCCTGCTATCACAGCTAGGTGCACACCCATGAGGCATCCATTAAGAAACAGATGTCCCAGGAAGTGACATCCTTCAAAATGTAAGCTGCTATGTTTGATCAAGGTGGCCATGATGAAACAGATACCGTTCCCAGCACACACATCGTCGACAGAAGGATAATCAGAATGCGGTAGTTGTCAGATTTTATCAGATGCTGGCAAGAGGACAGGACATCCAGAGGGGCATGGCACTGCAGCTTGTTGAATCCTGGGGGCAGCACCTGAGAGCAACAGAGTCTGAAGGTGTCAGCGTACACCCTTTTCAAGTGGCCAAGATCACGAAGTAACGATCTGGGGAAACGTTTTAATGAACAGCCCTGCAAATCTAACACACTGAGCTTTGAAGGAAAGGACACATTGCGTATAGACACCACTTCAACGCCACTATATGACAAATTGAGACGTTGCAGATTAGGAAAGTTTATAAAGTCTGAAATGTTCAACTGCTTCATGTTCACAGAAGAAAGGTCTATTTCTCTAATGGAAGAAAACATGCTGAAACTGGAACGTTGAATCAAAGGAGTGATAGCGGATTACCACGTGCAGATAGCTTCATTAATTTGGGCAACTTAGAAAGATCGTGGTGCCCTAGTATTTTCAGCTCATTGTTAGACACATCCAGAATTCTCAAGTTTGGCAAGGATGGCATTTCCATGTGCTGAAGAAGACAATGAGCAAGGTTTAAATACACAAGGAGAGTGTTCTGGCTGACATCCCTAGGTCGCATTTTAGTGTGGTTGGCATTCAAAAATCGGAGCTGGGGATGTTCTTCGAGGCTGACTCTCTGCCAACAATAAAATGCATACCGTAGCACGTGCAATGATCTGGGCATTGCAGATGACAATACAGCTCATCGTCATGCTGAGGACAGTGAAAGACGTTATCACACACGTGATGCGGGTGAATACACCACTTGACACTCAGACATCGTAAGTAGCCATGGCAGACATAATGACGACACTCTGCTTCGTCTTCATGATCAGGACAGTCATTACACCCATTGCAGCGCATATACACCGGTACACACAAGTCCTTGTCCGAACATTCAAAATGACTTTTTGGGCACAGCGAGGCTGAGCTTGCATGCATGGAGCCGTTCAAGATGGGGCTCACCAGAATCTTTCCGTTTGCGATGAAATCCACTCTGGAAGGAGCATGCGAGCTGGTGTATGTCTCTGTACCACGTATGTCTGAACAGTCTTTTTCATCAGCTTGGTTCACACAGTGAGTGTTGATATCACAAACCAGGTTTGACGCGATGCACTGTTTTCGTGTATAAGGAATAAGCCACCATTGAACACTATAGGCACGGTACATGGAGGGAATAAAAGTTGAAATGGGGGTGGGGGGAGGGGGGGAGCTAAGGGTGTGCTGTGGAGGACGAGTTGGATAATTACATTAAAGTTCTAGTTTTGTATAGGTTCTCTCTGTTATTGAGGGCGGCTCTCTCGGTCGCTGTATTTTGTTAGATGGAAAAGGGGACACACACTCTCTCTCTTATTGCATTTTGTTTAACGGGAAAAAAAGCACCTCCCTCTGTTATTGTGTTTTGTTTTACTGAAAATTCAATTAGATGTCAGTTTGCATCGTGGAAGTATCTTTTTTATACATATTCTTTTCTTAGACTGGCCAGTTTCCTTTTCCACTGTGCAGTTGCAATTTCCTGCAACTCTGGTTTCTCTCATAGTATTCTTCTCTCCTTTCCAGCTTCCTCTGACCCTAACCCCATCCCAACTGAAACCCCAAATACATTTGTCTGATTTAGTACAGTTTCAATGAT
>CM031613.1:29164267-29189267 GCA_018398815.1 Conus ventricosus
AAATTAAGTAAAGGGAAAATAAAAGGAAAAATAAAGGGGAGAAGAAAAAGGGCTCTACCAACAGTGGCCTGTAAATGAAAATGCAAACGAACGTTAACCACAAATGCATCTTACACCATGCATAGCTCACATACATCCGAATCATTTCATAAGTTCTTCCACGTGACAGAAAAACATCATTTAGCAAAATTACGAAGCTAGGTCAGTCTCAGGGATAAGGTATTCCACATTCTGACTGCGAGCCAGAGCATATCATTCAGGAGACACATAATCAGGAATGTGCTATACTATGGTATTCAGAATCATAGGTTCAACCACATATAGCTCTTTTAGTCTCTTGCATTGGATTTGCGCAGAGGTTATCAACAATGATAACCTATCCAAACAAGAACTAACGAGTGACAAAACGACCACTCTGAAACCAGGGTGAACCTAACCTCAAGACACGGTTCAACCCTGTGCTGCCCTAAGTCAGAACAGCAACTGCCATTATGTGGGATTCACATCCTAACACAATTATTCCATCTCATTCCATGTGTTCCATCATAACTGCTCATCCTTCGCTTCTATAATTAAGCAACATGGGATAACAGACTGCATCCCCAAATTACAAACAGTCAAAGGAATCGACTGTGAACTAATCAAGCGCAACAACTTCGACTCATGAAATGAAAAAAGCATGAAAACAGCAACAAAGAAACATGCAAATTTCAGTCGACATTAAAGGCAAACAGCCTATATAGGCAATAAGCCTGTAACCTTCATCATGCATTATAAGGCAGGCAGATACCTTTAGCCGGTTTGGTAACATGTTCTTCAGAAAAGAAATATACTTAGTAGGGAGGAGAGAGAGAGAGAGAGAGAGAGAGAGAGAGAGAGAGAGAGAGAGGAGAGAGAGAGAGAGAGAGAGAGAGAGTGAGAGAGAGAGAGAGAGAGAGAGAGAGAGTTATGGTTTATCGCTCCGGTCAAAAAGCACTGCAAAATCATCTATTACAATAGCCCATAAGCCAATAACACACAGCATATTGCCTTACGGCCATCATTTAACGACTCCTGTCTCAACTGCTCAATTATCAAATTCTAGAACAACCACTAAATCTGTCTACCACATCACTATATTAGTGCTCAATAAAACTATAGAAAACCCAAAGGGTCAAGAATACAAAGCATGGAACAATCAGATCTCATTTCATGATACAATGCGCACATAGCAAAACACAAAGTACATAGTACTTAGATGCACGGCCAGAATACAGAAATGGAAAAAATGCATCAACTTACTTTCTGGTGCCATCAGAACACCATCACCACACTTCACAGACTAAGGTGTAGTCCTCTCCGTTTGAGATTTGGGGCCTGACTGAATAACTCCGTAACTTCCAGAGCACCCACGCTTCCCCTGGCGTCACCTAGGGACGCCATCTGTCAGATCCCTACGCCTCATGAATATTTATAAGGGTCTTACATGTTTAACTGCAACTTTTAACTACAAACTTCATATCACCTACATGTCCCTCTAACCTAAGCATACAACATCTTCTCAAACATTGCGTGATCCTAAGTCTCACAAGTTTGAAATAAGAAAATAATAATCGAAACTATTTCCTTAAAAGTGCAGGATGACCAACAACCTAAATAGTAAGCCCATCCCACAACTACTGGTCTCCTCTTACTAATGGGGCTGGCACCCCATAAACTTTCCCCGGTCTCTTCCCGGTCTAGCAGAGAGTATTCCTCTTTGGAATTTCCGGCCCGTCGCCGGTCAGTGCCTACAAAGGGATTCCTCCTTAGATCGCCACACAACTGGGCGAACTCATCGGGGGTCATCAGACTACCTCCTCGGTTAATCTAACATCAACCATGGCACTCCTCAGTGGAAGCACACATGAATCTCTGGTACACCATAGGTGGTGTACATAAGAAATAGTTACGCCTGTCCCTCGTGAGGTTCCAGGCGCCATTACAATATAAAAGCCGAACGTTTAAGATTGAAGAAAAGAAAGGAAACACATAAGATTAAGTCATATAAACTATGACATCAAAAGACCAACATACAATTAAAAACTTAGAATTATGCATGCAGATAACCATAATCATCCCTTACAGTCTTTCCGTACGTTGTCTCCCCTCTCACTCTCCCCCTCTCTCCAGCACACACAAACACCAAGACACACTAACACATGCACACACGCGCGCGTGTGCGCGCGCACGCACGCACGCACGCACGCACGCACGCACGCACGCACGCACAACACACACACACACACACACACACACACACACACACTCACACGCACGCACGCATACACATGCATACACACACGCATGCACATTATTCAAGATAAGACATAACAGCGATTAACAGTGCTGTGCATTAAATTATCATCGTTAAGACAGGCAGGGAATAAGGTCTTCAACCCTGACTTAAAAGTGTTCAGAGATTTGCATTACGAAGTGAAAGAGGTAAAGAATTAAAAACAGTGGGGCCAGCGAAAGAAAAGGAAACGTTTGCCATATGGCTCCAGCCGAACACGGGGGATGGTTAAATGAACGGCGTCCGAGGAAGTAGCGATCTTAATGGTTGTATAGTTTAACTAGGTTTGAAAGGTAGGAGGGGGCAAGATTGTAGAGGCATCGAAAACAGAGGGTGGCGATTTTGTGTTTTATGCAGGCTCGAACAGGAAGCCAGTGCAGCTCCCTCAAGAGAGGCTTTGCATGGTCAGATTTGCGTTTTCTGAGGACTATGCGCGCAGCATGATTCTGAGCCCTCTGTAATTTGTCCAAACAGCGTGTTTGGAATTTCAACAAAGAAAGAATTGCAATAGTCCTGTCTGGACAAAACAAATGCTGACATGAGCTTTTTGTTGCATTGATGGTAAGAAAAGGACGGATATGATGATTCTGCGGAGCTCAAGATAGATGGTCCTACACAGTAGCTTTATATGGTCCCCCACTGAGAGGATACGATCCAGACGTACTCCAAGATTCCTCACAGACTCGGCTTAACCGATCTCTACACCAGACAAAACAAAAGGAGTATTGTCCAGGACTGCTTTGAGCTGCCTGGCTGTTCCAACTGGGATGACCTCGGTTTTCCCATCATTCATTTTCAGCTTGTTTACAGTCATCCATTTTTGACAGATTCTATTGTCTGCTGAAAAGTGGCAAGGAGCTGGGGAAACTGACAGGGGTGTGCTTACTGATGCAACTGTGCATCGTCAGCAAACATGTGGTGCATAACATCACACTTCCTGATCTGCTGACTGAGAGGTTGAATGTACATTGTAAACAGCACAGGCCCGACCACGGAACCCTGGGGTACTCCAATACTTCAGAGGAACAGGTTTTGAACCATGATTGAGTACAACAACAGACTGGAATCAGTCACTCAAGTAAGATGCAAACCATTTTAGGACATTGCCTGACAGTCCAAAAGAGACTTGTAGTCTCTTAAGCAAGATATTAGGGTCCAATGTATCAAATGCTGCTGACAGATCGAGTAGGGATAGCAAAGACATGCTACCACGGTCGCATGCAGAAAGCAGGTCATTGACAACACAAAGTAAAGCTGTCTCTGTGGAATGATTTGCCTTGTAAGCAGACTGGAAGGGCTCAAGCAAGTCAGACTGACTCAAATGATTGAGAAGTTGATGTAAAAAAACCTTTTCCAGGATTTTAGAAACGAAAGGCTAATTTGACACAGGCCTGTAGTTTTTCATAAACATTTGGGTCAAGGCTGGACTTTTTCAACAGAGGTGTCACAACAGCATTTTTAAAAGGAGGGGGTACAGAGCCAGTACTCAAGGAGTTATTGACAATAGTGGTGATAACAGGTATCAACTCACTAAGACACTGATACAAGAGATTTGCTGGGATGGGGTCAAGGCTGCAGGATTTTTTTGGGCGTATTTACAATAATGAACCTAACCTGATCTTCTGTCACAGGGGTAAAATCACACACTGGTTTTTCCCAGTAAAGACTGAAAAATCTGGGATTCCTACTACTTTGTCAGGCTCTAACCTGAGCTGCATAATTTTGTCAGTGAAAAAGTCACAGAACGCATCGGGTAACTGATCAACTGTTATATTGTTTGGGAGACTTTTGTCTTTACGCTTTCCTGTAAGTCGACCCACTAAATTAAACAAAGCCCTGCTGTTCGTGCATTCCTCTACTTTAGCACTAGTGTGGACTGTCCGGGTTTCACTGATCAAGTCCTTGGTGTCGTCTCCTTGTCGCTGAAACATCTGTCGATGAACCACCAGGTGTGTCTTCCTCCACTGACGCTCTGCCTGTCGACGTTGCTGGTAGGACTGCTTCACTTCCAACGTGAGCCACGGTGCAGAAGGCCGGTCTGTTATACAGCGAGTCATAAGGGAGCGTGTCTGTCGAGGACTGCCTTCAGACCCTGGTTGTAATCCGTAACAGGGTCCTTCTCGCTGAACTGGAGCGCTGCCACATCACCTCTGAAGGCCGTCAAATCAACTGCGTGCAGGTTTCTTGACACAACCATACGTGTCTTGGGACCAGGCTTTTTCATTTCCAGAGAAAAGGAATTTGGGAAATGATCAGACACCAGGTGGTCTGTCACAGACAGGTCCAGGATCGTGTCAGAGTTCTCCTCCCAAACAATCAGCCAGTCAATGATGTGGTGTGATTTGTGAGTGGGTTTTTCAATCAATTGACACATACTGTGCGTAGTTGCCAAGTCCTTTAACACCTTCACATGACAGTCTGAGGGAGAATCATAATGGAAATTAAAATCACCCATAATGATAGGGTTTTTTTTTAATAGACAGTGCACAGGAATTCAAACACTCTGGAAACTCTTCCATAAACTGAGAGGTTTTCAGTTTGTTGCCTTTACGAGGTGGAGGTCGGTAAAGACAGAAAAAAAGACATACCTTGACCAGCATATGTGAGGTGTACTTTACACAATTCAAACGTTGTAAACTCAACCACCGTCTTTGGGAAAGTGATACAGGGCTGAGTGACTCTCTTTATAGGACAGCCCACACCACCACCGCGCAGCGCTCTTGGACTAGAATGGAAAACGAAGCCAGGAGGAGTTAATTCACACATCTTCGCTTCATCACCAGCCGGTATGAACCACGTCTCTGTGATAAACACCAGATCGGCGTTGCTTTCGTGAATAAAGTCACACAGCTCTATCGTCTTGTTCCTGCAGGACTGGGCATTGAAGTAGAGCACTTTGAACTGCTTGGACACATCCTGCACGAAGGGCTGACAGTCAATCCGAACCAAGTGGGCTTTATTCACACCTGGCTGTCTTGCGGTGCAGCAGTCGTAGGGATCGTCCACAGGTGTGAAGCCAACCTGCACTGGAATGACCGTCCTCCTTAATGGCCGCTGTTTTCTGCGTCCAGCACGGTAGGGACGAGTCTTCTTCACATGGTGGCAGTGACTGAAGGGACCAGGGACAGGACACACTGCTTCAACCCAATCCCTTTAAAGCCTTCAACCTTTCACTGAAAATTTGGGACTGAGAGACCGGGGAGACAGTTTGTTGAAAGGGAAAAGGTTGTGTTTGGGTGTTAAAAGAAACCAACCCCGGCCCCACTGCTGACTGTAGTGATGACAAGCAGGCTGAGAATCCCCTGCGGGACCAGCCCTACTATTTTGCAGTGAACACTGCTAAAATCAGCTTTGCACAGTAAATTGGGGAAAATGGCAACCCAATAAAAAACACACAAATATTTTTTATAAACCCCCTTTGGGCCCCCTTTTTCAAATGAAAAATACCATTTTTGCTGCCCTAAACATCACAATTCTTCTGATATTAGTTTTTGCCTAATTAAATAAAATATTCTCGGAAAAACTGTCACAAACAGGGGGGGGGCCCTATTCAAGCCTTTTCGGGCAAAATTCTGAACACAAACCCACCTCCAGTTTTATACATTATTTTTTTCAGTCCCCTTTCTGTCTGCACTATTGACCAGCCACGAAAAAAAAATAAAACCCTTTAAAATCAGCACATAAACGTCCCCCAAAAAAGGCGGGAAAATTCTCGAGCCTTACCGATTTGGAATATATTTAATTGGAGTTCATCATTTAAGAATATATATCCATCAAAAAGGGTATTTTTAAATGCAAAAAAAAGTGCAGGATAAGAAAACGAAAGGGTTATCCCATCCAAATTAAACCCCAAAGTTCAAAGAAATCCTACGAACTCGGGTTCCCGTCCTTGATCGACCTAAATTAAAAAAAAAATTTTTTGTTTTTTTCTGCCCCCTTTCCTGGAACACATTTGAGCTTAAATGCAAACGAAGCTCAAAATTTTTACGGGAAAAAAACTTTTTTACACTTTTTGAAATCCGACTTGAGCAATAAGGTTTTCTTGTCCAGACGTGTTTATCCAACGTGAAAAAAAGGAGGGAAAAAAGGGAAAAAGCCCTTTTGTGGACTAAAATTTTTAAGTAAAAAATAAGTTTAACATAAGAACCCAAAATTTTTCCTCCAGAAAATAATGGCTAAATTGTGTGTTGTTGTCAAACATCCCTTCACCTTTCAAAATTAAAGTGAGTCCTCCATCCCCAAATTTTTATCTTCTCCACTTTGTTTTTTTGAAACTGTGAGGGGATCAATTTGTTTTAAACCCAACTACTGGAACATTCACATCGCTTGCTTTTTTGGTAAAAGAAAAAAGATGCAAAGAAAAATAAACGTATTTCCCCAGTTTATCTGGAATAACCTTTTTGGGGTCGTTAAAGCCGTTAGAAAACGGCTATTCTTTTAAACATCACCCCATCATCTGTGATCCATAATAAAACATACCTAAAAATTTTTTTTCAGAAAGATGGGCCAAAGTACTTTCAAAAGTTTTTTCCATAAAAAAGGAAAAGGGGTTATGGGCCTTTTATAGCCTTAGAAAGGGCAATAACGTAAAAAAAAACCCCATGGGCCCATCACCGTGCCCCATAATGAACATACCAAAAAATTTTCAAAAAAGATCGGTCGAGTATTTTCCCGGGACTTTCCAAAAAGAAAAAAACTGTTAGGGGCCGGGTTGTAGCCGTTAGAAAACGGATATAATAAGAAAAAATAAAAAAACCCGGACATCATTTGTGACCCAAAAAGAACATACCTACAAATTTTCAGAAAGATCACCCCCAGTATTTTGGGTTTTAGCGTTGGGGGAACACTTTTTTGCCCCAGGGAACGTACAAAACAGACCCCAGACAGCCCGACAGACACACACACACACACACACACCACACACACAAAACCACCCCACACACACACACAACACACCCCCCAACACACACACAAAACTCAAAACAAAACACACAGAGAGAGAGCATTTTTTTTCGTTCCCTTTTAAAAGAAACCCTGTTCAATAAGAATGGGAGTCCCAAAAAAAAGAGAGGTAATTAACTTCCCCTTTTAATAAATTTTCCCTTCTTATTTGTTGTCAAACAATGATTTTCCCCAACTTTTAGTGTGAATTTTCTTTTTTATGTGTGTACAACTTGGCTTATTTTGTGCGTTGCCTTTTCCTGTAAAATTGTGTGCCAGGGCAACGTTTTTCTGCAGATGTTTTTCATGTCCACTCTCCCAAAGTTGTCTTTCCCAAATCTTTTTTTTAAATTTTTTTTGTCTATTTTTTTGTTTTTTTTGTCTGCTTGATTGTTTGTAAAATTATATCATCCCGTTCATCTCTCTCTTTCAATATTTCCCCTAGAAAAAGGGTTTTTCACAAACCCCAAATTTCTATCCTTACCTGGCCTACTAAGGGTATTTCCCTTTTTTCCTTTTCCCTGTTGCCCATGGATATTTGTGGGCCCCGTTTGTGCTTCCCTAACTTTTTTGACGCCCTCTGTATGGTAAATTGATCAGTATCAAAAATCTGTGCGAAAATTTGTGTTAAGTCTTTTTTCCCCTTTGTTTGGGCCCTTTTTTTTTCCAGTTTTCCAGGGGGCAACGTCTTAAAATGAAATTAGGACATTAAGAAGAAAAAAAAGATATCCAAAGGTGTGGATAGGACCCAAAGAGAAGTGCTTTTTCTCAATTGCTGAACAAACCCCCGGGGGATAAATGCGGCACCACCCTTTGGAAGCCTGGCTGGGTTTCCCTAGGGTGAACCCCACGCACAAGGCATTCCTTTAGGACGTCAAGGAACAAAGTTGCCCCCGGAAAATATGCCTTTTGGGGAAAGTAGCTACGGGTTTTCCCAACGAAAAAAACCTGCACAGGAGCATTCCCATGGGAGTCCCCAACCCATATTTCACGCCCGGGAGAGCCCCCCGGAAGAAAACCCCCAGCCCAACCCAACTGCTGTTATGCCTCCCGCAGCCTAAACGCATTGCAGTTCCACGACAGTGAGGAAAAGTAAAAACTCAGACATGGCCAAGCTTTCGCTATGCGTCTTACTTTCCCCTCTAAAGAGAACCCGGGGGTCCCGTTTTTCCCCCGGCTGTCAAAAAAGATTTTTTCCCTGGGCCAATGAATTTTTTTCTCACAGCACGGGGCCCTTTTCCCCCAGAGTGCCCCCAAAAGGCGACAAAAAAAAGATACCCCCAAAAGGGTGCAGGGAGGCCCAGAGAATTTACTATTCTCAACTGCCCAAACAAAATTTACCTGGGAGCAATCCTGCGCCATCTTGGGAAAGGCCTGCGCTGTGTTCACCGGGGTACAGTGCGCAAAATGAAATTGAAAACCCAAATAAAATTTAAAGGGGACAAAATTTTGCTCACGGCAGATGCCTTTAGGTCCATTTTTTAATTATTATTTCCAGGAAGATGGACCATACAATTGCTTCGGGAAAGCAAACCCTTGTTTTCCTTTTTTGTTCTTTTCCCCCAAAAAGTTTTTTCCCCAAAACATTTCCGGGTTTCTCTTTTGTGCCCCCTGGGGAAAATTTCTGGTTTTTGTTTCCCCCTACTGCAAATGATGGACCATTTTAAATTTAATTCTTGAACAGTTTCCCCAGCCTCTGACCATGATCAGTTTATATCAGAACTAATGGCGGGGTTCCCAGGGGCCCTTTAAATTTGGGGTTTTTCTCGGTCAGTTTTCGTTTCATGTTTTTGTTGATGTTTTATCCATTTCCAAAAAAACCAAACCCCTTGTGAATTCTTTTTTTTTTTTCCCCTGATAATCTATCAATGCCCACCCTCCCGAATCAAAGATTTGTGAGGGCTCTCCCTCCAATGAGACTTTGCTAAACCAGAAAAATTTTTGGCAAAAATAAGGACATAAAAACACCCCAAACCCGAATCCCAACTAAACCCAAACGAAAAATTGCTTCGAAGCACCCTGATTTGAGTCCCAAACTCTGGTAGTTTTGGGAAAACAGCTGCTGTGTAGTGCTCAAAAGCGCTCTACTTTAAATTTTATCACTTTTCCCCATAGCGCCTCCTGCCAAACCCTGGGGAAAAGCGTAACGTTGTAGAACCTAATAGCAAGGGAAAAGCGTATTTCGAAAAGGGAAAACGCAAGTTAACAACCCCCTGTTCGATGATGCCTTTGCTTTGAGAACCCAATTTTTGTTCTTCAGCGTTTAAAGGGTATCTCCTTGTGGTTCCCGGTCTGTTAAGAAAGGATATTGAGCATTACTTATTTACGGGGAAAAATCAAACTTATAGTGTGGAAAAGAAGGTAAACTTAAATGAGGCACGAACATCAAACAGTCAATAACGAAAAGTAGGGTAACTCTTGCCCCCACATAAAATTTAAATACCCCCCAAAAATTTCCCAAACAAAACTATTTACGACATCAAATCGCCTAGAAAAAATGACAACACAAAGCACACAGAACAAAAAGGGAAACATCCGCAAAAAGAAATTTTTCCCAAAGGGTTGCTCATTTACCCTATATAGGACAAAATAACACAGCAAAAAACGACTAGGTATATGAAAAAACCCCAACTAAAAATTTTTTCCCAAGGGACGGGCACCCCTTTTTTAATCTTAAAATAGTAAAAAAAACCCACATGGATGAAGAGTAACAAATACAAATAACCCCGTTTTAAATTGGTACAAACCCGTCTACACAGAAAGGGAACTAGAGACGTGAAAAAACAAAAATTTAAAACATTCACTCAACTGCCACACCTGCTTCGATTTTGAATTTTGCAAAAAATTCCCAAGGGACAAAGAGAAAACAAATACAGATAACCTCCATTTTGATTGGTAACAAAAAAACCGTTAAATGAGGCAGGGAGCAGTAAAAAGTAAATAACAAACAAGTAGGGTAATAGGATTTTAAAAAAAAAAGGGTAGAAAAAACATTTGAACCCATTTGGGGAGGAAAAAATTTTAGTACTTCGGTTCGTAAAACCCTTTCAAACCAACTGAAGGGAGCGGGGGAAAGCTTCTGGGGTTTTGTTTAAATTTGTGTTACTTTCGCCGATTTTTTATTTTCTTTTTCTTTTTTTTTAATAAACACAAATCACGGTCACTGCAAAAAAAAAAAGGGGGGTGGGGGTATTTTGGAAAAAAGGAGAAAAAATCTAGATAGGGGAGGGGAAAGGGGGGATGGGGAAGATGGGGGGGGAACCTCCAAAACCCCCAAACCCCCAGAGGCAACAAGAGCCACCACCAAAGAACCGAAAGAACCGGGTTTTAAATGCTTCCCAAAACCCACAAGCCAGACAGTCCAGGGGGGCCTGTAGTGTCGGGCTTGTTCCTGCCCCACTGTTAAACCCTCTCTCCCTTTTCAAAAACCGGGGCTTTTCCAGCCATTTGGGTGGAAAATTTTCCCACTTACATAAAGGGCACAAACCATGCCCTAAATCTCTTCTGAAATTTTTCCGTCTACCGGGTCAACGAAAACCCTCTCTTCACCAGGGGAAAATTGCATGAGTGGGCCCAAATGTTCTCGGGGGGATTTGGGGCAAATTAAGGGAAGTTTTCCTGTTGTTGAGAGCAAGTTCCTTGGGTTCATCAAGTGGGGCGAACTCGGGCATAAACCAAAAGGGGGGAATACCCCGAGTCGTATCCCTAAAAGGAGAGGATTTACGGGAAGTGTTTCGCATGCCAGGGATAGGGACAAGTAGTTTCCCCGACCTCCCGGCCCCCGGGGAATGGGGAGTGCCCAAACCGACCACGGGCCCTGCTATTCACTGGGTTTTTCTCAGGGGGCCCCTAAAGGGGAAAGGCTTCGTGTCAGGTGACCGTAAACGGGAGGTGACCGTTCAGCCCTGCAGGCAGAGTACAGCAAACCCTTCGGGTCGTCCTTTTTTCGGGGAATAAATGGAATCTTCGGGCCTATTGAGGGGTTTTGCCCTTTTGTTTCTAAAAGGGGTAGAAAACAAACTCGAAGCATCTTTCCTGCTGGAAGGGAGTCCGGGCCGAAAGTACAAGGGGAAAGCTTGGGGGAATGAACAGGGAATTTTGAAGGGGAGGTTTTTCTTTAACCATTTGGGAACCCCTTCTTGGTTAGAGCAAGCAGCTGTTGGTGAGTTGTTGTTGGGTTTACTAGGGGATTCCATTGGGGGAAAAAAATAACTTGGGTTTTTAAAGGGTAAAAAAGCGTGTGATGTTTTGTGGCCCGTGTTTTCCTTTGGGTTTTTGGGGCCATTTAAAACTCGGGTTCTCTCTTTTTTTGAAAATTTAAAATAAGCTGTTTGGGAAAAACCGGGGGAGTGTTTTGATTCACTTAAGGGAAAGTAACTCGCCCGCCCTTGCTGAGGGCTCAAGAAAATAACCCGTGAAGCAGAGGTTAGCTGCGCCTTTTTTTGGCCCGGGGGGGGACTAAGACAGGGATTTTTGCTGTAGCCTGGGAGACCGACGACGAGAAAAAATTTTTCCCCGTGTGGGATGGTCGACGCAAGACGTTCAGCGTTTGGGGCCTAGACAGGGAGCAGGGCCCAAAAAACGGTTTGGGGTTTTTTGCACCAGAGAAGGGCCTGTGGGGGAGGCCGACAGGACCCTTTTTTCCCTGAGAGGGCGAAGTAAAAGGTGGAGTCCGGGAGACCGGGGTTTAGGGGGGCGACCCAAGCTACGTTGCCAGTGTTTCCCCCCCCAAAGGGATTTGGCCAATCGGGAGGCACAACGTGTGGCAGCTTAGCTCGTAGTCGCACAGTGGGATGAAGAAACTGACGGGCAACCCCAAAGGGAAAGCTTTGGGAAGTTTTCGGACGTTTTTAAATTTTTTTCTTAATTTTTTAAGGTGCAAACAAAATTTTGGAAAAATTTTCTTTTTCCCGGTTAAAGAAGAGTAATTTAAGGAAAGGGGATGCGATTTTTGAGATTGTTCCCGGGATGATGTTTTTCAATTAGTAAAGAAAACAGATAGTTTTGTTTGTGTAGGACGGGGGGGGGGCTTTTGGAGTCAAGTTAAAAAAAGTTGATTATTTTTTTAAAGAAATGTTATTGGTTTTCCCCCCCCTTTTTGCGAGCCCCCATTGAGTGACCGAGTGCGGTGCCTATGCAAAGCGCATTTTGGTTTTGAAAAACGAAAAAACTTTTTGTTTTATAACCCCCCGCATCCCTTAATAGAAAAAACATATTTTTAAAAACGAGGGGGAAACGTTTGGAGACCCGTCCCCAAATTGGGGGTCGTCCGGGTGAACAAAAATGAGTCAAAGTGATTTTTTATCTTGGGGGTTTTTTTTTCAAATTGGGAAGGGGTTTGGGAAAATTTTTCCCTAATTGTGGGAAAACCCCCATATTTGTTTTCTTAACGGGAAAAAAGGAAGGGGAAAAGAAACGGGAAAAAGAAGAGAGAGAAAGAGAAAGGGAAAAAAAGGGGAAAAGAACGGGAAAAAAGGGGGAGAGAGAAAAGGGAAAAAAGGGGGAGAGAGAACGGGGAAAAAGAGGGGAAAAGAAAAAGAACGGGAAAGAGAAAAGAGAGAGAGAACGGGAAAGAGGGGGATAAGAACGGGAAAAGGGAAAAGGGGAAAAGAACGGGAAAGAAAAAGAGAGAAAGAAAAAACGGGGAAAGGGGAAGAGAGAGGGAAAAAGAAAGGGGAAAAATAGGAAAAGAAAGAGAAAGGGAAAGAGAGGAAAGAGAAAGAGATAAGGCATTTGAGTTAGAAAAAAAAAAATTGGGAAAGAAAAAGGGACGTGGACGCAAAACCTCAAGTGAACTTTTCACCACATGTCAGTCCCTTGATCAATATGCCAAGGTTTGATGATAATCCGGACCATTTTGGGGGATTTCCCTTTTTGCAATTTGAAAGGATTTGCCCAAAAAACAGGGCTTACCCAAGAACGGGGGGCCACAAATTTTTTCTGCGCTAACGAACCCAAAGCTAGGGGTTTCTTTTTTCTTCTTACCAACCCCGGAAAAACAGACAATTATGAGTCGGTGCGCGATGCTTTGTTTTAGAGGTATCAGGGACCCCGATAGGGAAAAGGGGAAAATTTTTTCAAAAAACCGTTCGTAAATCAGTGAGACCACGAAAAAGTTCCTTTATCGGGTTAGGCCTCTTTGACAAATGGATAAGGTTAGGAAACATCGAACAAACTTTTGAATCTTTGAGGGAGGAATCCCTTTAAAGGGGCAAAATTCCCCCCACTTGGGCGGAAGATTTTCACGATTCTTTGGGAAAAGAGAATAAGGAATTTAGAGGAGTTATGAAAGTTCAGACAGGTATGAATTTTGCCCATGATCACGTAATGGGGGGAGGGGGTTGAACCCTTTGACCCTAATGCCCAGACCACCAGTCCCGGGAGGGTTCGCCGACCCCCTACAAACAAGGCGAGACCGCAGTTTTTAAAAAGCATTCTAAGTCCCAAAGGGAACAGTGGGGCTCCCAAAAGAATGTTGAGTGAAACCACATTTTTTAAAATGGGGGGCGAAAAGGGTCAATGCCCAAAGGAAAAGTAGCGGAGGCGAATACACTCATTTTTTGCGTTTGAAACAATTCAACAGGAAGGCAGGGGCCACCACCCAAATACTAGGGGAGTAAATAAACGGGAAGCCGGGGAAACCCGCTTATTAACACAGGACTGACCTAGGGGGCAAAAATTTTTTTGGTTTTTTTAAAGCCCGGTTTTTTTGAGAAGACCGACTATACCGGGGAAACCACCTGCGTGCGATATGCAAGGAAAAATTAAAACCCCGGGTACCCTTTTGGGCCCCTGTCAAAGTAGAGGCAGAGGGTTTTTCCCGGGGTACTCTCACCCGCAGCAGTGCAAAACAATCTTCCCCATCCCCCTTTTTTAGGGGGGGGGGATAAATTTCCCCCCCGAAGCCCAACCAGGCGCCAGACAAGAAAGGGAAAAACAAAGGGGAATTCAGGTTAAAGGGAAAAAAAAACAGAAACAGGGGGAGTGCCCCCGGGGCCGCTAAACAGTAAGCTAGGAAAGGGCCCTGAAGGGGCCGTGTTGGGGGTGCAGTGGGCCATGAAATAAAGGGCGTAGTGGCGGTGCCCCAAAGGGCCCTGGAGGTTGGGCGAAATGGGGGGTGCGAAAGGGCCCTGGAGGGGGGCCGAAATGGCGTGCCGTGGGCCAAGGAGGTTTTTCCTCGGGCGTGCCGGGGGGCCCTGTGGGGCCGTAGGGGGTTTAAAAAGTTTTTGGGGGTTTCCGTGGTAGTCAGAAATGTAGGGGCCACGGTGGCGGACCTCAGGGCGGGGCCAACCTGGACCACAAGAAACTGAACCACAGCGGGGGTTTGGGGCCCGGGGGGCAGTAAAACGCAAAAGGCAAGAAGGTCGAGGTGACCAGCTATTGTTAAAGGGAAAAGCCAAAGACAGTCACTCAAAGGAGGGAATAAACCCCTGTCAGGAAGGGGTAAAAAAATAAGGCTCAACAATTTAAAGGGGATAGGCCAAAGGGGGGGGGATTCGAACCAAGGGAAATTTTTTCAAGAGAAGGAAAATCGGTTTGGATAAAGGGGTAGGGATTTAACCTTAACATTTGAAAAAAGGGGGAAGAAACGTCGTCGCAGTGAAAGGGTGCGAAAAGCCCCCTTCACGTGATCTTGGAACAACAGAAACCCCGGGGCAATGAAAGCCCAAAAGGGGGCTGAAAGCCAAGGGAAATTTTTTCGAACAGGCCCCGAAAGGGAAACGCGCAGATTTTCACGCGCTCCTTTTAAGACTAAAATGGTGAAGGGGTGCTGGGCCTCTTTAAAGCCGAAAAGGCGCAAAAATTCTTCCCCAGGTACTATTGGCGACCACAAACAAACGGTCAAGATTGAGGAAGGGGGAGGGGTAGGTCAAGGGTTGGAGTAAAGCCTCCAGGTGTTGCTGGTTTTTTATGGAAAAACAGAAGAAAAAACAATGGTTTGGCTCGAACCTACGGGCTGCTGTTTGTGGTGGTGGGGGTGTGGGCATCATCTGTTCCAGACAGCACGTTTAAAAATGTAGCGGGCCCTTTTTTAAATTTATTTTGATTGCCCAGAAAAAAGGGGGGGGTTTTAGCCAAAGTTCATGGGGTTTTTTTTTTATTTTTTGATAAAAGTTTTTCCCGTATTCGTTGCTTTTGGGTTTATTTGGGCCCCTTTTGGACGGGGGTCAGTACAAGCCACGTGGGTTTATTTATTTTTTTTCTGGTTGAATGTTTTCTCATGTTTTTTTGCCCATCCGGTTTAAAATGGAAATTATGTTGTGCCCTCAGGGTAAAGTTTGATTTGCATATTGTTTGTGAAAAACCGTTTTGAGCAGATTGGGGGCCCACGCCTAATTTGATTTTGATGTTACGTAAAAAATGGGCCACACCCCCGAAATTTAAAACTTGTCTTTGTGGGTTGGGGGCCCCCCCGCCTGAATTTTTATTTTGATTTAAGTAGGCGGGCCCCCCACCCCTGAATTTGAATCTTGTGTTTAAAACATGGTTTTGCTGAAATTTGAAGTGGGAAAGGAATGATTAATTTAAAATGTATGGACATGTTGATAGCCCAACGCTATGGACAAAAGTTCTTATTAATGTGGCCAGTTTTGATTTAAAGTTTTTGCACAGTTTTTATGACTGACCAAAGAGTGGGTGTTTGGATTATCTGATTATCTTTGGGTTTTAAATGGGTACATTTCCAAAGTTAGAGATGTTGATGGGGGTGATTTCTTGAAGCAAGGGGTTTTACGTTATATCGACCCACAACTAAGTTTGTTTTAATTCCCCAAATTTGGGGAAAAACCGTTTTGGAGGAAAAAGGGTTATTGGAACAAAAATTCTTAGGGACGGGTGTTTTCAAGAGTCGGCCCCAATGTTTTCGACATTTAGGGAAAATTTAAAAATAGTTTTCCTGTTGTTGAGAAACAAGTTTTCCCTTTTTTTCTTCAGTGTGCGAAATCAGGGATAAACCCGAGGGGAAAACCCCAGTCTATACTGAAGGAGGGGGAGTTTCGGGGAAAAGGGTTTTGCAATTTCCAGGATAGGGACAAGTAGTTTCCGACCTGCCGGTTCCCGGGTAGAGGGGTGTCCATCCGACCACTTTGGGGGCTATTCCCCTGGGGTTTTCCAGTGGGCCCCAAGGGAAGGCGAACGTGTCAGGGCCGTCACCCGGGGAAAGGGGACCGTCAGCCTGCAGGCAATTTCAGCGACCCCTTCGCTTTCCCTTTTTTTGGGGAATGAAATGGAATTCTTTTGGCCTATTGAGTGGTTTGCCCCTTGTTTTTTCTATAGATTTTAGTAACTACTCGAAGCACAGCCTGGCTGGTAGAAGGGGTCCCGGCGGTTTGTAAATTGGGGAGCTTTGGGGAATCGAACATTAGTTTGAATGGGAAAGGGTTTTGCATTAACCACTTGGGACCCAAGTCTTGGGAGACTTTGCACTTTTGTGTGGGGTGTTTTGTAGGGGACTAGTTTTCCCTTGGGGAATAAAAATAACTTGGGGAAATTTTTTGGTACAAATCTGTGATGTGTTGTGCCCGTGATTCCATTTGGTTTGGGGGGGTTTTAAAATCGGGTTTCCCCCTTGTTTTAGAATGAAAATAAGCTCTTGGAAAACCCGGGAGTGTGTGACTCACTTAAGGAAAAATGAACTCGCCCGCCCCGCTGAAAGGGGTCAAGAAAATACGCGTGAAGCAGAGGTTTTGCTTCCCCCTTTTTTGTCCCCCTGGGGGGGACGTAAGAAGTGGAAAGGGTTTCCGTAGCCTCGGAGCCGACGCGAAAAAGAAATTTTCCCCGTGTGGGGACCGGCGACAGCAAAAACGGTCCCGCCTGTTGGAGCCAACAGGGAGCTGCCAGACAACGGTGGGTGTTTGCAGCCAGAGGAGACCTGTGGGAAAAGGCGACAGAGCCCTTTTTTCCCCCTGAGAGGGCGAAGTACGGTGGGGTCCGGGGGACTCGGTGGGGAGGGGGCGACTCAAGCTACGTTTGCCCGTGTCCCCCAAATTTGGGTTTTGGGCCCAAACGGGGGGACACAACGGTGTGGCAGCTTTAGCTCGTAGTCGCACAGTGGGATGAGAGAAAATGACGGTCAAAACCCAGGGAAAAATGGCAAGTTTTCGGACGTTTTATTTGTTCTTAAGTTTATAAGTGTGCAAAAAGAATTGGGAATAATTTTCTTTCCTGGTTTAAAGAAGGTAATTGAAGGAAAGGGGGGTTCGATTTAAAAATTGTCTGTATGTTTTTTACTTGTTTTTAAAAACAGATAGTTGTGTTGTGAAATGCGGTTGGGGGGTCGGAATTTAAAATTAAATAAAGTTGATTATTTTCTTTTGAAAAGTTATGGTTTCCCGTCACCCTTTTTGCGGGCCCGATGTGAGGGGGGGACAGAGTGCGGGCCTAAATTTTTAAACGAATTTTGGGGTTTTGAAAGCCCTAAATTCTTCCCCCCTTTTAACCCCCCCGCATCCCTGAATATGAAAAAAAATATTTTTTAAAAACGAGGGGGGCGGGCGGAGAACCCCTTTAAGCCCTCACCTCACTCTACACCAACATTCCCCACAAAGGGGGGCCATTTCCCTCAAGCACTTCCTGAACCACAGCACCTACAAGGTCCCAAATTTTCCCCATCCTTCGCCTGGCGGGGAAATGGTACTCACACTGAACCCCGTTTCCCGTTTGGTCACTCGCAATAGTCACAAACAAGGGGGGTACCAAGGGAACACGCCCTGGGGGCCCCGCTACACGTGGCCGTTTGTTTGCTACGTGGAGTCCCAAATTTTCCAACAATACCCCCTGGGCCCCATGCCAAACCCCCTTTCGCCGTTACATTGACAACTGTGTGGGCCTGTGGACAGAGGACAGAAGCGAACTGCTGTCCTTCATCAGCTTTGTCGTTTGCCTTTCACCCATCTCTGAAGTTCACGCACGAAATATCTGAAAGCTCTCTTCCCTTCCTGATATCAAACTCATGATCGCACCTGACAACCAAACCATCTCCACCTCAGTCCACTACAAGAACACAGACTCTCATTCCTTCCTTCTCTACTCTTCAAGCCATCCAACTACCACCAAACGCGCCATTCCATTCTCCCAGTTCCTCCGCCTCAGACGCTTGTGCAGCAACGAGGAAGACTTCCACACTCAGGCAGCCCAGATGATCAGCTTCTTCAAAACAAGAGGATACCCCGATGAGCTGATCAAACAGGCACTGAACCAGGCCAAGGACATCCCCAGAGAAGAGGCCTTAACACCAAAAACGAAGGAAGATCACAATGATCGCACCCTCCTGACGCTGACCTACCACCCTCACAACCTGGAAGTGAAGAAAATTCTCTTCAAGAACTTTCCCATCCCTGCAGACTGACCCCAGAGTTGGAAAGACCTTCCAGAACCCCCCCCCCCCCCCCCCCCCGATCGCCTTCAAACGAAACCGAAACCTTGGCGACTTCTAGTTAGGTCATCCTTCAAACTACAGCCTTTCAGAACCGTCACTCCCTGGGCAACAGCTGCTGTGATAGACCGAAGTGCAAGTGTTGCCCCTTTCTCATACGAAGACACTCACCTTCAAGGGGCCCTCAGGATGCCCGTTGCCATGAAGAGCAGCTTCACATGCCAGACCAGTGACTTGGTCTACATAGTCCACTGTAGCCTATGCGGCCGTCTCTATGTAGGCGAGACCTACCGAAACACTGGAGGAGCGCTGCAAGGAGCACAGGGACAGCATCCTCCAGAGAAAACAAACCCCTGTGGCAGCTCACTTCAACACCGACCCCCACAGCATCAACCACTTCTCTATTGCAGTGGTTTGGCGCAACAGCATGGGAGACTTCTTGAAGAGAAAAAAAACTGGAGAAAAAGATCATCCACCATCTGGGTACTACAGTGCCAGATGGCCTCAACGTTAAAGACTAGATCAAATCACAGCTATCCCTACCCCCCCCCCCCCCCCCCCCCCCCCTTTTTCCTATTTGCTCCCCACCTCCCCCCCCTCATCTTCCCCCATCCCCCTTCCCCTCACTATCCAGATTCCTTCTCACCTTTTTTTCTAACTACCCCCACCCCCTTTTTTCTGCAGTGACAGTGATTTGTGTTTATTAAAAAAAAGAAAAAAGAAAAGAAAAAAATCGGCAAAGTGAACACAATTCAACCACCACAGAAGCTGCACCCGCTGTCTTCAGTTGCTTTGAAGGTTCTACGAACCGAAGTACTAACTTTTCTCCTCCCAAGTGGGTTCAAGTGTTTTCTCTACCCTTTTTTTATATCCTTTGTGAAAGAACCCAGGCAGTCAAAAACTTTTATACCCAAGAAGGGTAATAATTGCTCCCATGATGAAAAATTTAATAACGTGAGTAATCTTACTAGAGTGTTATTTACCAGCACCGCTATCATCAACATCATCATCATCACCACCACCACCACCACCACCACCACCACCACCACCATTACCACCATCACCAACACCACCACCACCATCATTATCATCACCATCATAATAACGACAACAGCAACGACGATGCTGCTGCTTGCTGCTGCCGCTGCTTCTGCTACCTATGATGATGATGATGATGATGATGATGATGATGATGATGATGATGATGATGATGATTGTGGTGGTGGTGGTGGTGGTGGTGGTGATGGTGATGATGATGATGATGATGATGATGATGATGATAACGATGAATGATGATGATGATGATGTGATTGATGATGATGATGATGATGATGATGATGATGATGATGATGATGGTGGTGATGGTTGTGATGATGATGATGATGATGATGATGATGATGATGATGATGATGATGATGATGATGATGATGATGATGGTGATGATAACAATGATAGTGATGACAGTGGTTATGATTATTTACCTGACCATCCCCACAAGAGAACTGCGCGCCAGGCAGACAGGGTGGGAAGTGGCAGAAGTGTTCATCACTGGCATCCCAGCAGTCCAGACGATGGTCACACACCAGTGTGTAAGGCACCGAAGTCATCCTGTCCTCACACAGGTACATGGGAATAGCAGGGCTCTTCCATGGTGACTGGCATGACTCAGCGACAGAGGTGGGGTCAAATTTCCAGCAGGCACTGCGAATGTCACACGACAGGAAATCGTGGGTCACGTGTCCTGACGGGCAGATTGTTACGTTCAGTTTTACGAAGACGTTCGTTTTATATTCAATAATTCGGGGTGCTGGAGAGGAACGTGTGCTGGTGTTTATGGGATCAAATTCGCACAAAATGGACGCTACGAGAGAGAATTCACAATCATAGAAACGAATTGTTATTGGACATGGGTCATTAACTGCACACAGCTGACATACACTTATTTGATGTTCGTACTTCTGAACAGCGCGGTGAGCAATAGTGCCGTCGATCCATTGAAACGACAGGTCATACCTGGATAGGTATTTAGTCGATTAAAACATCGAGTTCTATCAATCATGCATATTATTTTAAATATACCCTCATCCCGTCTGTTAAACTCTCGCACGTACATGGACACACAACCAGAAGAACAAAGAGAAATAGTTTCCCCTGTTAATTAACAACCAATTTGTACACTACGTGCATGAAATGTTTTTTTTACAATAGTTTCACATAATTCTTTTTATGCACACACGTTTCAGTACAAAAGATAAATCAGTGCCTCATGGAGTCAAAATATGTTACACCTTTTACAATTCACCTTCAATAATGCCATAACAAATCTGTCCTGTCTTTGTCCTCACAGTCCTACATGTAGTTTTTAGTCCTGGATTTGGCCAAAACAAATCACAAAACCTTCAGAATATTTGCAACCTCACGTCAACTTATAAACGTAAACTGTACACGTACCACTCTCAGTTAAAAATAGTAAATCTTGTGTCCTTAACCGAATAGGGGGAAAAGCTCATGGAGGTTTTTACAAGCGTAGCTTAAGCCAGACGTGGCCTTTAATTTACTTTTGACACCTCGTGTATCATTCACACACACACACACACACACACACACACACACACACACACACACACACACACACACCACACACACACACACACACAACACAACACACACAATACACCATGCACACGCACACACAACACACCCAACACACACACACACACACACACACACCACACCACACACACACCACACACACACAACAACAACACACACAATACATGGCATGCAAGTGGCCACACTATCACCGCACACACACACACCCACACACACACACACACCACACACACACACACACACACACACACACACACAACACACACACACACAAAACCACACAAAACCAAACGCACACACGCTCACATCTGTGGACTCTCCAATTTACACGCCTGTATCACACCACATACCAGCGCACACACGTCTACAGTATTCACTGGGTTCCTGAGAGATTCAAAGTCTAATCTCAGTTAACATGCGCTTGATCGTTTGTGTCTGTTATTGGAAAGGCCCAGTAAGAGTTTTGTTCCAATTCCTAAAAGTGTTGGCCTCGAGATTATTCCATTGCTTGTTTGGTTGGTGATATTTCTTGCTCTTCCTTTAAGTCTGGATGTGCGGTCACTTCCTCTCTTGATGTTCAGATCTAAAAGATGGTCTGTGGTATAGCGGTTTTTCTCTTGATTGTTTTGTTTTGGTGATTCTTTAGGTTTCTTATTACATCAAATCGCCCAAGCTGTACTCCAGTCGTTGTTGCTTTGCCTGCCAATGTGTCTGCTTTTTCATTTCCTTTAACTCCTGCATGTCCCGGACAGTACATCGAAGTGAGTCTCTCTAATGGAAGGCTGCGCATTACTTCATGCCAAGCAGGGTTTTCAAATCCACTCTTAACTTTTTGAAGTAGGTTCATGGAGTCAGTCAGTATCGTGGCTTGTTGAGTTTTAAACTGGCCTGTGGATGAAAGCCAGTGGCGCGCTTGTGTCACAGCTTCTACCTCCACTGTTAGACTTGAAGTTGTTAAACTACATGCGCCATTGTCTCCTTGGATAGTTCGGACGTTTGCTTCACTGTGTATCCCCAGCCTGACTTACCTTTGGTGACAGAACCGTTGCCGTGTGTAACAATGTTTCTTTTGTGCCAAGGTTTTCTACCTGAATCAGAATTTCTGCGTTGGTTTTGCCTTCTGGTCATTCTCGACAATGACTTTTTGGAAGTTCTGGAGCCATGGTAATTTGGTAGAGGTGTTTGAAGTGGTCTCCATACTTTCCCATTCCTTCGTTTCTTTGAGCTTTGCTAAATGGCACACAAGCTTTATGTTGTCTTCTGCCTGTCCTCTCCATGGTTTTCCACATCCTAGCCGAGTGCCATTTGTTTCCATGACTGCTGTATGTAGTGGGTTTTGGGGATTCTTAAGTGCTCTGAAAGATGCCTGTAAATGCTCTAGCTTGTGTCTTATCTGCATTGAAGGAAGTCAAACATGTATCACATGGTTTCAACTGTTGTATCCTTCATGGTTTCCAGGATCAATCTATTTCTTTATTTTGAAGTCTCTTTAATCTAAGAGAAAAAATACACTGAGACAGTATTGTAAGCCTTAATTCATAGGCACTCACAGTGAGTACAAGTGCGTGAAACAGTCCGTAGAGATGGCGCTGTTCAATGCCTTTAGCTGCCATTCCTTCATGGCAGATAGACCTTTTTGCATTTAAGAACAATGTTCTCAACATGTTTTCTAAACGTCAGCATTCTGTCAAAGCCAATACCCAAATAGCGTAGGTTGTTAGTTGATTCAGTTGGAATTCTATTGCATGAAACTGGTGAGGGTAATTGTCCATGTGTCTTGATGTTGAGAGTGCAGACTAATGTCTGGGCCTTTATAGGGTCGATGGACGATCCAGTTTCTTGATACCACTAAGCAATGTTGTTCAACTGCTGCGAAATTGCTGTCGTTCTTTCTTCAGCATTTTTTAATGTTCCCAGTAACAGACACAAATCATCAAATACATGTCAACTGAGCTAGACTTTGAATCTCTCCGGGCCCCAAGCGCATGCTTTAGACGTGTGTGCGCTTGTGTGTGTTGATTAGTGGGGTGATGCCAGCGTGTTAATTAGAGTCCACGGACGTGAGTGTCCAAGCCTTGGTGTGTGTGTGTGTGTGTGTGTGTGTGTGTGTGTGTGTGTGTGTGTGTGTGTGTGTGTGTGTGTGTGTGTGTGTTGTGTGTGTGTGTGTGTGTGTGTGTGTGTGTGTGTGAGGGCAGGAGTTGTTGTTTTTATTGTTATTTGTGCGTGTGCGTGTGCGGGTGTGCGCGCGTGTGCGTGCACGTATATGTTGTATTTGATAATCTTGTTCTTGTTTTTGATCCTAAGTCATCTTCTGAACATTCACGCACGCAGTCACTACATACACACACACCACACACACACACACACACACACACACACACACACACACACACACACACACACACACACACACACACACACACCACACACACACACACACACACACACACACACACACACACACACACTGTGGCTTTGCGATAAGGCAGTTAATTAGGGAAAAAAAACGGTTATTCAAGGAATACGTGCGCACTAAGAAAAGTCAAGATAAGAAAACGGTAGATTAAAAATGTAAGGAAATGAAACCCTCAAATATACATAGTAATAGAGTTATGGAACAAGCCAGAAAGGATTATTGGGATAATTTTTGCAAAAGAAACACATCTGATAATAAAGATAGTAGAATGGTATGGAAAGAGATAAAAACGATAAGAAATGGAACCAAACTCCCAGAATATCCTATTATTCTTGATAACAGCAAGTTACCATCATCAACAGACAAACCAGAAGCGTTTGTCGACCAGTTTGCTAAAGTAAGCAGATTACATGGGCTCTCTGAAAACCAAAGAAAATTCAGAGAGGATAAAGAATTTACCCATGTCTTTTTAATGATGTATCTGATAATGACATAAGCAACATCAACGCCCCAATTACATTACAAGAGGTGAAAGATACCATAGATTCTCTCCCATGCAAAAAAAAGTTTGTTGGGACTGACGCCATTTCTAATTAAATGATTAAACATTTTTCAGACAAATGGATAAGCATTTTACTTAGTATATTCAAAAAATGCTGGAGCTCAGGTCACTTGCCACATATATGGAAAGAATCAGTATTAGTACTGATTCACAAGGAAGATAAACTGAAAAAAGTATAGATAAGTACAGACCTATTTCATTAACTTCTCATATCTGTAAACTTTATGAAACAATTGTTTTAAACAGACTAAATTACTCCTGTGAAAAGAACAAAGTTATCCCAAAAAAACGGCAGGGTTTTGAAAGGGTAGACGTGCTATTGAACGACTGGTCAAACTTACCACTCAAGTTAAATATACGTTTTCCAGGAGAAACTTTTTTACTAGCAACCTTTTTTGATATCACTAAAGCTTATGATCAAGTATGGCACTCTCGTTTGCTTTAAAACTTAATGAGATTGGATTATCAGAAAACATTCATGATTTTCTTAAAGACTTCTGAGAAAATAAATATATTATAACGAAGGTAGGGAACTCCTATTCTACAAGAAGGAATTAACACATGGGCATTCCTCAGGGGTCTGGTATTGCCCCTTTACGTTTTAGTATTCTGATGTACGATTTACCCACAAAAATTACTATAAAAAATATAGAACTAGTCCAATATGCAGATGACATATGCATATGGATGAAAGTGATATTAAAAATGTACATCTGTCAGATCACAAAACTATATTAAAAAGTTATATCAAAAATAATTAAATACCTTTTCTGCTTACAT
>CM031613.1:29194267-29222163 GCA_018398815.1 Conus ventricosus
TCGTTTCATACACCAACACATATTAAACGATCAGGAACGTGGTTGCAGGTCATGACACAATTCATATTCCTATATTGATACAAGGACATAATATTATTTTAGCAAGCAGACAAGCGAACAAGTGAGGCAATCAAACCCAATACATCTGCGATAGTCCATGTGGTACTGACGTCAGTCCAAGAAACACAATGTAAGTAATGCCTTGCAACATCCGGTCCAGCACTTCCCGCCATTTGATGCCACTGGTCAACACAGGTAAATGGCCTCCCCTTCGCCGACACGCTCTACTCGAAGAATCAAATGTCGAAAGACTTTTTCTTCTGGCTATCACTCCATAACACCGTCCATCGCTGTAAAACTGACCCTGGGCACAGCGAATGGAAGAGTGAGGACAGGAAATCTCGTCCTCCAAATGCACACAATCTGGGTACAGGTCGCACAGGAAATGATGGGAAAACTCCTGGTTCACAGAGGAAAAACACAAATAGAGAGGGAAAAATCTTGTCAGCGAAAGCAGAGAAATAGGTCAAAGAAGAACAACAGGAAATAGATGTAGAATGAATCAGGAATGGAGGAAAAGGAGAAGGATGACAGGAAGACATGGAGAAAAAAAGACAAAGGGAGCAAGCGGAGGAGGAGGACGAGGGGAAGGAGGAAATGGAAGTTAGGAGAAGGAAGTAAGGAGAAGGACATGAGGGAAGAGAACTATCTTTTGTGTCTCTCCACAAGGATGAGAAAACATTAGTGACTCGTTTTTCGTCAGAGAATAGAAACCACTCAGCACCCAGCACAGAGAAAGATCGCATGTGGAAGAGGTTAAACAACATTTATGTAATCACTCCTTCACTCATTGTGTGTGTGTGTGTGTGTGTGTGTGTGTGTGTGTGTGTGTGTGTGTGTGTGTGTGTGTGCGTGCGTGCGTGCGTGCGTGCGTGCGTGCGTGCGTGCGTGCGTGCGTGCGTGCGTGCGTGCGTGTGTGTGTGTGTGTGTGTGTGTGTGTGTGTGTGTGTGTGTGTGTGTGTGTGTGTGTGTGTGTGTGTGTGTGTGTGTGCGTGCGTACATACGTGCGTGCGCGTGTGTATGTGTGTGCGTGTGCGTGCGTGTGTGTGTGTGTGTGTGTGTGTGTGTGTGTGTGTGTGTGTGGTGTGTGTGTGTGTGTGATATTACATCACACCCTAACAGAACGTCACATACCACACCATATCGCAACACCGTATCACGGCACACTATTTCACTACCCAACATTACAACACATCATCGTGCCACACTGCATTGCACCACATCATGTAACACCACATCATGTAACACCACATCATGTAACACCACATCATGTAACACCACATCATGTAACATCACATCACAAAATACAAGATTACCGCATTATGCCACATGTCATACCACACCATATGACTAGAATACATGACACAGTATGATAACACACACATCATCAGTCTTCTTCTTCTTCTTCTTCTTCTTCTTCTTCTTCTTCACCGTAAAGAATTATGTGGCACCACACTCAAACAATTGTCCAACAAGTTGCTTGACTTCTGTCATCTATGTGGCGAGAATTGAGTATCTGTATTTTCTTCCTTCTCTGTCTCCGCTGAACAGGTCTCAGGTGAACTGCGTTTTCAAAGTGATTGCATCTCGTTCCTGGGCCATACAAACGTATTTTCTTTCCTTAATAGATGTCACCACACTATACTAAACTACAACACTACATCCATCATACCACATTATGACATACACATCATACGATAATACCACACCCCACCAAACCAGAATACCACAACACTGCACAGCATAGTATAGAGCAGCGCACCATACTACAACACCACAGCAGCAGACCAACTTAGCCAACATCACCGAACCTGACCAGAGCACACCTTATCACAGCAAAATGCCACGTCACACCATACAACAATACCAAACCATTCCACATCACGTCACTTCTCAACATAACACACGATGCTGCAACATCACATTGTAACAAACCATACCACATCATACCACCACACCCTGTTGTAAAGTAATACATCACACCATACCACACCAATACACTGAGACATACCACAACTCACATTACCGTCTCAAACCATGTCAAACACGAGATAGCTTATCACAGCAGCATATCACAGAACCCGAAAGCGCATCACAATAATCATAAGCACTGAGGAGTGAAGAGCACAGGACACTCAGCTGAGAGCCAGTATTAACACGGTTTCACCAGTCGCCAGTGACTGACTTGACCTACAGGAGGCGTGAGAGGAGAGATGAAAAGAGAACACAAGATGAGCACCTGGGAGTAAGAGATAAAGCAACTTCACCTGTCACCAATGACCAGCTTGACCGTTACGGGCCTTACTTGGACCGGTGACTAGAGACGTGCACATGACACTCACCTGATAGTAAGGGCTGGAGCAGTTCCACCTATCATCAGTATCAGACATGACTGTGGCAGGGGCATGAGAGGCGTGGTGAAAGAGAAGAGCACACGCAGGCGTATACATGCACCCTTCTGCTTGTTTACAAAGACCGTTACTGGAGATTGCTCGTGAACTGCATGGATGACGGATGAACTGAACGTGGGTCTTACATGTCTGGAGTGGAAAACAGAGTGCTCAAAGCCCTTCCAAACGATCTTGTGTTTGGGTAATCAACAAAATTGTCATGATATGAGCTGGTATTATCAGTCAAAAATGTTCAAATCACTTTTTCCATGTTAACATTCCAACGTACTAGAACAAAACAAGCTCACAAAAAGAAAAGGAAAAAAAAAAAACACACAAAAGAAGAAGAAAACATCGTGACAAACAACTTACATTTTAAGTGAAATATTTTGAAAGGAGATTAAGGAAGACTGCTTGCATTATTCAAAGTGAAATGAGGCTTTACCAAAGAAGAAAAGGAGTATTAGGAGAGAGAGAGAGAGAGAGAGAGAGAGAGAGAGAGAGAGGAGAGAGAGAAGAGAGAGAGAAAGAGACAGAGAGAGAGAGACACGAGAGAGACAGAGAGAGAGGGTGGATATCATCAAATTATGATTAAGTGGATAAAGGAAATTTTACACATGTTTTCATTCTACAGAATAGATCGAACAGGTCTCTAGGTTCGCTCTCTCTCTCTGTCTTTCTGTCTGTCTGTCTCTCTCTGTCTCTCTCTCTCTCTCTCTCTCTCTCTCTCTCTCTCTCTCTGTCTCTCTCTCTCTCTCTCTCTCTCTCTGAAGGTCGAGATAATCTCATTATTTATCTAACCGAGGATTCCACAGCTTCAGTCTGATTGGATTGGAATCAATTGTTGTTTACTGACCATTAATTTTGTTGGACACCACTAAATGGAGGAGAGAGGAAGGAGGGCGTTGTTGCAGTAACTTGGCCACCTAGAGCATTACATTACTGGTAATTGAGCACAGGGAAGACCTGTCAAACATCTAATCGGCCTTCGGTGGCGGATGAGCCCACAGCTGTTCAGAGCAAGCCACTTAGTTTTGAGAGGCATGGGAGTTTACAGCTCACCCACAGCTGCAGAGGCCAAGCCATGAATGCGGTCAGGGAAAGGGGTGTTTTCTGCAGCTGCTCCCACCAGCCAGCTAACCGCGCTGTACTAGGCGAACTGAATGTCATCTGTGTAAAAAGCCGTCTGGCAACAGTGTGTTCAGCATTGCTGAGCGGCCATTACAAGTAGGGCTGTTAGTTTGATAATTAGTAGTTGTCATGAAAAATGTAATATATCTGTGCTTTTGAGATGACTGAATAGCCAAATTCCCGACAATTCTTTTAATACCAAACTCGACTAGGTTTATTTTCCTGTAGATAATGTAGATACGGCATGAAAGCTTGTACACAAGTGGTCAGGCGACATTCAAACAATGACAACACACACACACACAATTGTGCAAAAATGACGTCATCACTTTCTGGGAACTTAATTTTCCCTAGTTAACTAGTACACAAGTTTGATATATACCTCTGCTTGGACTACAACAACAAAAATGTTGGATTAGAAATGTGTAAGACTTGTTTGTTCGGCCCTTTAACTAAGTGTCTCGAATGGGACGGAAATGTAAAGCTGTGCTAGCCAGGCAGGAAAAGCAGTAATCGAGTGCAGAATTGTAAACGCACAGACCAGCAAATTATTATCAGATCTGACTCCAGGCCACGAGTCTCACAGCAATGTGATATTGCTGTGCTGTCCATATCAAGTGCTTGTTCGGCGCATCTACATGTGGGTCCAGAAATGCTGCACGGTCATTGTTCTTTTTGTGAGAGAGCCAGCACAGTGATACAGTCCAGGAATTTTTGAAAATAAATCTCCCATTATTTTGTCTATGATAATCTGGGTCACTTTTGTTCTGCGCACCGTTGACAGTGTGTAGTAGGTAGGTGAGGCCAGGAAGAGGGCAGGCAGGTCATCCACACTGTGCTGGCGTTTGGGAAAATGTGTGTAGCGAAGTAAGGTGTCAGGAACTGTGCCCAAGTTCCTGACGGTTTTTCTACGTTTAGTTGTGAGGGGAATGTGTTGACAGAAAACATGGATCACTTGTGTAGGCTATCGAATGAAAACAAAAGGAAAAATGTTACAGTTGTGCCTGAGTTCAGCTGTACATGTAAACCATGCTGCATGCATGCATGTTGAGCGGTGAACATACAGTTCAGGGTTTTTGATTTGTTACCTATAGGACAGGTAGCTGAAACAGAAAGGAAGGATTAGTTGATGGCGCTATAGAGAGACGAGTTTCTGCAAGGACACATGTCTCATCGTCTTTTCGTAAGACAAGGGAGGTGTTTTGTAAGGTTATAAATTAAAGGTTACGACTGGCCGATGTCCAGGAACGTTTCTCTGTGCATGGAGTTAGGGCATAGTCTTTTTGTTGAGAGGGGCTTAGTCACAGTTTGTGGGTTGTTTTGTAAGTCGACATGAGGTCGCAGACTGGAAACTGGGACAGAAATTGTAAAAACCCTGTGAGGACTAGGACACTTTATTAGTTCATGAATTCAGTTTCAAATGCATATGACTCAGCAGAAGAGGCTACCAGAAACGGAGGTGGTAAGAATTTTCCTTAAGTTGATGGATTGAACTTCAATGCTGGGCTGATGCGCTACAGTCAGCAGTCAGAACATTGTATGATAATAGAGGGGCCATACGTACTAGAGTCGTCATCTTCTCTGATGCTTTGTCAGTACTGCAGGATGTTAAAAATCCTCGAAACAAGGAACTCAACTCTCTGCATCTACCTTGGCCATTCTGCAGCAGTCCACCGAGAACATCTGTATCCAGTGGATACCCTCACCTTGCAACATATATAGGAAAGAAGAAGCTGACCAACTGGCAAAGGAAGGAGGACAGCAGCCCCAAGTGGAACACGAAATTTCCTTTGAAGAAGCCAAAAGTATCATCAAGGAGAATCTGAAACGAAGATGGCTTGAGCGACACCTAGACTTCAACAAGAAGGATGCATACTGGCTGCTACCCAGACCAGATAAAGTGAGCATTGTGAAACGGAGGACAGGGCAGTCAAGACTCAAACACCACATGTTCACAAAATTCCACATTGGCGAGTCTTCAGGGTGCCCATGCGGTACAGCCCCATGACTGTGGAACACTTCCACAGGACTGTACCACACATAAAAAGCTAAGAGCAGAGACCTGGCCTACTGACACATCAACAAGGGAGAAGCTCTATTCATCTCTAGAGAGCCTCCGCCATACGGCAGCCTTCGTTTTAGTGTCTCTTAGGTTCCTGTCTGAGTGTACAGTGAAGAAGAAGAACAATTTAGTTTAGGACTGAAGGTTGTGAAGGCAGCCGAATACAGATTTTCTGATATACGGCATGTGAAACGTGTTAAAAGAACACCTGGATCAGCTCTCAAGACCATTAACGCCACATCACCGTGTATTCCTGCAAAGTAATAATATGAAGATCTCATAAATAAAACAAAACAAAACGAAACGAAAAGGGGTCTTGAATCGTGACAAATATTAGCCACCATGGATTTATGGTGGAAGCGTCCTTTTACTGATATGATGTCAAGTCTTACTGAAAGTGGCGGAAAATTATGTAGGTCATGCAGCTATTGAAACATGTAACTCAGGTGAGGACACTACCTCCAGAAGACCAAGATAGTGTTTTGGAATATGTCAGCCTGGCTACAAGGACTTGAAGTAGTACTTTCTTATATATGTTGCCTTAATGGGACGAATGGCGAGGACAGAAACCTCGTCCTGTGACCATAGTTGACTGGGTGGACAAAACCAACAACAAAGAGACCAAACAGTGTACTAATGGCAGCCATTATCAAACTTTGCGAGTGATATAAATCGTTCAGCCCTTGCTTGGAAAATACAAAGAACAATGTACAATTTGCCTGAATGGTCATTGTCTAGTAGTTGTCAAAACCCTGAAGGATGCTTCACAGAACACCTTTTCAGAGAAACTTAAGTACGTTCAGAAAACGTTAAAAAAAAGCACCTTGGATGGTGGTCTGTTTGTTGGGGAAAGTCACTATATACATCCAGGCAACACAGTCACAAAGAATTTCCATTGGCCGGATTGCCTCCTGGGTGAGTACTTATGATAACTTCTTATCTGCTGTTCAGCGAGGACAGCCATTTACTGCAAGCAGCCGTTTCCCAATACAGACAACCAGTACATGGGAAATGCGACGAAAAGACAGCCAGCTCTTAAACAACAGACTGCCAGCTCTTAAACAACAGACAACCAGCTCTTAAACAACAGACAGCCAGCTCTTAAACAACAGACAGCCAGCTCTTAAACAACAGACAGCCAGCTTTAAACAACAGACAGCCAGCTCTTAAACAACAGACAGCCAGCTCTTAAACAACAGACAGCCAGCTCTTAAACAACAGACAACCAGCTCTTAAACAACAGACAGACAGTTCTTAAACAACAGACAGACAGCTCTTAAACAACAGACAGACAGCTCTTAAACAACAGACAGACAGATCCAGAGGAGTGTTGAATGACGTTGGTATGTACAATGGAACATTTGCACGTGAAAATGCAAAGATACACCCCTCCCACTCCCAGCCCACCCTAATTACTACATGTATCTTACACTAGGTCCCTGCACTTGATTCCTGGAAAGATAGAAGGGAGTGTATCTGATGAGGTCACCATGATCACAAGACCGTTTGGCACATTCAGTGTTAGGCAGTCGAACGGACTTCCTCTGCATCGTCCACCACAAACGCTCTAGGCCAGCCAGGTAACTGAAGATACCTGCCCAAAACAGCATTCTCAATGACCCAGTGTTAATTTACTTGCGGCAAATAGCCAATATTTATCTAATATACACAGTTATAGAGGAATATTATGTCTGATTTATCTACATATGTACCCATGTGTACTAACAGGAGGCACATTGATTAAGTCTTAATTGGTCACTGCACGTTCTAAGTAACCGCAGTGTAAAATGATTGAAGACCACAAGTAAATTGACCTATGTATATGTTACTATGCAGAATGATGTTAAATAATCTACAGTCTATGGTAAAAATACATCACGTACTCTTTGAGTTTAAAACAATATGTCGTCAGAGTGTGTGAGGACCATTTCAATAATCACTGGTACCATGTGGTCTTTGAGTTTTAAACAATATATCATCAGAGTGTATGAAGGCCATTTCAATAATCGCTGGTACGAGAGTCTGTGGCACTACAATTCTAATCGCTAAACCTCTGATTATTATCAGCCAATTGCGGCAGACAGCCACGTACTAAGCGATGTCGTCTTTTTACCTGTTTCTCGATATAGGTCTAGCATACATGAGTACAGTTTGTACCTAACGTGGAGATGGCAAATCATTGGAAAACACCTTTTGCTTCAGCATAATATGGCCATTACATTAAAGCAGTTTTTCATGTTAATATTACATGATCACATCAAATTGCATCAAATATTACATCAGAGAAAGCAGCCTTTCATACGGACATCACATTGCACATAATACTTCAGTGGACCTTCGTTTTGATCTTAAATGGCACCTTGCAGTAAAATTTTATTCATTTTGACTATTAATGTGATAACAACATGTCATAGTAAAGCAGTCCTTTCTGTTGACATAGCACATCCATCAAGTAAATAAGACCTTCATCATAACATAACCAGGCATATCACAATAATCAGTTCTTGGTGTTACCTTACACAACACATGACAACAAATCGATCCTTCAAGGTCAAATAGTAGTGCACGTCACAGCAAAGGGTCCTCTATGTGTATTTTACATGGCCATCCACAGTTAAACATTTATTCATGTTAACTTTACTTGACTAATCACAGTAAAGCGCCCCTTATACTAACATAGTATGGAACATCATAGCAAAGCAGACCTTTGTGTTAACATAGCATTGCAACACATATTAAAGCTGTCCTCCACGATGATGTCACATGATACATCACAGCAAACAGCCCCCTTGTTAAAGTGGTGTGTGGTATCATGATCATGGTAAAGGAGGTCTGAGATGTTAACAAAGCATGGCACATCAAAGTAAAACGTCTTTCATATGAATATAGCAAGACACATCACAGTAAAGTTGTCCTTCATGTAAGCATAACTAGACACATCATAGAGTCCTGTATTTCATATTTCAGACAAATGACAGCAAAACAGCCCATCGTGTTAAATGTACATGACACATCACGATAAAGCAGTTTTTTTCGCTGACACAACACTGTACAACACAGCAAAAAAAGTGATCCATGTCACCTTACATGCCACATCACAGTACAGCAGTCCTTCACAGAGCATGGCACACCACAGTACAGCAGTCCTGTATGTCTGCACCACACTGCACAGTACAGCAGTCCTTCACAGAGCATGGCACACCACAGTACAGCAGTCCTTCACAGAGCATGGCACATCACAGTACAGCAGTCCTTCACAGAGCATGGCACATCACAGTACAGCAGTCCTGTATGTCTGCACCACACTGCACAGTACAGCAGTCCTTCAAGTCCTGTCATACTAACATAGCACGGGATATCACAGTAAGGCAGTCTGTCATGGGCCATGCTTGTTAGCGACTGCTGAGACCGTACAATGCGACCATGACATGTTTGCTTAGCATTGTCCTCTCTATTGCCCATCCAGCTGGCTGCGATGTTCAGCTTTCCCCATCTCCTTCTCAGCATAAACTCGTCCAGCAGGTCGGATCAGTCCAAGGTGACGAGGGTGTGTATGTGTGTGATGATTTACTTGAATGAAATTGTATCCGGCACGAGAGTACTCTGGAGAGAACAAAGCGAATGCAGAGAGGATACTGCCCTCCAGTTATAACGTACACATACACTTTAGCTAGGGTGTTTTTAAGGGGAGAGAGAGAGAGAGAAAGAGAGAGGGTGGGGGGGGGGCTTTGTTGGCTAGCGCTTTCCTTGCTTCTTCAGTAGAGCGTTGGGTTGCTAGCTGCAAGTCTCCTGTTTGAAGGAATCTTCGTGTTTTATTGTGATAAAGCTTCGTGTGGTTTCCTGACAAGGAGACCCACGCGTCTTCCATCTGCCTAAAAGATGGAGACCCCACCCTAAATCTGTCAATGATGTTAAAAAGGAAGGTTAAAACTCGAGGTTAAAACTCTACAAATTTGTTTCGAGCTTGCTGCGCTGTCATCAGGATGTTTTTGGTTTGCCCACCGCCGATGTTATAAGCGTGTGGGTTCCCGTTTGCGGTTGTTTGCACGTGCGGGTTGGCTGCACGTGTTTTTGGGGGCTTTTAGGTTTTGTTTGGTGTGGTTCACTAACAACGATTTCCATTTATGCCTGCAGTTGTTTACTATTTCTGTTTTGGTGTTTAAAGTTGCTAAGTGTGGTTTGCATAGTATTAACCATTTTTCAGTTAAACATAGGTTGCACCTTTTTGAAACATTGCTGTATGGTGATGCTCTTTTTATGATTTTCCAGGATATATTGTAGCTTGTTTTTGCATCTTTAAGTTTCCAGATATATTTGCTCAGTTCTGTTTGGTTTTTATATTTTTTCTTTATTGAATGACTGTTTGTGGTTTGCATATCTGGTTTGAAGTGGTTTTCAGTGATCCCTATGTATGTTTCTTTTTCATTTTCTGATGTTACAGTAGCCTGGTATACAATGTTTTTGTGGAGACATTTATTGTTTAGGGGGCACTGCTCCTTTCTCGTGCAATTGCAAGATTTCCTTTCTTCACCCTTCTTTGCTGTGTGATTTTCATTTTGTTGGATGCGTCAATCAGGTTTTTGAGGTTGGGCATACATGAGTACGATAGTTTGACAGTGTTTTTTGTTAAATATTTTTGGACAGTTTGTGCTCTTTTGGAAATGAAGTTGCTGGGATTTTGAAGAATTCTTTCCCTATGTTTGTTTTGAGTTTCCCGTCGTATGGGGGTTTATACCATATGATTTTTCTTTTCCTATTTTTCTTGCTTTTATTTGTGTTGTTGTCCGGGTTGTATTGTAGTTTGTAATTGTATCCACTTGTTTGTAGCGCCTCCTGGTATTCCACTGCTGCATTGTTGAACAAACCGAAAAGTTCGTACGCAATATGAGATGGAAAGCATTCTTTTTCCTGAACCCGAATGCAAAAAAAGAGACAAAAACACCTACGATTTCAAATCATGGCGATCACCACCAGTCATAGACGATATGAAACCCTTTGAAGATCAAATGAAAAGAATGATAACCAATATTGAATTCAAAAAATCTAACAACGATTTCCAAACAACATTAAAAAACCAAATAAAACAAGTACAAAATGACAAAAAAATATTTGTGAAGGCTGAAAAAACTAGCAATTACTACAAAAGGGAAACCCAAAGGAATATTCTCAACTCCTTGACAAAAACATCCAGAAAAACTACAAAAAGCTGACAAAAATATACATGACAGTATCCGCACTAAAGAAAAAGAACTTGCAGAGCGCATAGACCTAATGACAGGATAGAAGCGACAGCAACAAAAGAAGCTTTCATAACACTCAAAGACCACAAACCCAACTTTCATAACAATCCAACATGCAGACTAATAAACCCATCCAAATCTGATTATAGGCAAAAATAAGCAAGAAAATTCGGGAAAAAAATAACAAAGGACTAAAATCAAACTCTGATTACAACCTCTGGAAGAACACATACGAAGTTATCCAATGGTTCAAAAAAACTAAATAAACAAAGTAATACAGTATTTATCACATTGACATAGTAGACTTTTACCCATCCATAGACGAGGAACTACTCTCCAAAGCCCTGAAGTTTGCCAGTAACCACACAGACATAACATGGTCAGAAATGGAAATCATTCTCCACACCAAGAAAACATTACTACACAGCAGAAATGAAACCTGGATCAGGAAAACCAACAGAAACTCAACATTTGACGTAACCATGGGTTCATATGATGGTGCAGAAACATGTGAACTGGTCGGACTATTCATGCTGTCCAACATCAAGAAAAAACTCGGAAAACAAGTCGGACTGTACAGAGACGATGGCCTTGCTGCACTAACAAACAACCCAAGAACCATCGAAAACAAGAAGAAAGAACTATGCAAAATCTTCCAAAACCACAACTTAAAGATCACCATTGAAGCAAACAAAAAGGTAGTGAACTACTTAGACATACACTGGATCTCAACAACCATATATAAAAAACCATACAAGAAACCCAACGATACACCTCTTTATGTACACACCAAAAGTAACCATCCACCATCTGTATTAAGACCAACCCATGGCATAAACAAGAGACTATCAAAACTGTCATGCAATGAGAGAGTGTTCAACAATGCAGCAGTGGAATACCAGGAGGCGCTACAAACAAGTGGGTACAATTACAACTACAATACAACCCGGACAACAACACAAATAAAAGCAAGAAAAATAGGAAAAGAAAAATCATATGGTATAACCCCCCATACGACGGGAAACTCAAAACAAACATAGGGAAAGAATTCTTCAAAATCCTAGCAACTTCATTTCCAAAAGAGCACAAACTGTCCAAAATATTTAACAAAAACACTGTCAAACTATCGTACTCATGTATGCCCAACCTCAAAAACCTGATTGACGCATCCAACAAAATGAAAATCAACACAGCAAAGAAGGGTGAAGAAAGGAAATCTTGCAATTGCACGAGAAAGGAGCAGTGCCCACTAAACAATAATGTCTCCACAAAAACATTGTATACCAGGCTACTGTAACATCAGAAAATGAAAAAGAAACATACATAGGGATCACTGAAAACCACTTCAAAACCAGATATGCAAACCACAAACAGTCATTCAATAAAGAAAAATATAAAAACCAAACAGAACTGAGCAAATATATCTGGAAACTTAAAGATGCAAAAACAAGCTACAATATATCCTGGAAAATCATAAAAAGAGCATCACCATACAGCAATGTTTCAAAAAGGGGCAACCTATGTTTAACTGAAAAATGGTTATATACTATGCAAACCACACTTAGCAACTTTAAACACCAAAACAGAAATAGTAAACAACTGCAGGCATAAATGGAAATCGTTGTTAGTGAACACACCCAAAACAAAACCTAAAAGCCCCCAAAAACACGTGCAGCCAACCCGCACGTGCAAACAACCGCAAACGGGAACCCACACGCTATATAACATCGGGGGTGGGCAAACCAAAACATCCTGATGACAGCGCAGCAAGCTCGAAACAAATTTGTAGAGTTTTAAAACCCCGAGTTTTAACCTTCCTTTTTAACATCATTGACAAATGTTGCTCCCCAAGGGGTCGAGCACTTTTAAAATCATTTTAGGCTCTTTGGTTATATTCATCTATATATATATATATATATATATATATATATATATAAATATATATATATATATATATATTATATATATATATCTTCTATATTGGTCTAGTTTCTGAGGGTTTTGAAAGTTTGTAAATAGTTTATCTGTTAATATATTTTGCTTCTTTATAGTTTCCTCCCACGCTCCTTACCTTTCCACCTCATGAGAGCTGTCCTCCATATTAATGTAGCACTGCCCAATACACAAAAGCTGCAAGCTCTTCATATCAACACAGTGTGGCACATTAGAGTACAACAGTCCCTCATGTTAAAGTATACAGCGCATCATATTAAAGCAGTTATTTCTGTTAACATAGCATAGCACATCAGGGTAAATGTTTACAAGCACGGCACATCTCCATAAATCAGTCCCTCATGTTAGCGTGGCATATCATGCTTAAGCAGTCCTTTCAGTTCACACAGCAAGGCATATCAAAGTAATGCAGTCCTTAGTTTTAACGTAGTGTGGCACAAATGGGTGAGCATGTTTTCACATAAGAAAAACAAGCCAAAGTAGCGGGCGGGACCCTGAGAACTAATGTCCTCAACTGCCAAACAAACCAGCTCTTGAGCAATCTGCACCAATCTTGGAAGCCTGCGCAGTGTTCACACAGGGTGGAGACATGTAAAAAGGCATTCCATTAAGAAAGTCAAGGACATAATTGCTCCCTGACAGATGCCATTTTGTAGTGGCCACTGGACAGAACTTCCATGCGACCATTCCCACGGGTGTAAACCCGCCTATAATTCATGACTGCAGAGCCTACGGGCAGAACACGGCACTGTCAAGCAACTGCTGCATGACATCGTGCAGCCTCACTCGATGCTGTTCCGCTGCCAGTACAGACAGTACAACTCCAGACACGGCCCAAACTTTCGCCGTGGGGTCTTAAGACCTCTGAAGAGAATCCCTTGTTACAGTTTTCCCACTGTCAACAGGACTCTCCCTGTGGTCAGCGGATATCCTCACTGTCTGTGGTCCTTTCCCCATTATCAGCCAAGAGGCAGACAAGAAAACGATACACCCAAAGGTGCTGGTAGGACCTAAAGAAATACTGTCATCACTGCCTAACAAACCAGCTGGAAGCCATCCTGCAGTATCCTAGGAAGCCTGCGCTGTGTTCACATAGGTTGCGGGCAAGCAAAGGCTTTCCATTAAGACATCAAGGGACATCATTGCTCCCTGAAAAGATGCTACTGGCCACTAGATGTGACACGACAGACCCTCCACAGAGCGTCCCAATGAGCAAGCCTACCAGCAAAATACGCTGCTGTCAAACGACTGCCATGTGCATCCCACAGCCTTTGTCGTTGCTGTTCTGCAACGGTGAGCATTTTTCACATTGACTTAGCCAAGCATATTACAGTAAGGAAATCTTTCATGTCACAATAGTACGGGTATCACAGTCAATCAGTACTTCATGTGCAGGGCGCTTCACAAAACAGAAAGCCTTCGCTTAAAGTTGGAACATCAAAACGAGGCAGGCCCCTGTGTTAATGTAGCATGGTAAATCAGCTTAAAGAAGTCCTTTGTCTTAACGTAGCACGATACTTCACATTAGAGTTGTCCATTATGTTAACAAAGCACATCACGTCTGTAGCATCCCTTTGCGTTTTTTTCGGCACTTTTGTCGATTAATCACATATATGTGTATTGTAATTAATGCACTGAGGATGGAATTCACCACAGAAAAATCATATTTCAAAAGAAAATGCGACTTCTTTGATGAAATACAGTAATGTACCCTCCCCCATCTGATGAATGAATACATACCAAAGTACCATCTGCTTTACACGCGTTCAATGAAGATTGGGTCAGCCTGGTCACTATGAAAGAGAATGCGTGCAAGAGAGAGAGCCTGCATGCTGATAACAAATCATCTTCCATTGCGTGGAATTGTCTGAACAGCGCGCTAGCTGGAACTTGAATGATGGACAACACATGCCATGTGCGCAGCTGTGGGAAAAAAATCAGTAGGCTACATCCGCCAGAGACTGATCATTGCTGCTAGCTTATGGTCAGCTGTGAGCGTAGAGGGCCCTCACACGTTTGAATGTATCAGTCCTACAAGTTAATATAGCAAGGCATATCACAGTAAATAGTCCTTCATAGAGGGCCCTCACACGTTTGAATGTATCAGTCCTACAAGTTAATATAGCAAGGCATATCACAGTAAAATAGTCCTTCGTAGAGGGCCCTCACACGTTTGAATGTATCAGTCCTACAAGTTAATATAGCAAGGCATATCACAGTAAAATAGCCTTCGTAGAGGGCCCTCACACGTTGAATGTATCAGTCCTACACGTTAATATAGCAAGGCATATCACAGTAAAATAGTCCTTCGTAGAGGGCCCTCACACGTTTGAATGCATCAGTCCTACAAGTTAATATAGCAAGGCATATTCACAGTAAAATAGCCCTTCGTACAGGGCCCTCACAACGTTTGAATGTATCAGTCCAACAAGTTAATATAGCAAGGCATATCACAGTAAAAATAGCCCTTCGTACAGGGCTCTCACACGTTTGAATGTATCAGTCCTACAAGTTAATATAGCAAGGCATATCACAGTAAAAAGCCCTTCGTACAGGGCCCTCACAACGTTTGAATGTATCAGTCCTACAAGTTAATATAGCAAGGCATATCACAGTAAAATAGCCCTTCGTAGAGGGCCCTCACACGTTTGAATGTATCAGTCCTACAAGTTAATATAGCAAGGCATATCACAGTAAAATAGTCCTTCGTAGAGGGCCCTCACACGTTTGAATGTATCAGTCCTACAAGTTAATATAGCAAGGCATATCACAGTAAAAATAGCCCTTCGTACAGGGCCCTCACACGTTTGAATGATCAGTCCTACAAGTTAATATAGCAAGTCATATCACAGTAAAATAGCCCTTCGTACAGGGCCCTCACACGTTTGAATGTATCAGTCCTACAAGTTAATATAGCAAGGCATATCACAGTAATATAGTCCTTCGTAGAAGGCCCTCACACGTTTGAATGTATCAGTCCTACAAGTTAATATAGCAAGGCATATCACAGTAAAATAGTCCTTCGTAGAGGGCCCTCACACGTTTTAATGTATCAGTCCTACAAGTTAATATAGCAAGGCATATCACAGTAAAATAGTCCTTCGTAGAGGGCCCTCACACGTTTGAATGCATCAGTCCTACAAGTTAATATAGCAAGGCATATCGCAGTAAAAATAGCCCTTCGTAGAGGGCCCTCACACGTTTGAATGCATCAGTCCTACAAGTTAATATAGCAAGGCATATCACAGTAAAATAGCCCTTCGTACAGGGCCCTCACACGTTTGAATGTATCAGTCCTACAAGTTAATATAGCAAGGCATATCACAGTAAAATAGCCCTTCGTACAGGGCCCTCACACGTTTGAATGTATCTGTCCTACAAGTTAATATAGTAAGGCATATCACAGTAAAATAGCCCTCGTAGAGGGCCCTCACACGTTTGAATGTATCAGTCCTACAAGTTAATATAGCAAGGCATATCACAGTAAAATAGCCCTTCGTAGAGGGCCCTCACACGTTTGAATGTATCAGTCCTACAAGTTAATATAGCAAGGCATATCACAGTAAAATAGTCCTTCGTAGAGGGCCCTCACACGTTTGAATGTATCAGTCCTACAAGTTAATATAACAAGGCATATCACAGTAAAATAGTCCTTTGTAGAGGGCCCTCACACGTTTGAATGTATCAGTCCTACAAGTTAATATAGCAAGGCATATCACAGTAAAATAGTCCTTCGTAGAGGGCCCTCACTCGTTTGAATGTATCAGTCCTACAAGTTAATATAGCAAGGCATATCACAGTAAAATAGTCCTTCGTTGAGGGCCCTCACACGTTTGAATGTATCAGTTCTACAAGTTAATACAGCAAGGCATATCACAGTAAAATAGTCCTTCGTGTGTTAAGCAAACGACCAGATACAGACGTTACAGCCCAGACAATGGCTAAACACTTCCGCTCAATAGTACTGTACGCTTTCTCACGATCCAGCAACTTTCGACTCGCGAACACGACTGGGTGAAGAACATCATCACTCTCCTGAAGTAACACAGCACCCAAACCAATACAACTAGCATCAGTCCTGAGAACAAAAGGATTACCCAACCTAGGTAACAACAACACAGGTGCAAAGGACAAGATACCCTGAATCTTCTTCAAAGCTTCAGTACACTCAGAAGTCCAAGAAATAGACTTTCCAGCACGACCAGCATCTTTGATCAAGTCAGACAGTGGAGCACTCAAATTAGCAAACCCAGGAACATATCATCTCCTGTAAAAACAGAGCAACCCAACAAAGGTCTGACCTGCTTCCTGGTAGTAGGAGCAGATATCTTCAAAATCTTATCAACCTTCTTCCCTTCAGGACGCATAGTACTGCCTCCAACAACATGACCAGGAAATTCAAGTGAACGAAAGCCTGCCTCGAACTTCGAGGGACGAGCTGTGAGGTTGAAAGACCTCAGACAAGAAAGCACGCCCTTCAAATGACAAAGATGAGCATCCCATGACACACTGTGCACAAGAATATTGTCAAAGAAGTTGATAGCAGAAAACTTATCTAAAGCCAGCATACGCATTATACGTGCAAACACTGCAGGAGCCGACACAAGTCCAAAAGGCATCCTGACAAACTGGAATATACCCATGTGTGTTGTAAAAGCCGTCTTCTGATGATCCTTGGGCTTAACGATCTGCCAGCATCCCTTTGCAGAATCATCTTTGTGAAAAACTGAGCATCAGCTAACCTTGCAAAAAGACTCTCAACATCAGGAATAGGTTCGGCATCAAAGACGGCAGTCTTGTTCAAAGATCTGAAATCAATGCAAAATCGACACGTACCATCTTTCTTCCTGACCAACACAACCGGAGAGGCACACGGATTATTTGATGGCTCAATGATACCAAGATCTACATGATGCCAATATCTCGCTCAACAACCAATGAATAATAAATGTCTTTGAGGATTTCTCAGAAGATTTTAAAAAAAAAAAAAAAAGGGAAAACAGAACAAAATAATATCGACAACGTTTCGGTCATAGACCGTCTTCCCTATGACCGAAACGTTGTCGATATTTGTTCTGTTTTCCTTTTTTTTTAATCTTCTGAGAATCCTCAAAGGCATTTATTGTCATTTTTACTTAAAGATCTGCGGTCAAAAATCTGTTTTATTATTCTCTCAACAGCCTCTTTCGCAGAAAAAGGGGATGTTGTAACACTTCTGTCTAACAGGGACATCTGTTGTAAGAGGGATCTCTAAGAATACATCACTGAGAAAGAACCTGGTTTAGGAGTCAAAATGTCATGAAAATCATCAAAGACTGCACGCAACTCCTTGGAACTGCTGTCAGACAAAACACAGTCAAACTGTACTGCATGGACATCTTCATCGGGCACAGAAGACGTCATCGGAACAGCTGAAGCGGGATGGGTAAAGCGTCATCACAGTCGTGGACAACACCAACTGTACCAAACTCTTCAGGAGCAACAGACTCTAGAGACGGATTCATAGAAAGACCAACACCTGGAGAACACTCCAAAGAAACCTGTTCTTGGTCACAAGTCAAAGGTGCCATCTCTGACCAAGGCACTGAAGTACCTTGTGAAAGAAGAACTGTCGGTACAACATCAGAAGTAGACACAGCAGCACGATCAAATGGAGTACTGATGAGTGGAACAGACGCAAGGGGTACCGGACAAACTCTACCCTTTGATACCGTCTTCTGACACACATCACAGGAAGCAACATACTTTGCTACATCAACAGTCACTCCAGGCCAAAAGAACTTGTTTAAAGGGCTCTAGACAGAGTACGCCAAGAACCACAATGATCCGACAAAATCAGATCATGCACCACAGACAACACTGTAGTCGAAGTTCAACCGAACAACAACCTGATCAAAAGAGACACCACCCTTGACAAAATGCCTGTATAGAAACACCATCAGACAAGGAGTAGTGAAAGGTAGTTGTATATAACTTCTTCACCTCACCAGGAGACGCTTAGTGGAAGCACGATTTCAATGACGCATCATCCTTCTGTTTCTGAACAAGATCTGAACGGGAAATGTTCAGATCATCGGGGATCTCACACAAAGGCTTTTGTCCACAACATTCTTAGCTCTAGCCCTCGTAACGGTGGCTAAAGAGAAAGGTTTGCTAGACACATCACTGGACTCACCGCTTCCAGAAACTCCAGGAACATTACCCACAATGAGATCTGCAACAGGACTATATAGCAAACAAGGACAACTGACTGAAACTGTAGCCAGTGGAAACTCATCCACACGGCCACTAGAAGAGACACACTTCACTGTGGTTCCTAACATCTGACTGTCAGAAACTAACCGTTTGCGAACACCACAAACGGTCGCACCCGTATCATGCAGAACAGAACTCGAAGTGTCATTCACAGAACCAGACTCCAAATGTAACTTGCCTGTGAACTCTCCAGCAGCTAGACAAGCAAAACGAGTATCAAGAAAAGAACAAGCAGCACTGGAATGTTTACTGTCAGCTGAGTTCTCCACAACAGTAGAGTTACCAACCACAAAAGACACTTTATCTGGGTGGATAAGGGTACAGACTCTACAAGGATTTCTACCAGATTTCCATGGACACTTAGCAGCTACATATCCTGTCTTCTTGCACAGAAAACACACAACACTGGCAGGCTGATCAAAAGCATTTCCTGAGGAACTTACTACCAGAGGTATGACGGGCACCACGACCACGGTAACGGTTACCTCCAAGTTATTTCCACGACCAGTTGAGGAACTCGGTTTGACCAATACTCTGAAAGTAGAGTACCTGTGTCTCTATCAGACTGGCCACGGTATGGAGTTCTATCAGCTTTCATAGAAGTAGCTTAGTGGGATGAGCACGTCTGTACGACTCAGCAGACCCAATCATGTCACCAAACGTTTCTCATCTTTTTCGCACAGAAAAGTAGCCAAGTCCTTAGAGACACACTCCAAAAACTGTTTCTCGCAAGATAAGATCCACAAACCTTCAAAATGAAACCCACGGTCAAACAACGCTAAGCTCAAACGTGAAGGTTTCGAAAGGTTCATTTGAGCTAGGCTTAGCCTCACGAAAACGCTTACGAAAACCATCTGGAGTACATTGAGTTTCTTCCAGCTAGTCTCTTTAAGAAGCTTGTAAGACACAACATTATTTTCAGCGAGACTGTGATAGAGAGTTAGAGCGGAACCCTCAAGCAATGCAGACAGTATGTAAACCACAAACTCTTTGACCAAGGTTTCAAAACGAAACAAGTGAACTGTCTATATCATCAGTTCTTTCTTTAAAAGGGGGCAACTTAGGAAAGTAGGACGAGGGGCGTTAGACCCAGAACCCGACTGCCATTGTCAGTCCTGAGACTGCACTCTGCGAGAGGTCATTTGTAAATGTTTCTTTTAGTTTCCTCCTTACTCTTGCTGTTACGGATGGTGTGTGGTGGTGTGTTTTGCCGTCTGACTCATTCACTGAAGATGTTGGATGCAGTACGAGTTTTCCTTACACACACACACACCACACGAACATAGACAGCCAAAGGCAACAAGTTAAGTTCCACTTTTTTCTTTGCCGTCTGAACCATCAATTCAAACAAATACATAATACATAATACTATCAATCACGTATAATACCAACTTACGCCACAACCCAAGGGTGCACAACAATACTAGAGAATATGTTATCAAAATAACCAAGTCTTTCATATAGGCTTGGCTGGACCCACAGCGGTGTCTTCTCAGAGACAGTCTATGCACTTGGGCCGCGTCCGGCCCTTGACATACAGTTCTCCACACGTCAAAAGTCCCCTCACAAGAGTGGTTCGTGGAGTCCACAACAAAGCGGTGGTTCGCGGAGTCCTCTGCAGGAACTATTACACAACAGAAGCGGCGGGCACACACAACAGAAGCGTACTGTCGTCGTCCGACGAAAGCAGCCGAGTCGTCGTTCCGACGACCTCTGAAGCCCTTCTCAGTCCAGCTCGTTGCTGACCACGCGGGCAGCCTCTCAACACCCCTCCCACGGGGCAGAGACGGTGGCCGAGTTGGTGCTGCACCCCACACCAGCTGGCGGTGCACACACGACGTCTTACTGACCTAAAGTCAGCCCCTCAACATCCTGGCAGGTAGGGTAGGGCTGGGCACAGGCTACACCCCACACCCGGATGGCAGTCAGTTCCAGGTCAGACCGGGGCTTCACCGACACCTGGGGGAACTGATAGCTACTTTGATTATCTCGCCTACTTAGCACATTTATCATTCTTGTTTATAATCAACAGTCCTCTGCACTTCACTGGAACTGGGAGAAATATTACCCATAACAAAAAATTTTACAAGTTTCATGCAGCACTACAATAGAACATTTTCTTTGTTTGACAGACACATGATTTTACCCATTGAGGGAAAGGATTTCCACATGGAACCTTTTTCAACGTTCCAAGAATACAATTATTAAAATATAAAGGAACGAATTCTGTTTGTCCCATTTTTATCAAGAAAAGAATGTTTTTATCATATCACATAATCATCCAATGTGTCAAATACATTTCAAGGAATGATTTCCGTTGGTTCCTTTTTATCAACAGAAGAATATTCATAATCATCACTAGAAGCGTTTAAAATACATATCAATGAATGATTTCCGTACGTCCCTTTTTATCAACAGAAGAATATTCATAATCATCACTAAAGGCGTTTAAAGACATATCAATAAATGATTTCCGTACGTCCCTTTTTATCAACAGAAGAATATTCACTATCATCACTAGAAACGTTTAAATATATATCAATGAACGATTTCCGTACACGAGAATCAGAATACATTTTCCAACAATCAATGCAAGGTACTTTCCATTGCTCACTTCCAGAGCTTACTAACATTCACATCAATATGATACTTTGGGGGAAAAGATAAACAACACTTTTTTCAATAATACCGTGATTTAACTAGATCGTTTTGTTTTCTGATCACAAATCAGTAAAAAATATTCTTTCTTCTTTCTACTCACTTCATTTTCTTCAGTCTCTTCTCGACTCACATTCACTAAATACAATTTCCTCCTGTCACCCTATATTTCGTCAAATCAAAAGATATATCAAGGAAACAATCAAATACTTTTTTTTTAGACTTTACTAAGTACTGCAGAAATTGATATATCAAGGAAACAATCACTTGTAGGGAAAAGAGAAACAACTTCATTAATACAAGTCATAACGTCGATTCAATTTTGAGTAAATACCTGACTGCCACAAAATCTTGCCCTCAGTCTCTCTTCGGCTAACTGGAGGTGCTTCTGCGCCGGAACTTTGTGAAGACTGATGGTAATTTTCTGATCACCCGGCTTATACAAAGCGCAGGTGAGTAGCAGTCAGGTAAATGGGCCAGCCGGTTTTCCAGGTTTACCTGTTCCGGTCAACGTCTCTCTACAATTTATGACCGGACGAAATATGGTCCGTCACACTTGCGCTCTTTTAGTTTCCTCTTGCATTCGATCGTGCTCTCTTGTAGTTTCCTCTTGCATTCGATCGTGCTCTCTTGTAGTTTCCTCTTGCATTCGATCGTGCTCTCTTGTAGTTTCCTCTTGCATTCGATCGTGCTCTCTTGTAGTTTCCTCTTTCATTCGCTTCACCTTCATTCTTTCTTCTTTTTCCATATCTTGAGCAATGCATTCATCCACATAAGCCAGTGGAGACTCACCCTCCAGACCACATACCTTACCTCGTTGTAAAGCATTAGCGAAAACTTTGTCCTCGTCCACAGAGGACACAACAGGACTTTCTTCCTTAGCCTTCTGTGCCATAGTGAGAATATGAAATAATGTCCTGTCCGACCGAATACAAATACTAGTGGACGAATTACAAACAATTGCAATCACAAGCAAAAAGGTTTCAAACCTCTGTCCATTACACTATGTACATATTTTCCAAAGAAGATTTTTTTTCAAACAAACACTAACGACAATCACTCATTAAAATACTAAGTATTGTTCAAACCCAAACCAACAAAAAAAATAGGAAAAAACCAATGAAACAGGAATTCAGGGATATGGGAGAAAGAAAACGCAATCGGTAATCAAGGCCAAATAGTCGGCAAAACACTTACAGGGACAAAAAAAAATCACCTGGTTGACGGCTCCTCTCCCCTGCCGTCTACGAACAGGAGATCGGGACGCCAGACACAGGTGGGGGAAGAGAAAGGGAGATTATCTAGATAGCAAACCTACAGAGGTGGATGGACTAGTCCATGCAACACTTGCATCCGGCTCCTGAGACCGTAGGAACGGGAGATGGCAGTGAACTGTCCAAGGGGTGGGGAACACAGAGATAATAAATAAAAGCTAAGCCTACACTACTAACAATAAACACAAGCATAAATCAAGCAATGGCACAAGAATGATAACAATATAACCAATGCTGGGTTTTCTTGTTTTCTTTTTTTTTTCAAACACAAAGCATTGAAAACAACCAATAGCTTTTTTTTTAATGGTTCAGGTCAGCCATTTGCATACTCACTCATTCAAGAGAAAGAACCCTAAGAATGCTGACGAAGCAACACAATCCCCAAGTAAAGATAGAATCAGAAATACTCAGAGAGATAATTGAAGATAATAAAATTAAAGCCCACAAAGGAAGGGAGAACTAAGCCCTCGTATCTCAAGAAACTATACAAAGAAGATACCCCGTTACGCTGGAGACGGGAAGAAATTAGACACAACAGTCATACAACAAAATACAATACAACTCAATTGCTCAAAAGGAAAGTCTGCGAACGTGACCTATCCTTATTAATTGAGGCAACTACAGGGGCACAAAAACAAATCCTACCACTAAGACAATTTTGAATTCACAAGCCAAAAGAAAGTTTAAACTTTTCTGTTTGATAGTGTCATCAATATTCTATAAAGTATTTCTGAAGCTTACCCATTAACATCTCATGGCTCCTTTCTCTTCCCTTCCTTTCTCATTCTTGTTTTTTTTTCTGTTGTCCTTTATGCCCTTCCCTTTCAGACTTACTCACCTGACATGCGGGACGTGTAAGCAGTCTCCATCCTTGTCCCCCAAGGTGGGTAAGCCGTTAGACGGAGATCCAAACAAGTGAAATTTGATAATGTGTGGGATGTGATCCTCACTTCCATTTTGTTGGAGCTTTCCACTCTTTGCCACAATCCTTCCCAACAGCTCCACCACAGCAGAACGTCTCCTCTGCTGATGTCATAAAACTCGGATATAAGGTCCCGACAATGAGGGGTAATGACGTTGATGTGATTTAAATAGAAACGTTGTTCTTTGGGCGTGGCGGTGATCCGGATCGTGCATTGGAAGTAACAACAGCGTTCAGGGCCCGAGTGAACCAGACTTATGTTCAAAGACGGCGTTGTGACGTCAAGAGTGGTGTTAGTCAGAAGGCAATGTCTGGTTTGTTCAGGGGTCAGAGAAAGACCAGCTAGAGTAGAATTACCGGAGGGTAAACGCATTTGCTGATGAACGCTCTTTCCTGGTGTGAGATAGAGACAAATATTGCTATCAAAGATTAAAAAGATTAAACTGTTTTACCTTTTTACCACACACAGACACAAACAGACACAGATACAGACGGACACAGACAGACACACTCACTCACACACATACACACACATACTCACAGACGCGTACCCTCTCTCTCTCTCTCTCTCTCTCTCCTCTCTCTCTCTCTCTCTCTCTCTCTCTCTCTCTCTCTCTCTCTCTCTCTCTCTCTCTCTCTCTCTCTCTCTCTCACGCGCGTGCGCGCGCACACACGTGCGCGTACGCGTACACACACATATACATATACAGAGAGAGAGAGGGGGGAGGGGGGTCTTTGAATATGTTTTGTCAACAGTCTGATTTTTAAATAGGGGAAAGAGTTTAATTTTCTGTAGCATGCTCATCAGACGTTTTTCACAACCTTTTGTATCAGGCAAAGAATAATGGAGCAATAGCCACCATGGCAAAGTGCTTAGCATCACAGACTCTCGGTTGGGAGGTTGTGGTTTAGTCTTCCATTAAAGCCATTTATTTGTGATAATTTTCTGACCTTACCGTGTTCTACGTAGAGCTGGGTTTGCTAAGCGATCCGTAAGAAAGACTGCAGCCTCACAATCAAGTTTTTTTTCCACTTAATGGATGCTTTCTGACACTACTGTTCAAATTTTCTGACGAATACTGCTTTGTCTGTTCCTCTCGGGCCTGGTTGACGCCAGGATATGTTATGAAAGTAAGCGTAGTGTACAGCCTTGTTACGCAGTCTCAGACGAGAAATGAAATGTGTAGCATCATCTTCGTCATCCTCAACCTCATCCTTCACCATTACGAAATGGAAATTCTTTGATCCTTCATGCCCTGCTCTCATGGTGATCTCAGTTTCGATTGCCTCTTTACATCTATGGCTTTGTTTCGCTTCTGTCAGGGTCGCTGGTATAGCAAGATTCATGTAGAGTGTCGCTGAATGAACGTGGTGGCGCCCTCATGAGGGAGAGCGCCCTCATGCCTGCTCCTAACTACCCAATTATTACTGTCAGTAGGAGGCTTAGTATGCTTGATCAGAACAGGCACCACTGAGCACCACTGAAGTGACTCGGCTGGAGTGCAGTGTCTCCTCTAGTGGGTTGCCTTACGACGACTTGACACTGATTGCTCCCTGTGGATTGCCGGTGCCGGGGCTGTGGCAGGAACTGTCCGGATATGCCTTGGACGAGGTGTCGGAATAAGCAGTGTGCGTGCAATGCCTCGAGATGCCAGAGAAGATGGGACAGAAGTAAAAAGACAAGACAAGCTTTGTTCTCTGCTTGAAAAAAGCAGCCACATGTAAGGGTGGTAGGCAGAAGTTATCAACTGAAAGAAAGCGTGAGGAAGTACTGCCAGCCAGCACAGCACCTAGGTAAGACACAGGGCGTTATTCAGATAAAGTGCCCATTCCAACTCGCCCGGGCCCAGCATACACAATACCGATCACAGCAAATAGACTGTTCCGGCCCCTGGAGGTACTTCTAGCTCGCCCCAGCAAGGGAAGAATAGTGTTACCTGATACCGCTTTCCTGTGGCCTGCATTCCACTCGAACAAAACAGACCACACTCAATGAACGTAGGGACAACCTGTGTTTCCTTAGTTTTGTCCCCTTCGTCTTTCTGGTTCTTTCCACCAGACACAAAAACCTACCTTACAATACAGGGCCATTGCGTGCAATTATGGTATAGCCCAGTTACGTCAAGAACCAGTTTTCATTAATTATTGTAGATCAGTATTTAGTATCACACTGATAATTTGCCACTATAAATCTTTTGAGTTGAAAAACTCATGCATGCTCCCACCCAAAAGACTAAATAAATAAGTAAATAGATAGATAGATAGATAGATAGATAGATAGATAGATAGATAGATAGATAGATAGATAGATAGATAGATAGATAGATAGATAGATAGATAGATAAATACATAAATAAATCATCAAATGAATAAATAAATAAATAAATAAATAAATAAGAAAAAATCTTAACTTTGGGGTCCATGCTTGGGGCTCTGACATGTAGAGCTGTTACAGTGTTCACCACATCAAAAGGGAAATCCAAGCTATATCTACTGTGATAGTCCTCGTATGAGATGAACGGAGATCTCTACAAAGTTGAATTGTTGCAACAATCACCCGTTCGAAACCTGGCCGGTTTGTTTGTTTTTTTCTTCTGAGAGCGGTATTGTCCCCTTTTCCTTTCCTGCATCAGACACAGAACGAGATAAATGCAATTTTGTAACAGTTGTAGGAGGAACCCCAAGCTTACAGGTATTTCAGTGTCTGAATATTGGTATTTCAAAAAGTGTAAACACAGGACACGTGACTCTTTATCATCACCATCCTCCCCTTCCTCCTTCTCCTCCTCCTCCTCCTCCTCATCATCATCATCATCACCGTGGAGTTCTGCCTGTTTTCACAGTTTGTTGCTGTTATTATTGTTTTTCTTTCTCTTCTTCTTCTTCTCCTTGTTCCGGTTCTTCTTACACACTACTTCTTGCTGCTCTTTTACTTCCTCTTCCTCGTCTTCTTCTTCTTCTTCTTCTTCTTCTTCTTTTCTTTTTGTTCTTTATCTTGATAGTCTTGTTCTTGTTCTTCTTGTTCTTCTTCTTCTATTCAACACAGAAACTACGAGGGGGGGGGGGAATCGTAAGGCCACATCGACTAGGGAAACAAAAGATTGGTCACAGAGACTAAGAGCATAAACTATTGCTTAGAGACATTTTAGAAGATAGAGACTGGCCACAAAGGCTTAGTCAGAGCATATAAGAACACGAAAGACAAGTCTAACGATACACAACTAAAGCTATCACACGTCGTTTGGACACAGATACTAATGGTACTCCAATAATGGCACCATAGATTTTTTGGCCACCGAAACTTATGGTACTTAACAAATGGCAACACAAACTGTTTCACACAAAGACTACAGGTACTTAACTAATGGCATCACAGATTGTTTATTCACAGAAACTATTGATGCAAAAGTAATGACAGTATACGTTGTTTGGTCATAGAAACTCATGGTACACAGCGAACAGCGCCATTTGCTGCTTAGCGACAGAATAATGGCACTGGTATCAATGCCTGACATATTGTATGGTGACAGAAGCTAATACAACATAACAAATGGTGCCACAGATTATTTGGTTGCAGAGACAAATGGCACACCACTAATGGCACTACACGTACATTTTCTCACAGATAATCCTGGCACATGGTTACCAGTACCACATTTTGCCTGATCACATACACTTGACAAGTGACTGACAAAACACAGAATATAATTAATTATAACACATATTGTCTGCTCACAAACAATGAAGGTGCGTGATTAAGTGCAACAGATTGCCTTTCTGGAGCTGCTAGCAGTGTGGAATTCGCTCAAATCGTTTCGGGCCATACTAACAGGCAAGTGTGTGTGCACTCAGGTGGATAACAGGACGCAGTGGCCTACATGGCAAAGGAGAGGGGACAAGGTCACTCCATCTGTCCCCGCCTGGCATTGCCCTATCCTGCTGTGGTCCAAC
>CM031613.1:29239029-29259029 GCA_018398815.1 Conus ventricosus
AAAGCACAGTTTAACTCTTGTAAATGAAATCAATAGATTTACGAGAAAATCAGAAGGTTATTGCTTAAATTTAACTTTTCTTTTGTACTAAATTTATAATCTCCACCACTACTGTGAAAGCCTAAGATTCGAGCAAGCCCTCTAGGTAAAGTATACTCTCTTCTTTCTTCTAGTGGAAATTCATAGTAATTCTGAGGTTTGCCTCGTTAATTGTTAACAATATGCCTATTTCGCTAAGTACTTCTTTTAAAGAGCAAAAGTTGTAGTAACCATCAGGTATTGTTATATGGTTTACTTGATTGCCTTGTTCGTCATTAACATTAATCAGTTATTTTGAGCCTTTTCAGATATGTTAGCCCACGTAAACTTTAAACCCAATTTCTCTAAGGGCAACCCTATAATTACCGAGCCTATTGTCAATTGGGTACGTTAAGGACACACGTTTGTTTTGTTGGTTTATATAGATGCGCATCCTTTTTATAACTATTTAAAAAACTAATTTAAAAATGGAACCTTTTAAATATAACGAAAGTGCCACTTACATGTAGGAGCGTTTTATAATCCCAAATCGTTAGACTTCAGCAATCTAACCATTGCAGTAGATGAATATAATGGCTTCCAAGTTAGGCTTGTAAACCCTCTAACTAGATATTTAAATCCGCCAATAAAGAATGATAGAGTGCCATCAGCATGGTCATCCCGCCCTATGACGTTTTACCAGAATCAGTTAAATTTTGCCATTTACTGCGCAACTACTGGCTGCGGTGTTTCATATGCAAACCAATTTAAACCATCCTAATCTTTTAGTAAGGTCAGTATTTAACTTTCATGTTTATTACCAGTACAGACGAATACTAATGAACTAAATGTAATCCTCCCTAACGACAATGCATTTAATCCATTCAACAGCCCAATGGACAATAACGCATATGAAAGAATCTGCAACGAATTTAACATTAATCCTTCAAACCGACTTTAGACAAAAGTTAGACCGCAATCATGGGTTAGGCACATTGTATTTGTGGGTGTAAAAAGAGAATATACTTATGACTACTGGCCTGGCCACACCTCTTTTCAACCAGACAAACAAGTTCGATTGGGATCCATAGAACAAAAACATCCCAATGCTTGGGCAACATTTATCTTAGATGAAAGTAAAGGCCTAACAATGCCAGGAGTGCAAAGACTTAATGACTCCATACGGACATACGTTTGGTGTTTATTAGGAGCACAAGCACAGACCAGTCTAGCATACTAGATCAGTCTACAGGCTTGATGCAGAAAACAATTTCTAGCTAATTTAGAAGATGCTATTAACTCTGCTGTTAATTTGCCTGCCAGCATACAAAGGTACCAAGACGTTCTTGCACATGCTAGGTCAAAGGTTGACTTTGTTGTAGGTCATGGATTATACATGCTACCCTCTGACTTAGACTACAGATGGGCATGATACAGAATTATAACAATGAAATCCTCATAGCTGAGACGATCAAAAACTTAGGGCATAATCAAGGCCTAAACACAAGACCCGCTCCATCTATTTTAAAAAAAAGTACCCAGCCCTGAAGAAAGCGATCCAGTTATAAGCGCCCACAACCAGAAAGCAGTCCAGAAAGCATTCTACCTGTTAATCTACCTCACACTGACAGTCACACCAGCGAAAGACAGCCTTGTTGTATTTTTAACTTTTACTGGATTAGCCATACTTTATTTCACTAAAAATTAATCCTGCAGCTAGCACTCCTAACGTCCACAGATGGTCGGCCATATAACCAGCAACTTTACCTATAGTAGACAAAACCCAACTAACACACCTACCTATTATGCCAGGCAGAGCATCAAGCGCTTTGGCAGCTAACTTCATTTAATAAGTTTGCTAGATGATGCAATTGTTTTCTAATCCAACTTTTACCAGGCTGAGGCGTTGGAGGAGCTACTGGCCCTGTTGGCGCGCCACCCGTTAAAGCATAACGAGTGTAAGAGATAGCAAACCCAACAGCTGTTAATTGCAACTACTGTAATCCCCCCCTTCTCTAAAAAAATGTTGTTGTTTTCCCCAAAATTGCGGGGGTTTTTTTTCACAAAAAAAAACGTCCCCCCCCCCCCCCCCCCCCTCAAAAAACAACGAAAAAACACCAACAACAAACAACACGGGCTGACTCCTTTACGACCAACGCCACCCCCTTCTGATTTCTCCCCCGGCTCTCTACAGTAAAAACTATGACCCGGCTCTTTACAGTAAACATGCCCGGCTCTCTACGTATGAACTATAGAGAATGTTTTTATAGGGGTTAAACGACCCCCATGTGATTCTGCCCGAAAACCCCCCATTTTCACATAAAAACACCCCATCACTTCATTTTTGACCAAATTTAACACCTGTTTTCCAAAAATTAACACGAAAAACTCAAAAAAATCGACATAATCAACATTAAAAATGGTTTAATTAGCTATACAAATTCCACATATTAACGTCCGCGGGACTGAGCCCTTAAATTTTCAATACGCCTTCTATTTCCCAGCTTTTTTAATAAATAAACAGATAACTGCTTCCATTTTGGGTTTAGTTTTTTTTTACATCCGGGAAATTTTATTCTACCAAATTAAATTTTCTTTAAAATTGGGCTGTCTCCGCAAACTAAAAGATAACACAAAACCCTGCCCTAGGGGGTAGAAAAATTTTTTGAACTGAGATGGTACCCAGAAAACAAATTACAATTTTTTTAACTCTTGTAAATGAACATAAAAAGGGGATTTACAGAAAATCAGAAGGTTTTTCCCTTTTAAATTGATAAACATTTTTTTTTGTCTAAATTTATAATCTCCACCAACTGTGAAAGCCTAAGATTCGACAAGCCCTCTGGAAATTTTAAACTCTCTTCTTTTTTTCTAGTGGAAAATTTAGTAATTCTGAGGTTCCCTCGTTAATTTTTAAACAATACCCATACGCAAGTACTTTTTTAAAAAGAGCAAAATTTGTAGTAACCTCGGGTTTTGATAGGGTTTTCCCCTTGTTTCCCTTGTTCGTCATTAACATTAATCCATTATTTTGGCCTTTTTAAAAATTTTTAGCCACGTAATTTTAAAAACCCAATTTCTCAAGGGCAACCCAAAATTTTACCGACCCTATTGTCATTGGGTCTTTAAGGGACACACGTTTGTTTTTTTGGGGTTATATAGATGCGCATCCTTTTTATAACTATTTAAAAAAAATTTTAAAAAAAAGGGAACCTTTTAAAAAAACAAAGTGCCACTTACGTAGGAGCGTTTTATAATCCAAATCGTTAGACTTCAGCAATCTAACCATTGCAGTGATGAATTAATGGCTTCCAAGTTGGGCTTGAAAACCCCTCTAACTGATTTTAAATCCCCCCAAAAAAGAAGAAGAGTCCCATCACGGGGGCATCCCCCCCTATGGTTTTACCAGAATCAGTAAATTTTTCCCCATTTACTGCGCAACTAGGCGGGGGGGTTTCTAGAAAACCCCATTTAAACCCCTCCAAATCTTTTAGTAAGGTCAGTATTTAACTTTCTGTTTTCCCAGACAGACGAATACTAACTGAACAAATTAATCCTCCCAACGAAAATGTTTTAATCCTTTCAACACCCCAAGGGGACAAAAAAGCATATGAAAAACTGAAACGATTAACTTTAATTCCTTCACCACTTTAGACAAAATTTAGCCCGCAATCATGGGTTAGGCCTTTGTATTTGTGGGTGTAAAAAGAAATATACTATGACTACTGGCCGGGCCCACACCTTTTTTCAACCAGACAACAAGTTCGAGGGACCATAGAAAAAAACACCCCAACTTGGGCAAATTTTTTAGATGAAAGAAAAGGCCAAAAATGCCAGGAGTGCAAAGACTTAATCTCCATAGGAATACTTTTGGTGTTTATTAGGAGCCAAGCAAGACCAAGCTAGCATCTAATCGTCTAAGGCTTGATGCCAGAAAACAATTTCTAGCTATTTAGAAGATGCTATTAACCGCTGTTAATTTGCCTGCCACATAAAAAGGGCCCCAAGACGTTCTTGCACATGCTGGCAAAGGTTGACTTTTTTAGGTCATGGATTATCATGCTCCCCTCTGCCTTAACACGATGGGCAGAAAAAATTTATAACAATGAAATCCTTAGTGGAGACACAAAACTTAGGGCAAATAAAGGCCAAACAAAAACCCCCCACTATTTTAAAAAAAGTACCCACCCAAAAAAAAAAGGATCCATTAAACGCCCCAAACCAGAAAGCAGTCAAAAGCATTCACCTTTTAATCCCCTCACACGACATCACACCAGCGAAAAGACAGCCTTTTGGTATTTTTTTAACTTTTACTGGATTAGCCTACTTTATTTCACTAAAAATTAACCCTGCAGCTACACCCTAACGTCCCCCAGATGGTCGGCCAAAAACCAGCAACTTTACCTATAGTAAACAAAACCCAACTAACAACACTACCTATTATCCAGGCAACATCAAACCCTTTTGGGGCCCAACTTTTTTAAATAAGTTTCTGATGATGCAATTGTTTTTCTAACCACTTTTACCACTGAGGCGTTGGGAGGACTACGGGCCCCCGTTGGCGCGCCACCCTTTAAAAAGCAAAAACGAGTGTAGAGATACAACCCAACAGCTGTTAATATGCTAACTACTGAAACCCCCCTTTCTTAAACAAATCCTATTCTTTCGCCACGGTGTTTCAAAATATTCTCTTTATATTTCTTTGAATCGGTTTTTAGATTCAATTTCCGGGAAATAAAATAGTGCTAACTGCCCTTTTCCCTTTTTCGCCCAAACCCCTGTATTTTCTGCGTATTCTTGCCAAATTGTTATCACCCCTTATTTTTTTCTTCTTTTACTCCTCCGTTTAAATAACTTGCTGTCTGAGCTTTTAGTTTCTTCCCTCTTTTGTCGTAAAGCAGTCTTAAAAACTGCAATTTCGCGATTAAGACTGAGATTTTGATTTAAAAATCCTCCATTTTAGACTCAGAAAAGGGAGGTCTTTAAATTTGGGGTTTTCTAACTTTTTTTCTGCTGTCTCCCACTTAAACTCTTTAAAATTTCGCATTATTCTCTGCTTTTTGAAAAAATTTTTGAAGGGGTATGTTTTTGTATTTCAGATTTTTTGGGGCACCCCCACTCCAAGTTCTGTAAAAGACAACAGCTTCAGACCTTAAATCCCAAATAAAGTTTAATTGCCTTGGTCGCAACGGGGAGACCTAAAAATTGTGCTCCTGCTTAAAACTGGGTTGGATCGTTTTTTGCAAAACCCGTACACATTTCCTTTTACTGTTCTTACTACAAAGTTATTTTATCTTTTAAAAATCAAAACCCTAAGCGCTTTGGCTGCTCTCGCCCCATAGGGCCATATAATGATTCAATTCTATCTAGCAATTTATTTGGCTTAACCCACCCTTTGGCCTGCTGCTCCCCCTTCAAGCTTTTTCTGCAATAAGGACCGTTCATCTTCATTTTCTTTTCAAAGGATCAATGGGGTCAAAACTTCATCCATATTTTTTTATTAAAATTTTTTTGTTTTATAAAAAATGAACTCAAGGGTTTGGACCCGATCCTACGAAAAGAAAAGGGAACCCCAGGGCGTAAAAGGTATAAGCAACTGTTTTTAGTGTAAATACTCCACAACAGTTGAGCCTGACAAGTTTAAAATGTTGGGTTTCCCGGTTTTGGGCGCGGGAGATGTTAAAATGCCGGGCATGCAAAACTATCATTCAAAATAAAATTTTCATCGGCAATCCTAATGCACGTTGGTTAATTTTAGGCAGACAATCGTTAAACATATGGAATTAAACTGGTACAAAAGTCTTTTTACAAAACGACAGACTTTTTTTGCCCTCTATTCTGATTTTGGGCCCCCAAAAAAAGAAAGAAAAAAAAAATTTTAATCGGGAATAAAACCCCAAAAGGGTCTCAAGCACAGCTTAAAGGGGAGGATGAAAAGAAGACGTTAAAGATGGGGCATACGAACATATCAAAAATTTCTGATCCCCTAGTTTTTGAGCTTTTAAAAGACGCATATGCCATATTCCCAAAGGCGCCATAAAAGAAAAACTTATTTTTGAACTGACTTTTAAATCTTAGCGATTCGGGTTTCGTCTGAAGACCCTTTAGCTAAATCCAGTTGTGACATTTCTCTTGAGTTTGATGTTGTTACAACCCCTGAACTGGCCGAAAAATTTTAAACCCTAAAAAATAAAACAGTTATTTAAAAAGAAAGAGTTATCACCCCATACAGAAAATAGAAAAAACGAGAAACTTTTTGGAACATACACTAAATCAGGCCTGAAGTCTTTAAAAGGAATTTTGTTCTTGTTTACTGAAGAAAAAACTCCTTTTCAGAGAGAATCAGACCGTTTTTTAATCCAAAAATTTGAGGGTTTTGATGTACAAAAAAGGCAGGTCTGATCAGTTGTATTCGGGGCTGATTTTTACCCCCACCAACCGAGAAATAAGAAAGTTTTCGCTGGAGTAGGAAAAGGGATCCTGCGTTGATCGGGGTTTTAAAAAAAACTTCGCCTTTATATTAAGACTGAAGACATTAATACCAAAAATATGGGCGGGGCTAGATTTTAGACCCACATTTGATAACAGTTGTTTGGAAGGGGAAAAGGATGGGGCAAGAGGAAAAAAAATAAATATTCACAAAAAGCAGACGGAAACGGTCCAATAAAAATGTACATTTTTATGGTTTGTGATGCTCAGTTAAACTTGAAGAAAACAGGCAAAAGGACGCTTTTTAAAAATGCGAAAATATTCTAAAAAAACGAGGGTAGTTTGAAGTTTCGCCCAAAATCCGCCTGTTCTCTATCTGCGGTTTTACGGGTGTGGGAAAACTGTCTTCGACTTTTTGTTACAAAAAATTACAGGTTTATTACTGCACATTGTTATATTCTCAACCATTAAGCCAACAAGTCTAAAGAAAAAAGTTATTTGGACAGCAAAAATATTTTTAGTTACCCTTTGAAAAATGACACTTTTTTGAACATTACTTTAGACTTTTTGGGGGAAACAAAACCGTTTATTTTTGAGTTTTTCCCGAACGAGACATTTTTAAAAAAAAAAGCTTTGTCAAAGCTAGCCTTTACGACGCCCCTTTAGTTCTGTGTGGCTCTTAACTAAAAAATGCATGGTTTTTAAAAGACTTTGATCGCAGTTAAAATCGGTTGTATTATTTACACAAAGGGACAAAGATATTTTTTAAGAATGTTTAAGTGAAAATTTTTAATAAGGGCAAAAAAGGAGCAAAAAAAAATAAAAGAGCATTTAAAAAAAAAATCTAAGCATGCTAACTATGCTTACGGGACTGACCCCCCAGTTCAATACTTTGTTTATTGTAATTTTTTATTATTTACTGCTTATAACAATTTGTTTTTTATAATTTTTTTTTATAAAAAGAAGTCTGGGGGGCCAGAATAAAAAGCGCAGCTAGTCCAAAATGCGTTGCAGTGGGGCAAAAAAGCCTAGCAGACAAAACCCGATTGATCTAATAGATGCCAGGAAAGTTTAGGGTTTTGAGTCCAGAGAGGGGGTTACAAACGAACAGAATTGAAGAAAAAAAAACGACAGAAATCCACCCTAAAGAGATAAAAAAATTTTAAAGGGGCAAACGATTTTGGCAAACTGAAAACAAACCTTAAAAAAAGGAATGCTTGGCGTGTTTCCCGAAGTTGCGGGAATTTTAAAAGTTTGAACACAAACCCCCCAAGTATACTTTGTAAGAAAAAAATTTTTAAAAAGTTTAAAAATGTAGGACCCCTATTTTGTTACCCTAGTCCGGAACACAACAAAAAAAAAAAATTGAAAAAACTATGCAGGGTCAAATATGCACAGAGAAAGAAGTCCCTGAGTGGGGAATAAAACCGCGTTAGAATTTCCCCCAAAAAATAGAATACTCCCTAGGCAAATGACAATGATTTTGCTTATTTTTACCCGATGGGGGCGATACAGTTTGCCAGACATACCCAAATAAGAGGTATACAAAAAAGGGCTGAAACTTGGATGCCCCTTTTAAGCTGGGTTGCAATTACTAAAAAGGGAGACAAAATAAACCCCATGTATCATCGACAAGGTTCTGTGATGGTTGAAAAAGGCAACCAAACAGTACTTATTTTTATTTCTTAATATGTTGATTGTATTGCGTTTTACTTGTTAAAAGGCGGCCAAAAGGGATTAAAAAGAAAATTGTACAAGATTAATTAATAAAATAATCTTATTTAAAAATGCATGTTCAACATTTAGTTTTAAAAGCAAATAATGAACTTCAAAAAAAATAGAAACACTTTTTAAAATTTTGGGGGTTCTAAAATTGAAAACTAAAGTTTTAAAATTCCCCTTTCTTATGTAATTACTGGCTCATCGCTATGGGGGTAAGTCTGGGTCAGTTTGCTTTTTTTGCCAGGGGGGTTGGGGGCCATCCTTTAGCATTAGGGGGCCGGGGTTGGGGTTAGCGCCATGTCTAGATCGTAAGTCTTTTTTAAAAAAAAATTAACCCCAAATTACAAAAGCACCTGCCTTTGTACCCTAATCAGCAAAACTTTGTTCATTAAGATTAAAAAACAAACTTTACGGATGAAAACATTACAGACGAAAAATTTCAAAAGCTTATGGCTGATGGCGACGGTTTTATAGACGACAAAATTTTTGAGCTTAAAAGGAGTGGAGAAAGCTTTTATTCACGAGGGGGACACTGACGAAATTTAAAACAAACATTGAAAAACAAAACACGACATTTAAAAAACCCAAAATGGGCCAAAAAAAAAATTTAAAAAAAATAAACACTTTTGTTTTTTTTAAAACTCACGTTTTGGCGGGACAATTTGCAACTCTTCACGAAAACATCTTTTGGGGGCGGGCTTTTAGCGGAGAGTTTTCTTTAAATAGGGGGGGGTCTGTTTCATGATTTTTTAAAATTCATATACATCTACCTCCATAAGGATCTGTGGCTCAATTCTAACATCGCCTTCTCCCTCTCCAGGGCAAAAAGTATCTTATTTTTAGTCCAAACGGCAAAGTTTTTTGGTCCCCTGCACATTTTCATAATGCTTTTTTTTTAAAAATTTGGGATTGCGTTTACTGGTTTCAACCCTTTTGCTTTAAATTTTTCATTGTTCAGGGCGCGAAAAAGGACTGCTGAAATTCCTAACCCATTCGTGTTCGCGTTCGTCCAAATTTTCTTGTGTTTTGATAAGAAAAACAGGCGTTCAGCTAGATTCTTATTAAGTTTTTAAAAGTTTGTGATCATGGTTGCCTGGGATCCCTCCAAAAATTAACAGATTTTTTTAAAAAACAGTTTTGGTTTACAGAACTTTAAACTTTTTTTCCATCACAACTTGAATCATTCTAGGATATTTTAAAGGGGCCCCCTGAATTTGTTGTAAACCCAGCCACAGCAGTTAGCTTTTACTTTTTTTAAAAAGGTTCAGCGTCTTTGTATCTGAAGCCATGCAACAACTTCGGAGCTACTTAAACTTTTTTTTTCTAACTTTGTCATGGGAAAGATACAAAAATCCATTTGGTGGGTTCATTGGGAAACTGAGTTAAAAAATTAGGCCATTTTCTTTTGGGGGCAGGCAATATATTTCCAAATTCCGTTTTGAAACCATCTTTCGCATCTGTTTCGACACTTTACAGCTTACTCAGTTTTTAAATAGCATCTTCCTTTCCAATCCCCTTTTGGGGAAATAAATATTTTGTCTTGTCCATAAAAAGGGGCTGTATTTTATTGGGATTTTAAATTGTTTTGCAAGAATAAGATTGCCCATACACCCAAAATAAAACCAATTTCTGTTTTTTTTTTGTTTTTCTGAGGGTTTCAAAAAAGTCAACAGTTCGGGGCGGTGGGATGTTAAAAATTCTTCCGCCCACTAAGAATCCCTTCATTGCCTCATCAACGCGTAAATTTGCTCCAGCCCCTGTTCCTTAAACTTTTTATTAATAAAGTCCAAGTGAGAATTCCCCTTTTTCCTCGTAACGTCTCTTCCCTTTAGCAAAAATCTTCCATTGCCTTGTTTGGGCGTTCCTTTTTCATCGGACCGAATTTAAAACGAAATTGTTCCCGAGAAGGCCAAGTTTTTAAAAAATAGCCCCTCCTACCATCAAAAAACTACCCCCGCCTTTTTTTTATAAATATTTTATTATGAATTAATTTTTCATGAACAACATTTTCGGGATAATCCCTGTGTAAAAAAGAAAGTCTTTTGACGCAATCCAGCATAATTACAATAAACCTTAACAACTCCTCAATGCCCAACCTTCCTAGGTCACCGGTTCATTCAAAATGTTTTTTGCTAACACACTATAGCCTTACTAAGGCGCAATTACAGCGAGTGGAAAATGTTTTGAAATCTTTTTTTCATCATCTTTTTATTAACTAAAAAAAAAATTTAAAATAATCATAATACGAAAGGCGTCATGTGCTTTTTAATCAAATAACTTTTTTTTTAAAGCTAAAAAAAAATTTGCAACTAGTTTTGGCAAATCTTCTATCTTTCCCCATTTTGGGTGGTTTTACCCTAACAAACTTTTTGCAAGGGTTGAATAAACTAAAACCCCAACGATAGGCACGCATAATTAACCAACTTTAAACTCAGGTTTAAAAATATATTTTTTTTTTTTTATTGTTTTTTAAAAATGGATTGTCACGACCTTTTAAAGTTGAGGAGCAAGCAGACACCCCCGAACCCTCTGAAAAAAAAGAAAATTTATATTTCTCTAGCGGCGTGTGGAAAATAGACAGTATTTAGGTGTTAAAACAAAGTATTGAACAACCCAACAATTTCTAATCAACATTGATAAGTACTACGCTGGGTACGAAACATTTTGGGTAAAAAAGGGGTTAGATGGGTTTCAACAATGATTATTTAATGAAAAGTTAGTAGAAAGGGGCCCCAGTTGATTCGAAAAATTTTTAAAATATACTTATCACAAGATCCTTTTAAACAATCATAGAAACTCTTGATGTGCATTATTAAAAATTTGGAACGAGTTATCCCCTTCATCATGGGAAATTACTTTTAATAATTTTTTTTTTTTTTTGATCATTTTAAATTTAATCGCAAAAAAAAAAAATGACGATCAGGAGAAGAAGACGCGCAGGACGTCCGCAGGACCCTCCGCAGGAGCAGAATTGCCACAAGGAAATGTACCGCAGGAGCAGAATGTGCCACAAGGAGAAGTTACTAAGGCTAAAAATCCGGGCTGTTGAGGCGGCAAAACGGGCTAAAAAGGAACAAACTGCAAAAAGAAAAAACCATCCGCAAAACAAAAATTATTGAAAATGATACGCATCTCCACCGCCAACAACACAATTAAAAACAACACAAATCAAACAATAAGAGATCTTTTAGTTTTGGGGTGCTGCTGTTGTTGGTGTTTTTTTCCATACAAATACCTAATCCTCCCAACAACAAAGCCGCAAGCCCCCACGTAAAAGAAAAGGCCATTTCTGAAAAAAAAGTGCAACCTCCTGCGTAACCCATTTTCTCTTAATAGTTTTTTAAGAACTAATAAAGGTACAAAGTTAAAACTAAATAAGACAAGAAGTTAGTTAAAGAAAGATTTTTTTAATTTAAAGCGCAAGTTAAAGAAGTTAAGGTAGGTAAATTATAAGTTTTTTAAGTACTTTAAGTTCTTAAGTTATTTTTAAAAAGTCTATTGGGTTTCTTAAATAATTCCTGTTATGTTTTAATTTAAGAAAAACCAAAGTCAGTCAATTTAATTTTTTAAAAGTTCTCCAAGCCCTACAGCTATAAAACCCAGGACTCAAAATTCTCTTGTTATTGTTAGAACTATGATTTCTTTTTAAACTGCATTGGTTTACTTGATGAAGGTAGAGCAGTTTAACATTTGTGTGATGAAATATTTTTTCAAAAAGGGCTTCTTTAGTTATCGGGGGGAATATTTTTTTGAAAAATTCTTTTTTATACCTTTACCCTTCTTCATTACAGAAGTTGGCAAGCAACGCTGTACATTTTTGACCGCAAACCAACTTTCTTTTATAACTGCCCCCAAAAGTTCACCTTATCTCCAATTACTTTCTTGTTCAAGTTAAATAAAAGGGACGCCCTTAGGGTATTCGCATGTGCGACCACCCTCAACTCCTTTAGCTACTTCGTTTTTAATCTTTATAGAAGTCTTTTGTGGGGGCGTTAGAATAAAAATATCGTGTCTGGTAAAGTACCTTGCTTCTGGGACCGCGGGTTTAAAGTATCGACAAAAATTTAAAATTTAAAAACTTTGCAACTCTAATACGGTAAAACGAAAAAACCCCGGCGTTCCAACTTAACTTTTTTTCTTCTCTAAAGCCCAAACCCGGCGTCGAAAACCTTTTTAAAGCTTTTAGTTAGGTTTTGAGGCAAACTTAATTTTTTTTGGGTTTTTTTTTGTAACTAATTTAACATCTTTACGTTGTGTTCGTTTTCCCCGGTTTTACCCAAAAAAGCTTTGGTTCATCAGTTTAAAGAATCTTTTTGAAGGTCAGTGGCTTGGGGCTAAGACAGTATTCTTCTTGTTAGGCCTCATAAAGGGGCCCTTTATCAAAAACCAAAGATTTTTTGAACAGTGTTAGTTTTCAGTCCGTGCTTTAAATAAAACTGTAGGGGTCTGTAAGGACACTATTTATTTTTGTTTAAGATTGGAACAAGTTTAGGCGGTTCGATGGACTCATCTTTTAAACTTTCTGCGGCCAGGGGGTAATCGTTGTGGGGGATCGGTAATTCTTTAGGATATTTTAAGTCTACTTCCCGATTTTCCTCTGGATTTTTCACGAACTGTGAAACATGCCCAACACAGTGTTAACATCATGAGGCCCTTTTATCATTTTTTAAAATTTTTAAGTGGAAGCGGGGACTATGGGCCCCCCCTACAATTGGGTTTTTCGTCTAAGTACATTAGATAGTTGATGGGTTTTTTAAGGTCAAGTCGTCTAATATTTGTTGTTGGGTTTGCATAAGGATGTAGCCCTCTAAACCCCCCCCCCCCCCCCCCAAGCCCCCTCTTCAATCAAACTGAAATGTGGGGAGATCGAAATTAAGTCAATCTGGTTTTGTAACTTCAAGAAAGCGCCCCCGAAAGGCCGGCGCAAGATGTAATGTGAGATCTAAAATTTTTAATGTTTCATGCATGGATCTGTAATTCGAAAGACCTGCCCAAAAAACACCGTCACCATCAATATTTTATCAGATAAACACCCATTGTTTCACAGTGTAATTTGTCCAGGCTTTTTTGAGCCATAGTCAGCATCAGTTATGTCTTTGCCTCTAAAACTAGAAAAAAAGCCCTTTGGGGGAATGAGTCTTACAAAAAACCCGTCCCCCGAGTTCAGTATTCATAAGGAAAACCCTTTACGCCTAAAATGGATCAAAGTATTGTTAGTGATTGGGAAAATTTGAGCGATCCCGCTAAAATTATCTAAACTAGCACGATTTGGGGGGAGTCATAAAAAGGGTAAACAGTCAAAAGTAAAAGTCATGTCCTTTTTCTGAAGATTGGCAATGAGTAACCCCCTTTAATTCAGAATCACTGCTTGCAGTAAAAGGAATCAACCTCTTTTTATGAAAAAGAAGGGATTTTTATTCTTTGGGTCAACCTTAAGTTGAAAATTACCCAAATTTTTGTGCGCAGCCCCCCCGAATTTTTCCAGTAATGTGATCGGGTCTTTAGGTTGCCCAATAATTTTTTTATTGGGGAAAAACCCAAAATGCGTAGAATTTGGAGTTTGGGGGGGGGGGGGGGGGGGAAAAAGGGGGGGGGGGGGGGGGGGGGGGGGGGGGGTGGGGGGGGGGGGTTTGGCCCCGATTTTGTTTTTGTAAAAACCCCCGGGGTTTGGGGGGGGTTTTTGGGGGGGGGGGGTTTTGGGGGGGGGGGGGGGGGGGGGGGGGGGTTTGGGGGGGGGGGGGGGGTGGGTGGGGGGGTTTGGGGGGGGGGGGGGGGGGGGGGGGCCCGGGGGGGGGGGGGGGGGGGGGGCCCTTTTTTTTTTGGAAAGGGGGGGGGGGGGGGTTTGGCTAAAACACAAACCACTTAAAAACACATGTGTCAGAAAATTATTATGTTTAGACTGCCGGTTTTAACTCAAATTGTTGGGAGGGGGAAAAAGAATTGTTTGACTATAGGGGAAAAGAAAATTTTGTTTTGTCTCAATTTGTTTCAAGGGACTGTCCCCTCAACCCCAAAACCCCCTTACTTTGCCTCTTTTACTTGCATGTTTAAAATTTTTGGGTAAATGTAACACCCATTTTAAGTTTTAAAGTCGAAAGGGAATTACTTTCTTTTGCCTTGTTTAAAAACCAAAAACTGGCATGTTAGCCCCCCCCCCCCCCCCCCCAAAAATTTCAGGCGTTAATTAATAACGCGGAAAGATTTTCTGGGTTCCCCTTTAAAATTGGGTTTTAGGAAAACAGCCCCTTTTTAAATTTTTTTTATTTGTTTTTGATCACAAACAAATATTCTTCCCTCGTATAAGTTTTTTGCCCTCAAAATTTCTTTGGGGCCCTCATTTTAAAGCCAAAAATTTTTCTAATTAAAAAAAAAAAAAGTAAATAAAAAAAGTAAAACAGGCTTTTATTTCACCCCCAAGGGCCGCAGCACTTCAAGACCGTTTAAACCCTTTCAATAACACCCCCAATATTTAGCTTTTCTGAATTTACTAAAAAAGTCAATGTTTTCACTTTGATTCTTCGTTTAAAAAGTTTTACTATTATCTTTTATTATTTGTCAAATCATTCTCAAAAACCCCCAAACGCAAAATCAATGTTTAATAATTTCATTGTTTCATCAAAAAAGTTTTTATTACAAATTTATTAAATCAAATTTACTGATTGGCGGGATTTTTTTTTAATTAAATAAATTTTTTAAAAAAAATTTTAATTCAACTGTTATTTTTAAATCTTTTCTAATCGGGGGAAACCAATCTTTATTTAAAACGAATAGTTCCCCTTTAGGAGTATAGCGCGATTAACGCCTTCCGGAACCATATAATAACTAAAATACCAAACAACTCTTTAGTTGGGGGAGGGCCCAAAAATCTGGTATTTTTACGGTGCCTGCTCTATGTCTTTTCTTATATTCCCCAAAAAAAGTCAGAATTAATTCTCAACCGGGCCTTTAACTCTTCTTTACTATTCGCCATACCAATCCAACTCTTAAATATATTTAATAAGCTCTCAGCTACTTAGGTTTTTTTTTAAACACAAAAAAAATTTAAAAAAAAAAAAATTAATTATCATTTCTTTGTAAATTCAACTTTTTCATAGTCTTTTCAATCGTAAAACCGACTTCATTAAAACAAAAGCTACTCCTTCAGGGGTAGTAAAACAGCGATTAAATCTTCAGGAGCCATATTGTCAACTAAAATGGCAAATAATTTTTTAATTGGGTTGAGGGCCAAATTTTCTGGGATTTTGCTGATAGCTTCCCAAAACACTTCCGAATGTCTTACGTTTTAAAAAAAGTCTAATTAATTCTTCAAACCGTTCTTTAACTGACTTTACACCCTCCCTCTCCCAATCCAACTCGTAAAGTTATTAAAAAGCTCTGCGTAATTTTGGCCTTCATTTTTTAAACCAAAAATAAATCATAAATTAAAAAAATAAAAACAGTTTCTCTCCTCATTCACTCCCACACTCTCTCACAGCACCCCACACAGCAAATAAAAATAAAGACAGACAGACAGACAGAAGCAGCAACAGGCAGAAAAAAGTGCACACCGTGGGGACCCTTCACACCAAAAAAAAGGACGGAAAGGGGAAGGGGCTTTTTTTTTGGGGGGAATGTTGGGGGGCTTTTTTTGTTCACACTTAAACGACGGAATTCGGACAGCCCCAAAAAAAAATTATGAGTCCCGAATCAAAAATCACAAGATCTCCCTTAAAAAAGGGCCCCTTTTTAGGGGAAGCGAAGCGTGACCAGTCCTAGTCATTGGTGGTTGCGTGTAACCCTTACTATTTTTTGACCCACGTCATGCTTTTTGGGAGAATTTAGGGTAGGAGAGCTTTTTAGTTTTCAGGCGGCTCGCCTGATTGACCCCCTTTTTTGGGCTTTTTTGGGTCGGAGTAGCATGAGTCGGAGGGGGGGGCTTTGTAGGGGTTTTCAGGGTTTACCTGATTGACCAGTTTTGTTGGGGGTTTTTTTGGCAGTCGCCGGCCCGGCGACGCTCCAAGAAGTGCGATCAATAACCACGCTGCCTTGCCTCCGTCCTGTGCGTCTGTCCTCATCGGGTAGTATTGATTTTTTTCCAGAGCAGTCAGAAACCGCTTTGGCCAAAAAAACAAAGATGTTTAAGAGTTTCGTTTTTCAGTTTTTTATCTCATAACCGACCTTCAACAAAGCAGGGGTTAAATTTTGTCAGTTATTGAGTTTCATAAAAGAACCTCGAAAACGACTCAAATCAGTTCTCACAAAACAATTACGTAAAAAAAAACGTCCATTTACTTAAATGCATTTCACTTTTTTGTTGCTCCGCTTTCCCAAAAAATTTAAGCTTTCTTTTTGGTTTGGCCATTTAAAAACAAGGCCCCATTTTCCAATTTTAAATATAAAAAATTTTGATGATACTTTTTGGTTTTAATATTATTTTTTTTTGCCATTCGAATAAAGCAAATGCTCATTTGGGGGTTTTTTTGGAGAATTGGGGGCCTGTGGTTTTTTTTGAGAAGAAACCGGCCCCCCCCCCCCCCAAATTCGAATCACCATTGTTTTGGGGAGAGAGGAAACACAACGTCCGATCGCCAGACTGTCACTGCTAAAAAATCACGGGCCGTTCCCCAAAGAATAAAGTCATACCTCCTATTGATTGGGTGCGTGCCACGTTTGCCACTCGCGTGATGCGAAACCCCTTGCACACGGGACCCGCACACAGCCAACATCAATATTGTAACCGCTCTAAGACTGTCAAAACCCTATTTGCCGTTTTTGTTTTATTTTATGTCCCGTAAAAGAAGGGAAATATTGAGTTCACGATCACCCATTTTATTTGCACGGAAACCCCCTTTCAAGTACTAATTTACGTCAATTTTAGAGGTTTTTGGGGGTTAATTTTTTTGTGAAACATTGTTAAATTTGGCCAAAACTGATTGTATGGGCGTGATTTGTATGTGAAAAAGGGGGTTTTGGGGGAGAAACCATGGGGGGGTCGTGAACCCGTATAAAGACTTTTTTTATATGACCCGGAATGAGCCCACAGGGGGCCCTTCACACTAGGGGTTTTGGGCTTTGTTTACGGCAGAGGTCAAGTGCATGATCTTAAAAGACGAAGCGGGTATCATTAACACTCCGTGGGGAAAAACACCCTGGACCGTAGAGTCAATGACAAGAAAAATAAAAACCCCGGGGTTTTATCTGCTTTTTGATTATTTCCCTTACCCGTCCGCCCCTCGACACCTCCCTTTATTGATCTTCCTCCACCGTCACGCCTCCAAACCCCCACCTTTATGATTTTCCTCACCCCGCCCGCCCCAACATTTCACCTTTATTGATTATTCCTCACCCTTCGCGCCCCTCAAACACCTCCTTTATTGATCATTCCTCATCCCCTTTACGCCTCTCAAAAAACCTCACCTTTATTGATTATTTCCCTTACCCCCCTTTTGCCTCTAAACACCTCACCTTTTTTAAAATTCCTACCCCTTCACCCCCTCAAATACCTCCCCCCTTTTTTATTTTTCCCACCCCTTCACGCCTTCAAAAAAACCCCACCCTTTATTATTATTTCCCCACCCCTTTACGCCCCCAAACACCCACCCTTTTTTTGATTATTCCCCCACCCCCTTTACGCCCTCAAAAAACCTCAACTGTTCTTTTCCACGGGATATCAAACTTGTAAAAATCTTTCGGAAGTTAACCACCAGCGAGGATAAATCAAAACCCTAAATACACACCAAAGAAAATTTGTCCCCTAGCAAACCGTTATTTCTGAACCCCTTGATGTTCTGCGAGACGATATGTCCAAAACCCATACGTTTTTGGGGAATTGTGGTTTAAGATGTAGGCTGGCAAAAACAAGCTAACAGAAGAAACAAGCGAAACAGCATCAAAACAGGGAAGGATGGGTTTTTTTTTTTTTGGCCTTCCTGAAATGACAAAAAGAGGTTTTTACATCCAAACCCTTTACTTTGGGGACTGAGAAACTCCTTACAGACTTTGGGGGTTTTTTTGTTTAAGGGTTTCTTGATGGCCGCGGTTCGACAAGGGAGTGTGAAGTTTACGGGGAAAGCGTAGATACTTTAAGCCGGGGATTTTTCACGATAAAAAATTGCCAAAAGCACTTTGATTAGAATTTTGTCACCAGCCTTGAAAACATTTAAATCATCGAAATTGTGCTTATTTTTTGTTGAAAAACAGTAGATCTGTGTGGTGTGTGTGGGGTGTGTGTGGTGTGTGTGGGGTGGGGTTTTGGTGTGGTTTTTGTGTGTGGTGTGGTGTGTGTGTGTGTCCATCTTAAAATCTTTAATCCATTTAAAATCCTATTTTAAAATTTTAATATATATATATATATAATATAATATTAAAATATATATATATATATATATATTTATATATATATTGTTATATTTTTGTATTTTTGGCAAATTTTAAAGCTTTGGGGGGTAGTTCTTCATCATGGTGGTAAAATCTACTATGCGAATGGATAAACACTGTATTTCTCTGTTTTTTGAGTTTTCCCTTTAAAACCCTTGATGACTTCATAGCTGTTTTTTTTAAAGTTGTTTTGGTGTTTGATTTACACTTTTATGCCTTTTTCCAAAATTTCTCTTGCTTTTTTGGCCCCTTTTTGGGGTTTGAGGGGGTTTTTTAGTCTACATGTTGGGTTGTTTTGGAATTGGGTTTTTGTCTTTAAGCGTTTTGAAAGGTTCTTTTGTTGCTGGGTTTCCTCTACCCTGTCGCTTAATTCCATGCAGTTGCAAGCCTTTTTCTTTTTTGCGGATGTTTTGTTTGTGGTTTTACGCTTTCTTGTTTAATTTTTTTGAATGTTTTTTAGATTGGGAGTACGTTTTTTTCCAATGAATCCAATCTATGAAACGTCAAAAGCAACCCCCCCACCACATACAAAAAACAAACCCAAAGGTATAAAAAGAGACAATCCAACCCATCATGCAATGAAAATGCATTCAAAAATGCAGCAAAAAGAAATCAAAAGCATTACAAAAAAATGGGTTACAATTTCAAACTACAATAAGCCCCGAAATAACACGAACGAAATACGAAAACAAAAAAGGAAGATCTTTGGGACAACCCCCCATATGATGGACAATAAAAACAAATGTAGGCGAATTCTTTAAATCTTGGCAACATCATTTTCCCAAAAAAAAACAAACTGTCCAAAAAATTCAACAAAAACACCTTAAACATCATACCATTTTGCCGAACCTCAAAAACATAATTGACTCCCTCTAACAAAATGAAAAAAACAACACAAAAGAGAAAGGGGGCTGAAAGGACATCGCAAAAATGCACCAAAAAAGAAAAAGTGCCCCCTAAGCAACAAATGTCCACAGCAATATGTATACAAGCTACGGTAACCAGAAAATGAAAAAAAAACTATTAGGGGTTACTGAAAAAAACCCTTTTAAAACCCAAAACCAAACCATAAACAGTCATTCAAAAAAGAAAAATAAAAAATCAAAAACTGAGTAAATACATTTGGAAACCAAAAATAAAAAAAAAGACTACAGCATAATCACGGAAAAACATAAAAAAAGCAACCATACAAAAATATTTCCAAAAAATGAAACCCAGTTTCCCCAGAAAAAGGTTAATATTAGCAAACCAACTTTGCAAACCCGAACACAAAGTAAAATGTGAATAATTGCAGGGACAATGGGAAATTTCGGGGGGACACACCCCTGAACAGGGCCCCAACAAACAAAAAAAAAAAAAAAAAACCAAATACACCACCACCAACACACACACACAACCCCAAATGCAGCAAACGAAACCCCACACCAAGACAAGACAGGGCCGCACGCCTAAAAGACCGTTGGCGTCCACAAAAA
>CM031613.1:29264029-29269029 GCA_018398815.1 Conus ventricosus
CCCTTCCCCCCTTCATCACAACGCCCCCCCCCCTTTTTCCCCCCTTCCCCCTTCACACTACGGCCTCCCCCTTCCCCCCCCTTCATCACTACTGCCTCCCCCCTTTTCCCCCTTTTTTTTCCCCCCTTCTCCAACTCCCCCCCCCCTTTCCCCCCACTATTTTGCCCCCCCCCTTCCCCCCTTTCACCTACGCCTCTCCCCTTCCCCCCCTTTCACATTTCCACCCTTTCCCCCCTTTCATCGCTACTGCCTCCCCCTTTCCCCCCTTCATACTACTCCCTCCCCCCTTTCCCCCCCCTCATCACTACTCCTCCCCCCCCCCCCCCCTTCATCACTACTGCCTCTCCCCTCCCCCCTTCATCAAACGCCTCTCCCCTCCCCCTTCATCACTACTCCTCCCCCTCCCCCCCCCTCATCACACGCCCTCCCCTTCCCCCCTTTCATCACTACTGCCTCTCCCCTTCCCCCCTTCCATCACTACTGCCTTCCCCTTTTTCCCCCCTTTCACGCTACTGCCTCCCCCTTCCCCCCTTTCATGCTCTCCCTCTCCCCTTTCCCCCTTCACACTACTGCCTCCCCCTTCCCCCCCCTTTCACACTACGCCTCTCCCCTTCCCCCCCCTTCATCCAACGCCTCTCCCCTCCCCCTTCACACTACTCCTCTCCCCCTTCCCCCCCTTCATCACACGCCTTACCCCTTTCCCCCCTTCCACTACGCCTCCCCCTTCCCCCCTTCATCACACTGCCTCCCCCTTCCCCCTTCACAACGGCCTCTCCCCTCCCCCCTTCCACTACGCCTCTCCCCTTCCCCCTTCTCACTACTCCTCCCCCCCCCCCCCTTCATCACTACTGCCTCCCCCCCTTCCCCCTTCATCATACGCCCTCCCCTTCCCCCCTTCATCACTACTGCCTCTCCCCCCCCCCCTTCATCACTACGGCCTCTCCCCCCCTCCCCCCTTCATCACTACTGCCTCTCCCCTTCCCCCTTCATCACCTTCCTCCCCCTTTCCCCCTTCATCACACGACTGCCTCCCCCCTTTCCCCCCCTTTTATCCCCTTTTCCCTCCCCCCCCCCCCCCCTTCATCACTACGCTTCCCCGTTCCCCCTTCATCACACTGCCTCCCCCTTCCCCCTTCATCACTGGCCTCTCCCCTTCCCCCTCATCACCATTGTCTCTCCCCTTCCCCCCTTCATCACTACTCCCTCTTTTCCTTCCCCCTTCATCACTACGCCTCCCCCTTCCCCCCTTCATCACACTGCCTCTCCCCCCCCCCCCTTCATCACTACTGCCTCTCCCCTTCCCCCCTTAAAACACACGCCTCCCCCTTCCCCCCTTCATCACTACTGCCTCTCCCCTTCCCCTTCATCACCATTGCCTCCCCCTTCCCCACTTACCCCACTACCCCTCCCCCCTTCCCCCTTCCCAAACTACTCCCTCTCCCCTTCCCCCCTCACACTACTGCCTTTTCCCCTTCCCCCCTTCATCCTACTGCCTCTCCCCTTCCCCCCTTTTCACACTACGCCCTCCCCTTCCCCCTTTTCATCACACTCCCTTTTTCCCCTTCCCCCCCCCTTCACACTACTGCCCTCCCCTTCCCCTTCATCACTACTGCCCCACCCCTTCCCCTTCACACTCTGCCCTCCCCTTCCCCCCTTCGCACACTTGCCCCTTTCCCCTCCCCCCCCCTCCTTCTCATACGCTCCCCCTTTTTCCCCCCCCTTAAATCATACCGCTCGCCCGTTACTCCCTTCATACTACTGCCTCCCCCCTTTTCCCCTATCATACTGCCTCCCCTTCCCCCCTCATCACTACTGTTTCCCCCCTCCCCCCCCCTTTCATCACACTGCCCCCCCCCTTCCCCCCTTTTCATCACGGCTCCTCCCCCCCCTTAAACACCACGCCTCTCCCCTAACCTCCTTCACACACTGCCCCCCCCCTTCTCCCCTTCATCACACTGCCCCCCCCCCCTTCCCCCTTCATCACTATTTTGCCTCCTCCCTTTCCCCCCTTCATCAGTACTGCCTCTCTCTTCCCCCTTTTCACACAACTGCCTCCCCCTTCCCCCCCTTTATCCACTACTGCCTCCCCCCTTTCCCCCTTTCATCACTACTCCCTCTCCCTTCCCCCTTTCATCACAACTGCCTCTCCCCTTTCCCCCCCCTTCATCACTACGCTTCTCCCCCTTCCCCCCCTTCATCACACCCCTCTCCCCTTTCCCCCCTTCACCACTACTGCCCTCCCCTTCCCCCCCTTCATCACTACGCCTCCCCCCTTCCCCATCACCCTACGCCCTCCCCTTACCTCCATCACATTTCCTCACCCCCCCTTCCCCCCCTTACACTATTTCCTCTCCCCTTCCCCCTTCATCACACTGCCTCCCCCCTTTCCCCCCCTTCACACTACGCCTCCCCCTTCCCCCTCATCACTACTGGGCCCCCCCCTTCCCCCCCTTCACACTACTGCCCCCCCTTCCCCCCCCATTACACGCCCCCCCCCCTTCCCCCCTTCATCACTACTCCCCCCCCCCCCTTCATCACTACTGCCCTCCCCTTCCCTCTCATCATTACTCCCTCCCCCTTTTCCCCCCTTCATCTTATGCCTCTTCCCTTCCCCCCTTCATCACACGCCCCCCCCTTCCCCCCCTTCATCACTACTGCTCTCCCCTTCCCCCCTTCACACTACTGCCTCCCCCTCCCCCCTCCTTTCATCATTACTGCTTCTCCCCCCCCCCCTTTCATCACACCCCCCGGGCCCGTTCCCCCCCCTTCATCACACGCCTCCCCCCTTTCCCCCCCCTTCATCACAAAAACCCCCCCCTTTCCCCCCTTCATCACTACCCCCCCCCCTTCCCCCCTTCTCACTACTGCCCCCCCCCTTCCCCCCCCTTCACACTACGCCCCCCCCTTTTCCCCCCACCTCCCGCCCTCCCCCCCCCCCCTTTCATCACAACTTTGCCTCCCCGTTTCCCCCCCTTCTTCATACTGCCCCTACCCCTCTCTCTCTCTCTCCTTTCATCACAGCTTTCCACGCTTCCCCCCTCGTCCTAAACCCCATCACCCTTTTCCCCATCCTTTTTCCCCTTCAACCCTTTTTCCTTAAACCCCACTTTGGCCTGACTGATCGAAATCTCTTTTTCACGGCGGGGTTTTAAAAAAAATCAGTAATGCGAGCTGAAAATTTGCCATTGGCAAAGTGTTTTTTTAAGTAACAGACCAAACTCAGCAGTCCCTTTAAAGGGGAAGATCGCGCCTATTTGTTAAACATACACATCTTTTTCTGACTTTCTCCAAACTTTTTACTTTGACACTTCGGGAGCCTCGCTGTCGGTCATCACCCCTTTTACGGGGAAATCCTTTCATCATCGGGCCTAGGAATCTGCACAGGATGCTTGCCACGCTGCTACAAAATGGTCCCGCAGTTCGACGTTTTTCATCATCGTTGAAGTGCCCATTGGTCTGTTAAACCCTTGAACGGCCAAGGTGGCTTTTTTTGCTCCGAAGACCCTTCTGCTCTTCATTCACAATTTACTCAGTACCCCTGGAAACCCTTTCCCAAAAAAACCAGCTTTTTTGTTTCTACATTTTGCAATCGTTGGGGAAAAAAGTTCCTGTACGGTTAAACGGTGGCAAAAAGGGGGAAGTTTTCAACCAAGGTGGAGTCAGAGCAACTCCCGCCAAATTTTGTTTCTTAACCGTACGACACACAAATGGACTAAAATTGTATTTTTGTAAATGTTTTTAATCCAAAATTTTCTAATATTTGGGCAAAAAAGGGTTTTTTTCCGGAAAATGTTTTTTTTTTATAACGATGTTTCTTAAAAGGGGGATTTCTTATACGCGGGAACTGTTTTTTTTTCCCCCCCCAAGTTGACTTAATCCCAAACTCCCTAAAGCACCTTTGGTGTTATTTTTTTGGAACATCGTTTTAGGCATTAAAAAAACCCCAAAAATTTGCCATCCATTAATAATTTGAGCAAATTATGCTTAGATTGAAACTTTCAACAAAATTTGGAATACTTTGTTTCGGGCCAATTTTTACGATCAGGTTCCAAAAAAGAAAAAACATTAAACACAACCTTTTTTGCATTTGGGGGTTTCCCATCACTATCTTGCCGAAATTCTTTTAAACCACACACTAATTCAAACGGTAATGTTTTTTGGGTTGAACAAACCGGATGTTATATAAACGTTTTTGTCGAAAATTTTTCATTGAATTTCATTGGTAGTGAAAATCTTGTTTCTTTAAATCTTTTCAAGGGACTGCTAGAGCAATTTACTAGGATCAGAAAAGGGGAAACAGGAGTTACGGGGCCCCTTTTTTAGTTCACTCAAAGTCGCGACCCTGGACCAGGAAAATGATTGGGGGCACAAGAGGGCACTGTGTCCCTCGGGTCGACCCGGGCCCAAAGGGAAATGATGGAGAGAAACAAGAGTGACACGGCAGCGGCCCCCCCGGACCAGGAGAAATTTTGGAGAGCAGAAAGAGTGACACGTGTCGTCTGGTCGACCCTGGACCAGGAAAAGAGGGGAGAGCAAAAGAGTGACACTGTGTCACATCCTCTGCACGACTAGGACTTCCCGGGGTTGACAGTGTATCATTTTACACTCTCTACAGACTTTGCTTTCAGAGAGAGGAGAGAGAGAGGGAGAGAGGAAGAGGAAAGAGAGAGAGAGGAAGAGAGAGGGGAAGAAGAGATGCATACAAACACTTGAGCACATGCACACACGCAACAAACACATCAAAAATGAATAAGGGAAAAGGGCAATCATTTTTTCTATCTTCATCTCTCTTTTTACTTTTGATCACAGACAGATAGACAGACAGATAGATAACAAGGATAGATAGATATTACCCACACATATAATATAATAAAAAAAATATAATAAAATATAAAATATATATTATATATATTTTAAAAATTTATATATATAGAACTCGGGGAGACAATGCTGTATTAATGGGGGTTGCGTGCTCCCTTGCGGTGGGTGTGGGGTTTTGG
>CM031613.1:29274029-29283471 GCA_018398815.1 Conus ventricosus
TAGCACATTTCAATTTATTTTTTTTAGAGATGAAAAATTGTAAAGAAATGATTTACAATACCAACAAATTGAAAGGCGACCAAAGCCAAAGAACGAAATCACTCTCTTTTCCCCCTCTCCCCCCCCCCCCCCCCCCCCCCCTCCCGAAAACCCTTTTTACACCTTTTTTATATCCATAATAGAATAATATGAAAATTTTCATTACCTTTTCTCCTCTCTCTCCTCCTCCCTCTTCTTTTCTCTTCCCTCCTTCTCTCTTCTCTCCTCCTCCCCCTCCTTCTCTCTCTCTCTCCTCTTCCCACCATCTGACGAACTGAGGAAACACACACACGCACCACAATGCACACACACCCGCGCACTGAAAAAAAACCCGGGAACCGGCACGGCGAATGGGAAATTTTCAAATGGGGACAGCGACCGCTTAAATGATTTGCATTTCATCCCCCCCCCCCATCTTTCATCGGTGGCGTGTGGTGTTGTGTGTGTGGGTTTTTGGGGGTTGTGTGTGTGTGTGTGTGGGGGTGTGTGTGTGTGTGTGGTGTGTGTGGTGTGTGTTGTGTGTGTGCGTGCGGCGGCGCGTGCTGCGGCGGGGTCGTGCGTGCGTGCGGCGTGCGTGCGGCGTGCGTGCGTGCGTGCGTCGTGCGAAAAACAATTTTACAAAGGATCGATCGACGTATTCCATGTAAGAAACATGCTGATGTTTTTCCCCAAATTTCAGGAAGTGATGTGGCTAAGAATATAATGTAGTCGGTTTTTTAATGAAAAGTAGCCATGAAATCAAGGGAGTTAATCTTTTTCCCCCCCGGGAGAAGTGTCCCTATTTGAAGGGACTGGGTGCCACGTCGAGGGCGGGGCCGTAGCCGATTCACCCCTTTTTTCTCCACCTTGGTCAGCGGGGGGAGGTCGGCCCGATGCCGATAACCACCCAACCTCCACTGCGCCCGGACCCACTACCTCGACCGTTGGCTGGAGACGGGCCCCGCTGCCAACCAGAGGCCGCTCCCGAATTCGAACCAGCGACCTGTTGGCTAGGGGCCCTCGCTCGTTTCTGTGTTTTGTGTTGGGGCCACCTCCTGTGGAGACTTTTGCCTTGTCGCGGCAGAGACACCCTGAGTGTGTATGATTTTGACCCAGCCTGTGAAATTCCAAAAATCCGGGCGGACTTTACGCGTATCGTCGCGTCATCGTTTTCGGGGCGTCATCATCGCTACGCGTCGTTGAACCCGCACGCAGAAAACCAGTTACATAAGATATTTTTGTTGACGCCTTGTGGTTGGGGTGCCCACCTATTGATGTTTCTTGCATGGTTTTAAAAGTTGTCTATGGCTCGGGGAGCAAAAACGAAAAAAAAATGTTGTTTTGTTTCTGGCTGTCAATGTTTGGGGGAGTGGGGGTTATGGAATTGGAAAATCCGCATGCAATCCATAATTCTGTGAATCAACACAACACCTGCGACACACCCATACCCCTAACAGTATACAGGGTGAATCAGGGGATTGTTGTTGCCCTTTTGTTCCTTTCCAAAGACGGGTATGCAAAAAGTGGTTTAAAATATATGGGCACATTTAAGAAAGGCTTTAAAAAGCTGACCCCAAACGATATAAATAATTAATTTTGGGAGTGTATCAGGGGTTTTGTTTTGGGGTTCCTTTTCCCATCTTTTTGTGGTGAGATCCCACATCGTCTACGGGTTTCCCTGAAAAAATCTTTCAAGGAAGGGGACATAAAGGAATCTATAGCTGAGGGTCTATGATTGTTTTATCAGGATCGAGTGATATTTCCATCGTTTTAAAAAACGAACTTGAGTCTGCTATGTTTCAAAGAACTTTTCTGTGAGTATTGCAGCATTATCCCCAAAAGGAGCATGCGATTTTCCCCCCCCCCCCTCACCCATTTGCTTCTGTCGGGGAAATTTTTCAAGCAGTCAGGGTTTCCCCTCTGGACCTTAAGTATTTAAAGCGACGTTAAAACAAAAAATAGGGAAAAATTTTACAATGACAGCACACGAGAACAAATCAAGTCCAGAGGGCTGTAAATTCTTTTACAGTTCCATCCTTGGCGAACATTAAAGCGGTTTGAACGCGGGGCGAAGGGGAAAAAAAATCGTATTTTTTGGTATACACTTTTTTTACGTTCGAGACTAAGGAAAAAAAATTTGGGACTGTTACGGACCATAATTGTTAAGGTAGAAAGTTTCTGGAAAAGAAAAAGCGTTCTTTGCAGAGTGTCAACTTTGACTTTACATTTCTTTATCTTTTGGTTTGAAAGACCAATTAAATATTAACTAACATAACACAACTTAAAGTAACAGTATCAAAACAATATCAGTTTTTTTTTAACAGCCGAAGATAAAATAAATGACGCTTTGGGAAAATGTCCACTCCTATTCATAAATCAGGGGGGGGGAAACGCTTTAAAAAAAACCCCTGCCCCTTTGTGTTTGGGACAGGATATCTCCCCCTAGGCCTTTCCCGAAAATCAGGATGTTGTGTTTTGGGGGGGGGGGGGTTGTGTTGTGGGTGGGTGTTTTGTTGTTGTGTTTGTGTTGTGTGTGTGTGTGTGGGTGTGTGTGTGTTGTGGGGTGAAAATTAGTCTTTAAAAGAGACAAAATTGCATTTTAAACTACAGATAAAGATACATTATACAGCAAACATATAGAATCATTAATTCCACTGAAAAAAATTAAAAATTAAAATTTATGAAAACAATCTGACAAACATAGTTTCGTTAAATGCCCAGAACCTAAAACCGCACATCTGAAAGATGCCTTTTTCGTAAAAATAGACTAAGAAACAAAAGACAAAACTTTGTATGAAAGGTAATAATTCCACCCCTGTAAATTAATCATGGATTTTGCCAACACCCCTTAGAGGGAAAAGGAGGGTACTGTAACGCCAAAAAAATCCCTACCCGGTGGAAGGGTCATACAGCTCAATGAAAACTGTAGTTTTTTGTCTATTTGTGCGGGTGAGTTTTGTAGATAAAACTGTAGTTTATTCATTTTGCGGGGTGAAGTTTTTAGATGAAAAAAGTATTTAGTCTATTGTGCGGGGGGATGTTTTGTAGATAAAACGTGTTATTTCTATTTTGGGGGGGGTGAGTTTTAGTTTTTAGTATGAACTTTCATAAGTGTTGAAACCATTTTTTAATTTAAGGGACTCAATTTTAACAATTCTTTTCATTCTTTTCGTCAACAGACACACACACACACACACACACACACACACACACACACACCCACAACCCCACACACACCATACACCCACACACCACACACACCCCACACACACACACACAACACACACACAACACACACCACACACACACAACACCACACCCCCACAACCACACACACCAACCCACACGAGCACTAACTCTAAAAATAACGCACTGATTTCTGGGAAAAACTTTCGAGGGAAGAGCATATTTAAAAAATATCACGATCTAAGAATCAAGAGGAATTTTGTCTGCATTTGGAATGGCCAAAAGTTCCAATTGTCTCGACCCATTTGTTTTAAAATATCCTGATGCCTAAGACACAAGAAGAAAAATTGAATTTGAAAGCTCAACACTGCCAAAATATATTTCGTACCCCCCCCCCCCCCCCCTCCCCGCCCATCCCCCGAAAACAAAACAAAACAAATAAAAAGCATAAACAAATACCAAAACCATTCACAAAAAAACAGAATGTCTGCATGGTCGAAGAATGAAAGAAACTGAAGAGACAGCAGTGGGCTGAAATTTAACATGCGATACTGTTCTGAAACAAATCAGTTTAAGTGGGAAACTTTCCCGGGGGTACCGACTTTTTTCTTTTTCTTTCGCGGGACGCAGGGGATACTCCCGGACCCTCCCCCTTGGACAGACCGAAACGACCCGGGGGAGATTCGAACCCGCAACCCTTTTGGTTTTCGATCCGGCGCCTACCAAAGAGCTATTCCGGCCCCCTGACTTTTTTGAGAAAAACACACACTGGGAAAGGTACTGACAGATCCACAGCCAGCTGACCTTTTTAGAGAAGGTCTAATAAAGGCCTTCGTGCATTTTCCAAAGGGGGTTAATTTTCAAGAAAGTTTGAAATGCTGGATTGTAGGGGTGCGAACGTCAAAACACAAAAAAAACAACGAAAAAACTAATTTTGCGAGATACTAATCTGTTATGTCCCTAGACGAGTCAGATCGACGCATCAATAACTGCTTTTCTTTCTTTTTTTCACTTTTGTGGGGGTTTTTGGGGGCCCGCCAATCGGGTTGTTGGGTGTGGTGGGGTGGTGGGGGTGGGGGTGGGGGCGCGCGCGCGCGCGCGCGCGTGTATGTGTTGTGTGTGTGTGGTTGTGTGTGGTGTGGGTTGTGTGTTTTTTGGGGTGTGTGTGGGGTGTGTGTGTGTGTGTTTTGTGGGGACCCCTTTTTTTGTTTTTGGGGTGTTGGGTGGGGGGGGTGGTTTTTGATTTCCAAAGGGGCCTCCTTTTTAAATTTTTGGGGTGAAACCATTTTCAAAAAGCCTGGTTTCCCGGGGCCCCCTATTTAAAATATTTCCCAGGCTCCTTTAAAGGGGGGAAAAAACCCCCACCAAAACCTTTGCAAACTCAAGGGCAACTTTTAAATCCAAAATTTGGGGAAAAAAAGGGGGCCCTTTGGAAAGCACAAATTCAAAACCCCCACAACTGAATAAGACTTGAACTCCAGGGCCCCCCAACCCTGCCCCCTGGGGTTTGGGGGGTTCACAGGGGGGGGTAGCTTTTAATTAGGGCCCACATGTCAAACGTCGGTGTTGGTGGTGTAAAGGGGGATGAGGTTTTTGAGTCGGCGTGGGGGGGGTGTGTTTTGGGGTGGTTGTGGGGGGGTGTGGGGTGTGTGGGGGTTTGTGTGCGCCGCGCGTGCGTTGTGCGAGCGCCGTGCGGTGTGTGTGTGTGTGGGGGGAAGTGGGGGAGTGGTGGGGGGAGGATTTTTGCCAACAAACCCCCAAATCACACACACACACACCACACACACACACACAACACACACACCACACACACCCACACACTTCTGCACACACAACTATACATACGGGACACTGCACACCCCACCACACACAACACACACACACACACACACACACAACAACACACACACCACACGCACGCACGCACGCACGCACACACCTCAACACACACGCACGCACACACACTCACACACACACCACGCACACAACCCAAAACCCCACACAAAAAACCACACCAAACGCACACGCACACACAACACACCACCACGCGCGCCGGCGCGCCCGGCCGGGGCACCATAAAACCCCACTGCGCAACATAATGCTCAACCCCAACACCCCAAAACACAAAACCCCCAAAACACACACACACAAACCCCACACCCAACACACACACACACACACACACACCCCCACACGCACACACACGGGGGCCCCTGCCCACAATCCGACACACAAAGGAAAAATTCACACAGGCACAACGAAAAACAAAAAAAACAAACAATGTTAGGCAATCAACTACCACACGTTGGCTAATCATAGGTCAACTTCTGCTAATCGCCCGCAAGTCCTTTTTTCAATTCTCTCTCTTTGTTGTTAATTCATTTTTCATCACTATGTGGGGCTCAAAAAATTTCGGAGTGGGGTATGATACGGACAACCGCAGCGTACGCTTTCCTTGATGAAATTGAAACGAAACGGGGACTAAGACGGGCTAATCTACACAGCGGTAATTTTGAAGAGAGGGCCACACTCCCCAAAGTGACTATCGGGAAATTGACGCCAGACCTAAAAAGAAAAAACAGCCCACCCGCACCCACTAGGCCCTCAGGACAAAAAAGAGAAAGATTTTGAGACTTGTGAACAAGCTTTTTTTGGGAGTGTGGTGCGATCTGAGGAACCGCTACCTTTTGCCATAGCAGCTCGCGCAAAAAATATTTCCCGCGCTCTGCGTTTTCCCGCACAGGTATTTTGGATAAACCCTTCATTTTATTTTCCTCAAAACGTGTTTTGGCAATATCTCTGTGTTTTTTTATGGTCACGGGTTTAGAACGATGTTTTCACACCATTCCCCGAATCAAAGCCATAATTCAGTTTTTTTGACGCATTTGTTTTGCTTTTATCCCTTCCTCATTTTTATTTTTTTTCTCCTTTTCTTTCCTTTTCTCCTTGTTCTTTAAATTCCTCTTTTTTTTTGGGTTTTTTCATTTTGTTGTCTTTTTTTTGTTTGTTGTTGTTTTTGGTTTTCTTCTTCTTTCCCTTTTTTCTTCTTCTTCTTTTTCTTCTTCTTTTTCTCTTCTTTCCCCTTCTCTTTGGACAAATTCATACAGAAAAGGAAAACTGACCATATACACGGCATCTGTAGAGCAACACTTGGGCCACTGGTTTTTCCGACAGGGGTAAATCCTTGCCCCGTGAAAAGTTTTGACAAAAAGCCGCAGTCGTCAGGGGCCTTTGGTTTTACCTGAGCGAACCTAAACACAGGAAACCTGACATTTTGACATTTCATCGTTACATATTAAAAGAAACTAAAACCATCACTAGCACCCTCCCCCTCCCAACACACTTCACACACACACACACACACCACACAACACACACACACACCACACACACACCCACACACACACCACACCACACCACACACCACCACACCACACACGCACACACCCCAAAAACCCACACAACACACACCACCAAACACACCCCAACCCCCACACCACACACACCACACACACACACCCACCTACACAAGTTCCGCGCCTTTCAAAGGGGTCTAAATTGCCGTCTAAATTTTCCGACCCCTTTTTTGTAGATATTTAAAGCGCAGTTATTAATCTAGGAAATCCTCCCCCCTTTCCCCACCCCCCTCCTTTTTTAAAAAACCACAGTTAGACTTTGAGACAGTTTCCTATAACGGTTTTTACCTGCTGGTAAACAATGGGTTTTTTACTGTACAGGTTTTTTTCGAAAGCCCTGTTTACTTGCTGGGGAAAAAACACGGGAACTTTGGCAAGTAAAGCCCATTTAACACCCCGCCTTAGATGCTTCTTGTGTAAAAAAGGGTGACAGGGGGCATAGCTTTGACATACCCTTTCGGCTGCGGTCAAAACAACAGTCAGCGTTTAGAAATTTAGGGGGAATAGAAAAAGCTTCTGCCCGATGATTTCGTCTTTTTCGACAGTTTTTTTCTGCCTGACCGCGGCAAAAACCTTTACGACTAGGGGGTTTTCCCCATGCACCGAGTCTGTGCTCGCCGGGCTCTTTGGATAAACCAACTGTTTTAGCAGGCCCGAACGTTTGGCAAACCGCAAGGCTTTTAAATACTGAAACGGGAGACACAGGGAAAACCGGAGGACAGAACTCAGCCCTCGACGGAACCACCTACAGCTAGCCCCTAAAAAAAACACGGGCCCTGACGGGGTGTTGAAAAAAGGGTTGTGCAAACACTCCCCCCCTTAACCATTCAATAATATCGAGGCATTTTTTCACCCCCCAACTCCTCTCAAGTGATGTATTTAAACCACAATGAAGAAGCAGAAATGGGTACATTTTACAGTTGCGCCACTGTTTAACACAAACAAGGAATTGCCACCACCCCCACCCACCCCCCCCCCCCCACCCCCCCCACACACAAACCCCTTTCCTCCTCCTGGGGTTTCCCAACACCCCATTCTTTTAAGGTTTCGTTCCGCTCACCCAAAGACAGACTCAAAACAACAGACAGGCAAAACAACATATGTCACAGGCAGCACAAGTCACGTAATCAAGATGCGTTTAACCCAAAAGACCCGAACCCAGCGTCATGTGGACGAAAGGTGGGGAATTTCACTGGGTTTAAAGTGCCTCTTGTTCTGTCATGGGCTTTCCCCCAAACGTACTCAATGTCCGGGACCTTGAGGGGGTCACGCAGCAGAGGGGGGTCACAGCACCTTGAGAGGGCCGGGGGCTTGGGGAGGTCAGGGAAGTTTGAGGAGCAGGCGCATGCAAGATCATGGCAGCCTGAGGAGGGCACGGCGGGGTTTAGGGGGTCACAGCAGCTTTAGGGGGTCAAAGGCAGCCCTTAGGGGGTCATGACAGGGTTGAGGAGGTCACGGGGAGGCTTAGAGGTCCGGCAGGGTTAGGGTCACAGCAGCTTGAGGGGGCAGGGAGGCTGGGAGGGGAGGATCACGCAGGCTTGAGGAGCACGGCAGCCTTAAGAGGTCACGGGAGAGAAGGTCACACAGAATTAAAGAGGTTCACCATGCAATTACACGCTGACCACAGAAAACTGCCCCATGCAATGACACTGGGTTTACCACAGCAATGCGCCGTCACGTCTGAACAAAGGCTCAATGATAAAAAAAGAGTCGTGAATGACACCTAGGGAAACAGAAAAAATACTTAAAAAAAAGTTATCTGGCAGCATTTTAAAAGTAAACAAAATGAAACAATAAGATGTGTTAAGAATGCAACAGAAAAAACCACTTTTCACCACATAGTACGGCATAGGGATGGTTTTCTTAAAAACCCCCCCCAAAAAAATATAAAACAAAAAAAATACACTAACAACCATGTCATTGACATTCATTGGATTTTTCCGGAAGAAATTATGACGGCAACAACCCACACCACAAAAAACCGCGTGTGAACGAAGTAGAACTACTGATAAAGTTCAAATTAAAAAGATAAAACATTTGAACTTCTGCTGAAGTGCCATGGCTTACACTTATGGGTGTTTGTAATATTCTGTCTTCTGCCGAGTCCTGTATGACTAAAGGAAATCTTTCTGCACGTGGCCCTGCGCGCGCGGGATGCTGAAGCGAGGCTTGGTCAAGTCGGGTGGCACCATGCCATTGACCGATTAGGCCCCAGCGTCCCCCGTGGTTCCACATTTTTGAATATGAGTATGCTAATAAGCAGACTGAAAATCAGGAGAAACTCTGCAACCATCATTGGGTAAGCCATTGCATGATAGTGCAGAGATTCAAATGTCATCGTTACACTCTATAAAATTTATCAATTTCTGCACCATGTGAGTGCAATGGTTACACACGTATGCGTGACTGTTTGATTGTCGAATAGGTTCTCCCTGTGAGCAGAGAAGACCAACAAAATGGGGCAACTGTAGCCACAGTTCAACATTCATGTGCAGAACCGAAACTCCGAGTCGATAAGACATATGTACAGACTTTATATACATTTATCAAGGTAAACAGAATATTTGTTCGAACACCCATGCATACATGCATTCTATGTACTCACAGGTCAGGGCTACGAAACCATATGTACACAAAAGATAATCAATAGAACGTCACCCGGTAGGAACAACAGCGTCCTGAATCAGTTTGGAGTTCACCCGGGACACAGTGTCTGGCGGTAAAGTTTGACGAAATGTCTAAAGGGTGTGTCCCGACGTGACCATGTCGGCGCTGTTCATGATGGCTTGTAACGGCGCATCCTACAGCAAGCACGTGTGATC
>CM031613.1:29284471-29323414 GCA_018398815.1 Conus ventricosus
CCAGCGATGCAGTCACTCCGGCGTCCTCCGTAGTGTGTGTATCCATCGTCTGATTGTGGTTAGTTTCATGGGTTTGTATGTGAACAGAGATACAATCAGTTACGGTCCCAGTCGTCGGCCGTCCGTTCGCCTTATATCTTCCGACACTTAGGAAACGGGACACAAACTGTTGTTCTTAACATAACTTTAATTTCACTGGTGGAGAGTGGTGAGACGGTCTGTCCCAAGCTGTCTGTGACACAATACAGCTAGACGGTCTGTCCCAAGGCTGTCTGTGACACAATACAGCTAGAGTTAATATGGCACAAGGAACTATCTACCTTGTACGTCAGCCTATCCAAGGGCAGATCCTCAGCTGGGTGCCATTGGGCCACATGTAATAACACACTCCCTATGTCCTGGTAGCCACCACCTTCACAGATGGGGGCCTCTTATTGAACACTCCTTTAAGAAAACGACACACTAGAAAGCGTTCCCCAATAGGCAGTGGTCTGTGGGCCTCTAAGATGCTGGGGATAGCTGAACGATGCACACTGGTTGTTCTCCATGAGAAGGCCTTGTCGAATAAATACTGCAAATACTTTTCAACATTTTTTCTACAGAAACGGCATCTGTGTCCAGAGCTCGCTGGCACAGAACACCCCCTCTCACGCCACACTGCCTGGTATTGTCGGCGGGTGCTCGTTGCCCTCAATTACTTCAAAAGGTAGCCGACGGAAGGTTGAGCCTTGTGGCTGACCGCATATGGGCCATACTCTCAGCCTCAGAGCCTCCAGGTTTTGACCCGCCGGCCCGTTGACGTGTCCATCAGTAGACCGGTCGATATCGGGATCCTGTGCGGCGTGTCGTACAGTAGATCCATGACTATGCGCGTCCAAGGAGCATCGCTCCAGCAGGGGCAACAAGCATCCTGGAGTTGGTCTCCCTCAGCTTGTTCACCAGGGTCGGCATCAAGGTTGGCAGGGGGAACGCATAGAGCAGAGGGAAGTTCCATGTTTGGCTGAGCGGTCCACTGCATAGGCGTGACTGTCGTCCCCTTGTAGGCACATGTAGATGGGTAGCTGCGCCATCTCTTTGTCTGCAAACAGGACGATCTGTGGTTTGCCAACACGGCGAAAGATCGTCTGAGCCATCTGTGGGACAGTGCTACTGTGTCTCCTTGTTCCGTGGCAGTGAGTCGGCGATTGTGTTGCTGATGCCCTTCACTTGTACAGGGTTCAATGTTATCTTGTTGCGCTGACGCCACAGCAGGATAGGGCAAGCCAGGCGGGACAGATGGAGTGACCTTGTCCCCCTCCTATGCAATGTAGGCCACTGCCGTCCTGTTATCCACCTGAGTGCACACACACTTGCCTGTTAGTATGGCCCGGAACGATTTGAGCGTCTCCACACTGCTAGCAGCTCCAGAAAGGCAATCTGTTGCACTTCTCACGCACCTTCAATGTTTGTGAGCAGACAATACGTGTTATAATTAATTATGTGGCATTATTCTCTGGAGCAGACAGTTTTTGTTGCCATCAGTCATGTTGAAATATTCTGTGTTTGTCAGTCACTTGTCATGTGTATGTGATCAGGCAAAATGTGTACAAGTAACCATGTGCCATGATTATCTGTGAGACAATGTACGCTTAGTGCCATTAGTGGTGTGCCATTTGTCTCTGCAAGCAAATAACTGTGGCACCATTTGTTATGTTGTATTAGCTTCTGTCACCATACAGTATGTCAGGCCTTGATACAGTGCCATTAATCTCTGTCGCCAAGCAGCATATAGTGCCGTTCGTTATGTACCATGAGTTTCCATGACCAAACAACGTATACTGTCATTACTTTTGCATCAGTAGTTTCTGTGAATAAACAATCTGTTATGCCATTAGTTAAGTACCTATAGTCTTTGTATGAAACAGTTTGTGTTGTCATTGTTAAAGGGTTCTCCACCCATTTTTACAAATCTATTTTGACCATAATGCACGGTTTTGGTATGTGGTCGGTCGTATTGCGAAACCCAGCCCCGAATCAGCCGCCTGTGCTCTCATCTTGCAGCGAGAACAGCATTTCCTGCGGACTCGGAAAGCGAGAGGCTGAACAGGAACAGGAGCCTCGATTTCGATAAAAGGGGGGTTTCCCGATTGATGACGTAGAAAGCCAAGTCGCTCTTCGTGTTCGGCTGAAGTGAGATGGGCGAATGTGTGCTGAGTCTGGTTGCGGAATTTCATCAGGAAATAAGCAAAGAGTAAGCGTTCATGCTTTTCCAGGTGCCTCCAGCCAGTTTAGGCGATTGTGGATAAATTTTGTCACCACAACAAGGAAAGATTTTGTTCTTCGGACAGTTATCATGGCATTTGCGGTCGTCACTTCAAAGAGCACAGCTTCTAAGACCAACACACCTGGAAAGTAAAGGTGGAAGCTGGAATTAGGGTCCGAAGACAGCTGAAAGAGGATGCTGTGCCAACTATTATAACAGAAAAATGTATTAAAACACTCTCTGTTCATTCGCCAGCTGCAAGTGCAAGCCTCAAACGCAACAGTGACACCGATTGTGTCAGGAGCAGAGAGCCAACTCAGAGACGTAAAGAAGGTAAGGTTCGTGGAATGGGTGGTTGATCGTTTTTGCGTTTCATTTCATTCTCAGTGTATGGTTGGTTGTAAAGATAGTTGTTGTTTTTGTTGGTGTTTGGCATCAAACTGAAACATACATTGTTACTGTCATAGTGGCAGTCATCAGTCACACTGCCTGCTGCCACTGACACTGTTGCATGTTTGTGATTGATTTTTTCCCCTGCTGTTACTGTTTCCAACAAAACTGAAGTTACGATTCTTATTAACAAGAAAGTGTCCATGTCCACAAATAACAACTTGTTGGACTCCAGTGAATGATAGTTTGGGTTTTTATTTTTCAGTACATTGCTGAACATTAGGCACCCTGCAAGTTCAAGTTCCTGCCCAACAACCATAGGCTTTAGTAGTGAATTATTTATCAGTATTTGGACACAGGATGGTGAAATAGTGTGCATTTTAAGACATATGTAGGTATGGCATGTCTGTAATGCTATAAACTGCCCTGGTGAGTAAGAGAATAATGAGCTTAGATATGCAGCTTAGATCTGATTACGTCACGTCACGCATCACGTTTTAAAATAACAGCCAGTCTTTGACTGCAATATATTGTAAAAGACCCCTCAGATTCTAACTGTCATTGTGGAACTTCAGAATTTAAGTGGAGGGAATGAGATTGAAAATGACGAATGTAAAAAAGTGTATGTGTGTGTGTGTGTGTGGGAGGGGGGGGGGGGGGGGGGGGAGGGGCTGAAGTGAACAGCAATTAAAAAGATTTCTACAGCAGGGAAGAGAATTATGTGATGGGTGCAGTAGCTGACAAACTCCTGTTCAAAGGAAAATTATCTGATAGATCTAAACAACTGAAGGAAAATGTGGTTTATACACATAATCATTTTAAAGTTATTTACATACTAAGGTAATATGTGTGTGTATGTGTGTGTGTGTGTGTGTTTTGTGTGTGTGTGTGTGTGTTGTGTGTGTGTGTGTGTGTGTGTGTGTGTGTGTGTGAACAGATGTATGTATGTGCATGTGTATATCATGTATTATCTGTGTCGTGCGTATGTGTGTACATGTACATAATATGGTCAACCTGTAAAATAATGTCGAACTGACTGGAAAGAAACACAAGTGTCTGATGGTGAGGGAGTTGTACGTACAAGGAGCTGTAGGTTCAAACTGTACGGCTGAACCATACACTTCAGTGAAAATTCCACGTTCGATGTCCTCTTCGTTGGAACTTGACTCGTAGCCATTATTTGAGTACTATTAGTATCTGTGTCCAAACGACGTTGATAGCTTTAGTTGTGTATCATTAGACTTGTCTTTCGTGTTCTTATATGCTGTGACTAAGCCTTTGTGGCCAGTCGCTATCTTCTAAAATATCTCTAAGCAATAGTTTATGCTCTTGGTCTCTGTGACCAATCTTTTGTTTCCCTAGTCGATGTGACCTTACGATTTCCCCCTCGTAGTTTCTGTGTTGAATAGATGATGAAGAAGAAGAAGAAGAAGAAGAAGAAGAGAAGAAGAAGAAAGAAGAAGAAGAAGAAGAAAGAAAAAGAAAAGAAGAAGGGGGAAGAAGAAGAAAGAAGAAGAGAAAAAGAAGAAAAAGAAGAAGAAAAAGAAGAAGAAGAAGAAAAGAACAAGAAGAACAAGAACAAGAATATCAGATGGAGAACAACAGAGAAAAAAAGAAAGAGGAAGAAGAAAAAGAAGAAGAAGAAGACGAGGAAAAGAAAGAGGAAGAAACAGAGCAGCAAGAAGTAGTGTATAAGAAGAACCGGAACAAGGAGAAGAAGAAGAAGAGAAAAAAAAAAAAAACAATAATAAGAACAGCACAAACTGTGAAAACAGACAGCACTCCACGGTGATAAAGATGAGGAGGAGGAGGAGGGGGAGAAAAGGGGGAGGAGGAAGGGGAAGGGGGAGGAGGAGGGGGGATGAAGAAAAAAAGGGGGGAGGGGGAAGGGGAGGGGGAACGGGAGGAGGAGGAGGAGGGGGGGGAGGAGGAGGGGGAGGAGGAGAGGAAGGGGATGAGATATGATGATGATGACGTGTCCTGTGTTACACTTTTTAAAAACCAATATTCAGACACGATATCCAGTAATTTGGGGGTTCCCCCTGCAACTTTTAAAAAAATTGCTTTTTGTTCTTTCGTGCGATGCGGGAAAGGGAAAAGGGAAAAACCCGCTTTCAAAAAAAAAAAACAAAAAAAAAAAAAGAAATCGGCCGGGTTAAGGGGGTGAATGTTGTAACCATTCAACTTTTAGAGATACGTTATCTCAACCGGGATATCACAGTAGATTAGGGGTTTTTTCCCTTTAGATAGGTGAATACGTCAGCTTGCATTCAGAGCCCCAAACATGCTCCCAAAGTTAAATTTTTTTACTATTTATTCTTTTGATGATTATTTATTCTCTATCTTATCTATCTATCAAACTATCTATCTATCATCTATTATATCTACAAACTATTTCTATTTTATTCATTTAGTTTTTGGGAGGGAGATGCATGGTTTTTCAACTAAAAAAATTTTAGTGGAAAATTTCATTGTGATCAAAACTGATTACAATAATTATAAAAAATGGTTCTGACAAAACGGGCTTTCCCCATAATTGATGAACGGCCCGATTGTAAGGTGGGTTTTTTTTTTCGCTGGGGGAAAAAACCCAGAAAGACAAAAGGGGACACACTAAGGAAACACAGGTTGTCCCTACCTTCATTGGGTGGGTTGATGATAACATTTTGTTCAGGGAATGCGGCCACAGAAGCTGTATCCTAACACATTTTTCCCTTTTCGGGGCGAGCTAGAAGTCCCTCCAGAGGCCGGAACAGTCTTTTTGCTGTATCGTTTTTGTGATGCGGCCCCCCGGCGATTTGGAGGGGGGCACTTTACAGAAAACGCCCTGTTCTTACCTGGGTGCTGTGCTGGCTGACAGTACTTCCTCACGCTTTTTTCATGATAAGACTGCCTACCGCCCTTACATGTGGTGATTTTTTTCAAGCAGAGAACAAAGCTTTCGGTTTTTTAATTTCTGTCCCCTTCTGGGGCACCCCGAGGCATTGCCGCCACTGCTTTTTCCCGAACATCGTCAAGGCATACCCGGGGCAGTCCTGCCACACCCGGCCCCGGCAACCCACAGGGAAGTCAGTGTCAAGTCGCGTAGGCAAACCCATAGAGGAGACACTGCACCCAGCCGGTCACTTCAGGGTGCTCAGTGGTGCCTTTTCGTCGTATATACCCTCTACTACAGTAATATTGGGGTGTTAGAGCAGGCATGGGCACTCTCCCCATGAGGCGCCACCACTTTCTTCAGCAACTGTACTAACTTGCAAAACCAGCGACCCTGACAAAAAGCAAACAAACCAAAAGGGGGAAAGGGCTTTTTAAACTAGATCCAGAAGTAGGGCATAAGGGATCAAAAATGTCCATTTCTTAAGGGGAAAGGGAGAGGTTCAAGATGACAAAAGAGTTTACACATTTCTTTTCCCGCTGAACGGCAAAAAAAGGCGTACACTCGGTACTTTCATAAAAATTTCCCGGCGTCAACCAGGCCCGAGGGGAACAGACAAAGCAGATTCGTCAGGAAATTTGAACAGTAGTGTCAAAAGCTCCTTTAAGCGGGGAAAAACTTGATTGTGGGGGGCCGCAGTTTTTCTACGTCGCTTAGAAACCCAGCTTTAGTGGGAAAACGGAAAGGGTCAGAAAATTTCAAAAATAAATGGTTTTAAAATGGAAACAAACCACGCCCCCAAGGGGAGTCTGTGATGCAACACTTTGCCATGGTGGCTATTGCGCCATTTTTCTTTGCCTGAAAAAAAAAGGGTTGTAAAAAAGTCTGAAGAGCTGCACAGAAAATTTAAACTCTTCCCCTTTTTAAAAATCAACGTCGACAAAACATTTAAAGAAAATAAAATCCTCTCTCTCTCTCTCCCTCTCTGCTCTCTTCTCCTTCTCCCCCCTTTTCTCTCTCTCTCTCTCTCTCTCTTTTTTGTATATGTATATGTGTATGTACCGTACGCGCACGGTGGAGAGAGAGGGAGGAGAGAGAAAAGAGGAGAGAGAGAGAGAAAAGGAAGAGAGAGAGAGAGATGAGAGAGAGGAGAAGAGGAGAGAGGGGGGGAAAGGAGCAGCTCACACGCATGAGCGTCGTGAGTATGTGTGTGATGTGTGTGTTTGAGTGGTTGTCTGTGCCCGTCTGTATCTGTGTCGTTTGTGCTGTGTGGTAAAAGTAAAACAGTTTTAATTTTTTTTTGATTTTTGATACAATTTTGTCCTCTATCTCACACCGGGGAAAGAGCGTTGACACAAATGCGTTTACCCCCCGGGTAATTCTACTCTAGTGGTCTTTTTCTCGCCCCCGCCCAAACCCAAAACATTCCTTCCTGACTAACACCACTTGGAGGTTACAACGTCGTCTTTAAACACAGTCTGCTTTACTCGGGCCCTGAACTCGTTGTTATTTCCCCAATGCACGTCCGGTCACCGCCACGCCCAAAAAAACAACGATTCTTTTAAGTCACATAAACGTCTCCCCCCCTCATGTGGGGGCCTTATAGCAGATTTTATGACATCCGCAAGGAGACTTTCTGCTGTGGGGGACTGTTGGGGAAGATTGGGGAAAAGAGGAAAGCTCCAACAAAATGGAAGTGAGGATCCATCCCAACATTATCAAATTTCCTTGTAGGGCTCCGTCTAACGGCTTCCCGACCTTGGAGGACAAAGATGGAGATGCTTACACTCACGCTGTCAGGTGAGTAAGTCTAAAAGGGGAAAGGGGAAACAGGGAAAAAAACCAAGAATGAGAATGGGGGAAGAAAAAAAGACAGAGATGTCAATGGGTAAGCTTCAAAATACTTTATACAAACTGAGACACTCCCAAAACAAAAAGTTAAAACTTTTTTTTGGCTTGTAATTTAAAAATTTTGCTTAGGGGTGGGATTGTTTTTTGTCCCCCGGTAGGGCCTCAAAAAGGGGATAGGCACTTTTCCAGATTTTCCTTTTTGGGAGTTGAGTTGTATTGGGTTTTTTTTTGTTTGCGTTTGTGTCTAATTTATTCCCGCTCCACCCTAACGGGGTTTCTCCTTTTGTATATTTTTCTTGGATACGAGGGTTTGGGTCCCCCTTCCTTTGGGTTTTTGTTTTTATTATCTTCAGTTCTCTCTGAGTTTTTTTGATTCTATATTTATTGGGGATTGTGTTTTTTGTCAGCATTCTTGGGGTTCTTCTCTTGAATGAGTGGCAAAGGGCGATAAACCATTAAAAAAAAGATTATTGTTTTTTTCAATGCTTTGTTTTTAAAAAAAAAAAGAAAAAAAAAACCCAATTTGGTTTAATTTTGGGGATCTTTCTTTTTTTCATTTCTTGTTTCTTTTTGTGTTTATTTTTTGTAGTGTGGGTTTAGCTTTTTTTTATTATCTCTATTCCCCACCCCTGGACAGTTCATGCCATCTCCCGTCCTACGGTCTCAGGAGCCGGATGCAAGGTTGCAGGACTATCCATCCACCCCCTTGGTTTGCTATCTGGATAATCTCCCTTTCCCTTCCCGCACCTTTGTCTGGCCCCCGACTCCTTTCGTAGACGGCGGGGAGAGGAGCCTAAACCGGGGTGATTTTTTTTTTTGTCCCTGTGTTTTCCCGACTGTTTGGCATTGATTGCCATTCGTTTTTTTTCTCCCATACCCTAAATTCCTTTTTTCACTGGGTTTTTCCTATTTTTTTTTTTGGGTTGGGTTTGAACAATACTTAGTTTTTTAAATGAGTTTGCCCTTTTTGGGGGTTTGAAACAAATCTTTTTTGGGAAAATGTATCAGGTGAAATACAGAGGTTTTAAAAACTTTTTTTTTTGGATTGCAATTGTTTTATTTGTCCACTAGTGTTTGTGTTGGGTTGGAAGGAATTTTTTCATATTCTTATTGGCCCCAAAAACTGAGGAAGAAAGTCCGGGTTTTTCCTCTGTGGCGAGGACAGTTTCGCTAAAATTTTTAACGAGGGAAGGGGATGTGTAGGATGGTGAGTCTCCATTGCTTTATTGGATAATGCGTTGCTCAAATAGGAAAAAAAAGAAAAATGAAGGGGGAAGCAATCAAGAGGAAATTAAAAAGGCACGAGCGAATCAAGAGGAAACTACAACGCAAGAGACAAGAGAGAAAGGAAACTAAAAAAGGGGCAAAGTGTGCGGACCCCAAATTTTGTCGTCATAAAAAATTTTTGAGAGACTTACCCCGAAAAGGGAAACTGGAAAACCGGTTGGCCCATTTACCTGCTGCTACTCACCTGCGCTCGTATAAGTGGGGGGGCGAAAAAAAAACCATCATCTTTACAAAATTCCGGGACAGAAGCACCTCCTTTTGCCCCAAGAATGATAGGGCAAAAAGGGGTGGCGTCATTTTTTACTCAAAATTAAAACGACGTTTTGACTTGTGAATGAATTGCTTTTCCCTTTTTATACAAGTGATTTTTTCCTTTATATATCAAATTTCACAGTACTTAGTAAATCAAAAAACTGCAAAGCATATAAAAAGTACTCCATTTATCCTAATACGTGTGAGATATAAAGGTTTACCCTCACTTTAAAGGGGGCTTGTGCATTCTAACAGTCGTTACAAATTCCTACATTGGGTTTTTTCTCATCACACAAACGCATACACACGCACATGCAACCCCCTGCAGACTGGAATGGGAGTGGGGGGTCAGTCTGTGGCGCTCGTCCCAAACGAGCTTGCAGCTTTCCTCGAAAGGGGCAAACAGCTGACGGCGCAACCGGGGAAGGGGAAGGCCCCGTCTGGTTCCGCAGGTAGGTGGTTGGTCTTTGCGGGGTTGTCTCCGGGTGCCCCACTCGCTCCCTTAGCTTGGGTAGAGGCGGGCGTCCGCAATGGGCAGGTGTAGAAGCTGCGGGACTTGGTTCTCACTTTGGGAGCTTGTCGAGGTGGCTTTACTCGACGGGGGTACGAGTAAGTGACAGCTTCTTCCGCCCTTCTCTCGGTGAGTGAGCATGCTCATGCGAGGTGCACCTTCCGGTTCCCCGGGGGTGAACCGAGTGGTATGGCACTACACCGTGCTCCTAACTCCCCCCCCTTTATGAAAAAAGCTTTAGTGGTGTAGTTCCCCCGCAAAGCCCCGGTTGGGTAGCATCCACTTTGCCCAACAGCCGAAGAGGCGAGAGCATTTTTGGCAGACCAGTCCAAAAACTCCTCCACAGGCATCGACACATTGGTGCCCAAAACTCGGCCACCTGAAAGAGGGTTGGGGGGGCCACTGGTCTTTGGGGGACGGAAATATGGGCGTCCCGTCCCCGAAGGGTGCGTCCCGGCCATCCCCCCTAGTGCCTTTTCCTCTCCGGGTTTTAAAAGCCTGGCTAACCGGGTGAACCCGAAAATGGACATTGGGGAAGGCCCCACCCACCGGTCATGGCTTTTCATCCCCCCCTGAAAAAGTAAATAAAAACGCTGCTCACGGGTAAGGACCTCCGGGGCCCGGCACAGCATTTGGGGGAGGCCCTCCCCTACCCAGGCATCCCCCGGCAGTGTAGCACAACAACATGTGGGGGGAGACCAAAGGGGAGAATCCCCGGAGATTTACAGCTTCTGGACCAGGTCCAATTGGGATGCTTTGGGTTTGGGCCAATCCGCCCACAGCGGCCTCCGTGGGATGAGGCAATTTTCCCGCCCTAACGAGGGGCTCTCCCATACCCCACAGCCAGTGCCACAATTTTGGGGTGCAGCCCAACCCCCACCACCCAAAACCCTTTGGGGGACTGAACAAGATCCTCGGGGGGAGGGGGGAGGAGACGGGGTCGAGGAAAGAAACTTAAAGTCCGTGCGGGCAACCCCTCGTTGAACCTTTGGACACCTGGGGGTTTTCCCCCCAATGAAACCAACGATTGGCCGGGCCGACAAGTACTTTTGGCGCTCAGGATGGTCAAAAAACTGGGGGTGAACCTTCGAGTGTGCCAAAAACTTCAGGCCCCCTTTCGGGCCAAAAACTGTCAGGTTCCCCTGCGGGTGGGCCCGGAACTGGCAGGACATCTGCACCAAAAAGGCAGGGATTCGGGCATCCCAGAAAATGGGAGACACAGACCCGAACGCCCCCAAAGGGGCACCCCCCCTTTGCACCTGGGCATGCATGCCTCCCCCGTTGGGACCGCACGGATTGGGGAACTGCAGCTTTTTGGCGATGGGGAAGCAAGACATTCGAAAGTCAAAGGGAATTTTTTCCCCCCTGTCAGCGCATTCCATCCTTCAGATTAGGGACACGGCCATCATGACTGGCAAACCCCCGGGACCCCTCCCTGCAGGAGAAAGTACAAAAGCCCTGATGGCTGGCAAACCCCTGGCACCCCTTCCCTGACTCCCCTAGAGAGACCCCCCAAGAAGCACTGTAGGGCCATCCGGGGGGGCCCCTTTTCCTCGGGAGCCCCAAAAAGTCAGTTTTTCTTCCATCAGGCCCCGGGTTCATCCCCAGCCGAAAACCCCCCCCCCCGTTCGTGGCCTTTGCAGCATTTTCAACCCCCACAAGGCAACTTTCAGGCCGAATGCCAGCTACGAAAAGAGGGACAAGGGGTCAAAGCGCAGGAAAACTGGACAACTCATCGCGTTCTGATCTTTGCCCCGACCCGATGTTTAATAAACCCTAGGGAACTTGGAAAGTTCCTCCTCCACAGGCCCAAAGCCCTTGGGTGTTTTAAACCCAGGGGGCCATGTAAAACTTGATGGTCGGTCCTGACTAAAAATCCTACCTAATGGTAGTACTTTTAAAATGCCTTGTAAACCTCACAATACTCAAAATTTTTTTTCCGGTTGTGCATACCTTCTCGTTCAGGGGTCAGGTGAAACTGCCTACGCAATCACCCGCTCCCCCACCTCCTGAACTGATCAGAACCACCCCGATTTCCAAATCACTAGCATCCCTATCCAATACAAAGGATCCGCGCTGTTTGGGAATGCCCGGGCGGGGGGGGGTTTAGTCAAAAACCTACAAGGGGATCAAAGGGAAAACTCTTTTCCTCTCCCAAAAACTTGTTTTTCCTGTGAGGCTAACAAAGGCTGCGCCAAAACTGCAAGCCCGGACGAAATGCATGGTAATTAGCGAAGCCAAAAACCGCTCCACATCTTTTTAAGATTTCGGGGAAAGGGCCCCTCCCTCACATCTGATCATCCGGGTTGGGCAAAAGCAATTTGGTTTTTGCTAACCATCCTCCCCCGGAACTCAATTTGGGCTGGAAGAAAAGGCCCTTTTTTGGGGTTGAGCTTAAGACCAGCTGTCGAAACCTTTTCAATGCCCCCTAGTTCTGCAAAGATCCTCAAGCTTTCCCCAACACCAAAAGTCGCCAGGGGAACGAGCACGGTCTTCCATGTCAGACCTCTAGGATAGTCACCACCTGGGAAGTGGGTGGCGCATTGGGGAGCCCAAATCCCTCCCAAATGTTCGAACAGACTGTACTTGTCAAGAAGGCCGTTTTTTTTTCCGCAGCCTTTTGACTCTCACTTGCCATACGCATTATGGGATCCCCTTTTAAAACCAGTGCCCCCGCAAAAATCCAGAATCTTTTCCAAAGGGAAGGGGGAAATATCCTTTTACTGTGACATCATTTTTGGGCTCGGGAATCGATGCACCCGCGGACTGATCCTCTTTCTTTTGGGTGAGTTCCCGGGACTGACCCCACTCAGATATTGACTCCTGAATGACACCAGCCTTTAAATTTTTTAAAGGCCCCCTCCTCTCCGCAATAGCAGGGTACGGGGATTTTTGCTTTTGGGCTTTCATCCCAGGGCAATGGGTGCCCCCGATACCGGGGAAGTTTCCCCCAATCAAACTCATCTGCACCAAACACATCCTATAATCAGATGGGGCTTTTCAACTCCATTTCTGATTTTTTTGTCAGGGGGTGGCGGAGTCCAGCCAAATTCGCAATCCTGGTACTTGGCCTTTAGGGTGGCTTAACCCCCCCCCGACCATTCTGCACTTGCTTCCCCCACTTCTGACACCATTAAAGTGTTTACCCTACACTTTAGAAGGGTGGCTTAGTGTGACATGTCTAACTAGTGCGTTAAACTATTCCTAGTATGGGGTTTCTTCTCATGCACACAAACGCATACACACGCACACAGTGCAACTCACCCTGCAGTACTGGAATGGCGAGTGGGTGGTCAGTCTGTGACGTGCTCTGTCCAAGCCGAGCTTGCAGCTTTCCTCAGAGGGTCAAACAGCTGACGGCGCAACCAGGGAAGGGCGAAGGCCACGTCTGGTTCCGCGGGTATGGTGTTGGTCTTAGTCGGTGTTGTCTCCGGACGCCACACGTCGCTCCCTTAGCTTGGAGTAGAGGACGAGCGTCCGCAATGGTCAGGTGTAGAAGCTGTCTGGTGACTTGGGTTCTCACTTCGGAGCTTGCCTCGAGGTGGTCTTTACATCGACGGGGTGACGAGCCAGAGTGACAGCTTCTTCCCGCCCTGTCGTCCTGCTGGTGAGTGAGCACTGCTCAATGCGAGGTGCACCTTCCGGTTCCGGTGGTGAACCGAGTGCGTATGCGCACTACACTCGTGCGTCACTACACTCCCACCCGACTTTAATGAAAAAAGATTTAGTGAGTGTAGTTCCCTCGCAAGAGCCCAGGTCCGGCTAGCATCCGCTTTGCCCTAACAGCTGAAGAGGCGCAGAGCATTGTTGGCAGACCAGTCCAAAAAGCTCCTCCACAGGCATCGACAGCATTGGTGCCACACACTCGGCCACCTGGAAGAGCTGGTTGGGTGCAGACCACTGGCTCTTTGGGGGACGAAAATATGGAGCGTCTGTCTCCAGAAGGATGCGGTCCCGTCCATCCCACCAAGTGACGTTTCCTGCTCCGGGTTAAAAGACCTGGCTAACCGGGTGAACCCGAAGTGGACATTGGGGAAGGCCCCCACCCACCGTCATGGACGTTCTCATCCCCCGTGAAACAGTGGAACTATAAATACGCTCGACGGGGGTAGGACCACCGGACCAGGCACAGCATTTGGAGGTAGGCCTCTGCCCCACATCCCCAGGCATCCCTCGCAGTGCAGCACAACAACATGGTGGGGTGAGACCCAAGGGCAGAATCCCCTGGAGATTCACGCTTGCTGGGACCAGGTCTCAATTGGCATGCTGTGGTCGAGTCCAAACTCGCCCACAGCGGACACCCGTGGCGATGAGACAAGTTCCCGCCACCTAACGAGGACTCTCTCCATATACCGACCAGCCAGTGTCGCACAATGCTGGGATGCAGCCCAACCGCCCCACCCACCATATCCTTGGGTACCGAACAAGATCCTCGGAGGAGGGTAGGAGACGGGATCGCAAAAGGAGGCGCAAGTTCCCCACCAATTGGACCCGTTTTTTTTCCATCCTCACGAAGGTCCCATCCAGCACAGCCCTCAGACTGGAGTCCCGTGGAAGCGCACTCGCTTGACAGTCCTATTCAGGTGGAAGTGTGCGTCAAATGCCCGCAGAAGCTGAGTTTCGGGTATCATGGCTGGCCTGGGCAGGCTCCAAACCTCCGGCGACGGATAATGTTCCCTCCAGTACTCACTCTCCTGGTGGTCCATCCGTGCCACCAGTAGCAGCACCACCCTCCAGTGGACCAACACGGCTGGTGAACTCTGCCAGGTACCAGCTGGAAGGTAGTCGGCACCGGCCCCCAATGTACTGACAAAAAGCTGTCATAGCTCCCCTGTGCCCATCCAAGATGCGTGCATCTTTCAGGTGGACGGAGGAGGCGCTGCATGTTGAGGAACCGAACAAGTCCTCCCAGCGACCAGACAACATAATCAACCCATCCATGGCCTGCAAACAATGCCTCCTACCGCCACTCAACACGTTTCATCTTTGGGGCAGCCTTTCGTCTCGAAAACCCCAGGAAGGTGATGTGTGAAGGCATGCACCTTTCAGGTCCCCTACTAGCTCCCCGCAGCCCCGTACCATACACCTCTTCCTCCCGGGACTCGACTGGCCGAGTGTGACGTGCTACAGGGATGGCCTCCCCGCCCGACTGAGAGGGGGGTGAAGGTGGCGCTGGGAATCGCCTTAGGCAGCCTAACCTGTTTTTTCCTTCATCATCCTCTTGGCCGAAGTCCGAGTAGTGTTTCCTGCCTCCTCATTCGCAGTCCTCCCAAATAGTACGGAGGTGAATGAAGGTCCACTTTCTGCTGGCCAGCTTTGGGAACCTTACTCTAAGCCCTCGACGTCTGAGGCTGCCCGCTGCGCGACGCTCTAGACATCTTCCGGAGGCTCCCAGTCCGGAACACCACTTCCAGGGAGGAAGGCTGTACTTTTGCCTCAACTCCCGTGTCGGTCCGTATCGCGCCAGGCGGCCATCCCAAGATGAGGAAGAGCACTCGTGGGGAGAGCAAACCCAGGAAATCTTCCCAGTAACCATTACGCTGAGGATGTCGGAATGCTCATACCTCACACCAGGGCAGCGCTCATCCCTCGCGGAGGGCCGCTCGATATGGCATACCAAATTGGGTTCGTCAGCAAGCGTAGTCAAGGCGGCCCCCCCCCCCCCCCGCCCCCCAAATTGCTCGAGCGTGGTTTGGACTTGCCCGGGCGTCCAGACTGCGAAGTAACCAGGTGCCACATTTTCTGTGATCCACCTAATCATCCGCAACTGGTAAGTCTGCATCGCCCCGGCAACCTTCTTCAGCCATTCTTTGAGAAAGGGTCACCCCGCTGCTTGGCGACAGCGACCACCGGAGCAAGCATGCTTCACGCTCGTCCTCGGACGCCCTCTTGGTTAAGCCAGATGTCCTGCACCAACTGGTCTGTGTGCGGGAACTGCCGACCGTCGCTGAAAACACATCAGCGCGCTCCAGGGCGTTTAATTTTCCGGTGGCCATCCTGAAACAGAACCTCTGTCTAATAAGTCACTGCCAGCAAGCCCTGCACTTGCACTTGTCAATATCAAGTGCGTCAGTGGTGGTGACGTTAACACATGATCCATGGTACCACTCCGGGCAGAAGTCGCATTGGATCATGAAACGTCCACCCCACTGCTTCCTGCAAAAGCGTAAACCCCCTGAACCTCATCTCCGGCACTTCTTCTTCTTCTTCTGGAGTGATTGAACCGCATGGATCCATGCAGACAGTTTCCTGTCCGCACGGCATCATCGGTCATGGTTTGTCACGAAGACTGAGTTCCGAAGTTTGACCTGATACAGGTAGGCAGACAGCTTTCTCCAATGACCCCCGACCTTTCCAGGTGAACAGAGTTTCCTGCATTTACCCTCACAACTGCAGTAATCCAAAGAATAACACATCACCTTCGGCATATGATCTCAACAAGATCTTGAGATATAAACTTCTCTTCATGCGTCGAAGGATGTCTCAATTCTCTCTGCAGCTGTGTGGGCATCCTGCAAGGACTGGACCAAGTGGGACACGTACCCATCCTCACACTCGAACCTGGCCTGGAAACGGAACATCAGCTGAGCTGCATGATTCCTTCCCTCCCAACATCAACATGTTAGGGTAAAGCCAGTGGTTCGGTTTACAGAGGACCGGATAGCTCCTGCTATCTGCTGTACGTGTTCGTCCACTTGTTCTGCGCTTTCCCCAGGAAGCACCTTATGGCATCATCAACGTTCGGTTGTACCGCTCCACCTGACCATTCGACGCCGGACGATATGGACATTGTTCGGCCTTTGAATTTGAAAGCATGGCACAACGCCTCGAACAACTTGCTTTCAAATTGCGTCCCTGGTCTGCGAACAGCTGGAATGGGCAACCGAAACGTGAAAAGAAACCCATCCACCGCAGCTTTTGCTGTTGTCCTCGGCCTTCTGAGATGGAAGAGGCACGCACTCCACCCATTTGGTGAATTGGTCCACCATCATGAGGCAGTGCTCATTTCCATGTGTTGTCCGGGGCAGGGGGCCAATGAAATCAATATGAACACGTTCGATCGGTGCCCCTGCATGATAATTCCGTCAATGGGACTTTCCCGTAACGTTTGTTCCTTTTATTCTTGCTACAAACGTCGCAGGACAACACGTAGGCCTCGACATCACGAGCTAAAGCAAACCAAAGAATTTCTCCTTCAGTCTAGCTTTAGTCCTCGCCACGCCTGGTGTGCTGCTGATGGAAGGTCATGGTGCCACTGTATTGCTTGTTCCTGGAGGAAGCGGGGACTACCAGTTCCAAGTCCTTGGAGTCTAGCTTGCGCTTGAATAGCAAGCCTTCCTTAAGCAGGAACAACCCTCTGTTCCAGCAATGTATTTTGCACTTGGCGAAGCTGAGAAGAGTTCCCCTTCATTGGGTTCAGTCCCTTTCTGAAGGTACTGGAGGAGCAGTGTAGATCCTTATCTTTCCCCTGTGCTGTCCGGAGTTCCTGAACTGTAAACCCCCAGCACGAGGGGATTTCCGAGGTAGCCTCTTGTGCAAGACGCACATTACAGGTCCTCAGCTGCACCTGTCCATCCCGAGTCTCTACCTCAAAGCTTACGCCATCAGTGCTGCCAGTCTCAAAGTCTTTCAGACCAGCAAGACTTTCCTGCACTGTCTTTTCAGGCAGTGAGGCACTCTGGCTGTCCCGAGGACAGAAACTTAATGTACTCGTGCTGGTCAACCGCTCGTTGTAACCTTGAGACACCTTGGTGTTTCCACCCGAGGTGAAACCAACGATTGGCCGGCCAGACGAAGTACTTCGGCGCTCAGGATGTGTCATAAAACTGGCAGGTGCAACCTTCGAGTGTGCCAGAAAACTGTCAGGCCCTTTCGGGCCAGAAAACTGTCAGGTTCACCCTGCAGGTGGACCAGAAACTGGCAGGCACACTCTGCACCAGAAAACTGGCAGGAATGTCCGGACATCCCAGAAAACTGGCAGACACAGAGCCCGAACGCCCTTCAGGTGCACCCCCCGTTGCACCCGGACACTGGCATGCTGCTCCCCCGGATGGGACCGCACGAGATTGGGCAACTGTCATGCTTGTTGGCGCATGGGCAAGCAAGACATTCGGAATGTGCAAGGAATTTTGCATACTGTCATGCGCATTCCATCCTTCAGAAGTAGGCACACGGCCATCATGACTGCAAACCCATGGTACCCCTCCCTGCGGGAGAAAGTACATGGCCATGATGGCTGGCAAACCCCATGGCACCCCTTCCGTGACTCCTCGAGAGAGACCCTCCCACAGAAGCTACTGTAGGTCCATCCGGCTGGGGCCCCTTATCCTCGGAAGCAAACTGTCAGAAGTAGCACACGGCCATCATGACTGGCAAACCCCATGGTACCCCTCCCTGCGGGAGAAAGTACACGGCCATGATGGCTGGCAAACCCATGGCACCCCTTCCGTGACTCCTCGAGAGAGACCCCCCCACAGAAGCTACTGTAGGTCCATCCGGCTGGGGCCCCTTATCCTCGGAGCCAAAACGTCAGGCTTCCTTCTGTCAGGCCCCGGGCTTCGTCCACAGCCTGAATGAACTCCCCCCACTGTTTGTCGGCTCTCTTGCAGTATTTGCAACCCCCACAAGGCAGACTTCAGGCCGAATGCCAGCTACGAAAGATGGACAAGGGTCAAAGCATCAGAATCTGGACAACTCATCGGCGTTCTGATGCTTTGCCCTGGCCCGATGTTTAATAACCATATGGAACTGTGAAGTTCCTCCATCCATCGGGCCAACTGTCCCTGTGGATGTTTTAAACCGCAGGAGCCATGTAAGACTTGAGTGGTCGGTCCTGACGTAAAAAGTCCTACCTAATAGGTAGTACTAAACTGCCTTGTAAACCTCACAATACTTAACAGTTCTTTCTGGTTGTGCAGTACCTTCTCTGTTCAGGAGTGAGGGCGAAACTGCCGTATGCAATCACCTGCTCCACACCTCCTTGAATCTGACTCAGAACCACCCCGATGCCAAATCACTAGCATCCGTATCCAATACAAATGGATCCGCGCTGTTTGGCAATGCCAGGACGGGGGGTTCAGTCAACACTCTACAAGGGTTATCAAAGGAATACTGCTTTTCCTCATCCAGAAGAACTGTTTGTTCCTGTGAGGCTATACAAAGGCTGCGCCAACGCAGCAAAGCCTTGGAACGAACATGCGATGGTAATTAAGCGAAGCCATGAACCGCTCCACATCTTTTGAAGATTCGGAACGGGCCAGTCCCTCACAGTCTGAATATCCGGTTAGACATAGCAATTTGGTTTTTGCTAACCATCCGGTCTTAACCGGTTTCGAGCGGCCGACCTTGACCCCGTGTTTTACTGTTCTCTACCTGCGTACGTAGAAGAGAAGAAGACACACCGAGACGTTGTCTAGACATGACGCGCATCACGCGATGGGCCGATGTCACAGCCGACCAATCGGAAGGGGGGTTACAATTAAGTGCTGGCTTATGGCACTCACATGACCAGGTTAACCAACAAGAAACCGATTTCACCATTCTCCCACTGACTGCCGAACGAGAAGGACGCGTTTACTGTGCTCTCTTAATTTATGCTCTTCTATGCTCGACTTGACGTGTCTCCCTGTCAAATCAAGTGCTGAGTTGTGTGTTGCTAGCAACGAAGTAGAGCCGCCTAGTCATTTTACATTGGAGGACTGTGCTGGGCAGGTGTGCGGTGCTTTTTCTGCGAGAGAAGTGTTTGCATATGGCACAAAATATAGCTGCAGTTTTCAGAAGACAGTGTGGATTCTGGTTAGAAAAAGTTCTTGAATCACAAATACCTTTTCAACAACTTTATACATTAAATTATTTGGGTGTGGAAGACATGAATCAGCTACAACTTCCAACAAGCTCAAAATCTCCCATTACCCCCCCAACGCCAACGGAATTGTGGACAGAGGAAGAAAAGAAATGCTTTACATGAAAATATAAGATACTTTGAAAAAATGATTGAAGCAGCTCGTAAAGCAAGAGAGAAGGCCCACAAAAACTGCCAAAACAGCCCAAAAAATCTCTTTTACAATTGTTTTAAAACAAAAGGAAGGAAAAGAGAAAAGCAGGAAAAAGATGACTAATCATGAGCTGCATATCTATCATGTATCAAATCAAGCAGATCTTAACTCAACGATTTCAAGAGAAACGTTTTCGGATAACCTTTTTTCAGAAACAACAGATGAAAATGAAATTTTTGACAGGCTACAAAAGGCTGTGAGAAATGTGAAGAAGCAGGATGCTCAAACAATCATGATCTACCGTTCAATTTGGGCATTTTTTGAATCTTTGCAAAAAATGGTTGATGAGGAAAGGAAAGAAGGTAGGATGCTCAAAACTGGGCACAATGGCTCAAAGAGAAATGTGATTATTCTGATGATCATGCGCGCAAATTGCATGCTATTGCAAAGATCCTTATGGATATCCACAGTTTTTCACTGTCAGGCTTCCCATGAGGTATATTTCTAGCAATTTAAAACAGATTACTTCCATGTTGCAAGTCCCTGAATTTAAGAAGTATTGGTCATGCTCTCTTTCACTACCAAAAACAGACGAGCTCCAAGCTTCCCAATAAAGTAACGGTTAATGCTGGCAAGTTTGTGAACTACTGGCGATTGGAATGCCGTGGTTTTAAAACAGAAACAGCTATATATAACCACCTGTCTGTCAAGTTTTTTTAACTACTGTGACGGGCTTCTAAAAATAGTAACGGTTACGCTGTAACCACCTGTCTGTCAAGTTTTTTGAACTACTGTGACGGGCTTCTAAAAATAGTAACGGTTACGCTGTAACCACCTGTCTGTCAAGTTATTGAACTACTGTGACGGCTTCTAAAAATAGAAACGGTTACGCTGTAACCGCCTGTCTAGCAGTGAAGGCTAGGCTGTTGAGGCCACAGGGACGGCCTAACAGCGTGCAGGCCTGCGTGGTGGGGTTTGGACTACTGACGATGGAATGACGGGCTCTAAAATAGTAACGGTTACGCTGTAACCGCCCGGGCTTCTAAAAATAGTAACGGTTACGCTGTAACCGCCCGGGCTTCTAAAAATAGTAACGGTTTACGCTGTAACCGCCCGGGCTTCTAAAAATAGTAACGGTTACGCTGTAACTGCCCGGCTTCTAAAAATAGTAATGGTTACGCTGTAACCGCCCGGGCTTCTAAAAATAGTAACGGTCACCTGTAACCGCCCGGCAAAAAACATTTTTCCTGAAAACTTGCTTCAACGTCCTGCACACCTCCTTTTCAGGCTGCCTTCAAGTGTGAACAACAAAAAGCCCCCTTCACTTTCCCCACAAGCACTGTCCTGTCTATTGTGTGTTTGTTTTGTGTTTTGTGTTTGTTGTTTGTTTTGTGTGTGTGTGTGTTTTGTCCCACCCCATGCACGCACACCCCCCACCCCACCCCCGCCCCACCCCATCCCACCCCACCCCACACATGCACACACTCATGTCACTTTTGAGTTCTTAACTCAAGTTACCCCAAGTCACTTTTAAGTTCTTAACTCAAGTTACTCCAAGTCACCTCAAGCCACTTTTAAGTTATTAATTAAGTTTTTAATTAAGTTTTTAATTAAGTCGCCTCAAGTTCTTAATAAGTTCTTGATCAAGTCACCTCAAGTTCTTAACTTAAAGTCACCTCAAGTTCATAACTAAGTCATCCTCTAAGTACAACCAAGTTCTTATTCAAGTCAACTTATTTATTAAGTTCTTAAAGTATTATTGCATCTGAAATGGATCAAAATGATCTTTTGTTGTTGGCGGTTCTGGCATGTTGTTGTGTTCGGATTTTGTATTTAGTGGTTGAGATTGTTTGGACTGCTTTGGTTTTGGCTGGCGCTGTTTATATATTTTATAACCGTAATAACCACCCCCAACAGCATGCTGCCAAAAATGACAATTGCTTAAGAAAATAGAAGACTTTGGCGGTGTAGGCCTCGAATTAACTTGTTCTGGCGTTTTTATAGCCGCATTGAAACAACTGGCTGCGGCTCTGGTACTTTTTCATTCTGTGATTGTAACATTAATTTTGTTTGTTTATTCCACTCTGCTAATTTTTTTCCTGCTGCAACACGTCCAGGATGAGGAAGCCTTTTAGAGTCACTTTCTCCGCCTGATCCAATGTTTTCTGATTCTGCTGATTTTCTGGCTCGGTCATTTTGAAGGGAAATAAAATCTATATGATTAAAAGTAATTAATCCCATGATTAGCGGTGATAATAATGTTCCAAATCTGTAATACAGATCACATCCTAGAGACTCTAATGATTTTGTTAAAACTGGATCCTGCGTTAAATCATACATAAAGTCTTGTTCAGAATCAATGGGAGCAAATCTACTGACTAGTTTAGTGTACAAACTAAGAACCGTTTGTCCTACACTTTTACCATTCTTGATCCTAGTTGCGCTTCATACCTGTTATGATACTTTATAATGTCTTGCGGCGACATTTGTTGAATCTGTTCTATGCTGAATTCATTCCGAGGACTGTTTTGTTTTTCCACATGCTGCCAAAGAATACAGTCTTTCTTTTTTTGGCATAATAGCTTGCTCATCAACCAGGTCATTTGTAATCATAAGTTCAGGAAGGTTTAGTAGATCATCGGTGTTCATGTTTTTTATTAATTAAATTATTTTGTTTTTAAAAATGAGCGCCGAAAAGACTGTTGCCCAATCTTGTTTACCATTCTAGCTGTTATTGGGGGTCTAAGTATAGGATACACAATGCTTGGTAAAGCTTGTTAAAAATTAAACCAGCGAATCTTGGCAAACTAGGCTTTGAGATTCTGCAAAGCTGATTGCTATATTGCAGCTTCGTTCGCTACGAAAAATTTTCTAGTTAAGCAAGGAATAATTCCTGACAATAATCAATATGTAAATTAAAAAAAACATTTATAAAAATGGCTTCACTCGTAATGATGATAGGCGGCGCTGTGGTTAATGCGCATGCTTTTAGCGAAGTAATTATGCGTTTAGTAAACTGCGGGATGACGGCGAGAGAAAAAGACATAACAAAGCTATGGAGCAACTAGCAGCTGCACAAGACGCCTATGAAAAGCAGAGAATTGAGCAGTTAGATTTTATAACGACAAACTGAAAAAACAGGGACATGCAGCTTACACATTTAAAAATGTTGATCAGGCAATAAAAGAATATTATCTTGTAACAGGCAAACCAATCGAGACATTACCCCCCACAAAAATTTAGTGACTTTTATCAACCATCAGAAAAACAAAAGATGCAAGAAATCGTGTTTGTTATCTTTGGTATGTCCGTCGTGTATTTTTGTTGCACATAATATTGGCTGAATAAAAATGAACAAAATCTATTATTCGCCAAAAGGATATGGAAGGGAATCACAGCAATTAAAAAGCTAAGCCAAGCAGCGGGAGTCAGTGAACAAACAGCGAAGGAATGGTTTATCTAAACAAGCGATTTGGCAAATTTATCTACCTGCACCTAGACGAATACAGAGACCGCACTTTGTGAATACAATACCGAACGACACCCATCAATGGATCTTCTATATTTAACCCAATGATACGATTAGACGAAAAGATTTTAAGTAAGCACTCACAGTCATTGACGTAGCTTCAAGATACAAAGATGCGGAACCATTAACACAAAAGAGCGCTTCTGCTGTTGCTGTCACTATACAACTAATAATCAACGGGGTCCCTTAACTTATCCTCGCATGATTCAAGTCGATGATGGAAAAGAATTTAAAGGCCGATGAATCAATTATTGTTAAAACACAGAGTTACCATTAAAAGAGGCATTCCAGGAGTTCACAGATCAGAGGCTTAGTTGAAAACTTAACAAACAGTTATCTAAAAGACTTTTTCCTACCAGTATCACAGAGAGCTGATTGACAATTCTCGCAACACAGAATGGGTTAGAAGACTGCCCTCAGTTTTGCGCGCAATGAATAATGAAGAATTAAAGGGCAAAACCAGTACAAGCAATCAAAAAACAAACAATAGATGTTGTTGAAGGAGATCTTCATCCGGCAAACTATTACCATTTGGATTGAAAGTAAGGTACCTTTATTTACCGGGGAAGCAGAAGGGGACACTCGCATCAGGGCAACAGATCCAGTTTGGAGTGTTGATCCGTATGAAATAAAAAGAATTGTAAAAATGAATCCGCCCGGTATATTTACGAGAAACTGACACAACAAAACAACCACACCTCAAAGATCTTTTGTGAAGGAAGAACTGCAGATAATCCCACCAGACACAGTTCCAGTTGCTTAATTAATTTTTATTTACATAAAATGGAAGACGAAACAAGAATAATAAATGAAGAGAACTTGGAATTGAAACGGGAATTATAATGATACAAATTCTATTATTAATGAAACATTTATGTGGATTTATCGGCACATCTCAAAGCATCCAGATCACCTACAACCCAAATTCCCAAATTTTGACCATCAGATATGGGGAAAAGAATATCTTGAAATAATAAAAAAATTCGAGCACGCCAAGCAAACATGAAAAATAATTTGGCTGAATTGTATAATAATATGAATGAGCTATAACAAAACTTGAGGAAAAATATGAAGAAGGTATATAATATACCGTTCCCAGTGTCCAATTGCATATGAAAACTCTGGATTAAAAAATACTCGTTTAGTGTTTGTTCTATCTAATGACTTCTTTGTTACAACTGTTGTGCTGATCTCATGTAGATTAGATCGTAGTTTTACGTTGCCATGATGAAAAGTCTTATTGTCAAACAATGCTCTCTTTGTAGTTGTCATGCGATATGTTTGACTGCACAACGCTAGCGAGATATTCCTTTTGCTTTCTTAATGATTTTCTCCTGGCTCGAAATACTGTACATTTTCGACCTTAAACCAATAAACTCCTTAATCACTCCTCCAGATAATTCATCCTTCATCTTTCCTAAAACCTTCTTATTAGTAATTGAATGTAAAGGCGAATCTTTAGGGTAATCAGATGTATCATACCATCCCGCATGCCCTTTAGCTACTTCTAATTCCATGTCTTTATAGATGTCTTCAGTAGGGATATCTATAACAAAACTATCTGTATCTGTGTAAAGTACTCTGGACTCTGGATACGTGGGTTTAAAGTAGTCATAAAGAAATTCTAACATCAAAAGCTTTGATAATTCTAAAACAGTAAACCCAATAAATACAGGCTTGTCCAATTTGACTTTCTTTTTTTTTCATCATTATGCCAAAAAGGTGATCATGAAATCTGCTGAAGTCCTGATAATTTGGTTTTGAAGTCAGCTTAATTGCTTCGTTCTCTTTGGTGACCAATCTGACATCTTGCGCTTGTACGGATTTTCCATAGTCTTTCCAAAACAGCTGTTGTTCATCAGCTTGAAAAAGTCTTTTTCCGAAGCATCTGCGGATTTAGTTCTGAGATCAGTGTTCTCATGATGTATGGTTTCATGAACTGTTCTTGATCAAAAGCAATTATACGATGAACTGCTGTCAACTTTAAACCATGTCTTAAATAAAATTGTAGAAATCTGTAATGACAGACATAATTTTTTTGCCACGAAGATTAGGCACAAGTTTAGGCGGCTCTCTTGGATTCATCTTTAGACTTCTGCTGCTAATGGATAGTCATTAGTAGGTCATGGAGTTCATGAGGGTATTCTAAGTCAACTTCTAGAATGTATCCGCGCTGTCGATCGGGCGTTAAACTGCTCAACCCACTTTAATGCTCTTTGCACATTATTTGTACCGCCGCCAGTGTGCATTTTAAAGTTACGTAATGGAAGTGATTGCGCCATTGCCCAACCATCAGATTGTTTGCATCTAATTACATGAGATAGTTAGACCTTTTACTTGGATCATAGTTGTCCAAGTATTTGTTGTTTGCTTTACAGTAATGATGCGACGCCATACTAATTCCTCCACGCAATCCGTTTTCAATCATCTGAACCATTGGTAAAGTCTGACAATAAATCAATCTGTACTCTAGTAAACTTTAAGAAAGCGTCCCAGCTCATCCCGGGCGCAGAAATGTAATGCGCGGGATCCAGGCTATAATGTTTCATGCAGGTCTTTCTATAATTTTCAAAGACGTCCGCCAACAAACGTACATCGGCCATTAAGTAGGAGTCATGATAGTCACCCATCGTTTTACAATCTAACTTCTGCCACGCATCTTGAGCATGCCTGTAATCAGAATCACTGATGTCCTTTCCTCTAAGACTAGAAAAGAACGCGCCTTTAGGCGGAAGTGTATCTTCATCAAACCTTTCCCAACTGTTCATGTATTCGTAAGGTAAACACCCTTTCTAACGAGAGTTGGGTCAAAATATTCTTCCGTTATTGGGCAGGACTTATAAGGACATAGCCATGACTCTAATGATCCCATCATGTGTTGCATAGAGTCATAAAAAGACATGTTATTTAAAGTGAACACATGTACTTTTCTGATGACTGTGCAATGCATGACACCCGGAAGGCATCGTCTACTGCTTGCAATATAAGAGAGAGTCGTAACCTCGCAAGTTATGAAAGAAGAGGGCAGCTTCCATGTCTTAGGATCAAACTAAGTTGAAGATTGCATTTACTGTGCGCTGCTCCTCTGAACTTTCCGCTAATGTGATCATGGTCTCTTACTGTTGGATTGGCTTCGTCTGATGAGAGGCCTAAACCACAAATCCAACAATGTGTGGCTGAGTCATACTGTTTGTTGGTCTTCAGGCGCCATTATGATTTCAATAAGTTTAGATTATTAGAACAGTCATTACGCACTTGCTGCATGCGTTCTAAGAAGTATTCTGCAGCATCTGGGCCTCTATATAATCTGGCTCTCTGAATGGGCACCATCCGACCTAACAATGATAAAAGCAAATGAGCAAATCTGATGATTTCTCTTTAAGACTGTTTTTGTAGGTTTCTGTGGGGTTGGCCACTCATAAGGAACAATGAGTGATTCGAAGTCTGCGTAAACAACGTATGGAGAATTTTGCAGTTTTTTCCAGTTCTTAAAACTAACTTTAGATCCGGGTGGGGCGTAATTAGTTTTGTATTACAGTCTACAGAACTTTTACAATGTTTTATATGTTCACGTCGCGGCTTTAACAGATGGAATTCTTGTTAAACATTTTCTACAGAATTCTTGTTTATTTTTTGTTTTGAATATGCGTCAATAATCTACTCATTGTTCGTATCAATGTGTAATGCGGTAGCCCTGTTGGCGAAGACATTAGGAGTAAGTCCGCGTGGCTTTTGTCTGGATCGCCTATTGTGGGCTGTCTTTAGACACTCTAATAGGCACCAAATTTGTTTCCTCAGTCCATGTGTATACATTAACAGTTATTGGTTTGTTTTGTTCTTCAAACTGATCAATGGAATCCACGCTAACAGAAAGGATAATCCACTAAAGTTAAGATCATTGATGTAAGGTCATAGTTAGATACTCTCTCTGCGTTTTTGCCGACGTGATGCAGCCTTGCGAGAACACACCACATAAAACATTTGTTGTCCAAATTCTTTATGTTAGAACTGCTCTTTTTGTGACTAATGCTGGAGGTAGCGAAAGTAAGCCTTGCCTACAATCGCTCATACTTAGCCTGTTTTAATCTGATCTCTAAGACTTCGTTCTCTGACCAACCGGAGCCTCTCATTTTGGCTTCTCAGCGGCCACATCAAACTGTGTAAGCAGTTGGTCAGGCCCAGCCAGGTGTTAAGTCATTATGAGAAAGAATAACCTGTTGTTTAGTTGAGACCCAGACTTTTAGATTTCTTCAATTTATTGTTATATAGTCGATTAAAACAGCTAACTGTAACTTTAACTGGCGGTCTATTGTTAGTTATACTGGAACTTGAGAATAGCATGAGCAACACTTGCCTGTACGTTTGTTGGATCAATGACTTCTAGATCACATAACGTTTAAAGCTTTTGACAAACGCTCCCCCTGAAGCATTCCTTCAAACAATTCGTCTTGTCCTTCATATATCTCAGCCATGTTGAGTTTCTTTTCTAACTCAAAATATTTATTTAAATTAAAAAAAATTCTTAATCAGAATCAATATCAACGGTCTTTTGTGCTTAGACCCATAAACTAAAGTAAAAACACCCTTTGGCGTTGTTAATGTGAGCTGTTTAGAACAGAGTTTAATGTTTCGTTTACTTTTTTTAAACATTCCTTTTTTATCTGTTCGGTAGTCTGGCTGTTGAGAAAAACTTGCCCTTGCCTTTTTTTGAAGATCAAACTTTTGTCTTTTATAGTCATCAAAATCGGCCTGTAAACGACTAAATTCTTCGTCCGTGATGTTTGATTCAGCTAGTGCTTTATTTATTGTCAGTTTGAACGAACTAAGTTTAGCTGTTATTAGTTGAACCATAGCTGGTGCTTTTGGAGTTTAGTTTTTAATTTTTTGCTAGCAGCACTTACAGCTAATGAACACAGGCCAAGAGCTAAAGACAAACCACCTAGAGGTAAAGCTGCGGGTGCACCAAAACCTGTTGCTAAGAGACCAACACTCGTTCCTGCTGATAGACCACTCAAAGCCGATGCTCCAGTATTAACATATGTAACGGCATTACAGGCAGCAGAATACCTTCGTTTGGTTTTGCTGTATTTGAAAGGTCCTGCTCTAGGTTTTGTGCATTTGTGTAATGTTTGTTAATCTGAAGGCTTTTATGTCAGGGGTTTCTGCTATCCCTCTTTTAACAACTCTGGTGCTGTAGGTACTTTTGGATAATTCTTAACAGACATGCTTTTTAAAATAAAAATAATTAGCATTCTATATAATCGAATCTGTTATCTTGAATATTCAGCTGCGGATCATATAGTAAAAACAAATGTACATTAAGCGGTTTATCGTCATCTTTTTCTTTGTCAATTTGAATGTTTATTACTTCTCTAACAGTTCTCCCACTTCCATGCAACTGATTATCCTCTGTTGACCTGAGGTCAATCCATAAACCGTATTTTGTTGTTAAATAATCATCAAGCCTAACACTGTGAAGGTGGAGATCTTTAGACACAAGGTCTGCTGTTGGATTTCTATGCCTCCCGCCTCCGAACAATTTCTTATTTCATCAAAATGCTGATAAGGTCTAAGTCCGCTAGCGTATATTGGTTAGGACTACCCTCAATTGTACATTGCACTTTCGTTATTTTAGGATTAAGAAACTTCCGGTTTGTCTATCAAATGGTTCTTCATCTCGCACAGCAATAAAATGCCTTTAATTGATTTTGCTGAGACACTAAAACTAAAATTCCATATAGTGTCTGCCCTGCTTTTAGGATGTGTAGAATGGTGATCCACTCTTTCGTAATATATGCTAATTTGACTGATATTTTTGCTCAATAAACCTTGCTAAATCAAGGTTGCGAACAATGTCAAACTCTAAACGCGATGTCAGAAATACTGTACTTTGCTGCGGTGTCCTACTCAGATTTAATAACCCATTTTTATTCATTAAAAGTTAGTTCATATGATAATCTGTCTTTTAATGCCCCTTGAAAGTATGGGGCATGCGCACTTAACAACTCAAAATCCAAGGGGATGGAAAAAGCGATTTCCATACGCATAACTTACAGCTACATACTTTTTGCCTTCTTTAGCATCTTCAGCGCCTATTCTGCGTTTTAGTGCTTCATTATTTTCGATCCTTGAAAAGCAAGATCATTCCTTTCATTCTCAGTTAGCCATAGATCGCAATAGGTTAAAAATATGTCTGCATTATTTAAAGAAAATATTTCTTTCCCCTCAAGTTTTATAGAAATTTTCTTAACGATTGCCCGTCCCAGATTCTGTACAACTGTCCTTTTGGGGTCTGTTGAATCGAGTTTTATTTTGAAAGTAAGTCGAGCAGAGCCTGGCACAATCACTTCATTTGCTCCTAGGTCTGGAAATCTGACAGTAAGAATTTGATCTGCATCAATAGTAGATGGATTATTTGGAACAATACATATTCTGTTTATTTCCCTTCACGCCATGGGGCTCTTTCAGTCTTCTATGCGGGTCAAGAATTGAACCATATGCTTGCGACATTTTTATAAAACAAAATAAAAAGTTAATTATTTAAAACATGGCAGGCATGAAGGAGAAGAGATTATGAAGTTCCTGATCCTGAAGACGACGTGAGTGAAATGACTCCTTTGACACGCATCGCTCATTGATGTATGAATTAGCAGAATGTCAGCATCAAATTAACATTAAGTAAGGTTGAAATCATTTACAAAAGTTTTAGGCCTAGAATCTCCTGATTTTCCTATTGGTTTTGAAGTAGATAAAAAGGCCATTGTATGTGAAAAACGATCAAGGAGAACCTGTTCAGCTTACAGATAAACGAGACCCATCAAAGTTAGTAGGCATGAATACAATTAGACAAAGACTTAAGTTGCCGATCGAAATCGCCTTGACCTTGTTAGACCGATATTAGATAGGGATGCAGTTGCTAAACTACAAAACCCACTACAAGATCTCCCAACAGATAACCAAATGCAAAACATAGAACTTCAAGATTTAAGTCAAACAGCAGACAAAATAATAAATGTAATAGAAGCAGAAACCAGTTTTTCAGAAGAAACAGCATTAGAAACAATTAATGATTCTCCGATACCTAGGAGAGAATTATTAGCCCTTGATCGTACTTTAAGAACCATTAGAGCGAATTAACAAACAATGTAGCAAAACTGACTGAACTAGATGAGCATATAAAAAGAGAAAAAGAAAAACTCGTTGAGGCTGATGACGCCAATTTAGGGCGTGAGATTAAAGAAAGAATAAGACAAAGACTAAAAGATCTTGAAATACAAAGATCGGCAAGACTAGAAGCGCTGACTACTAACCGAGACCAATTACGAACTCAAGTGAATAGAATAAGAGAAACTATCGAAAAAATTTTATATGAAGACACAACACTAGCAGAACGAATACGAACACTGTTTAGAGAGCATGGGTCACATTAGCAAGCGTTATAACGGCCTTAGGATTTTCAATAAGTACACTGGTGATGGCTATTACGGTGGTGGAGGTGCTGGGCTAGTGCCTCCACCGCCATCACCTCCGCCTGAATAAATCGTGGGTAAAAAAAACAGCTTGATCATCTGCGGATTTATTAAAAAAAAATAGCTAGTAAAGCCGTGGATGCTTTACCGGGTATATTAGGGGTGTTGTTAGCTGCTTTTGTCTACTGCAAGCAAAGTAGTTGGCTTTATGGCCGAGCACTTATGGACATTAGTTCCTTAATAGTCGGGTTAATATTTAGTAAGATAAAGACCAAGTAACCCTATGCCAGTTAATACAACAACTAGTGCCGTCTTTTCATATTCATGGTCATCGCGAACAGAGTCTGCGTCTTCAATGGCCTTTGGGCTTCGGACCACGGGGATTGGATGGCTTATTCTTGGGTGTTTTTTTACTGCTTGTAATATTACTGGCTCAGAATTTATTTCGTTTTCCCGACTTTCTGCTCATTGCCTGCCACAAGGATTTCATTATTGTAGTTTATTATTGTTCCTATCTGGAGCCTGAGGTCAGAAGGCAGCATGTATAAACCAGTACCAACAGCAAAGTCTACTTTCGATCTTGCGTAATTGTAAAACATTTTGGTACCTTTTAATACTTGAAGGCAAATCAACTACAGAAATTAATGGCGTCCTCTAAATTTGCTAAGTATTGTTTTTGTGCATCAAAACCAGTAGAAGGATCAGTTATGCTCGATCTCGTTTGTGCTTGCGAACCTAGCAAACACCAAACATAAGTACGAACAGAGTCGTTTATATTCGTTCTATTCCTGCTTTAGTTAGGCCCTTAGAAGCGTCTAATATAAATGTTGTCCATGCTGTTTTATGCTCTTGCTCTATGGACCCGAGGTGAACAGTTGTGCCTGAAGAGAAAGATGTGTAAGGAGGATACCAGTCAATAGTTATACTTTCGTGCACGCCCCAAAAAAAAGGGTGCCTAAGCCATGATTAAGATCCAACTTTTGTCTAAAGTCTGTCTTAAACGTAATATTGAATTCGTTACAGATCCATTCAAAAGCCTTCATGTATTATTCTGTTGCTGAATGATTAAACGGTTTGTCATCGGTAATGGCGCTGCAGTTCAGTCAAATACGTCTGAAGGTGTAATAGAAATTAAATCTGTACACTGACCTCACCAAAGGATCAGGTGATTTAAATGATCAGCATACGACACTCCACACCCATTGAAGCACAAACACAGCAAAGTTTAACTGGTTCTGATAAAACTGCATCGATGACTAAACCACGCTTTCGGGATGCAGTCGTTTTTAATAGGAGGGTTAAGATATCTGTTTAAATGGAGTACTAACCTTTACTTGAAAGGCGACAGACTGAGTCACAGAAATGTCAAGAGTATCAGTTGTTATATTTTTAAGATTGTAGTGCGGCCCAGCAGAATATTTGCATCAGTATATTAAAATGCGCTCATTTTATTTCGTTAAAAAATGTTGTAACAATAACAACTCAGACCGTCCTTCGTTTTATACAAGCTATTGATAACAATTGCGGAACCAAAATGGTCGCACTCCATGAAATTTTTTACAAAGTCGTATGGTTTAATATAAGCAAAGCCAAGAATATAATACAATTCTAAAAGTTGACAAAGCAGGAGACAAAGTTAGCCAGTTAACCATACCTGATGGTTATACGGGGCTTGCTCACTACAAGAAGCAATGAGTACATCGACATTACTCTCGAACTAAACAATGCAAATCTAAAAACAATGTTAACATTCAAACCTGAAGAAGAAGTAGTACATTACCTTTTTGGATGTAGAACTAGCTAAAATTTAGGCTTTACAACTTCAATCAAGCCGTTCATAGATTTACAGTTAAACAAAACAAAACTACTTTTGAGGGGGAAAATCCGCTCAATCTTGCATTACATTCATTACTCTATGTTCATTTGGATGAGCTGAGCACTGATGAAAACTTATATGATGGAAGGCCCTCAACTGTTTTAAGAGCTCTTCCGTCAGGGAAAGCTGCATATATGCGATTATAAAATTATGCAATTCCCTAATTTACAGTTTAAAAGATAGTTTGTGGGAGGTCGAATCATTTAATATAAAAATCAAAGACAAAACGGGGAAAGTTGTAAAATGTGATAACTTACACATTGTTTTAAAAATAAAATAATTAGTTGTTCTAAAAAATGTCGCGCGGGCCAGATGAATCAGGAGTTTACATTAGCGCCTGTAAGGTGTATAACCTTAGAATTAAAAGACCTTGCAGACGTTACGGACTTTGAACAAATGGTGAGATAGGCGCTTTGTATGGGTTTGAGTACACTAAAGATGGTGATTATAAACGTAAAGAAGTAGGCGGGCAGCAAAAAGTTTCCTAAACTAGAACACACTGCGCAATGTAGAAGCAAATAATGCTGGGCAGTATGAATATAAAATAGTTCGAAAACCTGACAGCAAATGGCACTTAGAACCATATTTAGAATGGGACATAAAATTGAATTCATAAGCCCATTTACATTTTTTAGCCTCAAAAAAGTTCAGAAAAGCATTCAACTCAGGCCCTTAACATGTAAGTCTTATGCCAGAGGATAATAGTCGAAAAGAGATTGAAATAACGCCGTATGGGAAAAAACAGTACATCCTCCACAGAAGAGAAACGGTTTTGAAAGATGCTTCTACAAAATTACAGTTCATTCCGCAAATGAAATTAGGAGACACGTTCACAATGATATTTGAAATTTCTGTCTTAAAAGATGTGAAGAGGGATGGGGTTGTGGGCGTTAGTGACGTCCTTCTAAAAGGAATTCTAATTAGCTGGCAAAACTTAGACAGTTGAAAAACTTAAAGTTACCGTCGTCATCTTCACAATGGTGAGGATATTAAGGTCATAACAACAAGCAACAAAATCAATATTAGTCTAAATAGAAACAATCTTACAGAACTAAATTGGATTAATCTTACACATTTAGATCTTATAGGATTTTATTATACTGAACAAGTTTTGACAGAGAGCATGATAAAAACAATAACTGGATTAGATTAAATTCTGTTATAAAACTATGGAGCAGTTAAACTTTATGACAAAAACTCCTCATTGTTCATTGATTTGTGGACAGACTGGTTGTGGAAAAACAATATTTGTCCTAGACGTATTACAAACAGTTTATCGCTATAATTTTGATCATATTGTGATTTTCTGTCCGACACTTAAATGGAACAAAGCATATCATGATAGAAGGTTTATATGGACAGATGAATGAAATATATTTAGTATTGATCCTAGCAAAAACTAAGAGAGTGTTTAAAACAGTTTTATAGACTGTTTGAAGGAACACAGACACTATTTATTATAGATGACTGTTCGGCAGAAAGAGACATAGTTAAAAAAGAGATACTTGTCAAAACTAGCTTTCAGTGGAAGACATGCTGGGATAAGTGTGTGGATTTTATGTCAAAAATAATAACTCAGTTTTAAAAATCGGAAATCGGATTTGCTTTGATTAAATTGAGGTTATTTGTATTTGTTTCTGTCCGTCTGTGTGTTTGTCTTTTGATCTCCCTTGCATCTTTGGGTGGATCCTCAGGCGTAGGCTCAAAGACTGTCCCTACATTTTATATTATTTGCATAATGTCTTTAGTTTTACAGCAACTTTTTTTCCTCCCCACACTTTCGTTTGGTTGCATTTACTACTCTTCGCTGGCTGCTCTGGGGGTGCTAATTGGATTGTTTTTTTGCACCCATGGTGGTGAGAACACCACAGTATTATGGACTGTGGTGTGTCTCTATTGACGCCGGAGCGCAGACACAACCAGCCGTGTCTCCCTGATGAGTCCCGATCCAGCGGCGAAAGGCCTCGGAGCAGGCAATACAAATATATCTGCCTTCAAAAGGGATTGCGATGGTTCCCTATGCAGCTAGAGAAGAGTGTTCATATCTGTAACATTTTTTTGTTTTTTTGAATTTCATTTTCCCAGGTTCTCCATCTCAAACTCCCCTCCCCTCAAGTCCAAATCTTTGCCAACAGTTCAGTTGTTGGCCTGCGCTTGTTTTCCCCCACTATTAGATTGTTCGTCTATGTATTGACTTTATTCAAGTTTAAAAGGCTGTGCCAGTCTTGAATAAAAGTTACTCGTGTTAGGTTTCCTTATGGGAGCAAAACAACCCCACTTGTTTACTGTTTATCATTTTAAAAGACTTTAGAGAACAGTTAAAGACTGTAGTTTTATTTCACATGAAAGACAGAGACTCATTTGATGAATGTTTGCGCGAAAATGATGTTATTGAAAATGATCAGGAAAAACACAGGATTAAGCAAAAACTGAAATCTGAAAACTTTAGTAAATTAGTATTGAAAACGGACAATCCTACACACAGTATGCATGTTTGTAGGGTCGTATTTTTTTGGTTATTGAAGTCTTACTTGGCAGAGAACATAAAAACACGGGGTCAAGGTCGGCCGCTCGAAACCGGTTAAGACCGGTTGAGAGCGGGTGAGCTTGACCCCGTGTTTTATAGTTCTCTCCCCAGGAACTCAACTTTGGGCTGGAAGAAAAGGCACTTCTTTGGCTTGAGCTTAAGACCATGCTGTCGAAACCTTTGCAACGCCCCCCTCAAGTTCTGCAAATGATCCTCAAAGCTGTCCCCTAACACCAAAAATGTCGTCCAGGAAAGCGAGCACGGTCTTCCATGTCAGACCTCTCAGGATAAGGTTCACCACGCGTGAGAATGTGGCTGGCGCATTGGTGAGCCCAAATCCCATCCGAACATGTTCGAACAGACTGTACTTGGTCAAGAAGGCCGTTTTCCTTCCTGTCAGCCTCTTTGAACTCTCACTTGCCAGTACGCATTATTGGCATCCAGCTTTGAAAACCATGTGCTCCCCGACAAAGTATCCAGACAGTTTTCAACCAATGGCAATGGAAAGTATCCCTTGACTGTGACATCATTTAGGGCTCGGTAATCGATGCACCAGCGGACTGATCCATCTTTACTTTCGATGAGTACTGGCGCTGACGCCCACTCAGATATATTGACTCCTGAATGACACCAGCCTTCAACATTTTCTGTAAATGTGCCTCCTCCTCTCCTGCGAATACTGCAGGCGTACGGCGCATTCTTTGTTTTATGGGCTTGCATCACCAGTGTCAATTGAGTGCTCGATACCGGTGAAGTTCCCTAAATCAAATTCATCTGCAGCAAACACATCCTGATAATCACCATAGGAGCTTGGTCAACTCCACCTTCTGATTCTTTGTCAGGTGTGTGCTGGAGTCACTAGCCAACTTCTGCAGATGCTCCGGTACTTGGTCCTTTGGGGTGGCTTAACCCCCACATGTACCATTCCTGCAGCTTGCTTCCCCCACTTCTGACACCATTAAAGTGTTTACCCTACACTTTAGAAGGGTGGCTTAGTGTGACATGTCTAACTAGTGCGTTAACTATTCCTAGTATTGGGGTTTCTTCTCATGCACACAAACGCATACACACGCACACAGTGCAACTCACCCTGCAGTACTGGAATGGCGAGTGGGTGGTCAGTCTGTGATGCGTCTGTCCAAGCCGAGCTTGCAGCTTTCCTCAGAGGGTCAAACAGCTGACGGCGCAACCAGGGAAGGGCGAAGGCCACGTCTGGTCCGCAGGTATGGTGGTTGGTCTTAGTCGGTGTTGTCTCCGACGCCACACGTCGCTCCCTTAGCTTGGAGTAGAGGACGGGCGTCCGCAATGGTCAGGTGTAGAAGCTGTCTGGTGACTTGGGTTCTCACTTCGGGAGCTTGCCTCGAGGCGGTCATCACTCGACGGGGGTGACGAGTAGAGTGACAGCTTCTTCCCGCCCTGTCGTCTGCGGTGATGACCCTGCTCATGCGAGGTGCACCTTCCGGTTCTGGTGTGAACAGAGTGCGTATGCGCACTACACTCGTGCGTCACTACAGATTTTTCCATAAAGAGGAAAACCGTCTTGGACTGGTGTACCGTTAGTAATGGCTATTCTGTAAACATGGCCATCGTCTGTGACCTATAATGAACATTATTACAAATTTTCAGAAAGATCGGCCAAGAACTTTCTAAGATTTTCCATAAAGAAGAAAACTATTATGGGCCGTTAGTAATGGCTATAACGGTACACTTAAACATCGGGCATCATCCGTGACCGATAATGAACATACCTACAAATTTTCCAGAAATAAACGGCCACGTACTTTCTGAGATATTCCATAAAGAAGAAAAACCGTTACGGGCCGTTACAGCCGTTAGTAACGGCTATAACGGTAAATTAAAACATCGGGCATAATCCGTAATCCATAATGAACATACATGCAATTTTCACAAAGATCGGCCAAGTACATTCTGAGATATTCTATAAAGAAGAAAAAGCGTTACAGGCCGTTACAGCCGTTAGTAACGGTATAAACGGTAAACTAAAACATCGGGCATCATCCGTGACCCATTGTGAACATACTTGCTAATGTTCACAAAGATCAGCCAGTACTTTCTGAGATATTCCCTAAAGAAAAAAAAATGTTACAGGCCGTTACAGCCGTTAGTAATGGGTTAGTAATGGCTATAACGGTAAACTAAAACATCGGGCATCATCCGTGACCCATAATGAACATACCTGTTAATTTCACAAAATCGGCCAAGTACTTTCTGAGATATTCCATGAATTAAACAACCGTTACAGGCCGTTACACCCGTTAGTAACGGCTATAACGGTAAACTAAAACATCGGGCATTAATCAGTCCCATTTAATCTCCCTGTTCTTTATGAATGGAGTACACAAAATATTTGATGTTTCCTGACGAATATAGGGTGCAGGAGGAATTGTATTAGGAATGTGGTCGAGAGAGACTGAGAAATGAAGTGAGTAAAGAGAAGAAGAATATGTTTACTAATATGTGATCAGAAAACAAAACAATCTAGTTAAACCATGTTGTTGTTTTTTTAAGTGTTGTTTATCTTTCCCCTAAAGTATCATAATGATGTGATGTCAGTAAGCTCTGGAAGTGAGCATGGAAATTATTGTGCATTGATTGTTGGAAAATGTATTCTGATTCGCGTGTACGGAAGTCGTTCTTGATATGCATTTAACGTTTCTAGTGATGATAGTGAATATTCTTCTGTTTGATAAAAGGGGACGTACGGGAATCATTCATTGATATGTATTTAAACGCTTCTAGTGATGATAATGAATATTCTTCTGTTGACAAAAATGAACGAACGGAAATCATTCCTTGAAATGTAATTTGACACATCGGATGATTATGTGATATGATAAAAACATTCTTTTCTTGATAAAATGGGACAAATAGAATTCGTTCCTTTATATGTAATACTTGTATTCTTGGAACTTTGAAAAAGGGTTCCATGTGGAAATCCTTTCCCTCAATGGGTAAAATCATGGTGTCTGTCAAACAAAGAAAATGTTCTATTGTAATGCTGCATTGAAACTTTGTAGATTTTGTTATGGGTATTTTTCTCCAAGTTCCAGTGAAGTGCAGAGTGACTGTTGATTACAAACAAGAATGATAAATGTGCTGAAGTAGGCTAGATAATCAAGGTAGCTATCAGTTCCCCCAGGTGTCGGTGAAGCCCCAGGTCTGACTTGGAACTGACTGCCATCCGGGTGTGGGGTGCAGCCTGTGCCCAGCCCTGCCCCTACCCTGCCAGGGTGTTGAGAGGTTGACTTTAGGTCAGTAAGACGTCGTGTGTGCACCGCCAGCTGGTGTGGGGTGCAGCACCAACTCAGCCACCGTCTCTGTCCCGTGGGAGGCGTGTTGAGAGGCTGCCCGCGTGGTCAGCAACGAGCTGGACTACGAAAGGGCATCAGAGGTCGTCGGGACGACGACTCGGCTGCTTTCGTCGGGACGACGACACGCCGCTTCTGTTGTGTGAGCCGCCGCTTCTGTCGTGTGGGAGTTCCTGCCCGAGGACTCTGCGAGCCGCCGCTTCTGTCGTGGACTCCACGAACCACTCTGGTGAGTGACTTTTGACGTGTGGAGCACTGTGTGGCAAGGGCCTGAAGCGGCCAAGTGCATAGACTGCCTGAGAAGACGCTGCTGTGGGTGCCAGCCAAGCCTATATGAAAGATGTGTTATTTTGATAACATATTCTCTAGTATTGTTGTGCACTCCTTGGTTGTGGCGTAAGTTGGTATTATTATACGTGATTGATATTATGTATTATGTATGTGTTTGAATTGATGGTTCAGGCGGCAAAGAAAAAAGTAGAAACTTAACTTGTTGCCTGGCTTTCGATGTTCGTGTGGTGTGGGTGTGTGTAAGGAAAACTCGTACACGCATCCAAGCATCTTCAGTGAGTGAGTCAGACAGCAAAACACACATACTGCACGCCATCCGTAACAGCAAGGGATAGAGGAAACTAAAAGAATACATTTACAAATGACCTCTCAGCAGAGCGCAGTCTCAGGACAGGACAATGGCAGTCGGGGTTCTGGGTCTAATGCCCCTCGTCCTACTTTTCCTAAGTTGCCCCCCTTTAAAGAAAGAACTGATAATATAGACGGTCACTTGTTTCGTTTTGAAACCCATGCTCGATC
>CM031613.1:29323514-29328514 GCA_018398815.1 Conus ventricosus
AATGCGCAAATGAAAAGATTCATCTCTTTCAGGCCAGATCCAGATCAAAGTATTGATGCTTTCAGTGTAACTTGAGAGACATAGATTATATGCTTTTCTTCCTTTCAGCATTATCACCCAATTTCTCCAGCAGGTGCAGAGAGATCAGAGTTCGGGTGTGCTGGTGGTCCCAGACTGGCCAACTCAGCCGTGGTGTCCAGTACCGTTACGACTGTTGACAGCAGAACCAGTGTGTCTGACCTGCAGAAAGAACCCGTTGCATCTCCCCAGCCATCCAGATGCAATCCATCGCCTGATTCAGCAGAAGAGGCTTCACCTGCTAGTTTGCAGGATCTCAGGTGTTCTTTGACTCGTTCTGGTCTAAGCAGTGGGGCTGCTGATCTTGTTATGAGCTCTTGGAGAAACTCTACCCAGAAAGCGTATGACTCTTACATTACAAGGTGGAAAATGTTTGTAGATAGCAAGAGAATAAAAACAACTTATGTCCATGTAATAAATTTTCTAGCAGACATGTATGCTTCTGGGGCTAGTCACAGTACAGTAAATTTAGCTCGAAGTGCAGTTGCAGCTTATTTGCGCAGGCCAGGTACCGAGGCAGTAGGCAGTCACTCATTAGTGTGTCGTCTGGTGAAAGGGGTGTTTGAAGAAAGACCCTCCATTCCCAAATATCATGATACATGGGATATGGATAGTGTACTCAGACCTCAGAAAGATGACTCTTAAGCAGTTGACCCTTAGACTGGTTATGTTGTTCGCCCTGCTGTCTGGTCAGAGGGTCAAACAATCCACACATTAAAATGTGATGATGTGAGATTTAAAAATGACAAGTGTGTCTTAGTGTTTAGTGCTGTGTTGAAGCAAACTAAACCAGGGTCACATGTGCAACCGTTAGAACTAGAGTCTTTTGAAAATTAAAAAAAACCGTGTGTATTGTTACCCACTTTAGACAGTACTTAAGAGTGACAAATACTCTGAGGAAAGGGAAACAACTCTTCATTTCATTTGACAAACCCCACAGTGAGGTCTCAAGAGACACCATATCCAGGTGGATTAAAACTGTTTTGAGGTTAGCCGGGGTGGATATAAGCCATTTTTCAGCTCACAGCACCAGAATAGCTGGCACTTCAGTAGCATTCAGCAGAGATGTGCTTATTGACTGCATAATGAGAGCGGCTGGGTGGTCTAGACAGATCACTTTTACCAAGTTCTACTGCAAACCTGTGCTTCAGAAATCTTTGGGACAACCAGTTCTAGACAGTTTTGTAAATAAGAAGTAGTAATGCTGCAGGGTCCAGTTTTGATCCAGTGACTGATTGATGCTTCATGGTAAGTTGGACCCATTGACTGTTGAAAGTGATTGCATATCAAGTTACAAATTATTTATGGATTACAAGAAACTTTACAGTTTCTTGTATAATTAAATGCAGACAAAACCCATCAACTTGTTTACATTGCTTTTATGATTGGTTCAATGGCTCATGACCTCTAACTCTGAAGTCTCACGTCATTGTGAATGACCAATCGCTAGACGGTTAACAATTAGTAGATTTAACGAGACGTACCTGTAAGTTGAGGTTAAATTGGAATTATTTAGAGTCTAGTGATGGCAATGAGCAATTACGTGTCCTCCCATCTCGGTTGTGGATGATTTTCGCTTACCCTCCCAGGTATTGTCTGTTGAGTTTATTTTAGAGGTCATTCGTGTCTAAATACTGGCGCATCACATCTCACATAAGTGCTCAATCCAACACTAGACTCTGAATAATTCCAATTTAACCTCTCAACTTACAGGTAAGACTCGTTAAATTTACTAATCAATCAATAAATCTATGCAATGTATACACATTTGTTAACAAAGAAATGCAATGGCTAGTAATTATTCATATTTTTATTCACTAACTAAAGTAAAAGAAATCATACATTACAGAAGAAAGGAATCAAAATATCGTGTATGAAATAGGTACGTAAAATACTTTGATAACTAATTGAAAAGAAATGGGTGAATAAATACTGATGAAATAAAGTAGGTAAACAGATTTTGAAAAATTGCATATCAATAGATAAAGCTGAAAACATGTAATAAAGATTGCACTCAACAGATCAGTAGTAGGTGGAAGGGAATGCAGATTTCTGTAAATATCCTAGTATTTCTTTTCATTTGATTTTGTTTTTCAATGAAGAAAAACAAATGGTGGAGTGATGGGGAAAAATTGGAGACAAGAATTAGCGGAAGCTGGAATGAAAATATTTGATACTTAATTCAGATAGTGCCAGCAGGAGTGTCCAGGACGGGGGAAATCGTGATGGTATGGTTTAAGCGCACTAAGTTGCTGTATTATTAGTCAGGCTTAATACACCAAGGTTATCTTTGCACTCATGCACGCATATGCACACAAATGCACCCATCAAACGTCCACCTCTCTCTGGGAAAGGGATGTCACGCATTCGGTTCTCTCCTAACACGACTGAGAAACAAGAAATACAATTTATATGCTACTTTAATCAAACATGAGGAATCCAATTACACAAAATGGAAAAATCAAAACATAAAAGATCAATACTTCCTAATCCTGGTTATAAAATGGCTTCTTACCTGGCCAGGTTTCCACACACACACACACACACACACACACACACACACAACCACACTCACACCACACCACAGTCCCTTGAACAAAGTTCCTTCAAGTTTTTTTCAGCACTGGGTAATGGTGACGCCCTTGGTTGACTGGCTCCAGGTTTCAGGACTGGGTCTTCGTGGTCGTTCATGGGAACTCGACACAGAAATCTTCTTCTTTGCCTCTTTGTCTCTTTCACCCATCTCTGGGTTCAAACTCAGTTTGTCTCTCTTCACCCACCTCTGGGCTTCAAACTCAGTCTGTTCTCTTCCAGCTTGTCTTTTACCCTAAGACCTTGCTGTCACTTCTGTCTCCCAGACCACGTTTCTCTCGACCCTACTCTGTCCTGCTCACCCTTTCTCTCTCTCTCTCTCCTCTGTCGTCTCTCTCTCTCTCTCTCTCTCTCTCTCTCTCTCTCTCTCCCTCTCTCTCTCTCTCTCTCTCTCTCGTGGTGGTCTTCTCCTCTCTCGTCACGTAGTTTTCCCTCAGTTTATATAGGGATGGACACAAAGGATTTCCCTTCGGGCCATGCCTTTGTCCATGCTGCTTCTTCACAATCTTGTTCACAAGTACACTGAATTCTCCTTTCGCTACATTCTTCCACACATCAGCATTTACACACATCCCTACCTAATTGATTAGCAAACAATCACTTGGCACCTGATGCACATCGAAAATTCCCGCCAACTCCGGGACCACTTTAACACAGTAATTATCCTAGAGAGAGCCATGACAACAACGTCCACACACATTCAACCAGTCTGATAAAGCCTCAAAGCAGTACCCCACGGTGATACAATCTTAACAAGCCCAAGACTCCTGCTCTTCAAGGACTGTTTACAAAGCAACCTAGCTGACTGAGTATTTAGCGCCTACTCGATGCTCCAAGGTCCTAGTGGTTACAGTCCTTCCCTCTCGCTATTGGGAAGTTTCGAACTCGGAGGGCCCTCACCACCTTACGTGCCATCTATAACATGACCACTTCAACCTCCTTGACACACTTCGACTGTATGCGTTAGGTTAAGGCATACTGGTAATGGGTCTATTACCTATTTCTCTACCACTCACAGCCTTCCTTATCTCTAAGCACTTAACGCCTTTTGTGAGAGGTTTCACTCCCTTGACAAGGAGGGGAAAACATTTGATACTTAATTCAAATAGTAACAGCAGGAGGGGAAAACATTTGATACTTAATTCAAATAGCAACAGCAAGAGGGGGAATATACAGAACAGTTCACATCACCTGTCCAAAGACAGCTGTTACTTGTTGAATGAGATTTATTAATTCAGTTGCACACATATGTACACACACACACACACACACACACACACACACACACACACACACACACACACACACACACACACACACACACACACACACACACACACACACACACGCACGCACGCGCGCGCGCGCGCGCGCGCGCGTGTACACTCGTCACACACAGACACAGTGATAATAATGGCACGGCCAATGTTAGGTAGGCACCCAAGGTCTGACCAGAGCGTTGGTCTAATGCACAGACATCAGAGTCGTAGCCATGAGACCTCCTTCTTCAATTCACTCAGTTTTGTCGTCAATTTATGTATCCATCAGCTTTAGATCATGCGCAGTGTGGTCTCGAAACTTAGCGGATGTGGTGCAGCGCATATGGACTGGTCTGAACGCAGTGACACATCCTCGATGAAACTGAAACTGAAACTGAACGCAGTGATACATCCTCGATGAAACTGAAACTCAAACGATCAATTCAATTCGGCTGATCGTGCTGTTCCTGCCTCGGCATCAAATGGGAGACATAGGCCCTACCAACCGATAATGCTTTTCTTATGATATTTCCTCACGCAAATGTTCAAAACACAAATGAAATGACGCCCATAAAATTAATCATGTCATCAAGTTAATGGCAATTTGTGGAAGGAGGACTAAAGAAAGAGCGCAGTATAAACTGCTTTAGGTACATATAAACAGGATCGTTAAAGCAGGATACATGACACACATCGTTCTCTGGAGGGATGAAATCAGCGATAAACACACTGATTATAAAAACAAAAGAGAATGTGCACAATGTCACATTCACTATAACTGTCTGACGCATGGTAATTTACGTTAACGCTGAAGAACAAGGTGTGATGATATTTGCATGAATGATGATGAATTAAAACCAAACATGTAAAATTATGTGCAGGAACATAAGCATGCAGAGGTGTAGATTAAACATAAAAACTAACCCGTCACAAAGGAAAACGCTTCAGCGGTATTACGGAAACTAGTCTATGATGTCACAGCGATTTCTCGTCACACCACCGAACGTAGCAACAGAGACATGCCGCAAGAGCTGCTTTGAAGTTGACAATGGCCACATCCCCTGGCACATT
>CM031613.1:29336014-29366014 GCA_018398815.1 Conus ventricosus
TTCCACTGCTGCATTGTTGAACACTCTCTCATTGCATGACAGGTTTGATAGTCTCTTGTTTATGCCATGGGGTATGGTCTTTAATACAGATGGTGGATGGTTACTTTTGGTGTGTACATAAAGAGGTGTATCATTGGGTTTCTTGTATGGTTTATATATATGGTTGTTGAGATCCAGTGTTATGTCTAAGTAGTTCACTACCTTTTTGTTTGCTTCAATGGTGATCTTTAAGTTGTGGTTTTGGAAGATTTTGCATAGTTCTTTCTTCTTGTTTTCGATGGTTCTTGGGTTGTTTGTTAGTGCAGCAAGGCCATCGTCTCTGTACAGTCCGACTTGTTTTCCGAGTGTTTTCTTGATGTTGGACAGCATGAATAGTCCGACCAGTTCACATGTTTCTGCACCATCATATGAACCCAATAGTAAACAACTGCAGGCATAAATGGAAATCGTTGTTAGTGAACACACCCAAAACAAAAACCTAAAAGCCCCCAAAAACACGTGCAGCCAACCCGCACGTGCAAACAACCGCAAACGGGAACCCACACGCTATATAACATCGGCGGTGGGCAAACCAAAAACATCCTGATGACAGCACAGCAAGCTCGAAACAAATTTGTAGAGTTTTAACCTCGAGTTTTAACCTTCCTTTTTAACATCATTGACAAATGTTGCTCCCCAAGGGGTCGAGCACTTTTAAAATCATTTTAGGCTCTTTGGTTATATTCATCTATATATATATATATATATATATATATATATATATATAATATATACAGAGAGAGAGAGAGAGAGGGAGAGAGAGAGAGAGAGAGAGAGAGAGAGAGGAGAGAGAGAGAGAGAGAGAGAGAGAGAGAGAGAGAGAGAGAGAGCAGAAAGATCATATAGAAAGTATCAGTCACCATGACAGTATCATCAGCACGGCAGGAGGAAGATCGAACAGCGTCATTCATTGGGCGATCTTGTTCAACTACACCAGCAGAAATTCATATTCAACTTTCTTGTTCATGTTGCCATATTGGCTTTCAAATCAGTCGTCGCGAGCATTGAGAGAGAGAGAGAGAGAGAGAGAGAGAGAGAGAGAGACAGACAGACAGACAGACAGAGTCAGAGACAGAGACACAGACACAGACACAGAGGGAGAGACAGAGGAGCTGATGAAGGGGATGGTGAGTCGAAGGCAGACACAGGATGTAGAGAGGTTGAAAGGGTCAGAGGGCTGGACAATACCTCCTTGCTCCTCTTCGCTGTGCAGTGTGTGTGTGTGTGTGAGAGAGAGAGAGAGAAAGATCAACACATCACGTGTGCTCTCTTTCTGTATCGTATGTTTGCTTGTCTCGTCCACAGTGCGTGACTCCGTGCTGGTCACGATGGCTGCTGTGTGATGGACAGTGAGCCAGGACATTCGTTTACAGCCAGCGTGTGGACTTCTTCTTCTTCTTCTTCTTCTTCTTCTTCTTCGTACACTCAGACAGAAACCCCAGAGGCACTGATGAAAGCTCCTGTATGGCGGAGGCTCTCCAGAGATCCATAGAACCTCTCCCTCTCCCAGGTCTCTGCTCATAGCTTTTAATGTGTTTTGACAGTCCTGCAGGAAGTGTTTTGCAATCATTGAGGCTGTACCACATGGGTACAGCACAGCTATGGAGTTTCTAGGACCCACAACAAGGTTGCACAAGGACTGGTTTGATGAGAAGTGCACTAAAATCCAGCAGCTTCTAAACATGGTGCTTTCAGAGCGCACATCGACGACCCACAGTCAACAACAAAGAACGATGCGTTGAGAAACACCCGCAGAAATATCCCGCAAAAGCTGCGCCAGATGCAAGACTCCTGGCTGAGCAACAACGCTGATGAGATTCAGGGCTTTGCAGACAGGTATGACATGAAAAATTTCTACAATGGCTTGAGAGAAGTCTACAGCCCCACCAACTCAGGTTCATCTCCACTTCTCAGTGCAGATGGATCAACGCTGATCACAGATAAAGAGAATATACTGGAAAGATGGGCTGCACACTTTGACAACGTACTGAACCACCCATCCACCATCAACAATGAAGCCATCGATCGATTACCCCAAATTCCGATCGATGAGACGCTGGACGCCGTACCAACTTGGGAGGAGACCCAGAAAGCAATTTGTCTGTTATCCAGTGGCAAAGCGCCTGGCTCAGACGCAATCCTAGTTGAGGTCTACAAAGAGGGTGGTGCGGTGAAGAAACTTCATCAACTCTTCATATCATATGGCTGTACGAGACAGTTCCTCAAGATCTTAAAGATGCCTCCATCTTTCATCTCTACAAACGCAAAGGAAACCGTCCGGTCTGTGATAACTATCGTGGAATCTCCCTGCTATCCATTGCAGGCACTATCCTGGCTAGAGTTCTACTCAACCGGCTCAACACACATCTTGAGCAAGGTCTCCTACCTGAAAATCAGTGTGGCTTCCGGAAAGAACGCAGGACCATCGACATGGTGTTTGCTGCCAGACAGCTTCAAGAAAAGTGTCAGGAACAGAATGTCGACCTGTACTCCACCTATGTTGATCTGACCAAAGCCTTTGACACTATCAATAGGGAGGGGCTTTGGAGAATTATGGCGAAGTACGGATGCCCCAGAACGTTCATTGCCATCGTACGCCAACTTCACGACGGCATGCTGGCCAGAGTCCAGCACAATGGCGAGACATCTAAACCGTTTCCAGTCTCAAACGGAGTGAAGCAGGGTTGTGTTCTTGCTCCCATTCTGTTCAGCCTCATGTTCTCGGCTATGTTAACTGACGTATTCAGTGTCGTGGAGATAGGCATCGCCATCAAGTACCGTACAGATGGATTAGTCTTCAATTTCAGGAGACTTCAAGCGAAAACCAAGATCTCGACAGACACTGTCAATGACTTCCTCTTAGCGGACGACTGTGCCCTCAACGCTGTCTCAGAAGCCACAATGCAACACAGTGTTGACAACTTCTTTGCTGCGTGCAACAACTTCGGCTTGACAGTCAATACGAGAAAGACTGAAGTGATGCACCAGCCAGCCCCGGGAAAGCCATACGTTGAGCCAGTCATCACCATCACTGGACAGCAACTGAACGCGGTGGATAAGTTCACCTACCTAGGCAGCAGTCTGTCCAAAAACGTTGTCATCGACGATGAGGTAAATGCCCAACTCGCCAAAGCCAGTGCCACTTTTTGGCAGACTCCACAAGAACGTATGGAACAGGAGATGCATCACCCTAGAGACCAAGATTAAGGTGTATCGGGCCATAGTTTCTCACCACACTGCTCTATGGTTGTGAAACATGGATGGTTACCAGCGTCACGCCAGGAAACTGAACCATTTCCATACCAACCTGCCTCAGAAGACTCATGGGCATTAAATGGCAAGATAGGATTCCGGACACTGAAGTCCTCATTGTGCTGGCCTGCCTAGCATCTTCACCATTCTGATGCAGTCACAGCTTCGCTAGGTCATGTAGTTCGCATGCCAGACCATGGGCAGCCAAAGAAACTATTGTTTGGCGAACTACAACAAGGAAAACGCTCTCATGGAGGCCAGAAGAAACGTTTCAAAGACAACCTCAAATCTTCCCTGAAGGCCTTCAACATCAGCCACACAACATGGGAGCAGACTGCCCAGGACAGAGACGGGTGGTGATCAGTTGTCCGCAAAGGTGCAGAAACCTGTGAAAGTAACAGAATTGCTGCAGCTGAGCAGCGCAGGATGATCAGGAAGTCCAGCACCAACAGATCCCCAACTGCCGGCACCAACCCCTGTCCATACTGTGATAGGTCTTTCCTGGCTCAGATCCGCCTGACCAGCCATCTACACACTCACCCCTGATCCCAGGATCACTAGATGGTCTTCGTCGTCTCAACGGACAAACAACATCACGCCGCATGGGCACCCTGGAGACTGCCCAATGTGGAATTTTGTGAACAGGTGGTGTTTGAGTCTGGAGTGTCCTCAGTCTCCAAATGCTTACTTGGTCTGGTCTGTGCAGCAGGTAGTATGTATCCTTCTTGCTGAAGTCTGAGTGCTGTTCAAGCTTTCTTCTTTTTTTCCCTCCTTGATGATGCTTTTGGCTTCTTAGCGTGTAGACGACAGAGCACACTTTGTCAAACTCGTCCTCGACTCACCGGGCACACGCTTTTCTTTGAAGTAGTGTTCTGTCAGTTGTAAAATAAACATGAATGTTTAGTATCTTACCTTGCTCTGACCTCAGTTGTCTGTAGATGGCAGAGGTCAGAACTAATTGGCAAGATGCTTATAAGTCATCAGCACAGTCCTTTTAAGGTATTTGGTTGTGGGGGTGTGGTGGTGTTTTCTTTTTCAATTGATTTCTCCGGATACAGTGCAACCCATATAGAACAAATTTCCCTATATATCAGTAATAGAGTGCATGTCTCTAGTTGTGGGCGACATACTGTCATCTACACACTAATCTGTATTTGTGATTTGTTGAAGGTTACCCCCAAACACAAACCTACTACTGTTATGGGCCGTGGATCGTGTAGTAGGCCCCATGACTAGTGAGCCGACCGCAAAGGGCCATGTCAGGGCTGTCACCACTTTGAAGTCAACTCAAAAGTCATTCATTCACACAATCCTTTAAAATACACCTTCTAAAAACATCGGAATCGTTTTTCAATCTTTCTACTATAACATCTCAGTTCAGATAATAACACGTTAATGTCTTTCAGAAATTCAAGGATCATACCAGGTGGGACATCCCTGAAAAAGGTTTTCATGACGTCTACTGTAAAGTGTTAATGTCTCACATCATGCACGTCTCAACACTCTAAAAGAACATGTTTCTTTGTGAGTGGCACATGACAAGGAATGCACCACGGAGCTCCTTCACGTCTACACCTGTACCACTACAGCATCCACGTGCTGCTCGCCGACACGCAACAGGCCATCACAGACGACTGATTTGAATGCATCATAGTTTTTTTCTTCACACATTCTAGGAGCTGCTCTTCTCTCTCTCTCTCTCTCTCTCTCTCTCTCTCTCTCACACACACACACACACACACACAAACACAAACCTGCTACTTGTGTTTGTGTGTGGCTGTATGTATGCCTGTGTATAAATGTATACATTATGTTGGCTTGTGTGTTAGATATACCTGGTTATTCTGTTTTGTGAAGGCACACCACATTCATCATTGCAAGTGTCAATTGAGGTCAGTCCTGCACTTTTGAGACATACAAGTTCCCTGAATAACGAGTGTTCATAGCCTTCATCGTTCTCATAGTCAGTATACTTAGTAGTGCGCTATTCAGACATTGGTTTATTGTTTTTATAACATTGTTCTTTTCGTGTTTTCTCTTTGAATGTATAGTTTATTTGTTAAGAAGAAGATGTTCCCCAATGTGGGCTATATTCGTATTTATTACTACTGTAATAGGTCACTCTCAATATCAGTCAATCTTGTTTGGTTGAGAATGTGCCGTGAAAGCCTATAATTTGCATAACAGCAGTTATGTTACAACTTGCAATCTGCCATGAAAGCAAAGCAAAATGATTGTTTCAAAATATTTCAATGGAATGCCAGATCACTTCCCAGTAATTTATTATCTTTGAAAATCATGTTCTGGAGGGAAACAACTCTGTGCTAGCACTTCAGTCTCTGAATGTGGAAAAGCACAGACTACCTAATTTGGAGAATTATTTCTACCCTCCACTTTACACAGTCAGTGAATCAAACAAAAAGTCCAGACTGAGCTATACATCAGACGGGACCTGGAATTTACTAGGATCGTTCCATTTCCGGTGCCGCAGGAAGATGAAGGTGTATTTGCTACAGGTGCTGTAATCAAAGTGAAAAAAGACTCAGTTTACAATGTACTTTCTGTATTTTATCCAAATGGACCCCAAGAGGATAATACAGACTGGATGAAGAATACAAACTTAACAAGTAAGAGATGGATCATTGTTGGCGACTTAACTGCTCATGCACCATTTTGGCATTCTGGTGTTCTAAAGTTTCATCCAACAGATTCGTTGAAAATATTATTGATTCCTCTTTAGTTTTATTAAATGATGGTCGAATCACAAGAATTCCAGATGTTTCAACTCACAAACCTAGCACGATAGATTTATCCATAGTTTCACCTTGCATTGCAGTAAACTGTAATTGGTCTATAGGAGAAGACTGGGAAGTGATCACCTCCCCATTACTATAATCTTTGATGATGACATAAATAATGATGTAACAGACATCGAAGACAAAATTCCGAAGTTTAATTATAAACTTGCCAACTGGGAGCGTACCAGATTTTTCTTGCATCGTATAACACAACATTTATTCAGAACGATGATGTTAATTTATTTTATTCTAATTTCAGCAAAGTCATACTGATAGCAGCCGAGCATTCTATCCCTAAATGTAAATTTTAAAAGATTGGTAAATATGTGGGTAATGTATGGTAGACGGAAGAATGTAGACTAACTGTTAAATCGAAGCGAATAAGTTACAAGGCTTGGTTACGAAATAAGACGGAAGAAAATTTTGTCTTTATGAAGCAAGAAAAGAACAACTGTAACAGAATTATTGCTCAAGCTAAAAAGAAATACTGGGCAGAATTTTGTGAGATCGAAGTAAAAGAATCGAAGGATATGTTTAAAGATTGGAAAAAAGTAAAACAAATGAAAAATTGTTACAAAACACAAGCTTACCCTGTAAAATTAACAAACGAATTTCCCAGCACAATGGATAAGGTGGAAGCTTTCTCCCATTTCTTTTCGGAAAATAGTCGATTTGTAAATCTTCCAGCAGAAATTAAGTACCATAGACATAAATAGGAACAAAGAAAACAATATAAGAGTCCCATACCAGACAATAATAACTACTTAAATTCTTCATTACAATCATCAGAACTTCTTGAAGCGATAGAATCCATGACATCTTATGCTTCAGCAGTGGGCTTAGATGGTATTTCTTACGAGCTGCTTCGTCACTTGCCTTCTTCGTGGAAAAAATTACTACATTCGTTGTTCCAAAAATGTTGGACGTACGGCACTATTCCTGCAGTCTGGAAACGTTCAGTGGTAGTACCAGTACCAAACGAAGGTAAAACGAGAACATCTGTAAATAGCTATATACCCATTGCTTTAACATCCCATGTTGGTAAACTTCTTGAAAAAGTTGTACTAACACGTTTATTATATTATTGTGAAAAAAATGACATTACTCCAGTCCAACAAGCTGGATTCAGAAAAGGGCGTTGCACAACTGATCATTTAGTGAAACTAACTTCTCATATAAAAAAGCAATTTTCACGCAGAAAAAGTACATTAGCTACATTCTTTGATGTAGTGAAAGCATTGGACCATGTTTGGCAAGCTCGATTATTGTATAAACTGAAATATATTGGTATTTCTGGGAATATGTATGATTATATAAAAAAAACTCTCTAGAAGGAAGAAATAAATGTCACACGAATTGGAAAAATATATTCATCATTCAGGAAAATAGATATGGGTATTCCTCAGGGATCTGTTATTGCACCTTTATTATTTACCATCCTTATACATGATCTCCCAAAGGCATTGTCAAAATCCGCCAATGTAGTGCAGTATGCAGATGATATTGCCATTTGGATTAATACTTCATTAAGGAAGCACTCGAATAAAAGGACAGTAAAATTTGTACAGACAATGTATCAAGGAGAATTGGACAGATTGTCTGCTTACATGAAAGAGAACGGTCTTGAATTATCTGGTGAGAAAACTTGTTTGATGCTTTTTAATAATGGCGAAAACTCAAAAGCTCTGCCCAACCTTATTCTTGACGACAATGTTCTACAATATAAGCAAACAGTTAAATTCTTAGGAGTGTTTTTAACACCGAAGCTGAACTGGAAAAAGCATATCGAAAATTTGATAGATAAAGCAAGGAAAAGATTAAATTTGCTCAAAATCATATGTTGTCAACCATGCGATCAAGACTGTACTGCACTTTTACATTTATACACATCGTTAGTCCGATCAAAATTAATATAGGGACAGGAAGTATACTTCTCTGCATCTAATCACCTTTTAAAGAAACTGCAAAGGTTAGATAGTAAAGCTTTAAAATTAGCTTTGGGTGTTCCAGTGCACACAAACACAATGAAATGCTATACGGAGACAAACATGTTACCTCTTAATGAGCAACGAACGTTGGATGTGTCCAAATACGTTGTAAGAGGCCTATCTGTAAAAACAAAAACCTCTGCTACTGATGAAATTCTTATGGATTCCAACAAGAAATACCCCAAAAGGTCTAAACATATATCATACATAGAGCCAATTAGAAATTTCACTTGTGAGCTTATGTCAGAATGTAGTATTGATATTGATGCAATTTCGGATGTTCCCATTTTTCCTCAAATGCCCCCATGGGAGCATCTCAAAGCAAAAAATTGATGATGAATATACAACTTTGAAGAAAGATGACAATGTAAATATTCTAGAAAATGAAGTTCGAGAACATCTCGAAAAGACTTATCCAAATCATTTAAAAATATTTACAGATGGTTCAATAATGGAAACGTCTGACAGTGGTGCTGGATTCATTATACCATCCTTAAATGTGCAAAAGTCTTTCTATCTAGGCAGAGAATTTTCAACTTATACATCAGAGCTATATGCAATTATGAAAGCTCTGAATTATATCTTATACGACACGCCAATACCATCTTATAGTGTGCTATTTTGAGTTGATTCAAAATCAGTTTTACAATCATTAAAGCACTGGAACTATAAAATTAGAACTGATATTCTTTTTGAAATTAAGCATCTATTACATTGTTTACTTTCCCGAGGTGTAGCAGTTGATTTTTGCTGGGTTCCTTCACATTGTGGCTTAAAAGGGAATGAATTAGCAGACAAATTGGCAAAAACAGGGAGCTTGTACATTTTTTGAAACACCCTTCAACAAAGTCTAAATTTTTCTCCGCATGAATTGATCCAGCGATTGGAGAAGAATATGCGGAAGAAACATCTTAATGAGAAATTGTTCGTTCTGCCATCATGTCCAAGGTATCTAGCCAGATTAATTCATAAATTACGGTTAAATACATGGAATACAAAATATTCACGAGGAAAAGCTTGAATATGTCGCGAGAATATCTCAATTCGTCATCTTTTATTTGAATGCCATATACTAAACCCAGCTTATAAGGAGGAGAATATTTTATAAATAATTCTGACCATGTTGATAGTGTGGTAAATAACCCTTGCTTTTTTGGTACTGCAACAAAATTTGAACAGATGAAAATCGCCCTGGCTCTGCTAAAAAAATACATTATTAATGTGATAAAGATAGTTTCATCCTGGAATTGGGAATCAGTATTTATTAGCTCAATGCCATATGCCAGCAAAAATAGCAGAATGATGCACGACTTATTGACTCCTTGTGCTTCTACGCCATTGGTAGGACACGAGGATTTTGGAGTAAAAAATCTAGCTGACGACAAGAAAATGAAGGGTCATGTGGACGGTGTTTGCATAGAAAAAGAAACGGACATGACACCTGCTTCAGGTCAGTTTGGTATGGGTCAAGGGATGGAATGGACTGTGCGATGAATATGTTTTAGTACTGGCTGATCTGATGACAAAAGCCAGGTGCAACTTTGAGTGTAATAGAAAACATGGGGTCGGAATAGCTCGGCTGGTAAAGCGCCGGACTTGTAGTCTTGGTTATCCTGGGGTTGTGGGTTCGATTCTCCGTTTCGGTACAGGGGGTTTTCCCTTCTGAGTTAACATTGGTTCCAAATCCATTTCCAAATAGCCCTTCGAATGACACTATAAACCGAGGTTCCGCATGTGAACGCACGCATTACATCTTGCATACACATAAAATCCTATCACGAACTTTAGGAAGAGAATACCGGTGTGGCCGTTGGTATGCATGACACGTTACACATAGCATGCACTCTCCGCGGAAAATCGAAAGAATCAAAGAGTTGTTAAACTGAATAAACGAGATTGACTGAGTGACACGTGAAACGACTGATTCAAGCGCCAGCAGACAGCTCTTCACTCGGCTCAACGCAGGTAGGCAGCCCGTTATGTAAACGAGAATGCGGATTGTAGAGCGCTTACAGCTTGGTCTCTGGCTGGGATAGGCGCTATTGAAGTACTCTTAATAATATAACGTTTTGGGCCTAAAATGTAACCGAGGACTCGGACCTGTAACGCGGCGCTGGTTTCAGCACCGAGCTTTCTACCATCCATTCATTTCCTGATTGACAGCACCTGACACAGCATTGGCCACAGTGTCCATTTACCAGGAATGTGCGTTACAGACAGACAGTTGGAAGTACTGCACCACTGCCAGACAGTGTGACGGATACTGTTACATGGATCTGAATGACTGCCACCCATGCAGGCAGCAGTTGTGTATTATCCTTTAATTACTACACTTCTTCTTCTTTCTTTCTTCTTCTTCTTCTTCTTCTTCTTTTTCTCATTATCATTATCATTATTGTAGTAGTAGCAGTACTAGTACTAGCAGTAGTAGTTGTTGTTGTTGTTATTGTTGTTGTTGTTGTTGTCGTTGTTTTTTGTTGCAGTTATCATAATAATTATCATTACTATTTTATCATTATATTGTTGTTGTTATCATTATTGTGGTGTGGTGTGGTGGTCGTGTTGCTGGAGTTGGTGCTGTTGTCCCATCTAATATTACATTCGTCACTGTGTATAAGTTTGTTTGTTTTCATATGCTTATCGCTTTTATTTCCATATTGATCAAACTTTAACGTCTTTCAGTATAGTGTGTCCCGTTGCTAAAACAACAAACAAAATTATTGAAAATTATTGTCATCATTATTATTATCAACATTATCGCTATTTTAATGTTATTGGTGTTGTTTTATCGCTGTTGTCATTATCATTGATTGCATGATGCTGTGGGCAGCCTTTCTGTGCTGCTTTAGTTTCCCAAACTGTTCACAATTCCATGTAAGACATCTAAAGCAGAACTGAAGAATTCTGACATTTAATGTTGTCCACTCGTATCTTTACCCTTCACTGGTCGTGTTCTGGTCACTACAGATACAAGGAGACCAGACAACATAAGGGGCAACATGATCTCCGGTCAGGTGAACATCACAGCCATCTGTCCAGGTGTAGACCATCTCCTGAACCAGAACTATACACAACACATTGTTCCTGCAGGTCAATGTGTCAGACTGTGAGAACAGTTTGCCACAGTTTACAACAGCTCACCAAGGACTAGTATTCGGGCTGTGTGAGGTAGCTCATCTTTCTGTGTGCAGCACGTACAAGTTCAACAAGCAGATCTGTGCTTGTCCGCATTGAACGGTTAGCGTATGGTGTGGTTCTCGGTACTGGGAAACTTGTTTAAAGGAAAGGGCACAAACATTCCGTATTAAAAGCAGCGATTTCTCAATTCAAGACGTGTTCGTTGAGTCGCATAGGAACTCCATGTTGATAACAAGCATTAACTCGCCGAAGATCAGAATAAATATCGAGGCCACACGAACCCAAAGTTACGTCATGAAATATATTCAAGAGTATTCTGGATTTGTGATACTACCGGTGTTGATGTCTCTCAGGGCGGTGCATGAAGAAACACATGCAAGTGCCATCGTCATGTGTTGTGCTCATCAGCATTCAGCAGACCTCCTCAACAGAATTATAAGCATCATAAACTGGCATTCGTATACAGAAAGTCAGATTCAAACAAGCAGTATCAAATCTATCGTTTGTTACCTGTGTTTGTTTTTGATATCCACGCGTTCAAATTCGTGTTCTCCGACCTGGCACAAGAACATCTTATTTTAGATTGTATTTCTCCTCTGTTTCTAAGAACGATCGACCCAAAGGTTGCCCAGCAGTTTATACAACTGTTCTGTGGATCACTACTCCAAATTTCAAGATCACATGCACTGTAACCTAAAGCCAGAGTGTGAAGATGGACGTGATAAACAGAACACTGTCCCTTCAGCAGTTCTGGCTGCCAAGGTCTGGTGGCTTCACGAAACAAATGTTTTCAGTTGGTCCAGTTAGAGGACATGATCAATTTTAAAATGTTCAAATATCAGTGCTGGATGAGGGGCGGGAGGCTGGCTGCTGTTAGGACTTGTGAGGAAAGGAAAGATTTGACACCTATATTTGTACATTATCTCAAATTCAAGCAATTATTGGTGGTGGGTCAGGTTTCAGCTTCTTGCCCTTTACATTACAGCAAATTTCGCGCATGGTCTGACCGCACTCTGATATACAGTATGAATCATTTCAAGTCACGCGATGTACATAATCCTACTAGGAATGTACCTAGGTATGGAACTAATATCCACCGGAGTGCGAATTGCAATTAAGGGTTTTTATTCTTCTGCAGCAGTGTGTGAGACGCCATCACATTACCTCCGGTATTTTCCCTCCCCCAGTCGCACTGGCTTCTCTACCATCATCCGCACTGACCTTCAACCACACACAACAGTTATTGCAGATGTGTCCAGGCAGACACCTGACCTACCTATTTCTGTTGTGTGACCCTGACAGTTATTGCAGAAGGTTCTTTGTTCCACAGAACGATACGATGCTGAACGTAAATGATGAGCACAACATGACAGCGTTTTCCTCTCAACATTCATGTGCACAGACACAATGTTTAGATGTGATGATGGCATCACACAGTGCACTACACTCTGCTGTGTGACTTCAGACAGCATTGTCCAGATGACAGTGATGAGTCATTCTGTTCCACACCTCACGTGACGGATTTGGCTGCGTGAACGGTCAGTCTGTGTTGGACAGTCAACACTGTAATGAACACTCTGACTGCGTGGACAGTTCTGATGAGACCGACTGTCCTGCTAACACAGCAATGTATCCCCCTGCCTCCTATGACCAGAAAGAAGACCATTGTACATCAATTTAGATGGCACTGGTTACTTCACTCAGCAGGTGATGGGAGCTGAAGCAGCCTGCCACACAGTCACTACCGTTGTACTAAGCCAGTGGCTGTACTGTCTCCCTGTCTACACCAGATGCAACGGATTTTCTGATTGTGTTTATGGAGAAGATGAACAAGCCTGTAGCAGATCAAACTGCCCTGGTTTTTACCACTGTCGAGCTTCTAGGGTGTGTGTGCACAGAGACCATCTGTGTGAGGCTGGGGTCAGTGCCCACTGCAGGATGATGAACTGATGTGTGACAGGACCTGTCCGAACACTGCCTGTGCCAAGGTCACGTGTTTCTGTGTGAAAACCTTTTGCTGCCAGTCTGTTCCTGAACTACGCTCCCTGGACGCCCAGGGTTCAGGAATGGCGCTGCATGATGTCGTCCACAATAAGTATCTCATTCGTCTGATCATGTCTTCTTGTTCACTGTTCAATATTTCTGTAATGAATCTTACCAATCTACATTTCATCGATATTTCTAATAATCATCTGAAAATGATCGATATTAAAATTTCTTTGTGTTATCAAATTTAAGAAATCTTTACTTGGCCAACAATCCTCTCATGAAAGTGACTAACAATCTACTGAAGTGGGTTCAATATTCACTTTGGCGAGTTGATATATCAGAGACACTTATTAATATCCACAGCCATATTTCGTCAATATACATGTACAGCTTGGAATATCTGAATGCATCCTTCTCCGTGGTCCAAGAGATTGGGTCGATGGGATTTAGAAATATGCCAAGATTGACCGAACTGGACATAAGAGAAATCCAGTGAACATCTTCCCGCTGGATGTTTTCTCTGACACACCACAATTAAAATACATCATGTCCTCTAACTACAGGCTGTGTTGTGTCAGTGTACTGCCTAAAAATTCCACTAGAATAAAATGTTTAGCACCTCTACCAGTATATCCGTCCTGTGAAAAGTTGATACCGACGCAGACTAATCGGATTTTTGTCTGGCTTGTTGGCACTTCTGCTGTCTTAGGACATTTAGTTTGCATTGTTATGTCGTTTAGGGTCCAGAATGTTTTTGGTAGGAGTTTCTCCGTAGTCCTTTCCAACATGCATTTAGCAAATGTATGTATGGGCTGTCACGTCTACATAACTGCTATAATGGATACAGCGTTCCGTGACATCTACATCCAAGTTGAAAATGAATGGACCAGCAGTGTGACTTGCAAGGTCAGTGGGTTTCTTTCTCTGGTGTACAGCAAAGTGTCCGTTCTGTTGACCCTATTGATCAGTGTGGACCTTGCCGTCATCCTGCGTCGTCCTGTGGAATCCCGGGCGACCAGTTCACGCTCAGTGACCATGGCTTGTTTCCTCACGTGGTGTGTAGGAATCGGGTTGTCGTTGATTCCGTTCCTGCCTGGTTTATCCCACTGGGGCCTGCATGGCCAGTCTGGTCTGTGTCGTCTGGTTCTATGGAACTGTCACCACTGTAACCAAACGTTCAAGTGGTCCACAGTTGTTCTGGCTGCCAATGTTATGTTAGTATTGATGAACACGGGTCTTGCAGCTGTCATCTACAGACGAACTCCGAGTACAGAATCGCACTGAGCTCCACCCAGAGATCAGTGTATTCCTCAGTTCACCTCATTGGGAAAATAGCCGCCACCAACGCTTTTTGCTGGCTGCCTTTCGGTCTGATCGGGATGACAGCTTCAGCTGGTGTCACTGCGGTAGATACAGTTCGTGACGTCATGGCTGTGCACGTGTTACCCCTCAACGCTGCTCTCCATCCCTTTCTGTATATATGGACTGTCGTCACTCAGCTACGGAGTCAGGCACAAGAAAACAGAATGCTGAAAGTGTTCAGATCGAAAGTTGCTTTCTCCAAGAACAAGGCGATAAAAAAATGAAAGAACTCAAAACCATTCAAATATTTACTAAATCACTATATGTGAAGACCGTGGGCTGATTTAGAGTTAAATCAGACCTTCGACACGTTGCTCCAGCCATCCTTTACATGGTTCATGTTTGATGGTATAGATACTGTTGCTGCTCAAATCGCTGTTACTACATTACTGTCCGCACGTCCTCAGTAGATAGCTTAGTTCTGTGGGAGACATTAAGCAGGGGTGAATATGGAAGTTACTTTGTGAAGATGAGTCGGTGATTAGTTAGCTGTTTATCGTTTAAATCATCGATAACACACATATAAAACTGAACACATTAAAGGCTTAGACAGGAAGAACGCAATGTACAAGTTCCGTACACACCCCACCGTGAAATTATTCTCCGGTGGGTAAGAAAGCACATGTGCCCAAACTTACCCACAAGAGAGTAAATCCAACCGACCTCCTCCTTTGCTCTAGAATCACTCTCCTCCTTCCAAATTCTCAAGGTGACTCAAATGACAAAGCATTTCGAATAAAACACATTGTATCTAAAATGTTAAGGGAAGGGGTGATTTTCAACCAAAGGCAGATCCAGCCTGTCGAAAATCTCTCACCGGTTGTGTGTGTGTGTGTGTGTGTGTGTGTGTGGTGTGGTGTGTGTGGTGCGTGGTGCGTGCGTGCGTGCGTGCGTGCGTGCGTGCGTGCGTGGGTGCGTGTGTGTGTGTGTGTGTGTGTGTGTGTGTGTGTGTGTGTGTGTGTGTGTCGTCAGTACAACACTATGTTAATCTGACAGTAATGGTTTCAGTCAGTCAGTCAGTCATGTGGGGGTGTGTGTGTGTGTGTGTGTGTGTGTGTGTGTGTGTGTGTGTGTGTGTGTTGTGTGTGTGCGCGCTTACAATGCTATTACCTGTGTGTTATGTTTACGTGATATTGTGCGATGTTTAATATATGTTAAAATTACATAATATGTGTATGTGCACTCAAAAACAGGGAAAACGTGTTTCTTTTCATTTCTTTCCTTCTTGTATAGATTGACTCTGTTATCTAGAAGATATACATGTGTAAAACGAAAAAAAAAACGTTTGGTCTTATGTGCACCCTTTTTTTAATTACACTTTTTTTGCAAATCAAGAGTTGGTTACAGTGCCATAATCCTTGCATGCAAGTCAGTTCCTGCCCATTGCATGCTGTAGACTGAACTTTGTAGGCAGCCACTATATAGTCTGCAGACTGATGACAGGAGAATTTCAAAGCTAATCTTCTTTGCTACGATTGAATGTTGTTGATGCTGTTGTTGTGTGTGTGTGTTGTTGTTGTTGTTGTTGTTGTTGTTGTTGTTGTTGTTGTTGTTGTTGTTGTTGTTGTTGTTCGTCGTCGTCGTACCCTGGCTAAAAGACTTCAGGGATCATCCGAACAGCCGAAGTACTTGAACACTTCGGTACAAATGCCTCAGCTGGGGATGAGAACATGACGTGTGTGACCGTTTTTGATTACCCCGCCACGTTGGCAGCCACACTCCGACTTCGAGGGATTTAGAGACTGATAGTGTTATGCTAGGAGCTTGTCACGACTGAAGACAATCCGTGCATAACTATGCAGAGTATAACAACATTCTGATGTAGCCTTGGTGTTCTAGTCTATGTCAATTGGCCTGACACAGCCTTAAGCCAAGGCGGCTACGATTGAATGAAACTTACGGTGTTGATACAGTGTTTGATTGTTTTGTCTTGTGAAGTGGGAAAAAAACAGAAAAAAAAATTGATCCGAAACACCTCTGATTGTGGGCAGCCATGGTGTTGTCATTAATTTCAGGGCAAAGGGGTGACTCAGGACATGCTCTATTGGTGTCAAATGATGAAACTAAAAGGAGACCAATATGTTGTATATGTTCCACTGTTACAACTGGCTAAATATGAGTTATTGCACATGTTCCATCGTTCAAATAAGCTCAGCAGTATGTTTCTTTGTTAAAATCAGGTACGTGTGTGTTGTTGTATATGTTCCTTTGTTAAAAACTGCTAAATATATGTTGCTGTATGTGTTCCATCGTTAAAATTAGTTAAGTATGTGCTTTTGTATATGTTCATTTGTTAAATTAGCTTAAACTGTGTTATTGTATATGTTCCATTGTGAAAACTAGCTAGGTGTATTGTACTGGTTCCATTGGTAGAATTAGCTAGATATGAGTTATTGTATATGTAGCTAAGTGTACTGTACAGGTTCCATTGGTAGAATTGGCTATATATGACTTATTGTATATGTAGCTAAGTGTATTGTACAGGTTCCATTGGTAGAATTGGCTAGATATGAGTTATTTTATATGTTCCATTGCTAAATAAACATTATCTAAACATGCGTTTTTGTATATGTTCCATCGTTGAAATTAGCTGCATTTCATAATCATTTTACACTCTTGTAAATTATGACTACGTCACCATCCGTGATACCTCATAGGGATACCCTATGTCTGTGTGCAGGCTATTTCACAGGTGTATAGACACACTAACAGACTGGCGCCGTCTTTCAGTCTGTGTCAGCAAGGCCTATGTGGGACACCAAAATGGAAAATCAGCATTGCTCTTTTGTATTCAGCTAAGCAGACATTGGATCGTCAACGTTGTCCTGTGACGTCAGTCAGCCATCATGAATCGTCAACGCTGTTCTGTGACGTCAGTCAGTCACCATGGATCGTCAACATTGTCATGTGACGTTCAGTTAACCACCATGGATCGTCAACGTTGTCCTGTGACGTTCAGCTAACCGCCATGGATCGTCAAAGTTGTCCTGTGACGTCAGTTAGCCACCGTGGATCGTCAACGTTGTCCTGTGACGTCGTTCAGCCACCGTGGATCGTCAACGTTGTCCTGTGACGTCAGTTAGCCACCATGGATTGTCAACGTTGTCATGTGACGTCATTCAGCCACAATGGATCGTGAACGTTGTCCTTTGTCGTCAGTTAGCCACCGTGGATCGTCAACGTTGTTCTGTGAGGTCATGCAGCCACCGTGGATCGTCAACGTTGTCCTGTGACGTCAGTTAGCCACCATGGATCGTCAACGTTGTCCTGTAACGTCATTCAGCCACCATGGATCGTCAGCGTTGTCCTGTGATGTCAATTAGCCACCATGGATCGTCAGCGTTGTCCTGTGATGTCAGTTAGCCACCATGGATCGTCAACGTTGTCCTGTGATGTGAGTTAGCCACCATGGATCGTCAACGTTGTCCTGTGACGTCAGCTAAGTACCATGAGTCATCAGCAATGATCTATGATGTCATCGTGTCGGCCACCATAGATCATCATCATTGCTCTGTGACGTTCACTACGAAGCAGCAACAATGGTCTAGGATATCCACTCAGCCACAGTGGATCATCGCCATTACTCTGTGACGTTCACTATGAAGCAGCAACAATCGTCTGGGATATCCAGTCAGCCATAGTGGATCATCACCATTACTCTGTGACACCCGCTTAGCTACCACGTCACATCAACAATGGTCATGTGACGTCCAGTCCGCCGCAGTGAATCGTCAAAATTGTGCGCGCGCACGCACGCACGCACGCACGCACACACACACACGCATATATATATATATATATTGTTCAGCATTCTACATATATATGTTAAAATAGGTTTTTAAAAATAGAATCTACAAATTTGTTTCGAGCGCGTTGCGCTGTCATCAGGATGGTTTTTGGTTTGCCCACCGCCGATGTTATATAGCGTGTGGGCTCCCGTTTGCGGTTGTTTGCACGTGCGGGTTGGCTGCACGTGTTTTGGGGGGCTTTCAGTTTTTGTTTTGGGTGTATTCACTAACAACGATTTCCATTTATGCCTGCAGTTGTTTACTATTTCTGTTTTGGTGTTTAAAGTTGCTAAGTGTGGTTTGCATAGTATTAACCATTTTTCAGTTAAACATAGCTTGCACCTTTTTGAAACATTGCTGTATGGTGATGCTCTTTTTATGATTTTCCAGGCTATATTGTAGCTTGTTTTTGCGTCTTTAAGTTTCCAGACATATTTGCTCAGTTCTGTTTGGTTTTTATATTTTTCTTTATTAAATGACTGTTTGTGGTTTGCATATCTGGTTTTGAAGTGTTTTCAGTGATCCCTATGTATGTTTCATTTTTATTTTCTGATGTCACAGTGGCTTGGTATACAATGTTGTTGTGAAGGCATTTATTGCTCAGGGGGCACTGCTCTTTTTTGATGCAATTGCAAGATTTCCTTTCTTCACCCTTCTTTGCTGTGTTGGTTTTCATTTTATTAGAAGCGTCAATTAAATTTTTGAGGTTGGGCATGCATGAATACGATAGTTTGACGGTGTTTTTGTTGAATATTTTTATATAGTTTGTTTTCTTTTGGGAACGAGGTTGTTAAAATTTTAAAGAATTCTTTTCCTATGTTTGTTTTGAGTTTCCCGTCGTATGGTGGGTTTTATCATGTGATTTTTCTTTTCCTGTTTTTCTTATTTCTATTTGTGTTATTGTCTGGATTGTATTGTAGTTTGTAGTTGTACCCACTTTTTTGCAGTGCTTCTTGATATTCTACTGCTGCATTGTTGAATACTCTTTCATTGCATGACAGGTTTGATAGTCTCTGATTTATGCCATTGGGTATGGCTTTTAATACAGATGGTGGGTGGTTGCTTTTGATGTTTACATAGATAGGTGTGTCATTGGGATTCTTGTATGGTTTATATATGTTGATGAGATCAAGTGTTATGTCTAGGTAGTTTACTACCTTTTTGTTTGCTTCAATGGTGAATTTTAAGTTGTGGTTTTGGAAGATTTTACATAATTCTTTTTTCTTATTTTCAATGGTTCTTGGGTTGTTGGTTAGTGCAGCAAGGCCGTCGTCTCTGTATAATTCAACTTGTTTTCCGAGTTGTTTCTTGATGTTGGATAGCATAAATAGTCCTGACCAGTTCGCATGTTTCTGCACCGTCATATGATCCCATGGTTACATCAAATGTTGAGTTTCTGTTCGTTTTCTTGATCCAGGTTTCATTATTGCTGTACAGTAGCGTTTTCTTGGTGTTGAATATGATTTCCATTTCTGACCCTGTTATGTCTGTATGGTTACTTGCAAATTTCAGAGCTTTGGTGAGCAGTTCCTCATCTATGGATGGGTAAAAATCTACTATGTCGAATGTGATGAATACAATATAAATGTGTCCTTAAAAAATCTGAAAATGCTCAACCCCTTGGGGAGCAACATCTGTTGAAAATATTTTTGCCACCAAGGGGGAGACAATCTCCAATGGAGATTGTCTCCCCCTTGGAGACTATAAACTTGCTGAAGGCTCATTTTGAGAAGCATTTATTTTATTTATTCATTCACCCACTCAAGCACGTACTGTTAGTTAGGCAGAATCATCTACCACTGCAGATATGAATGCTTATCTCCCCCTATTTATTCAATCTAAGACATAAGAGCAAGCTTTGTTTATAATTGAGTATTTCTTGCAGTCATTGCAACAGCAATCTGCTCTGTAGGTTGCTGGAATGGTGCGGTACTTATCCCTGGAATTTATTAGTTTATTGTAATTTAGTCCCTTGCGGATTCATTCCAAGAACTGGCCATCAGCACTTGTGTCTAAAGGATATCTTTTTATATTTTCTACTTTTCACAAGAAAATGTAGCTTGTTTTGCTCTTTCATGATTTTCTTTTGCTTCTTAGGTGGCACCTTTGGTTGGGTTTTTTTTAACTCAACAAACATACTACGGTATTGCACACCAGCCTTTTCTGGGATAGCATTCTTCTTAAAACCGAAAAGGCAGAGGAGTCAAATTACCACTTTTCGCGGTCACTGAGGAGAAACAATCAGGTTTCGAAATATCAGTATCTGACCAGGAGTTATATGTTAGTGAGTTTCCTCCCCGTTGGAGATTGTCTCCCCCTTGGAGACTATAAGCTTGCTGAAGGCTCATTATGAGAAGCATTTATTTTATTTATTTTTCCCCATTCACCCACTCAAGCACGTACTGTTAGTTAGGCAGAAGTATCTACCACTGCAGATATGAATGCTTAACTCCCCCTATTTATTCAATCTAAGACATAAGAGCAAGCTATATATATATATATATATATATAATATATATATATATATATATATATATATAAAGAGCGTGCATACACTTTCAAAGAAAGAAATAGAGACAGACGGACTGACAGAGACAGAGAGAAGAGAGACAGACGGACAAACAGACAGACAGAGAGAAAGAGAAGGGTGGAGAGAATAGAAAACGGAATGGTCTGCAGAATGCTGTACTAGCCATGTATTGTTCGCCTGGCATAGCTCTCTGCATGCCACCACATCACAATGTACTGCCATGTGTCAGCCCCCCCCCCCCCCCCCCCCCCCCCCCCGAATCTCTCTCTGTGCTGTTCTAGCCATGTATTGCTGGCCTGATATAGCTCACCCACCACCACGTCACAATGTACCGCCATATGTCCCATCCCCTCTTTGCTGTGCCGCTTTGTAACGGGCATACCAGTGCAGTTAACGTCTACTTTCACCATTCTTGCTGAATGATACACAGAGACACATGTTAAGGCTTGGTTTCAACATACTTCTTCACTTGGGTTCATGTTCAAGCCATTTCATAATCCATTTGTCCATGTGGTTCGCCTTTTTTTCTTTTTTTTTTTTTAGAATGTTTGCTGATGTATTCAAAATGTGCGTCACATAAAAGTTTGTTATGATAGACTAGTTATTATCTTACACAACAAAATAATGCTTTAGAGTACTTTAGATAAACAGTTTTATAATTCTTGTAATTGCTGCATATGTTCTATAGTTTGGGCAACAATTTGTAATGGAAGATGATTTGCTTATTTTTCGTAAGATGTGCTACTGATGAGACAATGTACACTTTTGTTAGCTGTCTGTGGCAGTTTCACTGACGCGATTGGTTAGATCAATAATGTCTGAAGTCACGCGGTTTTACTTAGCAAATAGTGACTCTGGAGGTGGGGGGGGGGGGGGCAATCTAAGTCCAATACATATTGAAATATTTATTCTATGTCTCAGCCTCCGTTGTGTTGGTGGGGTTTTTTTTTTTTTTGGTAGCATATAACTTAATGTTTATACCAAAAGTTCCTTATATTTACAACATTGATTACGTAAACCAGTAAACAGATCTAGTTGCAAAGTGAGGCAATTCAGGCGGAAATCTCAACAAATTATGGATGTAATTAAAAGCGCACCGCCAAAAAAACCGTAGACAAACGAATCACAAGACAAACGTCCTTTATCTTGTGATTCGTTTGTCTACGTTTTGTTGTTGTTGTTGTTGTTGTTGTTCTTGTTGTTCTTGTTGTTCTTGTTCTTGTTTTTGCGGTGCGCTATTTATTACATATCAAATCAGTAAATATATATGAGGACAACAAGAAGACAATGCCTTTTTTCATCTCTTATGTATAGCTTAGAGATTAACGTCATAACCAGATAGTAATATCTTCACATGGTGGAAGGATGGAAAGATATTCCTACTATTCATCAAATGGCGAATCTTTTGATAGCCTGTGCAAGTCTATCTTCATTTTCTGCCAGCTAATCGATGTTGTCTGCTGAAGCTAAGATTCCTGATGATTTTTCCTCCAATGCTGGCTGTGCTGACATGATCTGCAAGTGCATCAGTCATGACGGCATTCTAGGTACGTGTTGAAAAACTATGAAATATAGACGGCAGCCGCAGCGAAATCCAACTGAAGCATGAAATTACTGTCCATTTGTACTCTTAATTAGTATCGTACTGGTTGCTTTCGAGTACAATCGCTGAGTAGTGACGATTAACTTTTGCTAAACGCTAAGTGTCTTCATTGTGGCCCGGAGCACCTGCCAAACTTTGTCAAATGCATTCTAAACATTTATGGAGAAGCAGTAGGAGTCCGTCTGGTGATGGTGCTTTCCACAAAGGGTACACACTACCTGAGGACAGTCCAAGGCGACAGAAGCGTCAACTACGACGTTTTACACTTCAAAAGGCAGGGATTCATTATCTATGACTGTGTGTGTGTGTGTGTGTGTGTGTGTGTGTGTGTGTGTGTGTGTGTGTGTGTGTGTGTGTGTGTGTGTGTGTGTTGTTGTGTGTGTGTGTGTGTGTGTGTTGTTGTGTGTGTGTGTGTGTGTCTGTGTGTGTCTGTGTGTGTGTGTGTATGTGTGTGTGTGCGTGTGCATGTGTGTGGGCGGAGGGGTGTGTGAGTGTTGATGTATATACAAATATGTGTATATATATATATATATATATATAATATATATATATATATATATATATATATATATATATATATATATATATATATATATAACACAGGCTTTTATGTAACGATTTATAATGTCCTTTTGTAATGTCTTATGTACTTGTGAAATGATGTGGAGCAGAAGAAAAATTTCAGATGGACAATACAGTTGATTGAATTCAATTGAATCTCGAGCATTGTACCCATCAAGGGCAAGGAAACGGTATTTACTGGATGGAGTGGATGTCTGGGCATGCACAACAGACTACACGAATGGGAAAAAAAACACCAGGAAAACAGTCAGAAAGAGTTGGGCAAGACCAGACATCACACTGCACATGCATTGGTCAAAGCCAATGATTCTGATTAGACCCACTGTGCCATCTGACTTGTCAGTTGACTCCAACCCGGTGACAGCCCTGATATGGCCCTTTGCGGTCGGCTGGGCTCTAAACAACATTACCTTACCTTACAGTGCCATCAGAACGGAGGAAGCACATACCTCTAAAGGTTGAGAAGTATGTCAGTCCAGCCAACCGATTGATGGGGAATCAGGTTTCAAAGTCAAAGTCCTGGCGATAGAGTCTGGACGCAAGGAGTTTCAGCTGGTATGTCTGTTTATTGTCTCATGAAACAGGAACTCTGTCCACTTCCGTGCGGTTGGTTTGGTGTGCCATCGGTTCTAACCTCTTTCTATTCCGTGCCACTCCAGTCACAGACATTAGGGCACTAAGTGATCCAGCCTGCACTGGCTGGCATTGGGTACTAAATCAATACTGAACTGGTTCCAGAGTATGTATACAGTTACTAGCACCTGACTTCATGCAAATGAAACAAGGAAACTAAACTGTATACTCACATCAAATGTATCTGTCAAGCACGCGTGCACACGTTCAAAAAAATGAGAGATCGCTATAGGGGAAGTTGAGACAAACTTATGAGAAAAATAACTATTGCGCCGAATGAAAGCGACAAACAAGTGACACGACAAAACACGACACGTTTTAGCTTTCTTTGGTCTTCTTCAGGCAAGACAAACGACAGTCAAGACAATGAAAACGAAGAACGAACAATCATGTGTGTCCTCACGTGGACTCTAAAGTGCAAACAGAGGACGAGCACCATGGAGTGAATTATCAGGCCTTTCTGTCACTACAGTGGATTGCAATTCCACTCCCGTTCTTCCCCCCCCCCCCCCCCCTCCCCACTTCATGAAACGAGTTTCCACCCACCTTGCCCTTCCCAACTCCAAAAAGCCATGACAATATCTCCCTCTCTCTCTCTCCTCTCTCTCTCTCTCTCTCTCTCTCTCTCTCTCTCTCTCTCTCTCTCTCTCTCTCTCTCTCTCTCCTCTCTCTCTCTCTCTCTCTCTCTCTCCTTTTCCCACCCCGTCCTCTAAGACAATTCAATTTCTTCTAAGTCGTCTCCCTCCAGACAGTTTCAGGATTTCACAAGAACATCCATTTCAGTGCCCCCTTCAGACTGCAGCATCAGTCGTTAGTGTGGACTCACAAGGGGAGAGGATGAGGAGGACATGTGTTGAAATTGATCGCATGAAGACTACGTAACATTACAAATATCGCGGAAGGTCTCCACTGGAAGCAATGCAGTCACGTACTTAGGTCTTTCGCCCCCTTTATAGAGCCTTGAACAGTAACGACAACTCTCCGGTCGGCTCCGCTCCGAGCCGTCCTTTCTGTCCCAATCCAGTTAGTTCCCTTTCACCTCAAGTGTGTCTGTGAGTCTGGCTGCACACCAAAAATTCATACGCCAAGGCCTTGCTTAAGAAATCGAGTATTGAGAGACTGGCGGAATTGGATTTTTTGGGGAAATTTTATTGCGTCTGAAAATTGATTCTCTTCCTTTTCTTTCGTATGGCCAACAAAGTACAAGCCGGGTGGTTCTAAGCAGACTGATTAAAACAAAAGATTGGGGCTCTTAGGGGGAGACGATCTGTCGCCAAAACAGGGTCACGGCTGAGAGCGAAAGCCTGAGATGTGACGTCAGCTACGGCGAAGGTCATGCATTTGAAGATTGTGAATGATGTCATCGGTGGAAATATAAAAAAGAAGTGATATGATTGGTGGGGGTTGTTCGTTTGATCTGTTGGTTTAAAACCAAATGCTGGATCACACTTATGCTGGGCGTCAAAACGCTGGACATGGATGACATAGCGGTGAGGTGTAACATTCAAATTGTGGCGTGTGGCCAGTCTCCTCCAGCCGTGTCAGGGTTGCTCCCTCTTCCTTCTCCCTGTTTGCTTCACGTCAGTGCCTGGTGGGAGGTGCTGAACGCTGGCTTTATAATGACGTCACAACCAGTTCCAAGATCGGACTGATGCGCTGTCTGGCCATTCTGATATTGCTCTATGCCTGTGAGACATGGACTCTGACAGCTGAACTTGAGAGAAGCATGCAGCATTAGAGATGAGATGCTTCTGCAAGATCCTTAGCATCTTATTCAATGATCACATTACCAACTTGGAGGTCCAGACCAGAGTAAGGCAAGCCATTGGACCATACGAAGACTGTTGTCCACAGTGAAAAGAAGGGAAATGAGATGGTATGGTCCTGTATCAAGATCAACAGGACTTGCCAGAACCATTCTACAAGGAACAGTGCGAGGAGGCAGAAGGAGAGGAAGACAGAAAAGAGATGGGAGGACACCATCAGTGCATGGGCTGGCCTCCACTCAGCACCTGCCTCAGAGTGTCTGAGAACACGGAGGAGGTAACTGCGGGCGGAATGTGAAACAAACTTCAAAGAAAAGAAAATACCACTCCGTCGGACGAAAGGAACAATCAACTTACAAGACAAAGCACGACGCGTTTCGACCTCTCTGGCCTGCTGCAGGCAAGATAAACAACATTCAGGACCATGAAAACGAAAAACGAGCAATCACTTATCTTCTCGGTTTGGGCGCAAAATGGACGTTGAATGAAAACCAGGCTGCTAGGAAGGAGAGAATGCAAGCTAAAATAATAATATGATGATGATGATAACGATGATGATGGTGATGGTGATGGTGATGATGATGATGATGATGATGATGATGATGATGATGATGATGATGATGATGATGATGATGATGGTGGTGATGGTGATGATGATGATGATGATGATGATGATGATGATGATGATGATGATAACAATTTCAATATTAATGATGATAATGATGACGGTAATAATAATGACAGTAATAGTAATAACAATAATAATAATAGTGATGGTGATGGTGATGATAAAACCATCTTTTTTTTAAATAAGGAAGAGAGGATTACTACCACTTCTAGTAAGAATATGACGATAGTAGTTGTAGTATTATATAGTGGCTATACAGTCGATATGACGATAGTAGTTGTAGTAGTAATAGTGGCTATACAGTCAAAGCGCTTCGTGTTTGGTCTTGTTATTTGTTTGCCCTTTCGTCTAGCGAATTACTATCTTTTTCTGTTAACTTTCTTTTTCATTTTCGGTTGTGCCACCCAATACCTGACCCGGCACAAGTTCATAGGAGCGGTCAGGGGTCACTTCAGAGCGCTCCCGCAGAGTAACATCGGAGACAAAGATGTTTTTGCCAACAGAGACATGTTTGTTTTTGTTCCTTGTTCTGCATCGAAAAGACATAAACAGATTTGCTGCAGAAGGCACTGGAGATATTACGTGCCTTTTGTGCCAAAGGAAGATGTTGATTTATCATTTAAACATGACAATGCTTTGAAGGTCGTAAACACAGTGATTCACTTGAAGGTCGTAAAACACAGGATTCACCTTGCCTGAAGAAGACTAAATAGGTCGAAACGCATCGCGTTTTGCCTTATAATTTGTGTGTGCCTTTCGTTCGACAGTACACCAATTTCTGTTTCAAGTTTGTGTGAGTATCCGCTTGCAGTCACCTCACTTTAAAACTAATGTTGATTCACACTGATTCCACCCTTCGTTGTTTTGTTGTTCGTTTCACGCTATCGATCTTAGGTGTGCACTTGTGGATTAGATTAGTGGTTATTCGTGCTTTGTTTTCATTGTCTTCAATGCTTAAAGAACACCAAAGAGGTCGAAACACGGTACCTTACATTTACATTGTACTTTCTTTGTCTCCTGTGTTCGGAGGAACAAGAATTTTTCTGTCTCCCCCTCTACCCTTACCTTCTCCTTTGTGACAGTTTCTGAATTCACTCTGTTTTAGAATGTCTCCTCGGAAAACTGTGAGGGTGAGGGTTCCATTTGATTTGTATCGATTTAGAATGTCTGCTCGGCAAACTGCGAGGGTTCCATGTGATTTGTATCGATTTAGAATGTATCTTCGGCAACATGTGAGGGTTCCATTGATTTGTATCGATTTAGAATGTTTCCTCGGCAACATGTGAGGGTTACATTTGATTTATGTCGCTTTAGAATGTCTCATCGGCAAACTGCGAGGTTCCATTTGATTTGTATCGATTTAGAATGTCTCCTCGGTAAGCTTTGAGGGTTCCATGTGATTTGTATCGATTTAGAATGTCTCCTCGGCAAAATGTGAGGTGTCCATTTGATTTGTATCGATTTAGAATGTCTCCTCGGAAAACTGAAGGTTCCATTTGATTTCTATCGTTTTAGAATGTCTCCTCGGAAAACTGTGAAGGTTCTATTTGATTTGTATCCCATTTAGAATGTCTCCTTGGAAAAATGTGAGGGTTCCATTTGATTTGTATCGATTTTGAATGTCTCCTTGGAAAAATGTGAGGTTTCCATTTGATTTGTGTCGATTTAGAATGTCTCCTCGGCAACATGTGAGGGTTCCATTTGATTTGTATCGATTTAGAATGTCTCCTCGGCAACATGTGAGGGTTCCATTTGATTTGTATCGATTTCGCCCCCCCCCCCCCTCCCTCACCCCTTGCCCCCACCCCATCTCCTCCTCGTTTCAACTGTATTTGTCTTTTTCACATGGGTCTTAATTAGCCTAATACAACAAATCATTTGTATTCGTATTTCCCCTGATGTTCATATTCTCTCTCTCTCTCTCTCTCTCTCTCTCTCTCTCTCTCTCTCTCTCTCTCTCTCTCTCTCTCTCTCTCTCTCTCTCTCTCTCTCTCTCTCTCTCTCTCTCTCTCTCTCTCTCTCTCAAGCACAGCCAATGTTAGGTAGTAGTACCCAAGGTCTGACCAGCTAATACCTAGGTCAGACAACTGCTAAGTCGCAGCCACGAGACCCTCTTATTAAATTCTCTCATCGTGGTCGTTGATACATTTATCCAATTTTATATCATGCGTAGTGTGGTTTCGAAACTTAGCGGATGTGGTGTAGTGTAGTCCGCACGCAGTGACTCCTCCTTGATAAAATTGAAACTCAAACTGAAACTCTCTCTCTCTCTCTCTCCTCTCTCTCTCTCTCTCTCTCTCTCTCTCTCTCTCTCTCTCTCTCTCTCTCTCTCTCTCTCTCTCTCTCCATCCTACCACCCAGCACTTTAACCGTCCTTACTTCGATTCCTCTTCCTCCATTTACTTCAAAATCTATAGTGGAAAAGAACAATAAAACCCCAGCAGTCCTACGCCAGGACGATTGGACCAGAAAAATGACCGTCTAGAATGACAGTCAGTCCGCATTCCTCACGTGATGAGAACCCCCCGGACGTGACTTCATGAGTCCTTTAACGTTCCATAACCCATGCTGAAATGCAAGAACCTGATTATCGTCCCTGGTACTCTAGCCTCGTTCCATTCCATTACCGCTCTTTTCATCATTGATCTACCATGACTCGCGACTCATGTACATCCCGTCCCTTCCCCACCCCCTTCTTCCACCCCCAGCAACCCCACCACCACCACCACCACCTCACAGACACTCACGCTCATAACGTTGCGTTTATGGGTGCAATGAAAAAAGAGGTGGGCGTATTTCAGGGCTTTTTTTTTATCAGAATTACATAGAAAGTTTTGTGCAGTTTTGCATCGTCGTTTCCGTGGGAAAGACAATTATAGAATGGGTTTGACGCCACGTTTGAGTTCCTAATGAAGTTCGTAACGTTTGCCGAAAGCGAACATAATCAAAAACGACGCAAAACAACAAACAATATGTTCGTGTGGGTCTGTAGCCTGCTTGATTATCTGAGAGCATTTGCTGTAATACTCGAGCACCCTATTGTCAGACCATTTATATTTTCTTGAAATGGGTGTGGGTTGGGTGGGGATCAGTCGTTTTATTTCCTTTTTGTACTCCCAGTTCTTATAGAACAGGCAGTATAGAAATAAGAAAAATATAGAAATGGGAACGAAGAAATGCTGTCTGTCCGTCTGTGGTCAAAATGTGTTCCACACGCTCCAGACAAAACTACTGGACCGAACTTTCTGAAAATTTGTAGGTATGTTCATTATGGGTCCCGAATGATACCCGATGTTTTATTTTACTGTTATATCCGTTACTGACGGCTATAGCGGCCCATACGGTTTTCTTCTTTATGGAATATCTCAGAAAGTACTTGGCCGATCTTTCTAAAAAAAAATATAGGCATGTTCATTATGGGTCACGGATGATGCTCGATGTTTTATTTTACCGTTATATCCGTTCCCAATGGCTATAACGGCCCATAATGGTTTTTCTTCTTTATGGAATATTTCAGAAAGCACTTGGCCGATCTTTCTAAACATTTGTAGGTATGACTATGGGTCACGGATGATGCCTGATGTTTTATTTTACTGTTTTATCCGTTACTAACGGCTATAGCGGCCCATAACGGTTTTTCTTCTGTATGGAATATCCTCGAAAGTACTTGGCCGATCTGTCTGAAAATTTGTAGATATGTTCATTATGAGTCATGGATGATGCCCGATGTTTTGGCTGTAACAGCCCATAATGGTTTTCTTCTTTATGGAATATCTCAGAATGTACTTGGCTGATATTTCTGAACATTTGTAGGTGTGTTCGGTATGGGTCACAGATGATGGACGATGTTTACCAGAATAGCCGTTACTAACGGCTATAACGGCCCAAAACGGTTTTTCTTCTT
>CM031613.1:29368514-29376014 GCA_018398815.1 Conus ventricosus
ATGCACATTTATCAAAAAGGACTCAGACGGGGGCTGTAAAGAAAACGATAATCATAATCATAATGCACATTTATTAAAAAGGACTCAGACGGGGGCTGTAAAGAAAACGATGATCATAATCATAATGCACATTTATTAAAAAGGACTCAGACGGGGGCTGTAAAGAAAACGATGATCATAATCATAATGCACATTTATTAAAAAGGACTCAGACGGGGCTGTAAAGAAAACGATGATCATAATCATAATGCACATTTATTAAAAAGGATTCAGACGGGGGCTGTAAAGAAAACGATGATCATAATCATAATGCACATTTATTAAAAAGGACTCAGACGGGGCTGTAAAGAAAACGATAATCATAATCATAATGCACATTTATTAAAAAGGATTCAGACGGGGGCTGTAAAGAAAACGATAATCATAATCATAATGCACATTTATTAAAAAGGACTCAGACGGGGGCTGTAAAGAAAACGATATCATAATCATAATGCACATTTATTAAAAAGGACTCAGACGGGGGCTGTAAAGAAAACGATAATCATAATCATAATGCACATTTATTAAAAAGACTCAGACGGGGGCTGTAAAGAAAACGATAATCATAATCATAATGCACATTTATTAAAAAGGACTCAGACGGGGGCTGTAAAGAAAACGATAATCATAATCATAATGCACATTTATCAAAAAGGACTCAGACGGGGGCTGTAAAGAAAACGATGATCATAATCATAATGCACATTTATAAAAAGGACTCAGACGGGGGCTGTAAAGAAAACGATAATCATAATCATAATGCACATTTATTAAAAAGGACTCAGACGGGGGCTGTAAAGAAAACGATGATCATAATCATAATGCACATTTATTAAAAAGGACTCAGACGGGGGCTGTAAAGAAAACGATGATCATAATCATAATGCACATTTATTAAAAAGGACTCAGACGGGGGCTGTAAAGAAAACGATGATCATAATCATAATGCACATTTATCAAAAAGGACTCAGACGGGGCTGTAAAGAACACGATGATCATAATCATAATGCACATTTATCAAAAAGGACTCAGACGGGGGCTGTAAAGAAAACGATGATCATAATCATAATGCACATTTATCAAAAAGGACTCAGACGGGGGCTGTAAAGAAAACGATAATCATAATCATAATGCACATTTATTAAAAAGGACTCAGACGGGGCTGTAAAGAAAACGATGATCATAATCATAATGCACATTTATTTAAAAAGACTCAGACGGGGGCTGTAAAGAAAACGATGATCATAATCATAATGCACATTTATTAAAAAGGACTCAGACGGGCTGTAAAGAAAACGATGATCATAATCATAATGCACATTTATTAAAAGGATTCAGACGGGGCTGTAAAGAAAACGATAATCATAATCATAATGCACATTTATCAAAAAGACTCAGACGGGGCTGTAAAGAAAACGATGATCATAATCAAATGCACATTTATTCAAAAGGACTCAGACGGGGCTGTAAAGAAAACGATAATCATAATCATAATGCACATTTATTAAAAAGGATCAGACGGGGCTGTAAGAAAAGATATCAATCTATGCAAATTGACTCGAGGGTTAAAGAAAACGATAATCATAATCATAATGCCTTTATTAAAGACTCAGCGGGGGCTGTAAAGAAAACGATAATCATAATCATAATGCACATTATCAAAAAGACTCAGACGGGGCTGTGCTCTTGCAGCCCGCTTTTCTGTCTGCTGTGTTCTTGATGCCTGCATCAGGAGTGGCGCCTTGGTTCCTCTTCAATGCTGGAGGAGTTCCGCACATACTGCTCTGTGTTCTTGATGCCTGCATCAGGAGTGGCGCCTTGGTTCCTCTTCAATGCTGGAGGAGTTCCGCACATACTATCTTTGGTTCTTGATGCCTGCATCAGAGTGGCGCCTTGGTTCCTCTTCAATGCTGGAGGAGTTCCGCACATACTCTCTCTGTGTTCTTGATGCCTGCATCAGGAGTGGCGCCTTGGTTCCTCTTCAATGCTGGAGGAGTTCCGCACATACTATCTCTGTGTTCTTGAGCCTGCATCAGGAGTGGCGCCTTGGTTCCTCTTCAATGCTGGAGGAGTTCCGCACATACTCTCTCTGTGTTCTTGATGCCTGCATCAGGAGTGGCGCCTTGGTTCCTCTTCAATGCTGGAGGAGTTCCGCACATACTATCTCTGTGTTCTTGATGCCTGCATCAGGAGTGGCGCCTTGGTTCCTCTTCAATGCTGGAGGAGTTCCGCACATACTCTCTCTGTGTTCTTGACGCCTGCATCAGGAGTGGCGCCTTGGTTCCTCTTCAATGCTGGAGGAGTTCCGCACATACTCTCTCTGTGTTCTTGACGCCTGCATCAGGAGTGGCGCCTTGGTTCCTCTTCAATCTGGAGGAGTTCCACACATACCATCTCTGCGTTCTTGATGCCTGCATCAGGAGTGGCGCCTTGGTTCCTCTTCAATTCTGGAGGAGTTCCGCACATACTCTCTCTGTGTTCTTGACGCCTGCATCAGGAGTGGCGCCTTGGTTCCTCTTCAATGCTGGAGGAGTTCCACACATACCATCTCTGCGTTCTTGATGCCTGCATCAGGAGTGGCGCCTTGGTTCCTCTTCAATTCTGGAGGAGTTCCGCACATACTCTCTCTGTGTCTTGACGCCTGCATCAGGAGTGGCGCTTGGTTCCTCTTCAATTCTGGAGGAGTTCCGCACATACTCTCTCTGTGTTCTTGAGCCTGCATCAGGAGTGGCGCGTTGGTTCCTCTTCAATTCTGGAGGAGTTCCGCACATACTCTCTGCTGTTCTTGATGCCTGCATCAGGAGTGGCGCCTTGGTTCCTCTTCAATTCTGGAGGAGTTCCGCACATACTCTCTCTGTGTTCTTGATGCCTGCATCAGGAGTGGCGCCTTGGTTTCCTCTTCATCTGAGGAGTTCCGCACATACTCTCTCTGTGTTCTTGATGCCTGCATCAGAGTGGCGCCTTGTTCCTCTTCAATTCTGGAGGAGTTCCGCACATACTCTCTCTGTGTTCTTGATGCGGCATCAGAGTGGCGCCTTGATTCCTCTTCAATGCTGGAGGAGTTCCGAACATACTCTCTCTGTGTGCTTGATGCCGCATCAGGAGTGGTGCTTTGTTCCTCTTCAATGCTGAGGAGTTCCGCACATACTCTCTCTGTGTGCTTGATCCTGCATCAGATGGCGCCTTGGTCCTCTCTCTTCAATGCGGAGAGTTCCACACATACTCTCTGCGTTCATGACGCCTGCACAGAGGTGCCTTGGTCTCTTCGATTCTGGAGGATTCCGCACATACCCTCTCTCTCTCTCTCTCTCTCCTCTCTCCTCTCTCTCTCTCCTCTCTCTCTCTCTCTCCTCTCTCTCCTCTCTCTCTCTCTCTCTCTCTCTCTCTTCCTCTCTCTCTCTCTCTCTGTTGTCCTTTTACAATAGCGAAGAGAAAAGTTCATGGTAAAAAGTTCTCTCATAAATGGTTTCATGTATCTCTCTTGTGGCCTCACGAACATAATACAGTCAGAAAATATCACTATGATTTACCAAGCGTTTAAGCGCAGCAGATTGCTATAACTTACCAAAGAGGGCCTTGGCCTGATGGAATAAAGATTTTATTCCCCCCCCCATCTCTCTCTCTTTCTCTCTCTCTCACCTCTCATCTCTCTCTCCTCTGTCTCTCCTCTCTCTCTCCTCTCTCTCTTCTCTCTCTTCTCTCTCTCTCCTCTCTTCCCTCTCTCCTGCACGTCCAGTTGCCTTTGGGGACTTACCATTACGATGCGGATTCATGGAGGTGTGGTGAATGGGAGAGCGCAAGGTATGTATTCTGAGTGGTCTGGAGAAGACGAAACTGACTGTGATCTTCAACCTCAGAGGTCCGCCGTCAGTGGAATCTGACACTGTGATCTTCAGCCTCAGAGGTCCGCCGTCAGTGGGATCTGACACTGTGACTTCAACCTCAGAGGTCCTCAGAGGTCCGCTGTCAGTGGATTGACACTGTGACTTAAACCTCAAGGTCCGCCGTCAGTGGGATCTGTCACTGTGATCTTCAACCTCAGATTCCTCAGAGGTCCGCCGTCAGTGGGATATGTCACTGTGATCTTCAACCCAGAGGTCCTCAAGGTCCGCCGTCACTGGGATCTGACACTGTGATCTTCACTTCAGAGGTCCGCCGTCAGTGGATCTTACACTGTGATTTCAACCTCAGAGGTCCGCCGTCAGTGGGATCTTACACTCGGTTCAACTTTAGAAAGGATCTCGATGGCCTCCTTGAGAATGAAAGTTGAAAAAAAGACTTGCGTGGACTACTGAAAAAAAAGGAATGTTCTAAATGAATACGCAGTACAGGACTCCGCTCCAAAGAGACTGGTCTTCGAACAAGAGGATCTGTGAAGTTCTTTTTTGGCCAGCAGGATGCTAGATGTGTGGCCAAAATGTTTGTCTTTGACTGTGAAGGAATCCTGCCTTTGGATTTTGTAAGTTACCCCCCCCCCCCCTCCCCCCAGAGGGGGAGAATTTCGGGCATTGAAGAGCTTTGAGCTTTGAAACATAAATTCTTTTCTTTTCCTTTGGAATCCCTTCGGTTTTTGGTTTTGTTGTGTTGTTGTCGTTGTTGTTGTTTTGGGGTATTTTGGTGGTGTTTTTTTTTTTTTTTTTTTTTTTTTGGGGGGGGGGGTATTTTAGCTTTTTGGTGATTTACAAATGCATTCTATTGAACAAACAAGATGGGTAACTCTTGTTCTTACGATGAAATGATTAAAGGCCCACAACACCAAGCGAATGCCGCTTACGACACCAAATCACCTCGCACAAACGACAACACAGAGCACACAGAACAGACAAGGAGACATCCCTGAAATGTATTCTGTAAATTACATTGTATAATGCATAGTAATTTGAGAAATGGCTTAGAGATCCCCCCTCCCCCACCCCCACCCCCCACCCACCCTCTCCCCTACCTCCTGTGCATTGTACGTTTTATCCCAGTGGTTGTGAAGCTTTTGGGACCTGTTTTTAATCCCACTTTTTGTCACAATCCGTCGTCCAAAGACAAGATGAATGAGTGATTGTGTGTGTGTGTGTGTGTGTGTGTGTGTGTGTGTGTGTGTGTGCGTGCGTGCGTGCGTGCGTGCGTGCGTGCGTGCGTGCGTGGTGTGTGTGTGTGTGGTGTGTGTGTGTGTGTGTGTGTGTGTGTGTGTGCGTTCACATTTTGACTGCATGCACGTGCACATGCATGTATGCATGTATGTACATCTTTGTGTGTATTTCTGTGGAGATTCTCACATGAGTAATTGCGCGTACACAAATGTCGTTCTATGTGTCCACACGTGTGTGTGTGTGTGTGTGTGTGTGTGTGTGTGTGTGTGTGTGTGTGTGTGTGTGGTGTGTGTGTGTGTGTGTGTGTGTGTGTGCGCGCGCGGTGTGTGGGTGGTGTGTGTGTGTGTGTGTGTGTGGTGAGATAGAGAGAGAGAGAAAATGAGACAGACACAAAGACTGACAGGCAAAAGGGCAAGCAGACAGACGGACAGACAGAGTGATAATCACACACACACACACACACACACACACACACACACGCACACGCACACACACACACACACACACACACACATACAGGTAATCAAACAGACACAGAAATGTTTAAACGCCACAACTCTCATAGATTTCTTTTGCAGTTGAAACGAACACTAAGTGTCACAGAACTCGAGAAAGTCAGATGCAGCCTCTCTCCTTCTCCCTGAACTACATCAAGACCCCATTTACTGCTGGTAGGACACAGGGTTTTTTTTACCACCCACAGAAAATCCCGACCTCACTTGTGGTTCAAATGTTACGACCCTGGGCCTCGCTGGTGAATGATCTTCCCACTGGTAGGCCCCAACTCCCCCATCCCCCCCCCCCACCCCCACCCCAATGATCTTCCAACTGGGCCCCAACTCCCCCCCCCCCCACACACACACCCCACCCCCTTTACACAAATGAAGAGACAGAGCTAATCCTCAGAAGTCAGAGAAATAAAAGAAGCGAGTGCCGGCTCTTTGTCTGATCCCAACTTTCCTTGCAAGATAAAAGGGGAGATCGGTGGTTTGACGGTCTGTGGACTTAGTACTGAGGGAGATGGGGTGGGGAGGGGGGGTGGGGTGGAGGGGGGGTTCCTCTTCACTGTCAACCCCCCCCCTCCTCCACACCTACCCACACCTCGCCGATGTCGTCCTCTCATCCCTTCCTCTCCCTTAACCCCCCCCCCCACTCCACCCCATCCCCATTCCCCTTCCACCCCCTCTAGCGGACGCGTTCACATAATAAGCTACACACAAAAGTTAAGGATCACTTTCACAAACATTCATAACTGTCACAATAAGAAAGTCAATCCGTTGAAGTTTGGCCAACATTTAATTCCATTCTTTAGTGATAACGATACACAATTGCCTTCAATCTCGAGCAATCGTTTGGTGTGTACATTTGATTAAAGTGGGTACGTATCCAAATTTGATTTCCCAAAGTCATTGAAATCACAAGACAGGGCATACGATGCTCCCAAAAGCTCAGTAAGCGTGTAACCACCATGGCTGTTCTGGCACTCGACGCAGCGAGTCCTCATCGAGTTGACCAGGTTAGTGAAGATCCTCTGTGGAAGCGCCTGCTACTCAGCCTGCAGCATCTGGTAGAGGTGTTGGGCATCCCTGGGAGGGGGTGGCTCCTCACTTTGCGATCCAGCTCATCCCAGAGGTTCTCAATCGGGTTGAGATGGGGACTGCATGCTGGCCACTCCATTCTGTTGACTCCAGACTGCTGCAGGAAGTCGTTGACCACCCTTGCCCTGTGGGGGCGAGCGTTGTCATCCTGGTAGACAGCCCTCGGTCCCATCTGCTGCAGTGTAGGCACAGCCAGTGGTCGAAGGATCTCATCCCGGTATCGGATGCCAGTCAGGTTACCCTGTACATGATACAAGGGTGTTCTGTGGTGAAGGCTGAAGGCCCCCCAGACCATTACAGAACCTCCACCAAGGCCACCTTTTCTTGGACAGTGGCGTCAATAAAGCGTTGCCCTGGGCGCCTCCAGACCCTCAGTCGGCCGTCGTGTGGTGAAGGGTGAAGCGTGATTCATCACTGAACAGGACCTGGGACCATTGCTGACGTGTCCACCTCACGTGACGTGCGCAGAAGGCGCGGCGTGCTGCCCTATGGGCTGGAGTTAAGCGTGGCCGTACTGCTGGGCGACGAGGACGGAGATTAAACCCAAGTAGGCGGTTCCGTAGGGTCTGCTGGCTGATGTTGATGTTAGTAGCCACCCTGAACTGCCTTTGAATGATGCTGGAAGAGGCTGTTCTTGTCTGCAGGGCTTGTCGTTCAATGAGACGATCGTCACGTGGGGTTGTCTTCTTCGGTCGACCAGATCTGCGTCTTTCATGGACAATCCCAGTGGCTGTGAAGCATTGAATCAGTCAGACAATGACCGAGATGGACACATGAAG
>CM031613.1:29381014-29392048 GCA_018398815.1 Conus ventricosus
ACTGTATTTTTCTGTTTGTTCAATTCCTTAAACCATTGGATAACTTCATAACTATTTTTCCAGAGTTTGTATTCAGTGTTTGTTTTTATGTCCTCTATTGCTTTTTCCATATATATTATATATATTGAATTATAAACAAAGCTTGCTCTTAATGTCTTAGATTGAAGAAATATGGGAGATACGCATTATATCTGCAGTGGTAGATGATTCTGCCTAACTAACAGTATGTGCTTGAGTGGGTGAATGGGGAAAAATAAAATAAATGCTTCTCAAAATGAGCCTTCAGCAAGCTTATATTCTCCAAGGGGGGAGAGAGAAATAAACACTTGGTGATATTCTCTGTCGGTATATAACCAGGAGTTATATGTTAGTGAGTTTCCCTCCCTATTGGAGGATGTCTCCCCCCTTGGAGAATATAAGCTTGCTGAAGGCTCATTTGAGAAGCATTTATTTTATTTTCCCCATTCACCCACTCAAGCACATACTGTTAGTTAGGCAGAATCATCTACCACTGCAGATATGAATGCGTATCTCCCCTATTTCTTCAACTAAAGACATAAGAGCAAGCTTTGTTTATAATTCAATATTTCTTGCAGTCATTGCAACACCAAGCTGCTCTGTAAGTTGCTGGAACGGTGCTCGGTATTTATCCTTGGAATTTATTAGTTTGTTTTTATTTATGTCCCTTGCGGATTCATTCCAAGAACTGGCCCTCAGCACTTGTGTCTAAGAGGATATCTTTTATATTTTCTACTTTTCACAAGAAAATGTAGCTTGTCTTGCTCTTTCATGATTTTATTTTGCTTCTTAGATGGCACCTTTGGTTGGTTTTATTGAAAAACTCAACAAACATACTACGGTATTGCACACCAGCCTTTCTGGGATTGCATTCTTCTTAAAACTGAAAAGGCAGAGGAGTCAACTTACTACTTTTCCGCGGTCACTGAGGAGAAACCAACCAGGTTTCGAAATACCGGCATATGACCAGGAGTTATATGTTAGTGAGTTTCCCTCCCTATTGGAGGATGTCTCCCCCCTTGGAGAATATAAGCTTGCTGAAGGCTCATTTTGAGAAGCATTTATTTATTTTTCCCCATATCACCAACTCAAGCACATACTGTTAGTTAGCAGAATCATCTACCACTGCAGATATGAATGCGTATCCTCCCCTATTTCTTACATTCTAAGACATAAGAGCAAGCTTTGTTTATAATTCAATATTTCTTGCTGTCATTGCAACACCAAGCAGCTCTGTAAGTTGCTGGAACGGTGCTCGGTATTTATCCTTGGAATTTATTAGTTTGTTATATCCTTGGAATTTATTAGTCTGGTAAAAACGTGGGCTCAATGTTTTGATGTGACAAGGAACACAATGACGTCATCAATTGACGTAAAACTAATCGAAAAGACATAATGACGTTGCGTTTGTTTACAAACGAAGAACTCCTGCTGAGGAAGGCTTAAGTAGCCGAAATATTTTGGATAACAGCAGATTTGTTGTTTATCTCTGTTTCATTATATATATATAAAATATATATATAATATATATATATATATATATATAATATATATATATATGGCTTTACTGTTTATGTATACACACACACACACGTATATATATATCTATATTACACCACACACACACACACACGCACGCACACGGACACACACGCGCGCGTACACACACACACACGTGCGCGCAGAGAGAGAGAGAGAATATGAGACTCAAGCGAGAGACAGGCACAGACATTCAAACACACACACACACACGTGTGCGCGGAGAGAGAATATGAGACTCAAGCGAGAGACAGGCACAGACATTCACGCACATACACACGCGCGCGCACACACACACACACACACACACACACACACAACACACACACACCACACACACACACACACACACGTGTGCACACATAACGGACACACGCAGGCACACTCACACACACACACAACACACACACACACACACAACCACACACACACACACACACCACATGTGCGCGCCGAGAGAGAGAGAGAGAGACACACACACACACACACACAACACACACACGCTAGCATGCACACACACCCCACCCCCCACCCACCACCGCACGCACGCACACACGCACGCACAACACCACACACACACACACACACACACACCACACAAAACACACACACAACACACACCACACACACACACACCACACATGCGCGCGCGCGCGCACTCGTGCGCTCACACGGAATGGAAATGCAGCGACTGATTTTACAACTAATCGCCCACAAAACAGTCACTCCCAAACAACCAAACTTTACAAGAGGACACTAACCCCCCCGGTCAGTAGCGGGCCATTCACTCACAATAATCCACATTTCTACTACTAGTACCAGCCAAAAAAATTTCACTCTCTCGAACCAAAACATTTCAATCAAGGATTATCCACCTCTTCGTTAATCCGACACGGTCGACGCCAAGCGATCAGACCTCATGCTATAATCCCTTGCAGGTTTAGCTTTCTGTTCAGCTTAATGGCACTGACCAAGATGCAGGTTGAGGAGGGGAGGGCCATGTAATACGTTATAAACAGTATTAACATAGTATGAAACTGCAGTTCCTGCCAACACGGATTTAGGGAACGCACGCTGCAGCCATTCGGAGCGATTGTCGTCGCGGTGACTGGCTCGGTTTGGGTGAAAGAGCAACAATGGCTGAAGAGTGTGGTCAGAAACAGCGCTGTGTGTGTGTATGTGTGAGGCGTGCCTTAACAATACGAAGAGGTTATTGGTCGGTCAGATCTTTGTTTGATTATTTTAGCCTGGGCACATAGGAAAGTCGATTTCCGATTCGGGCCACGACGTCTGTCTGTTTGTATGTACGTATTCCTTCTGTTCAGATCTGAAAGATGGTCTGTGGTATTATTGGTTTTGGTTTTGTTTGTTGAGGTGACTTTTTATTTCCTTATGATGCTGAACAATTAAGTAGTGGGGGGAAATAAGTGCAGGCTAACAATTTTCCGTCATTATACAAAGTAGTATGACTTGGCAAAGAGTTCAAACAACCAACAACACAACAATTTAAGATAAGAAAATAGGAACATGGGAAAATTAAGAAAATTATTATAGATATGAAATCCCCTTCACTAGCGCAAGAGGGAACCATAGTAACCATCCGAAGGCAGGGGTCTATTGGGACTTGCCTGCTCCAACGGCCTTTTCGTCCCTGGATCGGAGCTCACAGGGGAGACACCGGCTGATTGTGTCTGTGCTCTTGGCGTCAAAATTGAGGGACACACCATAGTCGGTAATTCTGTGGGTGTTCTCTCACCAGGGGTTAAAAAAAAGATCCCCCCCCCCCCCCCCCCCCCACCCCCCCAAAAAAAAAAAAAAAAAAACCCAAAGCAGCCAGGGAAGGTATTAAATGAAATTAAACGATCGACCAAGCTATAATCAGTTCTTATCGTTGCCTTGCCAGAGTGTGCTGCTCTCTCGTTCCTTTAACTCCCAGCATGTCCAGGGCACTACATCCATATGAGCTTCCCAATGGAAGGCTGCGCATTAGTTCCTTCCAAGCAGGGCTTCATTCCACTTTTTCACATTGCAGTAAGATTCATCGAGTGAGGACCAGTAGTCCTGGCTTGTTGAGTTTGAAAGTGGTCTGTGGATGTAAGGCAGTGGAGGCTTGTGTCACTGCTTCTATCTCCAAATGTTAGACTTGCAGTTGTGTAACTGTGTGCTGTTTAACCACAGCTGACTTCATTCTCACCAGTTGTGTTTATAAATATAGGCAAAAACGGAGAGGTCGAGGGGGGATTTCTAGAACAAAATGGATGATTTAGTAATAAAAACTGGTTATGATTATTAGTGTTAATGTAGAAGGCGAGAAAGAGAACGATGAAGAAGTAAGCTGTTGTAGTAATAAAAAAACCTGGTTATGATTAAATGCTGTAATGAAGAAGGCGAGAACGAGAAAGTGCATGCTGTTGTAGTAATATAAAAACCTGGTTATGAGTACTATAGCTGTAATGGAGTAGGCGAGGGCGATGAAAGATGTACGTGTTGATGTTCCATGTGTTGTTCTTCTTCCTTGTTACTGCAGAAAAGAAGAGGAAAGGGACAAAAAAAGATGGGAAGAACGACAGGAACCAATAATTCGACAATGGGGTAGAAGGATTACGACAAACGACCCAGATTGATGACGATGCGATTGATGAATTTCCCAGTAAAATGTATCATCCAAGAGAACGAAAGAAGGAAAAGATACAACCGCCTGGTAGGTTTAAACATACACACATGAGGGGCTCATACAAATGAAAACAACACGATGTACCACACGACCTAGGGAGAGCGCCCATTCTGTCAACGTCGAACAGCCTTTTCTCACTACATCTGGGTTGTTAAACCAGATCGCATCAAATATTCCATTGCATAAACATGAATACGTATATTAAGCCCATGTTGTTTTTCTTTTACATTGGACTCCCTTGCTTCTTCTTTTCAGATTTCTAGGGTGCAAAAATGTCTCCTGTCATGGGAAACGAAAGTTTCACAAAACAAAAGAAAAGGATCTGACCTTTTTTTTTTCTGGATCCAAACCTAAACAGTTTTGTTCCTTGGGTCGATACTGCGTCTTTCACAGGTTTGATTAAAATCAGATCCGTAGTTTTTGTGTAGTCTCGATGACAGGCCTCACAAACGCACACACGTTCGGTGGAACAAACAAACAAACAAAAAACAAAACAAACAAAGCAAAACAAAAAAGCCCTCAGGTTACAGAGATAAGCACTGAAACGAAGAAAACGATTGTCGAAGAGATTTTATTAATTGACCAGTGAAGGAATTTATACTGGTTAATATCTTCTTCTTCTACTTTTCTTTTTTCTTCCTTTTCTTCTTCTTCTTCTTCTTCTTCTTCTTCTTCATTTCTTTTCTTTTTCTTTCCTTGGCAGGCAATAGGATGGAGAAGCGTGAGTAGACAGAGAAGGAATTCTACAAACTCATTCATTCTCAATAATGGCGCGCAGGCGCGTGACGCGAGAGAGAGAGGAGAGAGAGTGAGAGAGGACGAGGAGAGAGGAGAGAGAGATGAGAGAGAGAGAGAGAGAGAGAGAGAGAGAGGGAGGAGGGAGGGAGGAGAGAGAGGGGGAAGAAGAGGAGAGAGAGAGAGAGAGAGACCGAGTAGAGAGAGAGGATGCGAGACACGAGATGGAGGAGAGAGAGAGAGAGAGAAGGAGAGAAGGAAATGAAATGAAAATGAAACAAAACAAAATCTTATTTTACCAATGCAATGAGATATGGCAATATTAATGCTTTTTTTTTCACCCAAGAGAGGAGAGAGAGAGAGAGAGAGAGAGGGAGGGAGGGGAGAGAGAGAGAGAGAGAGAGAGGAGAGAGGAGCGGAGAGAGAGAGAGAGAGAGAAGAGAGAGAGAGAGAGAGAGGGAGAGAGAGAGGTGAGAGAGAGGAGAGAGAGAGAGATATTAAGTGTCGCAGAGCAGAAAGATTTTAGGCATGGCTTGAACCGTTTCTGCAGCCTGACCACTGGCCCCTATGACCTGTCGGGAAAAAAGTTTAGTGGTCAAGCGAGAAGGTCAAAGTGGTCGACAGAGTGACTGTGCTGATTATTCCTGGAATAGTTTGTGATGATGAGGACTGCCATGGAGAGAGTGGTGAATCCGCGGTGATGTTAGTTGCCCATGTTAGCCGCTGGTACGTTTAAATTCTCTGTCTGTCTGTCTGTCTGGTCTTGCATGTCTGTCTGTATGTCTCTCTCTCTCTCTCTCTTCTCTCTCTTCTCTTCTCTCTCTCGCTCTCTCTCTTCTCTCTCTCTGTATGTATGTGTGCATATGTATCAGTGTGTGTGTGCGTGTGTGTGTGTGTGTGATGTGTTGTGTGTGTGTGAGTGTGTGTGTAGTGTGTGTGTGTGTGTGTGTGTGTTTCTTTGTTTTTGTTTCTCTCTCTCTCTCTTTCCTCTCTCTCTCTCCTCTCTTCTCTCTCTCTCTCTCTCACTCTCTCCTTCCTCTCTCTCTCTCTCTCTCTCTCTCTCTCTCTCTCTCTCTCTGTGTGTGTGTGTGTGTGTGTGTGTGTGTGTGTGTGTGTGCTTTTCCAAAGTTAAAAGCCAGATAGTTAAAAGTCATTTATTTGATTAGTCGGTTATTTAGTAAATAAACGTATTACTCTGTACATAAATTTCGTTGTTGTTTGGTCAGTTACGTGGTAATTTAGTTGTGTCGTTTGTTCGCTCGTTCTCTTTTTCTTCAATTTTTCAAAGCCTCTTCTGTCTGTCTGTCTGTCTGTCTGTCTGTCTTCTCTCTCTCTCTCTCTCTCTCTCTCTCTCTCTCTCTCTCCTCTCTCTCTCTCTCTGTCTCTCTCTCTCTCTCTCCTCCATGCGTGTGTATGTGTGTGTGTGTGCGTGTGTGCGTGCGTGCGTGCGTGCGTGCGTGCGTCTGTCTGTCTGTCTGTCTTCTGTCTATCTGTGTCTGTCTCTGTGTATCTCTGCGTTTGTGCGCGTGCATGTGTGCGTGTGCGCATGTGAGCCTAATCTACTCGTGGCTGTTATTACCATCAAACGTTGCAAGAACAATCGGCAAGTGTTGAAAAGGCCGGACAAGTACATTAGGGGAAGTAACCCCTACCGGATAAAATAAAGACTGTCTAACGTTAGTTGCCTCCCATGACCTGTACCAGCGGTTACTGTGAACGGCTTGGCAAACGAAATGAAAGGAGAAAGCCACGTCCAGGGGTTTAGTTGTCTCTCTTTCATTTTTTGCTTGTTTGTTTGTTTCTTTAAGTTGTAGGGGGTTGTTTTGTTTTGCTTTGCTTTGATTTACTTTGTTTTGATTGTCCAAGGTAGTAAGGTAGTTGAATCCTTTTTGTTTGTTTGTTGTTGTTGTTTGTTTGTTGTTTGTTTGTCTATTGTTATTGTTGTTGTTCTTGTTCTTCTTCTTCTTCTTTTCCCTTGTTCTGCTTTCTTTTTAAGGCATAGAAATGGTCTCCCTTCAACCAGGAATGTTTAGTTCTCTTAAACGCGATCTATTTATAGCGGCCTACCATTTCTTTGGCATTTTCATGCTGAAATATCATTGTTTGTTAGTCTTTGATGAAATTCCTTTCTCTTCATTTTTAAAGGAAGACCACATCTGTTACAACATCGGACTAATTTCACCTGATGTCACACACACACACACACACACACACACACACACACACACACACACACACACACACAACACACACACACACTTGCGCGCGCGCACTCACGCACCCATGCACGCACACGCACGTACGCAAAACACATACACACGCGTGCACACACACACACACACACACACACACACACACACACCACACACACACACACACACCAACCACTGAGAGAGAGAGAGAGAGAGAGAGAGAGAGAGAGAGAGAGAGAGAGAGAGAGAGAGAGAGAGAGAGAGGATGGTGGTGTGTGTGTGTGTTCTATTGCTGCTGTATATGATTTTCTCAATACCCTGACCGTTGCTGGATCCAGCTTCCCGTTGCATTCTTCAATATTCACCGATCCTCCTGTTACAGTGACCAGTTTCTCCCTTACTTCTCACAGTTTCCGTACGAATTTACGCGCCCTGTTATCCCACACATCTACAAGATATTGCGTGTGATCCATGGCTTTTGTTTTGCTTCTTTAGTTTGTGTGTTTGTTTTCATTGGGTTATTCCCAGGACATCTGTCTGTTTCTTCTCTTCGGTCATCATTTCATTCCAGTTGTGAGGGCTCCTAGTTTCTCTTTATTTTTTTTTTCTTTTTTTTTTTTTTTTTTTTTTTTTTTTTAACCGAGTAATCAGAGTTTACATGTGCGATAAAAGAGGGCAGTGCGCTGGAGCTTTCAATACAAGATTTGCACAATGTCAATTATACACATGATAAATATACAATTTTAACTTGACAAAAAGAAAAATGGGAATAATAATAATAATAATAATAATAATAATAATAATAATAATAATAATATCAATAATTATGAATAATAATATAATATTAATAATGATATATAATAAAATATAATATTAATAATGATAATAATAAAACAACAACAACAACAACACAAAAAACCACAAAATAACACAATAAATAAGTATTGATGTTTGATTAAAAAATAATATAATAATAACAATATAATACATAATAATAATAATAATAATAACATGAATGATGATGATGCTAACAAGAATAACAGCAGCAACCCAATAACAATAATGGCACCAATAAGAAATGAACGCAAATGTCGAAGAATCATGATAGCTTCAAACTCTTCTTCATGCAGACGGACACAACCGACAACAAACAGAACAAAAGAGGTTCAGACAGACAGACTACTATTACAACATTCATCACATGAAAATAGAGGTCCACACCAGACTACTATTACAACATTCATCACATGAAAATAGAGGTCCACACGCAGCTACTATTACAACATTCATCACATGAAAATAGAGGTCCACGCAGACTACTATTACAACATTCATCACATGAAAATAGAGGTCCACGCAGACTACTATTACAACATTCATCACATGAAAATAGAGGTCCACGCAGACTACTATTACAACATTCATCACATGAAAATAGAGGTCCACGCAGACTACTATTACAACATTCATCACATGAAAATAGAGGTCAACGCAGACTACTATTACAACATTCATCACATGAAAATAGAGGTCCACAAACACAGACTACTATTACAACATTCATCACATGAAAATAGAGGTCCACAAACACAGACTACTATTACAACATTCATCACATGAAAATAGAGGTCCACAAACACAGACTACCATTACAACATTCATCACATGAAAATAGAGGTCCACGCAGACTACTATTACAACATTCATCACATGAAAATAGAGGTCCACACAGACTACTATTACAACATTCATCACATGAAAATGGCACACTCACACTGAAGAGTGGAAAATGAGCTGTTATCGTCAGAAGAAAGGGTCGAATCTTTTGAGAGAGAGAGAGAGAGAGAGAGAGAGAGAGAGAGAGAGAGAGAGAGAGAGAGAGAGAGAGGAGAGATTCTTCTTTAAAATAGCCCATCCTCACACATTTACAGCCATGATTTTCATGTTGCCATTAGTTACGGTTTACTATGGCACTGGGTATTTTGTTTTTTTCTTTTTCTTTTCTGTTTCTAAATCATATCGTGTTGGTGAATATTTAACAACATTTCGAGTATACTCATAAAAACGAGAATACAATTGTATACAATATATTCTAACATCCAGAAAGTGTAGTCACTGTTTCAAGATTAGATGAGATATGCTGTAGGGGGGTTCCCCGCTGCCCTGCAAAATTGATGTAGATTGAAGATAGCCGCCTGGTATTTCTTACCAAGCCACAAAAATCGTCACTTACTGTTGTCGTGTGCCATCGTGTACCGGTGAAGTGGAGGACACGTATAAACATCGCTTGCATCCTATGTGAGAAACTGGAGAATAAATGAGATAAATGAAAATGAGTGACTGAGAAACTGGAGGAATAAATGAGATAAATGAAAATGAGTGACTGATATTTGAATGGTACGGGAAACGACTGAATGAGCGCCAGTAGGCTGCTCTTCGGCCGGCTCTACCTGGGTAGGCAGCCCGTTGAGTGAGTGAGGTAGTGTGTTATTGTAAAGCGCTTAGAGCTTGGTCTGTGACCGAGGATAGGCGCTATATAAATACCCAATATAATAATAATAATATGCTGAACCACTTGCTGTCATTTAATTCTCTCTCTCTCTCTCTCTCTCTCTCTCTCTCTCTCTCTCTCTCTCTCTCTCTCTCTCTCTCCTCTCTCTCTCTCTCTCTCCTCTCTCTCTCTCCTCTCTCTCTCTCTCTGTTTCCTCAAGTACTTCGAAAACATCATACGCAGTACCCTCACCCCCACCACCACCACCACCATCACCACCACCACCACAACCACCACCCCTACAGATTCGAACCCAACCTAATGAATGTTCGCTTCCCGTCTCTCTGTCCCACTCAGTGGGCCGGTGTCTGTACCATCCCAACGCTGTGCGGGGCACGTGGGACGTGCTGGACTCCACGCGCACGCAGGTGGAGTTCACTTTCACCATCACCACCAACGCCCTCAGCGGCGTCACCTTCTGGGACAAGACCCTCACCTACGACTGCTTCAGCAGAGCGGCAAATACTACCTCTTCAGTGAGTGTGCAAGGGAGCACTTCTAGACGGACATTCATTAACACACAAGCGTTAAACGGAAGATAATAATAATAATAATGAATACTTATATAGCGCCTATTCTCGGCTAGAGACCAAGCTCTAAACGCTTTACAATCAACACTCATTTACACAACGGGCTGCTACCTGAGTAGTGCCGACTGAAGAGCTGCCAGCTGGCGCTTCATTCAGTCGTTTCCCGTGTCATCCAGTCAGTATCGTTCAATATCGATCACTCAGTATTCCTTACTTCTTTCATTCTTTCCCTTTCTCACGCAGGATGCATGCTATGTGTAACGTGTCATCCATACCAACGGTCAAACTGGCCTACTCTTCCGAAAGTTGGTGATGGGATTTAACGTGTGTGCAAGATGTTAGCGTGCGTTCACACACGGAACCTCGGTTTATAGTCTCATTCGAAGGACTGTATGGGAATTGGAGTCAGAACCAGTGTTAACTCCGAGGGAAAAATCCCCCTGTACCGAAACGCCCCGGCGGAGGTTCGAACCCGCAACCCAATGGATCACCAAGATTACGAGTCCGGCGCTCTACCAACTCAGCAATTCCGGCTCCACGATACGACAAAACACGACGCGCTTCGACCTCTTTGGTCTTCTTCCGGCAAGACAAACACCATTCAAGATTCAAACAAACAAACAAAGGAAAAACGTCCAATCTCTGATCTCACATTGAGCGCTAAAGGAAACCTTCACTTTGCATCGATTTTGCGGCCACTGTGAGGAGGATAAAGGATTGTTCGTTCTTCGTTTTCATTGTCGTGCCTAAAGAAGACCAAAGAGGTCGAAACGCGTCGTGTTTTGTCCTTGTGAT
>CM031613.1:29392148-29409648 GCA_018398815.1 Conus ventricosus
CCTTGTGGCTACTGACCGCTGACTGCTCGGGATGCGGACCCCTGCGTTACCGTGACTGCCCCTGGATGCCGGTGCCGGGTGACCGTGACTGCCCCTTGTGGATTGCCGTGCCGGGGCTGTGACCGTGACTGCCCCCTGTGGATTGCCGGTGCCGGGGCTGTGACCGTGACTGCCCCCTGTGGATTGCCGGTGCCGGGGCTGTGACCGTGACTGCCCCCTGTGGATTGCCGGTGCCGGGGCTGTGACCGTGACTGCCCCCTGTGGATTGCCGGTGCCGGGGCTGTGACCGTGACTGCCCCCTGTGGATTGCCGGTGCCGGGGCTGTGGCTATGGATGGACTGGGTGTCGTCGAGATGAGCGGCTTGGGTTCACTGCCACTGAGGATGAGACAGCACAAACAAAAAACAAAAACAAAAAAGGGAAGTGTGTGTGTGTGTTTGTGTGTGTGTGTTTGTGTGTGTGTGTGTTTGTATGTGGTGTGTGTGTGTGTGTGTGTGTGGTGTGTGTGTGTGTGGTGTGGTGTGTGTGTGTGTGTGTGTGTGTGGGTGGGGGGGGGGGGGGGCACTGTAGTGTGTTTAGTGCCACGGAGTTTTGAAGGTCGTGGTGTCGGGTGACCTCAGACATTTATGGGTAGAATGTTTGCCCAGGGCTGACTCCTGTCCAGGCCTGTGTGTGCTACAGGCTGAAATAGCCAGACTGGAGCCACTCAGCTGAGTTAGTTTCATCAGCTTAGTAGGTGCGTCATAGAGAATGATGCTTAAATTCCCTGACCAACACTGCAGGTGGCTGTAATTCTCAGGCCTGGTTGCCACCGAGATATATTATGAGCGGAAGCTTAGATTGCGGCCCTGTTATGTGGAATCTAATCAGACTGGATCTCAGTAATATAAGCCTCCTCATCCTCATCCTCATGGATCATCGTTTAAAGAAGGTCTCAAATTCTGCAGCACTTCATTTCCTTCTGTTTTGACGAGTTCAGGCTTGAGGAACGTGACCATAGTGAGGTCGTTCAAATCATCGGTTTGATGTAGTTCATTGGGGCTGTCATTGGATGCATGAAGTGGAACACCCCGGAGCTCATCAACATTGACTCATGGCGATGTGAAATTGTCGTCGTCAGTACAGGGCTTACCACATGGTCTCTTGCTTATGCTGGATTTATCCGAGCTCAACTGAACGCCCCCGAAGCAGTTTGCCAGCATTCAGTGTCTCCTCTAGTGGCTTGCCTCATGATGGCTTGGCTAATAAAGCTCTCCTGTTAAGGAGATCTCTACAGTGATGCTGAACGATTGGTGAATCCCTGGGTTGTTTGTTGATGAGGATGTTAATCTCTCCCGTTAAGGAGACCTACACTGTGATGCTGAATGATTGCTGAATCCCTGAGTTGTTTGTTGGTGAGGGTGCTAAAGACAGCTTTTGAAGGCCTATATAGCGAGGAAGAATGACAAGTAGATGACTGCATTGGTGGTCATTGGGGGTATTCAACATAACCTTTAAAGAGACATGTGCAGGGGTGGAAAATGCCTGGTATATGACTTGAAGAATGGGAGGATGACGAGGAACATGACTTGAAGAATGGGAGGATGACGAGGTATATGACTTGAAGAATGGGAGAATGACGAGGTATATGACTTGAAGAATGGGAGAATGACGAGGTATATGACTTGAAGAATGGGAGAATGACGAGGTATATGACTTGAAGAATGGGAGAATGACGAGGTATATGACTTGAAGAATGGGAGGATGACGAGGTATATGACTTGAAGAATGGAGAATGACGAGTATATGACTTGAGAATGGGAGATGACGAGGAACATGACTTGAAGAATGGGAGGATGACGAGGTATATGACTTGAAGAATGGGAGAATGACGAGGTATATATGCAAGGATCGCAGAAGCCTGTAAGAATAGCGGGCGAGAAGTAGAAGAGATGGATGGAGAGAGAGGGGGGAGGCAGAGCTGTCAACTTCTACTTCACTGTGTTGTGCTGTTCCTCAGCTAAGTGTTTAACTGCGTCTCTGCTTGTATGTATTTTCGTGTCTGAATCATCTTTGCGTAGTTGGTGAGTGATTCTGCCATACGAGTCTGCTTTCTGATCGAATTTCTATTGATTGTTTCTGCTTGAGGAGCTGTGAAGGCATCTGAGGAGTAATTTCATGGCTGTGTGTATTTGTGAACATTTGTGTTTCTTGGTTGGTCAGTTTTGTTTCTAGTGTGTGTTCTAGTTTCTTGGTTTCTTCATCTGGTTCACGTTGGTATTAAGACTAGGTCACTGGGTTCGATTCCACGTCATTACTTAAAGATCAAGCTTTATACCAGAGATAAGTGAGGTTTAAGCATCAGGAGGTGTGCAACACAGGGGATCAGCTTCGGGTTTGCCTGGTCATTGTGTATGTAAAAATCGGGTCCATGTTATTTCAACTCCGTTAGTCCCTATCCTTGGTCATTCCGACTCGACTTCTGAACCGCTTCACTTCCTTTCTTAAGTCCACCATGTTTTGTAGGACTTAATGCTCCGTATGCACCCACTTTCGGACGTTTTTCTGTAATCTCGGTTAACCGAGTGCGGGCCCGAATGCCTTTGCACGTGTTCTTGTTGGTAGCCGAACTATTGTCTGTGCTAAGCACCACAACACACATAGCCCACCAAATAATCCTCTTCATCCCAGCTGTGAAATTTCCGTTTATCTCTAACATTACCCTTCGGATGCATATCGTTTTGCCTACGTCATTTTTCACGATCAAAAACATTGCAGTGTAATAAAGGGGCGGGGGGTTCATGATAGCAGATGTCGCAGATGTCATTTGTGGGGACACCACCTGCGCCTGCTAGATTCAGGGGCATCAAACAATTATATCAGAGACTACAACATGGAAAGCTGTACTTATTCCGTTTTGCTATTTATCGCCAGCTTTGAGTCATGGAACTCTGAAAGCCCAGATTCGTTCTTTGGAGATTGATTGCTTCATTTGTGAAAAGTGGGTAAGTTAAATGGACTGTAATGGTGAACAAGTGTAGTTTCAATCTGGGCAGGTTTCTCTTTCTGAAAGCGGTTAGAGGAAGTGTTAAAAAGTAATCTGGAAACCTCTGGTTCCAGCCCATATATGGGCTATTTTTTTTTACGCTTTATTTCACCGACAGTACAGAAAACCTATCTAATTCTTGTGGACAGAGGTTCAGTTCAGGTGGTTTCATGTGGGAGTCGCCCCAAGGAGTTTGTTCGTTTTCTGATCTTTGTCATTTTCGTTATAATTGTTTTTGTAATCATCAGTAATCCACTACTCTCATTAACCAATTTAAAATGTTTACCGTTTCAGTTGCTTGCTCACATGATTCGCCGTGTTCCCTTGCTCACTTGGCTGGTCGAACTGGCTTTCTTACTTTTTGTGTGAATTTTCCGTTTGCCATCCTTCTTTTTCTTCTTCTTTCCATATTCTCTTTCTTTCTTTCATTTTTTTTCTTCCCTGTGTTTTTTTTTCTTTACTGTTCGGATGGCTTCTTTATCTCATCTCATCATTTTTTTGTCGATTGATAGCTTTCTTGAAACTTTTCATTCGTTCTCTAATCTTTGTATGTCTTGCTTTTAAGTAGATTATTCATTCACTTTTCAGTTCTTTTTCTTCTTTTTGTCAGCCATTCTACCTGTCAGCCATTCTACCAGTCAGCCATTCTTAACAGTCAAGCCATTCTACCAGTCATATTCTCCAGTTCTTGTATCATTCCACTCCCGCTATTCTTCTTCTCTCTTTTTTCTATTCATTCATCATTTATTTCATTGGCTTTTATTTTTTCTCCCGTTTTTTTCATCAGCTACACTGTTGCTGTTATCGGACATTGTTTCTTCCCTTTGTTCGTTCCTACTTCATTGACCTGACTCACTGTCATTGTTAAAGGGCATGTTTCTTCGCTTTGTTCGTTCTCCATCATTGACCAGTTCACTGTCACTGTCTACGGGCAGGCTACATGAGGGACTGGACGGGGCTCCATTAGTGTCGTCAATTTAATTCATGGGTTGCCTGCGGTTCTGTAATGTCCTCCGTGGTTGCTGTGTGTGATGCCCTGCCTTGCAGAGGCTGGACGGCTGCAGGCGGAGGTCACAGCCAGGTCAACAGACCCCCCAAGGTGCAACACGCGTAAAGCCGGAGACGACAGAAGTGGATGAGTCCCCAGGGAGCGTGGCCTAGGAAACTTCTCAGACGTGTTTAAAGGAAAAATAACTAATCATAGAAAAAAATATTAACCCACCCGAACGAAAAAAGAGAAAAGAAATCGCGACATAACACGCGACGCGTTTCGACATTCAGTCTTCTTAAGCAAGATAACATAACGTCTAGACAATGAAAATGATGTAGGAACAATCACTTCTATCCTCATGTTGGGCCGCGAAGCGGAAGAAAACTGAAAAGGTGTGTTCTGGAACTTCTTTGAGATTGGCGTGTAATTGCAGAAACAAGGATAAAACTATTAAGAAGCCATCGCGGAAGTTGTCGCAAGTCAGAGCGCGAGTAGGCCTATAAAGACATCGCGCTGCGGCGGAGGATGCAGGCCATGATGAGCAGTGTGGTAGGAGTTACAATTGGATCCATGGCATATAACGTTGGGCACCTGGGTTAACAGAGTCACGAGGAGTGTACAGAGAGGGTGAGGGCGAGCATGTTGCAGCCTTGTGCGAGATGATGCGTACAATGGATCGGTGGAAGTGATGTTAGATTTCTGGGGTGTGTCAGTAAAGGAAAGTGATGGGATTGTTGCTGGGGCGTCACTGGAGATTTATGGGTGTATTGGTACAGGATGAGTATTGTGGTGTAAGGAGGGGTGAGGGTAAGATCCAATGATGGGGAAGGCATTTTCAGAGGTATTTTACCTGACAGAGGAATACAACACACACACACACACACACACACACCACGCACACACCACACACTCACACACATGCACACACAACGCGCGGCGCGCACGCACACACACACACACACACACACACACACACACACACACACACGCAAGCACGCACACGCATACGCGCCACACACTCAGATACACACCACTCACACACATGCACACACAACGCACACACACACACACACACACCACACACACACACCACACTCACAAACACACACACAAATCAACACACCCAAAACACACACACACACGCACACGCACGACACGCACTCGCACAATAACAACACACACACACACACCATCAATCTACACACCACACACACACACACACACACACACACACTCACACACATACACACTCACCTTCACAAACACACACACACACACACACACACACACAACACACTCACTCTCTCTCTCTCTCTCACACACACACACACACGACACACACACCACACACCACACACACCACCACAACACACACACACAAACACTAAACACGTGTGTTGTCTCAGAAAAAAGGTGAAGGCAGGGTCTGTAGTTGTCTAAGATCATTCTGAGAAGGAAAAAACGTGCGTTGCGACACTCTAAAGAAAAAAAAAACACAACAAAAAAAAGTAAAAACACTCCTTTTTCTCCCAACCTGCGGGAGTTTATATCCAAGTGGGGGGGGGGGGCGGGGGGGGGGGCGATCAGCACTGAACACCGCCTGACGTTGACTCGGCAGCAGTGCTGTGACTCCTCTTGACGACTTGACCGGTGACTGCTCCCTGTGGATTGCCGGTGCGGGGCCGCTGTGACCGTGACTGCCCCCTTGTGGATTGCCGGCTCTGGCCGGGGCTGTGACCGTGACTGCCCCCTGTGGATTGCCCGTGTTTGCCGGGGCTGTGGACCGTGACTCTGCCCCCTTGTGGTTTGCGGTTGCAGGAGGCTGTGACCGTGGACTGCCCACTGTGGGATTGCCGGTTGCCGGGGCTGTGACGTGACTGCCCCCTGTGGGTTTGCCGGTGCGGGGTCTGTTACCGTGACTGCCCCCTGTGGATTGCCGGTGCGGGGCCCCTGTGGCTATGGTTGGACTGGGTGTCGTCGAGGTTGAGCGGCTTCTTGGGGTTCACTGCCACTGAGGATGAGACAGCTCAATCAAAAAAACAAAACAAAAAAAGGGAGTGAGTGTGTGTGTGTTGACTGTGTGTGTGTTTGTGTGTGTGTGTGTTTGTATGTGTGTGTATGTGTGTGTGTGGTGTGTGTGTGTGTGTGTGTGTGTGTGTGTGTGTGGGTGTGTGTGTGTGGTGTGTGTGGTGTGGGGGGGGGGGGGAGGCACTGTAGTGTGTTTAAGTGACACGGAGTTTGAATCGAAGGTCGTTGGTTGTCGGGGTGACCTCAGACAATTTATGGGTAGTTTGTTTGCCAGGGCTGAATCCTGCAGGCCTGTGTGTGCCTACGGCCTGAAATAGCCTGACTGGACGACACTCAGTGAGTTGTTTTCATCACGCTTAGTTGGTGCGTCATAGAGAATGATGCTTTAATTCCCTGACCAACACTGCTGGTGGCTGTATTCTCAGGCCTGGTTGCCACGAGATATATTATGAGCGGAAAAAGAAAGATTAGATTGCTGGCCCTGTTATGGTGGAATCAAATCAGACTGGATCTCAGTAATATAAGCCTCCTTTCTCTCATCCTCATGGATCTTCGTTTAATAGAAGGTCTCAAATGCTTGCAGCACTTCATTTCCTTCTGTATTTGACGAGTTCAGGCTTGAGGAACGTGAACATTAGTGAGGTCGTCATAATCATCGGTTTGATTGTAGTGTAGTTCATTGGGGTGTCATTGGATGTCATGAAAGTGGAACACCCGGAGAGCCTCATCAACATTGACTCATGGCGATGGAAAAGTGTCGTCGTCTGTTCAGGGCATTACAACATGGTCTCTTGCTTAAGCTGGATTTATCCGAGCTCAAACTGAACTGACCCGATGCAAGTTGCCAAGCATTCAGTGTCTCCTCTAGTGGCTTGCCTCATGTTGGCTTGGCTAAATTAAGCCTCTCCTGTTAAGGAGATCTCCTACAGTGATGCTGAACGATTAGGTGGAATCCATGGGTTGTTTTGGGGATGAGGGATGTTAATCTCCTCCGTTAAGGTGACCTACACTGTGATTGCTGACATGATTGCTGAAATCCCTGAGTTGTTTGTTGGTGAGGGTGTAAAGACAGCTTTTGAAGAGGCATATTTAGCGAGGAAGAATGACATGTAGATGACTGCCATTGGTGGCATTGGGGGTTATTCATACATAACTATAAAAGGAGACATGTGCAGGGATGGAAAATGTGGTATATGTACTGAGATTGGGAGGATGACGAGATCATGACTTGAAGGATGGTGAGATGACGAGGTTTATGACTTGATGTATGGGAGGAATGTCGAGTGTAAATTGACTTTGGATGAATGGGAGAATGACGAGGTAATATGACTTGAAGAATGGGAGAATGACGAGGTATATGACTTGAAGAATGGCGAGATGACGAGGTATATGACTTGAAGAATGGGAGGATGACGAGGTTTATGACTTGAAGAATGGGAGAATGACGTGGTATATGATTGACGCAGGAATGGGAGGTTGACGAGGAACAGACTTGAAGATGGAGGATGACGAGGTTTATGACTTGAAGAATGGCGAGAATAGAGAGGTATATTATGCAAGGATCGCAGAAGCCTGTAAGAATAGCGGGAGGAATAGAGAGAGATGGAATGAGAGACGAGAGGGCGGGAGGCAGCCAGAGAGGAGAAATGGGTAGGGAAGAGAGAGAGTGAGAAATGAAATGAAATGATCACGGTTTAATGGCTTATTTGGCATGGGCACATAAAACTGAAGATTGGAAAGGGGGGGGGGTTGAATGGGTTGGGATGGGGTTGGAGCTTTCATACTCAATAAGTACAGAATTACATACAATTTATACCCTTGACATAAACCACTATCGACTTACTGCCTATAGTATGCACTATGTTGCTATAGAAATCACATCACATATCTGCATATTTGTGTTTTATAGATTACTTTCTAAAAAATTCTGTCTCTGCTAACATCGTGAAAAGTAAACTATGAGACCTACAATGGACATCGTGTTTGGGTTCTCAGCTAGACAATCTTTCAACTGAAACATTAATTCCTTTGGGAAAAAAAATCTATTTCTCAATTCCGAGTACATCGGGCATACATATAAAGGTGTTTTTCATCTTCTACATGCATTTCTCATATGGACAGTAATGGACTGTGCTTAACATCATTTCCAATCTATTACTGTTGTTGGTTAATGGTTGCACGACACATTTTCTGCGTTAATCAACCCGAAACATAAGATATTGTTTTCATTTAGATAGGTACTGATATTCAAAATTATCTTTACCAATCTTTACAAGCTATATCTTGCTATGTCTCTGAATGTGCCTGACCACTCTTGAAAAATCATATTAATAAACGCTGCTTGAATATTTTCAAATGCTTTAAGTTCTGAACACCTTGGGTATTTCTCACACTTCATAAAAACCCGCCTTAGAAAGCATTCTCTTATCTCCGTTACCAGACCACCTTTTATTTATCGTTGTCCATCGATAGCATTTTAGTATGACTGTTTGGGTATCGGCTTTGTCTTTTGTAACAATCTAATCTGGTATTTAATACATCTAATTTGTGAATTTAAAAAACAAGGGTTATCTACCAAGCTCACTATAAACCATTTTTATTTGGGGTCTTTAGGGGTAAACCTAAGTATCTTTTACAGGCTAATAAATGCACTTTCTCTATATTTCTAACCTTTATATAACCCCAATATTTCTGATGAATACATTAATACAGGCTGTATTTTAGCCATCAAAAAATTCTTTAGGTTCTCATCTTTGGTGACATTTCTTTACATTTTTTAAAAACCTTGACAAAGCCAATATACAGCCTTTTTCCCTTTAGCAACTAAATGATTTGTACCACGTCCTATACTCAGCATTGTGTGAAGGATAAACCCAGTTTATAACAATTAACATTATTGACAATTTCTAGTTCTTTACCCTCAAAAAACCACCATTTCTCTTGATCCTAAAATACCCGCCTTTCTCTTTATACCATGATCTTTAGTCTTTTCTTTGATTACAGATAATTTCAATTTATCACAACAGTTTTTTTAAAGGAATCTAATTGGGCTTGTAATCCTCCTGGTGAAGTTGATAATGCTACATCATCTGCGATTAGCAAAATGAACAATTTCAATAAGAGTAGGTAATAGTTGATACACATGGACACCAGTGGTATTAATGTGATTTGCTGTTGATTAATTATTAGAGAAAACAATGTGGGGTCTCTTGTACACAGCCTTGTGGACACCTGATGGAAGCATGGAAGAAATCTGAAAATTGACTGTTCACGCGCACACAGAGATTAAAGAAATCATAACATGTTTTCAGTCATCAATAATATTCCCTCTTTATAACCTCATATAAACTTCCTTCAGTAGTAGTTTTGCCATGGTTAAACAGAGTCAAATGCCTTTTTGAAATCAATAAAAGTACCATTAAATTTTCTGTCTTTTCTTATTTAAGTATTTCTGTTCAATAGCATAGAGATTAAATATCTGGTCTTGCTGTTGATTAATCTTTTAGAAACCCAGCTTGGTTTTCAATATTATATCAGTTTCGTTAGCCTAAGAATTAATCTTGCGTTCACGAATGGATGTATAGCATTTACAAAGAAGAAACATTAACAATTGATGTCCCTCTATAGTTGTCTGGACGGTCAGGCATCACCTTTTTTGAAAATTGGATACAACTATAGCTTTACGACATTCCAGTGGGTAGTCCCTGAGTCAAACACCTTTATTGAAAAGCTTTTGTTAGGAACTTAACGTCCACCTCTCATCTGCTTTCAACATCTCCGAAACAACAACCGTCAAGCCCCTGCTTTCCAATTATTAGTTTCCTTATTGCCTCTTTTACTTCTTCTTCTGTGATTTCTTTGTTTTAAATCTATAATCACTTTGCATTGCCAGATCGGTGGTAACATTTACTTCCGTTTCCTTTAAATCGTACTACCCTCATTAAAAAATCTTTGAAATTGATTAAACCAGTTCATCCAATCCAATTGAACACTCAAATCCTTTTCGTGCACTCACACCACCTATCGTCTTTAATTCTTTCCAAAACTCAGCTGACTTGTGCGCATTAGCTGCAAGGATTCAGCTGTGTTTCTGGCGAAATTATCCTGCTTTTTCTTTCTAAGCAGTTTTTTATATTCCTTTATAACTTTTAGTGTACTTAGTTGTCCTTTTCAAAGCGTCTTTTCTTATCTCTTGCTACTTTTTAAAATTCTTAACATTTTTTCACTTTTAACTTTAGCATCTTGACATTCTTGGTAATACCATGCGTTCTTTTTTCTTCTGGGCGAAACATTGCTTTTTTTAACCATTATCAATGTGCGGCAACTTCAAACAATCTATTTAAACGCTTCCAAGGCGTGATTCAAACATCCATGGTCATTCTTGAGCCGGCATTTTCTATTTAATTATGTTATCTTTAATGTTAAAATTTTGTTATAATGTCGGATTCTTTTCGCTTTATCCCACAAATCCTTTATTCACAATTTTCGTTCATTACGACTGTCAGTGTGTATTGCTCTAATAACCCTTTTATCCGATTCCAACAAAAATGACAAGGTATTGTAAGTGGTCGATCACCTATCCTTTCTCGTAATATCTCCATTCAAATTGTTTAAAGCAGCTCAAAAGATGACATACAAAAATAATCACGAGGCTGGACCCCCCAAATCGGATAAGGTAAAATACAACGTCATCAAAACAATGTTTCAACAAGTTCAGTTCAAAATGCCAACAGTCAAAAATATTGCAGAAGTCTAAGAAGCTGTTCACCCGAACTGGTTCTCTTCTAAATCCTGAGTGTATCCTTTTGACCGAATTTCCTATCTCCTCCAATTATTCACCATCATCTGACAATCTGAAATCAGATTTTTGTGGCTTTGCGAGTATTTAAATAAAAAAACCGCCAAAAAATCATGCTTGAAAGTCGTATAGATTCGTGGAGATCATGCATTCACATTTTTCTTTTAACTCGATACCTTATTCGTTAGGTTTCTGATTTCCAAAAAGGGGGAATCGTTAGTGGGTATAGGCTGGCTAGTGGAAACATCCTTTTCTGTTCTTAAAAATTCTTTTGATTATTTTCATAGTTAGAACTTTATTGATATCAATGTATATTCTTTGTACAAAACTGAAAAACTTTTTTAACCAAGACCCAACACCCCTGAAACATCTTCATGTCTTGATTTATTTCTTTTGCTTTGTGATGGTGTAAATATGAAAATCTTGGGATAACATACTCTTGTCATTTTCACTGTACATAATGTTTCTGTCAGACAAACTAAATCTTACTTTTGATTAAATCGACAAACTCGTTATCAGTTATTTGATTGCAGTCCAAGAATTAAATTAAGAATACTAACTGGATAATGGGGTTTTTTGATGTATATTTTGTAGGAAACTGACGTGTGGGAATGGTTCAATGTCTGGATCCTGCACCCACAATCACTTGTGGATTTGTGCCCGGCTCTATTCACTATTTCTCACCAGTGTTTGTGCTGCTTTCAACTCGAGGTGAAGGCTTTGTCTCGGCAAAACTCCCGTCCCTGCCTGCAGATTCTGTTCGTTCGCACCACTGCGGAAGGCATCCCACAATGTTAGTCTGAATCTTGGCGCGTTGCCGGCATGTCACGAGAGCGTTTAAGGCACGCCCCTCCTCATCTGCTCGGTTAGTCCTGGTTCCTATGGACACCTAGTCTAGTTCTTGGGGCGTGACTGTACGAAGACTCAGGATTTGGGTCAGAGTCTGTATCTGTCACTCTTCCCCTAGACCTGTGTGCACTACTTGAGGCAAGGCTGCATTATTAGCATCATTTTCGTGCTGGTTCCACAAGATTGTTGTTCTTCAAATTGGTCCGCATATACGTTGATGTTGTCGCTGTTCTATCTAGCGCTTGCTGTTTCTGGCTTTTCTGTTGCTGACCTGATCCTTGTGCGAGATGCGATATTGCTGCCTTTTTTTGCTGCCTGTCTTCTTCCTTTTTGCAGTTGCGGCACTCCGTTTTCTTGCAGCTGATCTTGCCTGCTGATGACTCATCTTGAATCTTGTTTTTGATTGTTGTTGTTTCCTGGCAACTGTTCTTGGTGTTGCTGTTTTTGTCGGTTTTTCTTGCACGCTGTTCGTTCTCTTGCTGCTGATTCGTTTGCTTTTTCTGTTCCTGTTCTTGCGGTTGAACGTTTCTGTGCTGAATCTGTTGTTCTCTTTGCCCCTGTTGCTTGTCTTATAGGAGCTCTTTATGCTGCTTGTTGCTGGATTGTTCTTGATGTTTGCGTTGCTGGTTCTTGCTGTTTTGCTGATTTTTTCCCCATAGGCATTCGTTTGTTGTGTTGTTTATCTCTTCTCGCTGTCTTTCTTTATGTTATTCCCTGTTTTCCTTTTGTACCCCTCTCCGTTGCAGGGTATGCTTCTTGACCAATTTGGTGACCTGTGAGGTGTGGGAAAGTGCATTGATCTCCTGTATGGAGTGACCAGAGGGACTATCGGATTGAGGGGAAAAGCCAAACCTTTGAGGGAGGGGTTGTCACGATGCGCCATATTTTGCCGGCTTCAAAAAGTGGTGGCCAGTGCATTGAGTCTAGTAATAAGGGAAGTGTTCGAAAACCTGTTGGCTGCTGATCTGATGGGACAAAATGGAGAAGATTTCCTTTCCTGCAGTAGTTGGTCTGGGGGATCACATACGGAAAACGCACCCTCCCTGATGCTGATCCAGGGGAGACACGACGCAAGCGTTTCTTCACGTTTCCTTTTTGGTTCTGGGGCCATGTCTCTTGTAGCTGGTGGTGCCATCATCGCTTTTTATGAACGTGATGGATATCATTGGATTGCCTGGTACGCGTAGTTTGTGTGGCCTACCATCTACGTACAGTCTTCCGTTTCTCAATATATAGGTATTTTTACCTTCTTGCTTCGTTGTGGCACTGATCCTTTGGACTAACAGTCGAGATCTGTTGCCACTCGATATCATCTTGTCGGAGCCAAGCTCTGAGATCTCTGTTTTTCAGAATGTAGAGTTTGTAGTTCATGTGGCTGAAACATTACTATTAAAGGACGTTGCCTGTTTCCAAACTTCGTGTCTTCCGATACGATACGGTTTACTCTTGTCTCTGGTTGACACCATCTGTCGGAGGAGAAAGTAATTGAGCACTGTACGACTTTCGTCCGTGTCCTTTTTGGCTATCTTCATCTGCTGGCCTACTGATTCATGTTTTCCAAAAAATTTCAAGATTCTTTTCTCGGTTTGCCAACATCAGTTTTTCATGTTTTTCTTCTATTTCGTTTAATCTGTCAATGTAGAAAGACACTGTTTTGTTGAAGTCACTTATGTCCCACCTGTTGTCTTTGATGTTGTTTTGCGCTTGTAAGATCAGCTTCGTAATTCTGAATAGGGATGGTTTTGAAGATTTGAAAAAAGATCATAAAATTTGTCGACTAAGACTAACACCTTGAGCTATGGAGGCTGTTTTTTGTTGTTTAAATCTTGTGAAACACATGGTTTCTATACTGCTGCTGGCTGAAGGCGTAACAGTTTTTGGAGAGCGAAAGCTGTGTCGGTCACTCATATTGCAGTGTATGTGAGTGCAGTCGTACACCTCTCTCTCGACGGCCGGAGAAGTGTGAATGAGAGAGAGAGAGAGAGAGGAGAGAGAGAGAGGGAGGGAGAGAGAGAGAGAGAGATGGCATGAGAGAGTGGGGGGGAGGCAGAGGCGAGTAAATGGGTAGGGAGAGAGAGAGAGAGAGTGAGAGAGAGATGAGAGAGAGAGTTGGGAGGAAAAAAGAGGGAGAGGAATGGAGGAGACAGGGGGGGAGGGGGAGTGCGAGAGAGGGATGGAGGTCGAGAAGGCGGGAATAAAAGGGAGAGGAATTCGAGGGATAGAGTGAGTGAGAGGGGTGGAAAGAAAAATGGGAAAGACGGAGAGGGTTGGGAGTGAGAGAAACAGGAGGTGAGAGGGATGTGAGAGAGAGAGGGGCAGGAGGAGAGAGAGAGCGGGAGAGGAGAGAGAGGAGGGAGGTTGAGGGAGGGGGGGCGAGGAGAAAGAGAGGAGGTGAGGGAGAGAGAGGGGGATGGATCGACGGAGTGAGAGAGAAAAGGGAAGGAGGGAGAGCAGACAGACTGGCAGGAGTGACTGTTTTTCTTTGTAGACATGGTGTTGTTGTCCTCCATTTTGTAGATCCTAATCCTAAGCATTGTGTTGGACTGTGCAGAGAGTTTAAATAGAGATATTCATTTCACTGCCTAGCGTTTCTGAGATTACAATTATTGTACGAGTTTACTGCTTCAAAACATTGCTGTTGTCGAACATGTGTGAGGACACTGACTTAGTGTTCTTATCAAGTCACAATCGCTTTTCGTAATCTTACGAAAAAGAATTTAAGTACTACTGGATACCAAGGATATTCGCAGAAGAAATAGTGAATGTGCCATATTTGTGCTTTCTCTGTGCTGTGGTGCGCCGCGCAGCGCGCGCGAGCGTGTGTGTGTGTGTGTGTGGGTGTGGTGTGTGTGTGTGTGTGTGTGTGTGAGTGGTAACTCTGTGTTTGTAGTTTGTGCATTTAGTCATCCATAGCAATTGGTGATATTTTTATTCGAGTACTTGCTATGCCAATGATTGTATGTCAAACAGGTTTGATGGTTTGATGATCTAGTTATCTAAGTTATAATAGTACGTGCGTGAGTGCGTGCGTGCGCCGCGCTTTTGTGTGTTGTGTGATGGTGTGTGTGCTGTGTGGTGTGTGTGTGTGTGTTGTGTTGTGTGTGTGTGTGTGTGTGTGTGTTTGTGTGTGTGTGTGTGTGTTGGGTGGGGTGTGTGTGTGTGTGATGGTATTTGAAGAATTCTCTCAAGTCCTCACCCCTCCAATCTTTTCCTACATTGATTTCCTGCTGAGTATTCCTAACTGCAACAGTTAGGTGACTCATGATTCACAACCCTGTGACTTTATAAAGTGCCATGATCTCGTGAACTATTAGACCTTATAAAGAAAAGTATAGATAGTGGAAAGAAAAGTCATTATTGTAACTACTTATCAGGTATCTTTTGTTGTTGGCATGTTGTTGTTGTTGTTCTGGTTGTTGATGCGGTTGTTCTGATCGAAAATAAACGCCGCTATTTACTCTGAGGAAATTGTGAACGACCACCTGTTAATCGGCAGTGATCTAATATGCCCTGACATTACAATATTAGAGAATTCGATTTTGAATATTTTCGAGGGGTGCATATTTCACAATCCTACAGATTTGGCTGAGCTTTTCCGTGCTCACCATCTGTTGTGATGTGGGCCCTCTCAAACCCATTCCATCAAGTCGTCTGGGAAAGGTGCGGCTCTTCAGCGACCTGTATTGTTTGCAGTATTGTTCGGATAGTGTTTGAATCAGTTTAACAGTACCTACAGCAAGATTAAGTAAGTCAAGGGGGACTGATACACGCTTTGATCTAATCGAGTGGTCAGACTGTACCTCATCTTTACTTCTTCTTTCTTTATTATTGATGTTTATGCAATTAGCCTCAAAAGTATTTCCCCCAACACTAAGATGTATTAAAAGGTTTCATTTGAACACCTTTTTTCCTTTGAATAAAGTACTGTTTGTTTGGTCTGTCGCACTTAATTTTTAGCATATAGATTTGGGCTTTGTATGTTATATGATAGAAATTCGTATATGTTTACTATGGAAATAATTATGTCATAAAACTATGTAGCGTATACTTGAAAATATTGTGTCAAATTTATTTACATATGTTTCTGTTTGGTCACTTCCGTCTTGCCATGTGCTTGGACGGTGTTGTTTGGTTGTGAATTTTGCGTTCACATTTAAAAAAAAAATGTATCATGCTTATATAAGCTGTACTTGGTAATTGAAGCAAGGGGGGGGGGGGGGGGGGGGAAGGGAATAATACATCGTGTGGAATTATCGCAGATTGTTTAGAATGAGTTTGTGTGGATACATGTGAAGTTTACTGTTTGTTTTATATAATTGATGCGAAAATCGATCTTTTTCAATTTGCAGAACATAATGTGATTCTGTCAGTTGCTGTTACGCGTTTTGCAATTAGTCAGCATTTTTGGATTTTACGTGAATGGCAATTTCTTTAATCTTAAAGTTGTGTGACAGAAGATGCAAAACTTTGGAAAATTAAACAGTTTCTAAACTGGAATTTGGAATAAATATGTAATGTGAATATGACAACAAAGACAAAATTGTAATCTTCAGTAATAAATAAATGGGTGGATTCCTAGAAACTGCACAGTTTTTATTTACTTACTTCCGAATGTAAACAGTTAAGACTGATTATGATTTATCCTACATTAGCTCTGGTCGAAAAGTGGTTTTGATAATGTACTGAATTATTTTTGTATTTCAGCACCAATGCAAAAAGTAATTTTTCACCATACACGTTGTCAGTTTATGTTAGCTATTTGAATTGGAACGGGGTGTCGGGACTGGTGACCTATGCTGATAATCACAAAACTGATCAGCTTTTTTATTTTTTTATTTTTTATTTTTTTTTGTTTTCCAATGTCTTTGCCGTTGTAACATACATACTCTTAAAGATCACATTACAAAGCAGCTGTTGGGACCTCACATGTAGAATTAACCAATACAAAGCTCGGTGGGCAATTAGGCTCATTTCCATCAGCGGACGTGCAGTTTGGATTCCACGCGGATTTGGGGTTACATTACGTCAAGATCACCTGTTCAAGAGCTGTTTTAGTGTTTTGCATTCCGTTTTAGTGACAGGTTCTTATTTCAAGCTCTCCCATGTAGTAGTTAACAGAAATAAATGAGTTATTAACGAACGCTTGTTGGCTACATAGTCTGTTTTACACCCCCACATAGTGTGGTTTGTGATATGTTCTTAGTTTCCTGAAAGATTGTTGCCGAAACGGTCGTTAATAACTCAATATTTTACTTTCTGTAACGTTACATGACAATAGCATTGATTAAGACTGGTCACTGTACCGAGATGACAGACATCTAAAACAGTTAAAGTTTTTTTTCACTTACTTTCTTCCCACCTTTCAGTCTCCGTACAGTCAGTTCTGTTGAGACTCCATTACAATAATAATAATAATTATAATAATATATAATAATTATAACTTTGATAATAATTGCCCTTTTCTTTGCTAAACTTAGTCCAACAGTTCCCAGCTGCGAAGGAGAGTTGATGATCCAATCTTGATGATGTTTCTTTTACATATTGATAGTCCCATCAAAGGAAATGTATTAATTCAAAATTGTGTTCGAATCATCAGTTCAAAACAGTGGACTCGATGACGAGGACATAGACGTCAGGTCAAAAGACCAGGGAAATTGAATCTGTAAACTTTAATTCACTTCAGCGGACCTCTGCAAGTGAAGCACAATTGTAGACTTCCATCGCTTTCACCATCCGCTTTCAAAAGCTAATATGCAGCCACTTTGGGGGCATGACTGTGGTATAAACACTCGTTGATTGAGGATATGTG
>CM031613.1:29414648-29427148 GCA_018398815.1 Conus ventricosus
ACTTATTTGCTGGATTATTTACAGCCAGTTTCTAACTTCCTTGACACATAGAATATACATTCACATCACAGACCAAAATACATACAATGTGTCAATATGAAATAAGTTTGGAAGGAGACACCTTACACACTGCCCGAAAAAATCAGAGAGAGAGAGAGAGAAGTGAGAGAGAGAGAGATCGAGGAGTGATAGAGAGAGAGAGAGAGAGAGGAGAGAGAGATTGAGTTACAAAAACGTGAAAAACGTGTTCTAGTATATCTGAAAATGAAATATTAGGGTTAAATTAAATTATGCAAAAGATTTCGAAAGGAAAACTCTTCCTCTCTCTCTCTCTCTCTCTCTCTCTCCTCTCTCTCTCTCTCTCTCTCTCTCTCTCTCTCACACACACACACACACAAAACACACATCCACACACACCCACACACACCACACACTGTATGGATGTATGCAAGCACTGTAAGAAGACTTCATCTCATGTAGTGCAGCCGAAAGATTTTGTGTTGAAAAGCGAAGTAAAGCAGTCTCAAAACAAGCGAAAAGCTGCCACTTCTGTAATCGGCTTTGTCTAAAGACAACTGAACATCTAATTCTATATATTGTGCTTAAATCTAAACGTTTTTCTGTGAAAATTACGCATAACATTTGAGGCCGCTTGCTATCCTTTCGCTACTGAAATAACAAAAAAAATGTGTTGCTGAGAATACTGATTCAAAAATGGTACGAAAACCAACAGTGAGAGATCCTCCTTTAGTCAAGCGGACCCTTGGTGACCTATCGTGGGATGGGTACCGTAAGCTTTATGTTTTAATCAGTGGTCTTTCAAGATTTATTTCCCCTTCTTCTGCTTTCCACGTCTACTCCTACAATCCAACGTTTCGCCTAGCAGATGAAACTCTAGAGTGAGCTTCGACAGCGAAGGTCTTTCCGTATGTCCATAACTCAGACTTTTCCAAAGCGTGTCGGCCGTAGGCGGCCAGTCAGGTGTCACTGGTACGACATCATGGAAGGCGATCACTCTCCTTTACACTGTCTTAGCCTTCCGTCAACTGAGTCAGGTCCCCAGTCATGCTGGCGGGGGTCGGGAGGGGTGTTCAAGCAGAACCAATTACACCCCCACATGTGGTTTTGGTTTGGAGCTCACGGACCCTCAGCCCCGAGGCATACGCTCTGACCAATGTGACTACGGGTTCCGTCCATACGGACACACTGAGAAAGATAGCTTTCCCCATTGTCTGTATTTTCAGATCTTTTTACATTCCCGAGGGATACCTTATTCTTGAGGTTCTGCATTTTCGTGAGCTTAACAAATTCTCATTGCTTATCTGTTCACATAGTTCTGCATTTTCAGAGCTTATCAATTCCCGTATATATTCTATTCTCATAGTTCTGAATTGGCAGACTTATTTCATCACCCACCGTGATAATATGCCATGTACTATCTGTGGAGGGCGATCTAATCAGCATTTGACTTTGTAGTAAACACTCTCATAGGACAAAAGAAACTGCCACAGTTCTGTTAATTCCAACACCTCACGCCACAGAGGGCTTCAAAAAGAGACAAGGAAGAGTAATACTGTTGAATACGTGTGCACGAAAGCATGGCAGGCACATTGACAAGGCTCATGCACGAAGCTGAGGACAGAACTGGCACATTACACGGTACACCACATTTGCCCGAAGTCCTCCACCACCACCACACCCTCTCCGCCGTTCCCCCAAACACACACGATTACATATCTGTTCTTCAGCCCCGATCCTCACTCCACAACAATCAGACGTCGCTGGCTTTCTGTACACTACACACATTACGCCAGCCACTTCCTTACATCCTAAAAAACCTCAAACCCTGCCTTCCTAACTGCCGAAGTACACACACACACACACACCTCTCACACACACACACAACTACACACACACACACACACTTCACACTCGTACATTTAAATACAGCAATTTCTGTCCATCAGTCATGCACACCATACACAGACCACCATCCACCCCACCCCTTCCTACCCACACTCCCCTCCCACCGTTAAAAACCCATCCCCACTCCCACCCCACCCAACCACCCCCACTCGCTATGCCCCCCATCAGCAAATCAGTCCAGGACGTGACTGTGCTGTATCATCATCAGCCTTTCCACCGACGTTGTTCGGGAAGGTTGTCTGCTCCACCGGCATTCAGCCGCTTCTTCTGGTGGCCAAGGTTCACCTCCGCACGTCCTCCGCTGCAGCGACATCTCCCTGCCCTTGGGCATGTGGCTGCCTCTTCATCATCTCCACGATCTTTTCCGACCGCCCCGATGTTCCTGGCTCGTGCCGGTACCCGCGCCGAAGAAGCGTCCGGGGTTCTCGTTGATGGGTCTTTCCGCAGGTTGTGAGCAGTTCGGCCGTCTCTTGGCGAGGTTGAAGAACTTGAAGAGCGCCGAGTACACCCCAGCGGGGCACTGGCATATGTAGAGGCTGAGGGTCTGGGCCAGGGTGTGTGGCTTCAGCTTGGTGATGGTTCCGATGGCCGTAGCGGACGCCTGTGAGAGAGGCCGGTCGAACTGCCGGGGCGCGGGAGTTGATGGGAGGGTTGACTCTGGGTGCGAGCACACGGCCGTACTATGAAGGTGTCCAGGTCCAGGAAACACACTCCAGACAACCTGAGGGGACAGAGCTCGGGGTTCAGGGGGAGTGTAGTGTACTTCTGTGATGAGGCTTCGTGAAGAAGAAAGAGAAGGAGAAGTAAAAGAAGAGGTAGAACGAAAGCTGATTTATTACCATGATGTGGATTTAAAGAAATCACATCAGAGAATGGGGGGGAAAAACGAATGAAGAAGTCGAAGCACAAAGACGACGAAGATGATGTTGATGATGATGATGATGATGATGATGTTGATGATGATGATGTTGATTTGGGTGATAATAACACATACACGAGTGCATTAGCTCAAAACAGACAAACGTTGGAGATATTATAGAAACTGATAAAGAGATTCGATCGAAAAATTGTTTTCTTTCCAAAAGTATAAAACAGGTATGGGCTTGAGATAAAGAATACACAGTGGCATTTTCACTTTGAACCAAGACGTCAACAGGAAAGGTTATTTCGTGGTCGTGATAGATTTCAAACTTTTTTTCTCTCACGAATGTAATTTGATAGACATTATGGCGTATGTGTCATCGAAGGTTCTGGAACGAGGGACGGTTACTTTGCCAAACACACACACACACAACACACACACAACACACACACACACCACACACACCACAAACACACAACAGAGGACTCTCTATCTCTCAGGGGTTGTGTTGGAAGGAGTCGGCGGGTGGATTCAAAGGTGTGAAGGGGATACGGAGGGATTGTGGTCATGGGACAATGTACCTAGTATTTCGATTGTCTCCCAGAGACAGGAAGGGTTTGGGTTGTGTGGCGTCTGTCGGTGTATCCGATCTTCGGTGGCGTCAGGTTTGGCTTCCCCTTGCTGAAAACACACAACACACACAGGCACAGTCACACAAGTAAATATGCACACAATCACACAGATAAAAAGTCACTTAGTAAATATACGCACACAACAACAGACCAAAGTCAACGTGTGAATATGTTATAACCAACAGTCACACGGTCAAAATACACACCGTAAACTCTTCAGCCGCCGTGGTACAGTTTGGTCCACGCATTGGGGGCCGCAGGTGGGGAGCGCGGAGGTTGTGGGTTCGGGCGGTTTAGATTCAAAAAAACTGTCCAAACAAGGCAGGTGTTTATCTTCTGGGGTGGGTTTTTCGACTACAGGATGACTTGTTTTGTACAGACGCGTAGGTTACTGACCCCGTCGTGCACTCTCAGATGATAAAAACAGAATTCCAAAGAGTCATCGTCATAATCCTCACTTGTTTAGGCATATAAAGAAGAGGGAAAAAAAAAGAGATCACATTTCTGTAGCCCTTCCTGCAAGTGGTCCGTCGGTGTCAAAGTGAACGTTTAGACATCAAGACTGTAACGCATGGCATGTTAACATCCACCGAAATGCGGGAATAAACATGTCAAGGATTCATTTAAAAAAATAAAAAAAAAACTTAATATATCGACTTGCGTTCCCTTCGCTTGCATTTTATTCTTTTTTTTTCATTTTTGTAGGTCGAAGAAAAGAAAGATAGCCATACAAACATCAACAACCCCAAAATAACTAAAATAAGAACGAGCTTCCAAACCAACACAAAAAGACAATAACAACGAGTTGGGTTAAACTCTTGCTTCACACAGATGACATAAATTTATTTGGTTGTGGGGAGAGAGAGTTCTCCACTTGTTTGTTATTCACTTGCTCACAGTGCCCAGCCCTCATGAAGATTTATCTTCAGTACAAAACGAAATTTAAGAAAAAAAGTGGAGGGGAAGTCAGGAGAGCGCCCATCTCCGCCGAGTTAAGCGATCCGGGGATCCGCGCAGTGACCTGGATCCGACACGCCACCGATCCAGACCAGATTTGAATGGATACGTCCTTTACACCACTTTTTCATCTTCAATCTGAGTTTCGTTTGGAAATCGGATCGATGAGTTTGGCGTGACGTTGTTGACAGGAACACAGCTATGAGACTCTGACGCAAAGTTTAATCTGGTAGCACAGGTAATACATACCATCCACAACACTGTGACCACAACAAGAATCAAGGACAAAGGAGAAGAGGAGAGAACTGGAATTTAAAAAAGAAGAAAAGAGGAAAAGATGAACGGTAAACGAAAGAGGAAGAAGGGATTAATTCAAAGAAGAAGAGGGAAGGAGGAGGAGGGAAGAGAGAAGAAGAAGAAGAAACGCGAACAACGGACGACTATCCGACGACGACGAAGACGATAACAGATCAACAACCAAGGCAATGGCACTCCAGCACCCACAACAGCCTGATTTAAAAGGAAAAAAAGCTTAACCTCATACTGAGATCCATATAATCTCGCGTACAAGAGTCTATAATCATCTGTGTGAGATGATGTTGATTGAGGATGATGATGATGATGATGATGATCTCAGAACAGCAAGTGAGCACAGCTGTGCTGTCGAACACAGGGCGGACTCACGCTATGATCAGCTGGGGCAGCAAGGCCTGCATCTCCGTCCACATGCGGGGATACTGCGTCCTGTAGTGCGGGGTTCCAGTCCGATCTCCACCTCCCCGCTGTGAGTGCTAGAGCACACACACACACACACACACAACACACACACAAACACTACACTCCTCACACCTCCTCACACACACACATGTGAGCACGAGATTCCTTAGATGGTCAATGGCCCTCCCTCCCCCCTCACCTCACCCATCAGACACCCCGGCACGATGCCGCCTCTTCACCTCCTTCTTCCCTATGCCCAACCTCCCACCCCCTCCCCACCGCCAACCGCCAAACATCCCGACAAGACTCGTTCATCGTTAACAATGTACTTGTTAGTGCCCTTCCAATGCTGGCTGACGTAAGCACAGAAAAAAAATCTCGAGGTGGTCAAACCAAAGCTCTCTCAAACTCCCCACCCACCACCCCCTCGCCCCGTCCCCTTTGCCATCCAATCCTTTCCTACACTAATTATCCCCTTTCCGTTCTTACCCACTCCAACTTCTCCTGAAGCTTTTTTTTTTTTTTCCTCAGTTGCATGGAATCAACACAGCATTTTCCCCCTAATGTCTCCCCATCCCTCCCCTCCCCCACCTCTCTTATTATCTGGTGCATCTTATGGTTTTTGTATTTGCTTCCAAAGCTCTCTTTTTTTTCATTTCTTCTTCTTCTCTTCTCCTTCTTGTCCTTTTTCATTTCTTCTTCCTTCTTCTTTCCTTCTTGTCTTTTTCATTTCTTCTTTTTCTCTTCTCTGTTTGTTGTCTTTATGTAGAGTATTTCCCAGAAACTGGTTGCTCCCAGGCGTTGGGGATAGTTATGTCCCCTATCAGCGTTGTTATTGCCTGGCCATCACACAGAGGTCTTTTCATGGAGGGAGAAACGTTCCGTTCTCTGAACAAGTTAAAAGGGGGAGTAAAGGAAACAAAATATAAACACTCACATGGTAAATAATCAACTACAACGTACAATTGATGCACGCCTCTTCATGCCTATAATTAGCTCGGCGTAGTCAGTGACATCCTCAAGGCACTCCCATTTCCACCACTCCCCCCCCCCCCCCCCCCCCCCATCCACCTCCCCCCTCCCCCCACCCCACCCCACCCCCCCCCCCCCCCATCCTGCCTCATCCCACTTGTGCATTCCTATACCATATAATGTAACAGCCCGTCTCCCTTCCCCCTACCCCCCGCCCTCTCCTTTGTTCCCCGTCATGAATGTTGTTTGTCTTGTTTGTTTCTGTTTTTAGGGAGGGGGGGGGAGTGGGATGGGCGAGGGGGGGGGTTATGGGTCACCCGTTACCCGTTCATAAACTCCAGTATACCGGTCCATGACTTCAAGCCCTATTCGCCGGTCTGTCTGGGACTGATCAAGGCTGACGCTGTAAGGTTATGTTCTCGGAGGGGGGGGGGGGGGGGGGAGGCGGGAATAAAAACCTCTAACTCCCGCCAAAGCCCCCCCCCCCCTTTCTCCCGTTCCAAGTCCCCCCTCCTCCCTCACCCCAACCCCCCCCCTTGCCCTGGGTCATGGTGTCCCTTCCCGCCCGTCCTCTCCAACTGTATATTTATTTTTATTTAATATATATATATATATATATATATATATCTATAGATATATATAATATATCTTACTAATAAACTATTGAATTCCAAGGGTTGTACAAAGCACCATTCCAGAAATTACAGAGCAGCTTGGTGTTGCAGAACTGCTATGCAAGAATACTCAATTATAAAACAATGTATGCATCTTTTGTCTTAGATTGATTACATATAAACTATAAACTTGCTGAGATGTCATTTTGAGAAGGCATTTATTATTCCCATTCACCCACTCAAGACATACTGTTAGTTAGGGCAGAATTATCTAACCACTGCTGATATGATTGCTTTCTCCCCCTATTTCTTCATTCATAAGACTTAAACGAACAGGCTTTGTTTATAATTGAGTATTTCTTGCAGTCATTGCAACACCAAGCTGCTCTGTATGTTGATGGAATGCGTGCTCGGTTAATTGGAATTTATTAGTCTATTGTAATTTTGTCCCTTCGGATTCATTCAAGAACTGGCCCTCAGCATTGTGTCCTTAAGAGGTTATCTTTTTAATTTTCTTCTTTTCACGAAGAAAAATGTAGCTTGTCTTACTCTTTTCGTGATTTGTTTTGCCTTCTATAGTGGAACCTTTGGTTGGTTTTGAAAACTCAACAAAAACATTACTACGGTATTGCACACCAGCCTTTTTCTAGGGATAGCATTTTCTTAAATCGAAAAGCAGAGGCGTCTACTTAACAATTTCCGCGGTCACTGAAAGAAATAACCAGGTTTTCGAAATACGACTTATGACCAGGAGTTATATGTTAGTGAGTTTTCTTCCATTGGGGATTGACACCCCCTTGGTAAACTATGAACTTGCTGAAGGCTCGTTTTGAGAAGCATCTCTTATGTCCTATTACACACTCATATTGTTAGTTAGGCCAGAATCATCTACCACTGCAGATTACGAATGCTCATCTCCCCATAATCGTCAATTTTAAGGACATAAGAGCAAAAGTTTTGTTTATAAATTGAATAGTTGTATATACACCCTCTCCCCGTACGTTTCCTGGAGACGAAGAAGAGCCTGTTCACCCCCCCCCCCACCCCCCCCCCCCCACACCTCCCCCCCCCCCGACCCCCCCCCCCCTTTACAGTACCTGGAGTGATGAGAGGAGCTCCCCAACATTACACACAATTTACCTGGAGATGAAGAGCAGCTGTCGGCCTTCCTGCCCTGCTGAATAAGCAGGTATCCATAGGGCACCCTCTCCTGTGGTCAGGTGATCACCGCTGTCTCTTCTGTCGGGGGGTCCACGACTCGAAAAAAAAGTTGCGGTTCCTCTCCACGAACTCTGTCTTGGACTGTGGGGAGAGGGAGATATCGGCACATTGAGACACGGGAATGAAAGTTAACGTGTTAGGAATATTGGATCGCCGGTGCGACCCTTCACCCCTTCCTTCTGGCCCTCGCCCGACCACCTCCATTTCTACTGTTCTCTCCTCAGTCTTGGCCCGTTAAAGGTTCACATATCTTTAGGAAACATTGTTTTCATCGCATCGTGTATTGGATATTTGCATCCATGTAGGCACCTCACTATCCTATCTGCTCTCTCTCTCTCTCTTGCATACCAAAACACACACACACGACTTGTTGTATCCACATGCCTGTCTGCTGGAAATGTCCTAGACGCCCCTCTCACCTCTTCATGTCCTCGGCCACCACGCCCCTTGAGACACTATAGTTGAAGAGCGGCCATGTCTATGGTGAGGAGGATTGAGCGGGGTTGTTGGCCACTACAGTGGCCGTTCGTATCGAGTCTGCTCCACCAGGGCGACTTCACCGAAAGGTTTTGTTCCGACCCTGGGGGGCAGAGGAAAAGGGGTCATGTTTAGCATGAGTCCTTCGTTCCAGTGCGTGTCATTTAATGTTGGACTGTGACATTACTAGCTGAAGTTTGTCTCAAGGATGCGAAGAGCAGACATAACATATGCACAAAACAACACACATGAACATACACACTACACGCGCGTGCGCAAGCACGCATACGCACGAACGCACACGCAAGCAGTGAAAACTCACACACACACCACCACACCACCACACACACCAGAATATATCTGTACAAATGAAACAAGAGGAGAGAGAGAGAGAGAGAGAGAGAGAGAATCAAAATTAATATTGCAGAGACACACACGCACGCGCGCGCACGCACGGACGCACAGCGCGCGCACGCACGGACGCACCGACACGTACACACACCATCACAACACACACTCAACACACACACACACTCACACACCATCACTCTCACACACACTCACAACACACACACGCCAGAAATGCCACAGAGAGGAGAGAGAGAGAGAACGGGGAGAGTGTAGAGGGGGAGAAGAGAGAGAGAGAGAGACAGACAGACAGACAGACAGACAGACAGAGACAGAGACAGTGAGAGACAGAACAGGACCGACAGACAGTCGGACAGAAGGGACAGAGTTCAGAGACAGATTGACAGACACGATACAGAGACAGAGAGCAGAAGCGGCGCTAGGGGCTCAGTAAGCGCATCGTCTTAACCTCCACAAAAGTCAGCACCGTCACCGATCCAGGATGCCATGCTTAGAGTAACGCCAGATCACAATTGCTATGTAACGCCCAGGATCCGCCAGGGTATGTAACGCAGATCCGCCATGGTATGTAAACGCCAGATCCGGCCGTACTATGTACGCCTGATTCTCGTACTGTGTATCGCCGGTGATCCGCCATGCTATGTAACGCCTGATCCGCCATGGTATGTAACGCCAGATCCGCCATGGTATGTAACGTCAGATCCGCCGTACTATGTAACGCCAGATCCGCCGTACTATGTAACGCCTGATCCGCCATGCTATGTAACGCCTGATCCCGCCATGCTATGCTAGTAACAACAGATCCGCCATGCTATGTAACGTCATATCCGCCATGCTATGTAACGCCTGATCCGCCATGCTATGTAACAACAGATCCGCCATGCTATGTAACGCCTGATCCGCCATGCTATGTAACGCCTGATCCGCCATGCTATGAAACGCCTGATCCGCCATGCTATGTAACAACAGATCCGCCATGCTATGTAACGCCAGATCCGCCATGCTATGTAACGCCAGATCCGCCATGCTACGCTTTCTTCACTGTTGGGCGATGGACACTTCTCCAACGCTTTCCATGTCACAGATATGTCCTGGCACCCACACTTTCCAGCACGATGTTTTCCTCCATGCTTTGTGCGGTGATGCAAACGGCATCGACATGAGGTTCAGCACTGATGAAAGGCTGTCCAACGACTGGAGGCTTCAGGCCAAGACCAGGATGGAAGAGGAGTCGCTGCGCAACTATTTTCTTTAATGGGACTCACTGTGCAGCTCTTTGCGTGTGACTCACTGCGCAAGCATTTGTCTGCATCCAGCTCACTGCGTGACTATTTGTTTGCATGCGACTCCAGGGCAGCTCTTTGCTTCTATGTGACTCCATGAGCAGCTCTTTGTCTGCATGTGACTCACTGCGCAACCATTTGTCTGCATATTACTCACTGCGTGACTGTTTGTTTGCATGTGACTCCATGCGCAGCTGTTAGTGTGCAAGTACTCACTGTGCAACTCTTTGTCTGCATGTGACTCACTGCGCAACCATTTGTCTGCATATTACTCATTGCGTGACTATTTGTTTGCATGTGACTCCATGCGCAGCTGTTAGTGTGCAAGTACTCACTGTGCAACGCTTTGTCTGCATGTGATTATTGCGCAACTCTTTGTCTGCATGTGATTATTGCGCAACTCTTTGTCCGCATGTGATTATTGCGCAACTCTTTGTCCGCATGTAAATTATTGCGCAACTCTTTGTCTGTATGTGATTGTTGCGCAACTCTTTGTCTGCATGTGATTATTGCGCAACTCTTTGTCCGCATGTGATTATTGCGCAACTATTTGTCTGCATGTGATTATTGCGCAACTCTTTTTCTGTATGTGATTATTGCGCAACTCTTTGTCTGCGTGTGATTATTGCGCAACTCTTTGTCTGCATGTGATTATTGCGCAACTCTTTGTCCGCATGTGATTGTTGCGCAACTCTTTGTCTGCATGTGATTATTGCGCAACTCTTTGTCTGTATGTGATTATTGCGCAACTCTGTCTGCATGTGATCATTGCGCAACTCTTTGTCTGCATGTGAATCATTGCGCAGCTATTCTTTTGCACGTGAGTCAGCGCTGCCACTGAGTCTCAAATACAGCAGAGCATGAGCTGCTTCCCAACGACGTGCCACAGCTCTGGGCTCACGGTCAGTACCCAGGAGACGGAGGTCTTGTGGCCAGCCTGCACCACAGAAGCAACACGCGAATCCAGAAATGACCGTGGAAGGGACACTGTGAGGGATGTTGACAGCCTGAAGCCCCTCGGCATACCCTCCACACCCGTCAGCACTGATGACCAGGGTGATGCACGCATTGCCAGGCACCCTCCACACCCGTCAGCTCTGATGACCAGGGTGATGCACGCATTGCCAGGCACCCTCCACACCCGTCAGCTCTGATGACCAGGGTGATGCACGCATTGCCAGGCACCCTCCACACCCGTCAGCTCTGATGACCAAGGTGATGCACGCATTGCCAGGCACCCTCCACACCCGTCAGCTCTGATGACCAGGGTGATGCACGCATTGCCAGGCAAGGTCAGCTTTCGGACGGTGACGAGGAACTGTGTAGTGGAGAAGTGGTATATCAGGCTGGCCACCAAGCTGAAGATGCAGTACAAGGCAACTGTGTAGCCCACACTATTAAAGCCTGAGAGACTGGGATGGTCTATGAACGCTGCGTCCAAAGTTTTCACCGATCCCACATGAACTGCCTCAAAAAAGGGTGCCGAGGATCACCTGGGGAAGACAAGTTTCCAGATACAGAGATTCTGTAGGGAACGAATCTGCCACCCATGCACACCCTGCTGAGAGACAGAATTCAGACAGGTTGTCCGTTGTGTACTAACGCCTGAATCGCATCTTCCTGAGAGGCTACTGCCCCGCGGTGAACTGGCTGAGGGCAAGCTTTCACAGGGTGTTAGAAGAAGCGCTTCAAGGACACGCTCAAGATCTCGCGGAAGAGAATTGACACTGACCCAGACACCTGGTGAACACTTGCGCTTGACTCCACCTTCTCCTCCCCCCCCCCCCCCCCTCCTCCCCTCTCCCCTCGGCCTACCGCTGCCCCCACCCTTCTCCTCTCGCCTCGCGTGGCGAAGTTACGTCAACAGAGGTACTGCCCCACGTGAGTAGTGCAGGACAGGTTGCACCCAAAAATGAATGCGCCAGGGCCTTGCTTAAGGAGTCGAATATTTATAGACTGGCGTATTTCCATTGTTCCCAGAATGTTTATTGTGTCTGAAAGCTGATTTTCCTCGTTTTCTTTCCTATGGCCTTCAAGGTACAAGCCAGGTGGTTCCAAGCAGACAGCTTGAAATCAAAGAAATGAGACTGTTTGGAGGTTTCCAGCTGGCGCAAAAATAGGGTCACGGGTGAGTGCAAAGGCCTGAAATGTGACGTCAACCAAGCGGAAGGTCATGTAGTTGAAGACTATTTGTGATTCCAACGGATAAATCCCTCAAAAAAAAAGGGAAATGATCGGTGGGGAGTTGTTCTTTTGATCTATCATCAGTTCACTTTGCAAGTAGATTTAGCATTTCATGCTGGCTCGTTATGACAGGCCTCCAAACACGTTTCATGGACTGCATAGCGTTTAGAGCAAAATCCTAACTGTGGCGTGTGGCCACAGCAGAAGCCCAGAGGAAATGTGAGTATCTCAAGTCCAGGGCCCCCTCCTTCCTATCACCATTGCCTGCAGATCACTGTGCCCGAGC
>CM031613.1:29437148-29444648 GCA_018398815.1 Conus ventricosus
TCGGTTAGCTGGTTAATACTCTGTTGTAATAACATAGATACTTTTTCTGCTTTGCGATCACACGCATGAACAGTAGTGTCATCGCGAACATATCACAAAGCGCTGGGAGAAACAGGGGGAGATCATTAATATATATTGAGAAAAGTATGGGTCCTAGGACGGAGCCTTGAGGAACACCATGTTTGAGAGGCAAAATAGAAGATTGGCGTTCATGAATTGAGACAATTTGTTTTCTGTCGCTTAAAAACGAAGAGATGAGTTCTAGAGCATTACTAGATAAACGGTACAATTTTAACTTTTTTAGAAGCAGTGTGTGGTCAATTACATCAAAAGCTTTTGCAACGTCAATAAAAAGGACACCAGTCACCTTGTTTTCATTAATATTTGTGAGCCATTTGTCTACTAGGTTGGTCAGTGCTGTGTGGCAGGAGTGATGTTTCCTGAAACCAGACTGATTAGGGTGAAATAAGTTATATTTGTCAAAATGGTTAAGAATGCATCTTCTTAAATGATCTTCTAAAGGTTTTGATACCACAGACAGGATAGAAATTGGTCTGTAATTAGTCCAGACCTGTTTAGTCTACGCAATTGGCGTAGAATTCTACGCATTTTGACCCCAAATACGCAAATACGCATTTTGGAACCTCGGTACGCATTTCAGCATTTCGCCGGTACGCGATTTCGAAACGCAAGCTTTTTTGCGTTTTGCCGTCTTTTGACAAACTTGATGGCCCATACAAACACCTGACATGCGCTCGTTCAGCGGCTGCCCGCCCCTACTAAAGTGACTTTTTTCCCCTTTTAGTCCCCCGCAAGGTTGCATGTCCAAAGACTCGCTGACGCTTTTCGCGCGCTTTTCAGTAACTGTATCCATCAAATGGTGACTCGTCAAAGCCCAAGTTATTTTTCCGACTTTCCCAGAAAAAAGAAAAAAAAGTTCTGATCAAACCTTTCGTCATCGTACCACACGCAAAACCCTCCTTTGTGTCATCCAGGGAGGGACATTACGCCATTGCACTTTTTGCAAGAATATTTTCTATCAAACATCCGGGCATGTTGACTGCAAAGGGCAACGAAACCCAACTCACAAGGATTTTGAAAGTAAAGCGCAAAGCAGATTCTCCGGGTTTTTTTTCAAAGCCTTTACCTTTCGAGCATAAACTCTCTCAATCAAATTTTGTGAAGAACAGACTCCAAGATCTTGCGCACTAAAGATGCTACTGAAAAAAACTCAGCCAGTAACTTTCAACTAGCATGGAAATTCACTTTAATAGTGTAATTTTGGGGTTCTTGACTTTATCCTACGGAAAAGGGAAAAGTAGGTGTAGAGAGGACAGAACGGGTAATTTTTACATTAATCAAAGAAGTCAAAGGCTTGGACATCTAACAGCTAATAGTGAGCTTATTTTATTTCTTTTGACCAACCACGCAAACACACACACACACACACACACACACACACACCACACACACACACACACACACACACACAAAACACACAATTAGCAATTTTATTTAGATTAATGGCAGTTAGGTTTTTTTAAATTTTATCTTGTGCGAAAAAAACTACACTTTGACATCTACTACACTTTTTTGTCACTTACTACACATTGGTTTCGAGGGGGTAAACGGGTCTAAATTACCAAGGACCGAGGTTCACCTGTTTATAGAGGGGCTACCCAGCAATTTAAAGATTTGGAAAATTGGTTTTTAAAAAACAAAATTTGAAGAGAGGTCAGTGTATCAGAAAAAACTGAAGCTGCAAGTTTGGGATTTCCATCGAACGTCTAAGCCACGACAATGTTTTTTTTTAGACGGATAGGGCATTATAAATCAGGGACGACATAAGGGGATGTCTAAGTCTGGGGAATGCTTTTGAATCACAGAAAACTTTTTAAAAATGTCAGTTTTTGGGGCAGATCTTATCGTTTTTATTGTTTTTTAGCAATATTACAAAAATGGCATTAATTTCTGGGGACACAGGCTTCAGGGGATTTTTTTTACTGATTTTTTTTTTGCAGCGATTGAAGCATTCCAAATTGCTCGCTATGGTATTAGAAAAACAAGTTTCTGAAAACTTTTTCTTAACTCTCTTTTTCATAATTAACAGATTTCTTGGGGGTTTAAAAAATTTTTTTCTTCGTTCCCTAAAAAAAAGGTTCTTTTTGGGTTCATACGTCCGTACATCTTTTGATAGTCAGGGTAACAGAGGGCGCTTCTAACGCGCGTGGTTTTGAAGGGCATTTTAATAAATATTTAAAAAATTGTGGTACCAAACTTCCCAGCTTCATCAGGATTTGTAAATGTAGACTGGGAAAAGATTTAAATTTGCTCAAATCAAACAAAAATTTTTTTTTATAAAAATTTCCGTAAGCCCCGTTTTTTATAAACGTGTGAACCATCTTCGAATTTTAACTCCTTTTTTCGACCAAGTGAAATACTGGAATGATCACTACAACCATACAGGGGTGAACACACTCTTTATTTTTTTTTTTTTTTGGGGGTGGGGGTAAATGTATCAATAAGATTTTTTTGGATGGGGGGTGTTGCCCTTGGTTTTTATCGTTTAACTGAACAAGTTGAAAAAATTCAAAACAATGAATCCATGTTTTTTGTTACTTTAAAGCAAATAAATTTTTAAAAAATCGCCTAACAATATCACTCATCCGAAAGAAAAGGAAATATCTTCTAACAAAGAGTGAAATTGTCAATCCAAACTGACTTTTTGCGGGATTGCGTATATGAAACCCAATGAACGGGCTCACTTTTTTTAAAAATCAACTTGGATCCATATTGACTCGATGTTATGAAAATTTACGAGGTTCAACACATTTAAACTTTATACTATGGTATGACCACCAAACCCCTCTTTGGATTTTTAAACATTTGGGGATTATTTTAAACCGGGAAGGGAGATTTCAAATCAGAATTTTTTTCTTAAGCGTGATTCGGCAAAGCCAAAAATAAAAAAGTTACCAGCATGTCAAAACTATGAAACATCAGATATTTTATTGATTAAGTGATTTAGTTGAGGAATCCCACCTAAAGCCATCTTTAAGGGGCCAAGTTTCTAAAGTGTAGGCATCCTTAAGATGGGCAAAAGCAACAAGAAATAGGGGATACCGAACTTTAAACGGGGGAGGCAAAAGTAATAGGACAATAAAAAAGGAGGAGGGAAAAAACCCCAAGCAAACAAACAAAACCCCCAAAAAAAACAACAAAAAAACCCCGCGACTACAACAAAAACAAAAAAAAAACAGAAAGGGAAAGATTTAACAAACAGAATAAAGTTTATGTAATACAATGGAAAAATTTTGGTCACAAGCCACAAGTAATGCGTTTTTTACAAACACAACTTATATTTAGTCGTTTTACAAAAAAAAACGAAAAGATATTATTTTTTCCCAAATCCAGAAAACGTGATGCGTTAACGGCACTTACTCAAAATTTTTCAACGCACATAAGCAAACATTCAAAAACCAAAAAAATATAACAACATGCACACACATTTATACACTTAAACCGCAAACATCACAAAACAAATGTATTATTTTCATACCACAAAGAAAACACTCTTTCACACACAAAACAAAAAAAGGGCATGCCTCAAATTCCCTACAAAAAGAAAAAAAAACCCAAAGTAAATATAACGGAATTTCATTAAAAAAAGAAAAAAAAAAAAAGAAGAAAAAAAAATCATCCTTTATAAAAAGGGGATGCTGATGGAACTTCGTGCGCGACTTACCGTGAAAAAACCCTAGACAAACGCACGCACGCGCACGTGCAAAGCACCCCCCCCCCCCCCCCCCCCAAATTCCCAACACATCCACACCCCCGTGCGCGCGCTGCGTGCCGCCTCGAAAAGAGACACGGGGCAAAAAAAGGGGGGGGAGTAGGAGACAACACGAACGGTGAAAAAACTTTTTATGTCTTTAAAAGGGGGCAAGCCGTTTTGATTTCCAAAAAATGTGAAGCCATCCTCAGCAAATGTCCGCAATGGATGGTTCGTCTTTTTTGGGTTGGGGGGGTACATAAAAATTGTCCTCACTCTGTTCCCTTGGAAACTAGAAGATTGATAAAACTACTGGAATAGGGAGGTGATGGAAAACATGGTTGCCTTGTTGGGCGTAGAATGTTATCACACTGTTTAATTGGTATTTCACTAGGTTTTTTGGGAGGGCGGGGCGAATGGGGGGCCTATACTTCTGAAGGGTTTTGGGGCCAGACACTCCCACCTTGGAACCAATTGGGGGCTAGCAGAGGAAGTGTTCAATGATGACAGGGGGGGGTATCAGGGGTGGCATTTGAAAATCACGTGTTCAGCAACGGTTTTGGCGCATGGGGGGGTAATGCGAATGTCAAGTGGGTTTTTTTTCCATATCTTTTAAATTTAAATAAGGGGGTCTGACAGGGGGAATTTCCACTTTATGAGAGGGCCTCCTAACTTTGAGTTTTTTTGCTAGCTTTCAGTACCTCTAGCTTTTGAATACAGTTACTGTAAAGACTTGTGTCAGAGGGAAACGTTTTAAAGTGGTCAATAAAAATGGCAGATACTTGCCACCTCTTTTTAAAGGGTTTCGGTTTGATGGGGGAAAAATTTTTGAAGAAGTTTTCCTTTTGCGGGGAGTAGGGGAAATAAAACAAAAACTGCCACGGAAATGTTTTTCGAATATTTGTGAGATCCTCCACTGTCGGTAGACAAGGCCTGAGGGGGAGAGTTAAAGCCCATGAATGAAATTCGTTTAAGTGTGGGGGCACAGGTTTGAAAGAACCAGGGGTGAGGTCTTTTTACAACATGCCCGGGAACAGGGGTTGAAAGAAGCCAGGGTGGGGGCTTGACGACATGCCAGGGACACAGGTGTTGAAAGAACCCGGGGTGGAGGTCTTTGACAGACACCAGGGCACAGGTGTTGAAAGAAGCCATGTGGAGGGCTTTGACAGACACCAGGACACAGGTGTTAAAAAAGCCCGTGTGGGGGTCCCTTTTTCAACATGCCAGGGCCAAGGTGTTAAAGAAGCCAGGGGTGGGGCTTTGACAGACAGCCGGAACAGGGTTGAAAGAAACCAGGTGAGGTCTTTGACAACTCCAGGGGCCAGGTGTTGAAAAAGCCAGGGGGGAGGGCTTTTACAGACATCCAGGATACAGGTTTGAAGGAAGCCAGTTTGGGGGTCTTTGACAGACAGCCAGGGAAAACAGAATTGGGAAAAAAACGTTCTTGTCGAAGGGGTAGTCTTTTGGGGGTTTAAAGTAACGTATTGTAGAGTGCCAAAAAATAAGCTGTTTTTTTTGTCAGGGGGAAATCTTTGTACAGCGTCTCCAGGGGGGTTTAGAATAAAATTTGTTTCATTTTTAAGAAATGGAATTCTTTGGGTCGATTCGAACCTGTTTCTGGGTTTTTTGTCACGTCAATGAACTGAAATGCGTTGGACGTCGAAAGGAAAAATGAAATTGTCTTTAAAATGCGGCGACTCAAGGGGAATCGGGAATTTTTTTTGTTTCACAGGGGGGGAACCATGTACGTCATTTTGGTTTTGGGGAAAAGGGTTTTTTGTCACCGCATCATTTTTTTACTCTCTGCACAGACACACGCTAAAATGAACAATGTAGGATCGCTGCGTAAATACTGTGTGACCGTTTTCATCTTTGGCTTGGGCATTTATCTGCTGCAGACTGTCATACGCTAGGGTTTGGGTTGGTTTAAATTTTTTCACTCTGATTTAAAGACCCAATTGTGTTTTGATAAAAATTTTCTCTTTTTGAGTTGGTTGTTCCTGATTGAAAGGTTGTTTCAAATTTGAAGATCCAATTTTTGATACAAGACATTTAATTTTATCTGAAAAATTTACACTAAACATTTTTATGCGTTTTAAAAAATCTTCAAAAAAGGAAGTAAATTCAGTTTCTTCATGCACTGTCAGTTGACATTGGTTGACAACTTGCCTAAAGAATACCCCTTTTCTTCAATCGGGAAAGCGACAGAAGGGGGCTCACATTTTTCTTTAAAGTGCACGCTGCTTTTTTCCGCGTCCTTTTGCAACGGCGATGGCTTTTTAGTGTTGTCTCAAACGCTTGCACAACTATCGGAGCAACAGGGGGGGAGGGGGGGAAAAAATAACTTGTCCTGCAACGTGACTCGTGTCTGGGTTTAAGAGCGGCTGTGCTGAAGGGGGAGAAGTGCTTCACTGACCGGAAACCAAAACACCCGGGCACATTTTTAAGTCTGAGCAAATCTGTTAAAAGCACAGGCTCCGGAGCGGCGTTATGAAGGTGACTGGTCGTTTGAAGCACGAGTCAACAATCTTTCTAAACCTTTTCCAGTAAAAAAGTGGAAATTAAATTTTTTAATATTTCACATTCATTTTTGTCCCATGTAGGACAGTCCAGACCCGGCAGAGCAAGGTACCCCCCCCGAGTTTGCGAAGTAGAGATTTAGTGTGACAGATTTTGAAAGAGAAAAAATATCAAAGACTTTTTTGCGATGTTTGGGGATGGAGGCCGAAAAAACAATACGACGGAGTAAACAGGGGTTGTCACGATTGTATCGCACGATGTACTGCAATTCGGGATTGTCTAGGCGATAGCGAAACAAAAGACAATTCCTCCCACTGCAAGCTCATTAATCCACAAAAAAAAACCTTTTGATGTATCAAAAGGGGGTATTTCTTCTCACATTTTTAGTAGACTCGGGAAAAAAAGTATCATAATTTTGACAATAGACAATGAAAATGCTACCAAATCACACTCCACTCAGCCTCACACTCTGACCATTCAGTCTTAGTGTGATAGGGAGGGATGGCGTATATCAAAAAAATTGAAATATAGAGCTTTATAAATCAATTTTTGGTAAGACAAAAAAAATCTCGAGCGCTAACCAGACACAAAACTCTCACCATGAAGGGGGGAGAAGGGGGGGGGGGAGAGCGGAGGCGGGAGAGGATGAGAAAAAGTGGAAGAGTGGGAGAGGGAAAAGGAGGAGAGAGAAAGAGAGTGAGGAAAGAAAAGAGAGAGAGGGGGGGGCAGAACAGAGAAGAGAATGAAGAGCGAAAAGAGCGAGGAAAGGAGAGAGTGAGTTGACTGGAAAAGGGGGGAGGGAGCAAAGAGTGAGAAGGGGTGAGGAGAGAGAGGGGGGGGGGAGTGGTGAGTGGGGTACTTAGAGAAAGAGAGAGAGAGAGAGGGAGAGAAGAGAGAGAGAGGGGGGGGGCAAAGGAGATACAGCCCCCAACTCTCAGAACACGGCAATTTTTCAATGCTGTGTGTTCATCATTCACGCCCGTTGCTAAGTGCAGAAAAGGGGAAAGTTTTACTACAGGGGCATCAAATTTGCTACAAATATCAAATTTTTTCCTAAAGTTTTTTTAATTTCCCCCCCCTCTCTCTCTCATCTCCCCTTCTCTCTTCCCCTCCTCTCTCTCTCCTCTCTCTTCTCTATCTTCTCCCTCCCTCCCTCCCCCCCCCCCCTCCCTCCACTTTTCTCCCCTCCCTCTCTCTCCCCCCCCACT
>CM031613.1:29452148-29453335 GCA_018398815.1 Conus ventricosus
CTAAGAGTATGTGCTTGAGTGGGTGAATGGGCAAAAAATAAAATAAATGCTTCTAAAAATGAGCCTTCAGCAAGCTTATATTCTCCAAGGGGGAGACATCCTCCAATAGGGAGGGAAACTCACTAACATATAACTCCTGGTCATATACCGATATTTCGAAACTTGGTGGTTTCTCCTCAGTGACTGCGGAAAGTGGTAATTTGACTCCTCTGCCTTTTCAGTTTTAAGAAGAATGCAATCCCAGAAAAGGCTGGTGTGCAATACCGTAGTATGTTTATTGAGTTTTCAAAAAACCAACCAAAGGTGCCATCTAAGAAGCAAAAGAAAAATCATGAAAGAGCAAAACAAGCTACATTTTCTTGTGAAAAGTAGAAAATATAAAAAAGATATCCTCTAAGACACAAGTGCTGAGGGCCAGTTCTTGGAATGAATCCGTACTTATCCTTGGAATTTATTAGTTTGTTGTATTTTAGTCCCTTGCGGATTCATTAAGAGCAAGCTTTGTTTATAATTCAATATTTCTTGCAGTCATTGCAACACCAAGCTGCTCTGTAAGTTGCTGGAACGGTGCTCGGTACTTATCCTTGGAATTAATTAGTTTGTTGTATAATATATATATATATATATATATAATATATATATATATATATATAATATATATATATATATATATATATATATATATATATATATGTGTGTGTGTGTGTGTGTGTGTGTGTGTGTGTACAGTCATACGAGGAAAAAAAAAAAAACAAACAATAGTCATACGAAAAAAAAATCAAGTATCAAAAGTTATAAGCTGCTATTCTGTTCAAGCGTATAACGTGTACTGCGTTCAAACTGACAGATACCTCTGTGATGTTCAAATCTGTGTGCGTTTAGTTCTAGCGCAGAAAAAACTGTGTTGTCCGTTGTCCTATTCTTGTTCGTCATGTTTTGTCACGTCTTCCGGTCTTGTCTTTGTATCCTACTACGTTTTGTCTGATCATGTATTGTCCACTTTTGTCCCGGCCATTTTTTGTCCTATCCGGTCTCCTCTTGTTCTGTCACATCTTGTTCGTGTGGTTTTGTTTTGATCACGTTTCGTTTTGTCCAGAATGTAAATAGAAATAAGGCAGAGAACATAACATAACAACAAGCAGGGTAACCATGTGGTTGTTATTGATTCTTCACTTTTGAATCAGGTT
>CM031613.1:29454335-29456835 GCA_018398815.1 Conus ventricosus
CTTTCATTCTTTGCATCAGAGAGTTCTCATCTTCCGTTTCGTTGCCTCTTCTGAAAAAAACCCCCCTATTTCATGTACAAGTTTCTACCCAAGATAATTGGGTTTCCAAATCACTTCCGCTTTCACTCTTTGCCTCGCCTCATCTACACTCACATGTTTCCTATCATCCTTGCTCATTCTTCTTTCGTTCTTTCCACTTTCACTCCCATATTTCTTCCTTTCCGCTTCACTTCTTTTCTCATCTTCTCTCTCTCTCACTCTCAATCCCTCTCTCACTCTCTCATTTTGTCCTCATTCTCTTTTTTTCCCTCTCCCACCAAGGTCCCAGTCTCTGGCACCACTGCCCTTCTCTATCTCTACCCATCCAGACTTGTCCCATCTGGTTTACTGTGTGCCCGGTAATCCCCGATCACATTTCGTCTCCTGGGCATCTCATCATGGTCATCCTGATCCTTTCTTCCGCGCTGCCCGTTGTACCGTCCGTATGGCATTTTTTCCCTTCGCGGGTGCACAGTTTGCCTCTAACGACGTATCCACCGCCCTCTTCTCTCATCCTTTTAGAACCGCTGCCTGTCGCTGGTCCTGTCCTGGGCAAATCGAATTCTTCTTTCTTTAACCTCTCCCTAGCCACAGAGTTCCCCCAGTATTTTCATAACGTCTGTCCACCTTAGCATCTTTACTAACACAGGCCTTGGCTGGTGACTTGCGGTTGAATCTCCCTAATCTATGCGCCCTCTCGATCGTATCTTCTGCCCAATCCTCTTCTGGTAGATGTTTCTCTAACAGTTTTTTTACCAAGACTTCGCAGTTTTTCTTTCCGTTTTCATCCGGCTTTTCCCTTCAGTCCAAAGATTTTCACACTGTTCCTTCCGAGAAGCTCTCTAACCTGTCAGCTCATCTCCATCTGTCAACTCTATTCACTGTGATTGCTGTTTTTTCACTAAGTTTTTAAAAACTGCGTCTCTGCTTGTATGTCTTTTTCGTGTCGAAACACTTTGCGTATTGTTGAGTGATTCTGCCATACGAGTCTGCTTCTATCGATTCTATTGAGTTTCTGCTTGAGAGCTGAAGGCATCTGAAAAGTAATTTCCCAATGGCTGTGAGTATTTGTGACATTTGTGTTTCTATGTTGGTCAGTTTTGTTTCTAGTGTGTGTTCTAGTTTCTTGGTTCTTCATCTGGCTTCACGTTGGTATTAAGACTAGGTCCTGGGTTCGATTCCACGTCATTATTTAAAGACAACTTCTTCCATAGATAAGTGAGTTAAGCATCAGGAGGAGTGCAAACACAGGGGATCACTTGGGGTTAGCCGGGTAAATAGTGTATGTAAACTCGGTCCATTTTTATTTCAACACCGTGAGTCCCTAACCTTGGTCATTCCGACTCGACTTCTGAAACCGCTTTCACTTCCTTCAGTCCACCATATTTTGTAGGCACTTAAAGCTCCGTATGGCACCCCTTCGGCGTTTTCTGTAATCCCGGATAACCGAGTCGGGCCGAAAGCTTTGCGTGTCATGTTGGTAGCCGAAACTTTTGTCAGGCAAAGAAACCAACAACACAACAAAGCCCACCCAAAAAAATCCTCTTTATCCGGCTGGAAATTTCCGTTTATCTCTAACCCTTACCATCGGCTGCATAACGTTTGCCTACCGTCATTTTCCCCCGATCAAAACATTGCAGTGTATAAAGGGGGGGGTTCATGAGAGCAGATGACGCAGATGTCATTTGTGGGACACACCTGCGCCTGCCAGATTCAGGGGGATTCAACAATTTCCTCATCAGAAAACTGACAACATGAAAGCCTGAACATTAAATTTCCCTTGCTATTTTATCGCCAGCATTGGGCATGGAACTCTGAAGCCCAGATTCGTTTTTGGAGATGATTTGCTTCATTGTGAAAGTGTGTAGATAACAGGACTGTAATGGTAACAAGTGTAGTTTCAATCTGGGCTGGTTCTCTTTGAAAGCTGGTTTGAGGAACGTGTTAAAAATTATCTGGAAACCCTGGTTCCAGCCCATATATGGCTATTTTTTTTTAAGCTTTATTTCACCGACAGACAGAAAACCTATCTAATTCTTTTTGGGCAGAGGTTCAGTTTAAGGTGTTCCATGTGGGGTATGGGTAGTTCGTTTTCTGATTTATTATCATTATCGTTATCATTGTTATTGTAATCATCAGTATCACTACTCTCATTACCAATTCAAACTGTTTAAACCCTTTCAGTTGCTTGCTCACTGATTGCCTGTTCCCTTGCTCACTTGGCTGGTGACTGGCTTTTCTTACTTACTGTGAATTTTCCGTTTGCCCTCCTTTTTTCTTCTTCTTTTCCCTACTTCTCTTCTTTCTTTCCTTTTTTTCTTCCCTCGTGTTTTTTTTTCTTTTCTGCTCGGATGGCTTTCTTAACTCCCCTCATCAATTTTTTTTGTCGATTGTATAGCTTTCTTAAACCCTTCTTCTTTTTCTCAAAATTTTTTTATGTCTTCTTTTCATAATTAACTTC
>CM031613.1:29461835-29469335 GCA_018398815.1 Conus ventricosus
GTAAACCTAAGTATCTTTTACAGGCTAATAAATGCACTTTCTCTATACTTTCTAACCTCTTATAACCCCAAATTTCTGATGAATACAATAATACAGGCTGTACTTTAGCATCAAAAATTTTTAGGTATATCTTTGGTGACATTTCTTTACATTTTTTAAAAACCTGACAAAGCCAATATACAGCCTTTTTCCCTTTAGCAACTAAATGATTTGTACCACGTCCTAAACTCAGCATTGTTGTGAAAGAAAAACCCAGATAACAATACATATTAACAATTTCTAGTTCTTTACCCTCAAAAAACCACCTTTCTCTTGATCCTAAATACCCGCCTTTCCTAAATACCATGATCTTAGTCTTATCTTTGTTAACAGATAATTTCAATTTATCACAACAGGTTTTTAAAGAATCTAATTGGGCTTGTAATCCTCCTGGTGACGTTGATAAAGCTACATCATCTGCGAATAGCAAAATGAACAATTCAATCAGAGTAGGTAATAGTTGAACACCATGGACACCAGTGTATTAATGTGATTTGCCAGTTGATTAATAAATAGAGAAAACAATGTGGGACTCATGACACAGCCTTGTCGTACACCTGATGGACATGTAAAGAAATCTGAAAATTCACTGTTCACGCGCACACAAGAGATTAAAGAATCATACATGCTTTTCAAGGCACCAAAAATTTCCCTCTTATACCCTCATTATAAACTACCTTCAGTAGTTTTGCATGGTTAACAGAGTCAAATGCCTTTTTGAAATCAATAAAAGCAACATAAATTTTCTGTCTTTTCTTATTTAAGTATTTCTGAACAATAGCATAGAGATTAAATATCTGGTCTGCTGTTGAATAATCTTTTCGAAACCCAGCTTGGTTTTCAACTATTATATCAGTATCGTCTAGCCAAGAAATTAATCTTGCGTTCAGAATGGATGTATAGCATTTACAAGAAACATTAACCAATGATGTCCCTCTATAGTTGTCTGGCTGGTCGGCATCACCTTTTTGAAAATTGGAACAACTATAGCTTTACGCCATTCCCGTGGGTAGATCCCAGAGTCAAACACTTTATTGAAAAGCTTTGTTAGGAACTTAACGACCACCTCTCCTCCTGCTTTCAACATCTCCGAAACAACACCGTCTAAGCCCCTGCTTTCCCATTATTTAGTTTCCTTATTGCCTCTTTTACTTCTTCTTCTGTGATTTCTTTGTTTAAACTATCATCACTTGCATTGCCCAGATCGTTAGTAACATTACTTCCGTTTCCTTCTAAATCGTTACTACCCTCATTAAAAACTCCTTGAAATGATTAAACCAGTCATCCAATCCAATTCTATCACTCAAATCCTTTCGTGCACTCACACCACCTAACGTCTTTAATTCTTTCCAAAACTCAGCTGACTTGTGCGCATTAGCTGCCAAGGATTCAGCTGTGTTTCTGCGAAATTCCTGCTTTTTCTTTCTAAGCAGTTTTTTTATATTCCTTTCTACTTTTAGTGTACTCAGTCTGTCCTTTTCAAGCGTCTTTTTCTTATTCCTCTTGCTTCTTTTAAAAATTCTTAACATTTTTTCACTTTTAACTTTAGCATCTTGACATTCTTGGTCATACCATGCGTTCTTTTTCTTCTTGGGCGAAACATAGCATTTTTTAACCATACAATGTGCGGCACACTTCAAACAATCATTAAACACTTCCAAGGCGTGATCAACATCCAGGTCCAATTCTTGAGCAGCATTTTCTAATTTAATTATGTTATCTTTACTGTTAAAATTTGTTCTAAAGTCGGATTCTTTCGCTTTATCCCACAAAACTTTATTCACAATTTTCGTCTTACTACTGTCAGTTGTATTGCTAATAACCCTTTTATCAGATTCCAACAAAATTGACAAGGTAACTGGTAAGTGGTCCGAATCCACCCTATCTTTCACCGTAAATATCTCCATTCAAATTGATAAAGCAGCTCAAAAGATGCAACAAAATAATCCACGAGGCTGGACCCAAAATCGGATAAGAAACTACAACTGTCATCAAAACCATGTTCAACAAGTCGTTCAAAATGCAACAGTCAAAAATATTGCAAAAGTCAAGAAGCTGTTCACCGAACTGGTTCACTTCAACATCCTGTGAATTCCTTTTGACGAATTTCCTTATCTCCTCCAATAATCACCATCATCAGACAAACTGAAATCAAGATTTTTGTTGGCTGTGCGAGAATTTTAAATCGCCAAAAATCAATGCATGAAAGTCGTCATAGGATTCGTGGAGATCAAGCATACATTTTTCTAATAACTCGATACCATATCCGTTAGGTTCTGATTTCCAAAAGGGGGAATCGTAAGGTGGAATATAGGCTGCAATAAGGAAAACATCCTTATCTGTTCTTAAAAATTCTTTTGATATTTTCAAAGTTAGAACATTATTGATATCAATGTCTATTCTTTGTACAAAATCAGAAAAACATTTTTTAACCAAGACCACAACACCCCCAGAACATCTTCCATGTCTTGATAATTTCTTAGCTTTTGATGAGTAAATATGAAAATCTTGAAAAATACTCTTGTCAATTTCACTGTCCATAAATGTTTCTGTCAGACAAACAAAATCATACTTTTGAATTAAAATCGACAAACTCGTTATCAGTTAATTTTGATTGCAGTCCACAGACATTATAATTAAGAATACTAACTGGAAAATGGGGTTTTTTATGTATATTTTGTAGAAACTGACGTGGGGAATGGTCAATGTCAGGAATCCTGCACCCACAATCACTTGTGATTTGTGCCCGGCCTCTATCCTATTTCTCACCAGTGTTTGCTGCTGCTTCACCTCGAGGTGAAGGCTGTCTCGGCAAACTCCCGTCCCTGCTGCAGATACTGTTCGTTCGCACACTGCGGAAGGCATCCACAATGTTCGTCTGACTCATGGCGCGTTGCCGGCATGTCCGAGAGCGTAAGGCACGCCCCTCCTCATCCTGCTCGGTAGTCCTGGTTCCTGACACCAGTCTAGTTCTGGGGCGTGACTGTCGAGACACAGGATTTGGGTCAGAGTCTGTACTGTCCTCTTCCCCTAGACCTGTGTGCACTACTTGAGGGCAGGCTGCATTATTAGCATCATTTTCGTGCTGTTCCACAGATTGCTTGTCTTCAAATTGGTCCGGCATACGTTGATGTTGTCGCTGTTCTAACTGCCGCTGCTGTTCTGGCTTTTCCTGTTGCTGACCTGATCCTTGCTGCTGATGCGACTCTTGCTGCTTTTTTTGCTGCCATTCTTCTTCCTTTTGCAGTTGCGGCTCCTTTTCTTGCAGCTGATCTTGCTGATGTTGCTCATCTTGAATCTGTTTTTGATTGTTGTTGTTTTCCTTGCAACTGTTCTTGGTGTTGCTGTTTTTGTCGTTTTTCTTGCAGCTGTTCGTTCTCTTGCTGCTGATTCTTTTGCTTTTTCTGTTCCTGTTCTTGCTGTTGAACGTTTCTGTGCTGAATCTGTTGTTCTTCTTGCCCCTGTTGCTGTCTCTCTAGGAGCTCTTTATGCTGCTGTTGCTGGATCTGTTCTTGATGTTGCCGTTGCTGGTCTAGCTGTTTTTGCTGTTTTTTCCCATAGGCATCGTTTGTTGTGTTGTTTATCCTCTTCTCGCTGTCTTTCTTTATGTATTTCCCTGATTTCCTTTTGTACCCCTCTCCGTTGCAGGTCTGCTCTCTGACCATTTGGTGACCTGTGAGGTGTGGGAAAGAGCATTGAACTCCTGTGGAGTGACCAGAGGACTATCGGATAGAGGGGAAAAGCCAAACCTGTGAGGCGAGGGGTTGTCACGATGCGCCATATTTTGCCGGTTCAAAAGTGGTGGCCAGTGCACTGAGTCTAGTAAAGGGAAGTGTTCGAAAACCTGTTGCTGCTGATCTGATGGGACAAATGGAGAAGATTTCCTTTCCTGCCGTAGTTGGTCTGGGGGAACATACGGAAAACGCACCCTCCCCTGCTGCTGATCAGGGGAGACACGACGCAAGCGTTCTTCCACGTTTCCTTTTTGGTTCCTGGGGCCATGTCTCTTGTAGCTGGTGGGGCCATCATCGCTTTTTAATGACCGCTGATGGCTATCATTTGATTGCCTGGGTATGTAGTTGTGTGGCCTACCATCTACGTACAGTCTTCCGTTTCTAAATATAGGTATTTTACCTTCTTGCTTCAGTTGCTGGCACTGCTCCCTTTGACTAACAGTGAGATCTGTTGCCACTCGGATATCCTCTTGTCGGAGCCAAGCTCTGAGATCTCTGTTTTTCAGAATGTAGAGTTTGTCGTTCATGTGGCTGAAACATACGATTAAAGGACGTTGCCAGTTTCCACCTTCGTGTCTTCCGATACGATACGTATACTCAATGTCTCTGGTTGACCACCATCTGTCGGAGGAGAAGTAATTGAGCACTGCTACGATTTCGTCCGTGTCATTTGCCTCTTCCCATGCTGCTGATTCATGTATTCCAAAAAATTTCAAATTCTTTTCTCGTTTTGCCACATCTAGTTTTTCAAGTTTTTCTTCTATTTCGTTTAATCTGTCATGTAGAAAGACACTGTTTTGTTGAAGTTCACTTATGTCCCACCTGTTGTCTTTGATGTCTGTTTTTGCGCCTTGAAGATCAGCTTCGAAAATCTTGAAGGAGTTTTGAAGATTTGAAAAAAGATCATAAATTTGTCGACTAAGACTAACACCTTGAGCATGGAGGCTGTGTAAAATCTGTGAACACCTGGTTTCAAACTGCTGCTGGCTGACAGGCGACAGTTCATGGAGAGCGAAAGCTGTGTCGGTCATAATGCAGTGAATGAGAGTTCAGGTCGTACAACCTCTCCCTTCGACGGCCAGGTGAAGTGTGAGAGAGAGAGAGAGAGAGAGAGAGAGAGAGAGAGAGGGAGAGAGAGAGAGAGAGAGAGATGGATGGAGAGAGAGAGGGGGGAGGCAGAGAGAGAAATGGGTAGGGAGAGAGAGAGAGAGAGAGAGAGAGAGAGAGAGAGAGATGGGAGGAAAAAAAGAGGGAGAGGAATGGAGGAAGACAGAGAGGGAGGGGGAGTGCGAGAGAGGGATGGAGGGAGAGAAGGCGGGAAAGGGAGAGAATTCGAGGGATAGAGAGAGAGAGAGGGAGGAAAAGGGGAAAGAGAGAGGGAGGGAGTGAGAGAAACAGAGAGAGAGGGAGTGAGAGAGAGAGGGGCAGGAGGAGAGAGAGAGCGGGAGAGAGAGGGAGGGAGGTTGAGGGAGGGGGGGCGAGAGAAAGAGAGAGAGGGGGAGAGAGAGGGGGATGGAGAGAGAGAGAAAGGGAAGGAGGGAGAGACAGACAGACAGGCAGAGAGTGACTGTTATTCATTGTCAGACAAGGTGTTGTTGTCCTCCATTTGTAGATCCTAATCCTAAGCATTGTGTTGACTGTGCCAGAGAGTTACATAGAGAATTCATTCACATGCCTAGCGTTTCTTGAGAATTCAATTATTGTACGAGTATACTGCTTCAAATCATTGCTGTTGTCCGACATGTGTGAGGACACTACTAGTGTTTCATCCAAGTCCGCTTTACGTAAATCTTACGAAAATGAATTTAAGTTACTACTGATACCACGGAATATCGCAGAAGAAATAGTGAATGTGCCTATTTGTGCATCTCTGTGCGTGAGTGCGCGCGCGCGCGCGCGCGCGTGTGTGTGTGTGTGTGTGTGTGTGTGTGTGTGTGTGTGTGTGTGTGTGTGTGTGTGTACTCTGTGTTTGTATTTTGTGCATTTAGCATACCATAGCAATTTGGTGATCATATTATCGCGTACTTGCTTGCAATGATTGTATGTCAAACAGGTGTTGATGGTTTTATGATCTAGTATCTAGTATATAGTACGTGCGTGAGTGCGTGCGTGCGCGCGCGTTTGTGTGTGTGTGTGTGTGTGTGTGTGTGTGTGTGTGTGTGTGTGTGTGTGTGTGTGTGTGTGTGTGTGTGTGTTTGTGTGTGTGTGTGTGTGTGTGTGTGTGTGTAGTGATGGTTATTAAAGAATTCTCTCAAGTCCTCACCCCTCCAATCTTTTCCTACCTGTTCCTGCTGAGTATTCCAAACCTGCAACAGTTAGTGACCTCAAGATACACAACCCAGAGACTTTATAAAGCCATGATCTCGTGAACTATTAGAACTAATAAAGAAAAGTATAGATAGTGAAAGAAAGTCATATTTTATCTACTTATCATGTATCTTTTGTTGTTGCTGTTGTTGTTGTTGTTCTGGTTGTTGATGCTGTTGTTCTGAGTCGAAAAATAAACGCAGCTATTTAACTGAGAAATGTGAACGACACATGTTCAAACGGCAGTGATCTAATATGCCTGAACATTACAATATTATAGAATTCGATTTTGAATATTTTCCGAGGGAGTGCAGGTATTTCACAATCCACAGATTTGGCAGAAGCTTTTCCGTGTCTCACCATCTGTTAGTGATGTGGGCCCTCTCAAACCCATACCATCAAGTGTCTGGGAAAGGTGCGGATCTTCAGCGACCTGTATTGTTTGCAGTATTGTTCGGAGTAGTGTTTGAATCAGTTTAAACCAGTACCTACAGCAGATTAAGTAAGTCAAGGGGCTGATACACGCTTTGATCTACTCGAGGTCAGACTGTACCTCATCTTTACTTCTTCTTTTCTTTTTATTTATGCTTTATTCACATTAGCCTCAAAAAGTATTTCCCCCACACTAAGATGTATTAAAAGGTTCATTTGAAACACCTTTTTTTCCTTTGAATAAAGTTACATATTTGTTAGGTCTGTCGCACTTAATTTTAAGCATATAGATTTTGTGCTGTATGTTATAATGAAAGAAATTCGTATATGTATACTCTGGAAATAATTATGTCAAAAACTATGTAAGCGTATACTCTGAAAATAATTGTGTCAAAAATTAATTTACAATGTTTCTGTTTGGTCACTTCCGACATGCATAGTGCTTGGACGGTATGTTTGGTTGTGAATATTGCGTTCATCATTTAAAAAAAAAATGTATCATGCAATATAGCTGTACTTGGTAATAGAAGCAAGAATACAATCTGTGTGCGAATTATCGCAGATTGTTTTGAATGAGTTTGTGTGGATTACATGTGAAGTTACTGTTTGTTTTAAATAATTGATAGCGAAATCGATCTTTTTCAATTTGCAGAACATAATGTGATTCAGTCAGTTGCTGTTCGCGTTTGCAATGTCAGCATTATTGGATTTACGTGAATGGCAATTTCTTAATCTTAAGTTGTGTGACAGAAGTTGCAAACTTTGGAATAAACAGTTTCAAACAGGAATTTGGATAAATATGTAAATGTGAATATGACAACAAAGACAAAATAGTAATCTTCAGTAATACATAAATGTGTATTCCTAGAACTGCACAGTTTTTATTTACTTACATCTGAATGTAACCAGTTAAGCCTGATTTATATTTATCTACATTATGCTTTGGTCGAAAAGTGGTTTTGATATGTACTGAATTATTTTGTATTTC
>CM031613.1:29476835-29489335 GCA_018398815.1 Conus ventricosus
TACACGTACACACATTTGCCCGAAGTCCTCCACCACCCCCACCACCCCCCCCCCCCCGCCGTCCCCCAACACACACGATTACATATCTGTTCTCAACCCCGATCCTCACTCCACACAATCAGACCTCGCTGGCTTTCTGTACACCTACACACATACGCCGCCACTTCCACAACCAAAAACCTCAAACCCAGCTCTTCCTAACTGCCGAAGTACACACACACACACACACACACACACACACACACACACACACACAACACACACACACACACTCACACTCGACATTTCAATACAGCAATTTCTGTCCATCAGACATGCACACCTACACAGACCACCACCACCCCCACCCCTTCCTCCCCACACCTCCCCCTCCACCGTAAACCCATCCCCCACTCCACACCCCACCCAACCACCCCCACCGCTCTGCCCTCCATCAGCCAACAGACAGGACGTGACTGTGCTGTATCCTCATCAGCTTTCCACCGCCGTTGATCTGGAAGGTGTCTGACCAGGCCTTCAGCCGCTTCTTCAGGTTGGCCAAGGTCACCTCCGCCACGTCCTCCGCTGGTAGCGACACCTCCCTGCCCTTGGGCATGTGCAGCCTCTTCATCATCTCCACGATCTTTTCCGACCGCTCCCGCTGTTCCTGGCTCGTGCCGGAACCCCCGCCGAAGAAGCCGTCCGGGGTCTCGTTGAGGGTCTTTCCGCAGGTTGTTGAGCAGTTCGGCGTCCTCTAGGCGGATGTTGAAGAACTTGAAGAGCGCCGAGTCCACGGCGGGGCACTGGCAGATGTAGAGGCAGAGGGTCTGGGCCAGGTGGTGCTTCAGCTTGGTGATGGTACCGATGGCGTAGCGACGCTTGAGGAAGAGGCGGTCGAACTGCGGGCGCGGGAGTTTGAGGAGGGTGACTCTGGTGCGAGCCACGGCCGTCCCTATGAAGGTGTCCAGGTCCAGGACACTCTCCAGACAACCTGAGGGGACAGAGCTCGGGGTTCAGGGGGAGTGTAGTGTACTTCTGTGATGATGCTTCGTGAAGAAGAAAGAGAAGGAGAAGAAAAAGAAGAGGTAGAACGAAAGCTGATTATTACCATGATGAGGATTAAAGAAATACATCAGAGAATGGGGGGAAACGATGAAGAAGTCGAAGCACAAAGACGACGAAGATGAGTGATGATGATGATGATGATGATGATGATGATGATGATGATGATTTGGTGATAATAACACATACACGAGTGCATTCGCTCAAACAGACAAACGTTGGAGATATAGAAACTGATAAAGAGATTCGAGTCGAAATTGTTTTCTTTCCACACGTAAAACAGGTATGTGGCTTTGAGCATAAAGAATACACAGTGGCATTTTCACTTTGATACCAAGACGTCAACAGGAAAGGTATTTCGTGGTCGTGAAAGATTTCAAACTTTTTTTCTCTCCACGAATGTAATTTGATAGAACATATGGTGTATGTGTCATCGAGACTGGAACGAGGGACGGTTACTTTGCACAACACACACACACACACACACACACACACACACACACACACACACACACACACACACACACACACACAGAGACTCCTCTCTCTCTCCAGGGGTAGTGATGGGAAGGAGTCGGCGGGTGGATTCAAAGGTGTGAAGGGACTGAGTGGATTGGGTACATGGACAATGTACCTAGTATTTCGTTTTCTCCCAGCAGACAGATGGGTTTGGGTTTGTGTGGCGTCTGTCGGTGTATCCGATCTTCGTTGGGCGTCAGGTTGGCTTCACCCTTGCTGAAAACACACAAACACACAGGCACAGTCACACAAGTAAATATGCACACAAACACACAGATAAAGTCACATAGTAAATATACGCACAAACACACAGACAAAGTCACACGTGTGAATATGTAAACCAACAGACACACGGTCAAAATACACACGTAAACTCTCAGCCGCCGTGGTACAGTGGTCACAGCATTGGGGGCCGCAGTGGGGAGGTTGTGGGTTCGGGGGTAGCATTCAAAAAAACTGACCAACACGGCAGGTGTTTATCTCTGGGGCCTGGTCGACTCCAGGATAGACTTGTTATGTACAGACGCGTAGGGTACTGACCCGTCGTGCACTCTCAGATGAAAAAACAGAATTCCAAAGAGTCATCGTCATAATCCTCACTGATCTTAGGCATAAAAAGCAAGAAAAAAAAAGAGATCACATTCTGTAGCCCTTCCTGCAAGTGGTCCGTCGGTGTCAAAGTGAACGTTTAGACATCAAGACTGTAACGCATGGCAATGTTAACATCCCCACCGAAATGCGGGAAACATGTCAAGATCATTAAAAAAAAAAAAAAAACATACATATATCGCTTGCGTTCCCTTCGCTTGCATTGTATTCCTTTTTTTTTCATTTTGTAGGTCGAAGAAAGATAGCCATACAAACATCAACAACCCCAAAAAATAAAATAAGAACGAGCTTCCAAACCAACACAAAAAGACAATAACAAACGAGTAGGGTAACTCTTGCTCCACGATGACAAAAATTATTTGGTTGTGGGGAGAGAGAGTTACTCCACTTGTTTGTTATTCACTTGCTCACAGTTCCCTGCCTCATTGAAGATTTATCTTCAGTACAAAACGAACTTAAGACAAAAGAGAGGGGAAGTCAGGAGAGCGCCCATCTCCGCCAGAGTCAAGCAGATCCGGGATCCGCGCTGTGACCTGGATCCGCGCCACCGATCCAGACCAGATTTAATGGATACGTCCTTACACCACTTTTCATCTTCAATCTGAGTTTCGTTGAAATCGGATCGATGAGTTTGGCGTGACGTTGTTGACAGGCACACCAGCTAAGAGACTCTGCTAAAAGTTTAATCTGGTAGCACAGGTAACCATACCAACCACCAACCACTGTGACCACAACAAGAACAAGGACAAAGGAGAAGAGGAGGAACTGGAATTTAAAAAGAAGAAAAGAGGAAAAGATGAACGGAAAACGAAGAGAAGAAGAGGAGTAATTCAAAGAAGAAGAGGAAAGGAGGAGGAGGAGAAGGAGAAGAAGAAGAAGAAACGACGACAACGACGACGACGACGACGAAGACGATAACAGATCAACAACCAAGGCAATTGGCACCTCCAGCACCAACAGCAGCATAGATTTAAAAAGAAAAGCTTAACCACATACTGAGATCAAATAATCTCGCAGTACAAGCAGACAATAATCATTGTGCTGAGATGATGATGATGAGATGATGATGATGATGATGATGATCTCAGAACAGACAAGGAGCACAGCTGTGCTGTCGAACACAGGGCGTGACTCACGCTATGATCAGCTGGGGCAGCAAGGCCTGCATCTCCGTCCACATGCGGGAATACTGCGTCCTGTAGTGCCGGGGTTCCAGTCCGATCTCCACCTCCCCGCTGTGAGTGCATAGAGCACACACACACACACACACACACACACACACACACACACACACACACACACACACACACACAACACATGTGAGCACGAGAATCCTTCGCTGGTCAATGTCCCTCCCTCCCCCCTCCCCCTCCACCATCATCACCCCGGCACAATGCCGCCTCTTCACCACCTCCCATCCCTATGCCCACCTACCCACCCCCTCCCCACCGCCAACCGCCAAACATTCCCGACAAGACTCGTCATCGGTAACCAAAGTACTTGTTAGCTGCCCTCCATGCTGGCTGACGTACAGCACAGAAAAAAATCTCGAGGTGGTCAAACAAAGCTCTCTCAACTCCCCACCCCCCACCCCCCTCGCCCGTCCCCTATGCCCATCCAATCCCTTTCCACACATAATTATCCCCCTTTTCCTTTCTTACCCACTCACATACTCTCCTGAAGCTTTTTTTTTTTTTTTCCTCAGTTGCATGGAATCAACACAGCATTTTCCCCTATGTCTCCCCCCTCCCCTCCCCTCCCCCACCTCCTCTTATTATCTGGTGCATCATATGGTTTTTGTATTAGCTTCAAAGCTCTCTTTTTTTTCATTTCTTCTTCTTCTTCTTCTCCTTCTTGTCTTTTTCATTTCTTCTTCTTCTTCTTCTCCTTCTTGTCTTTTTCATTTCTTCTTCTTCTTCTTTCTCTGTTTTGCTAGTCTTTATGTAGAGTATTTCCCAGAACTGGTGCCTCCCAGGGTGGGGAGTTATGTCCCCTATCAGCGTTGTTATGCCTGGCCGATCACACAGAGTCTTCATGGAGAGAACGTTCCGTCTCTGAACAGTAAAAAGGGGGAGTAAAGGAAACAAAATATAAACACCTCACATGTAATAAACAACAACAACGTACAATGATGCACGCCTCTTCATGCCATAATAGCTCAGCTAGTGACATCCTCAAGGCACTCCCATTTCACCACTCCCCCACCCCATCCCCCCCCCCCCCCCCCCCCCACCGCCCTCCATCCACCCCACTTGTGCATTCCTATCCCAAATGAAACAGCCGTCTCCCTTCCCCCTACCCCCCCGCCCTCTCCTTTGTCTCGTCATGTATGTTGTTTTGTTTGTTTGTTTTGTTTTTAGAGGAGGGGGGGGGAGTGGGATGGGGAGGGGGGGGGGGTATGGGTCACCCGTTACCCGTTCATAAACACAGTATACCGGTCCATGACTTCAAGCCTATTCGCCGGTCTGTATGACTGATCAAGGCAGTCGCAGTAAGGTATGTTCTCGGAGGGGGGGGGGGGGGGGGGGGGGGGGGGGGGGGGGGGGGGGGGGGAGGCGGGAATAAAAACCTCTCAACTCCCGCCAAGCCCCCCCCCCCCTTTCGCCCGTTCCAAGTCCCCCCTCCTCCCTCACCCCAACCCCCCACCCTTTCCCTGTGTCATTGGTGTCCCTTCCCGCCCGTCCCTCTCCACTGATATATATATATATATATATATATATATATATATATATATATATATATCTATATATATATATATATATCTTACAATAAACTAATGAATTCCAAGGGTAGTACAAAGCACCATTCCAGCAAATTACAGAGCAGCTTGGGTGTTGCAAGAACTGCAACTGCAAGAAATACTCAATTATAAACAAAGTTTGCTCTTATGTCTTAGATTGAATACATATAAACTATAAACTTGCTGAAAGCTCATTTTGAGAAGCATTTATTATTCCCCATTCACCCACTCAAGCACATACTGTTAGTTAGGCAGAATATCTACCACTGCAGATGTGAATGCTTATCTCCCCCTATTTCTTCAATCTAAGACATAAGAACAGGCTTTGTTTATAATTGAGTATTTCTTGCAGTCATTGCAACACCAAGCTGCTCTGTAAGTGCTGGAATGGTGCTCGGTTACTTGGAATTATTATGTCTATTGTAATTTGTCCCTTGCGGATTCAATTCCAAGAACTGGCCCTCAGCACATTGGTCTTAAGAGGTTATCTTTTTTATATTTTCTACTTTTCACAAGAAAATGTAGCTTGTCTTACTCTTTCGTGATTTTCTTTGCTCTTAGGTGGCACCTTTGGTTGGTTTTTGAAAACTCAACAAACATACTACGGTATTGCACACCACCTTTTTCTAGGATAGCATTTTTCTTAAAATCGAAAAGGCAGAGGCGTCAACTTAAACTTTCCGCGGTCACTGACAAGAAATAACCAGGTTTCGAATACCGACAATATGACCAGAGTATATGTTAGTGAGTTTTCTTCCCAATGGGGATTGACACCCCCTGGAAACTATGAACTTGCTGAAGGCTCGTTTGAGAAGCAATCTATTATTTCCTATTCACACACACATATGTGTTAGTTAGCAGAATCATCTACCACTGCAGATAACGAATGCTCATCTCCCCATAATTCTTCAATTAAGACATAAGAGCAAGTTTTTTTATAAATTGAATATTGTATACACCCACACCCCGACGTTACCTGGAGACGAAGAAGAGCCTGTTCCCCCCCCCCCCCCCCCCCCCCCCCCCCCCCCCCCCCCCCCACCCCCCCCCCCCCTTTACAGTACCTGGAGATGAAGAGGAGCTCCCCCCAACATACACACACATACCTGGAGAGATGAAGAGCAGCCTGTCGGCCTTCCTGCCCTGCTGAATAACGCAGTCTCCATAGGGCACCCTCTCCGTGGTCAGGCTGATCACCAGCTGTCTCTTCTGTCGGGGGGTCCACGACTCGAAAAAGTTGCGGTTCCTCTCCACGAACTCTGTCTTGGCCTGTGGGGAGAGGGAGACATTCGGCATTGAGACACCGGGAATTGAAAGTTATACGTGGTAGAATATTGGCTCGCCGGTGCGACCCTTCACCCCCTTCCTTCCTGGCCCTCGCCCGACCCCCTCCATTTCTACTGTCTCTCGTCAGTCTTGGCCCGTTAAAGGTTCACATATCTTTAGGAACATTGTTTTCAACGCATACGTGATTGGATATTGTGCATCCTGTAGGCACCTCACTATCCTCTCGTCTCTCTCTCTCTCTCTTGCATACCAAAAACACACACACACGACTTGTATGTATCCACATGCCTGTCTGCCTGGAATGTCCAGACAGCCCTCTCACCTTCATGTCCTCGGCCACCACGCCTTGAGACACTTGTTGAAGAGCGGCCTGTCTATGGTGAGGAGGATGAGCGGGGGTTGGCCACTACAGTGGCCGTTCGTATCGAGTCTGGCTCCACCAGGGCGACTTCACCGAAAGTTTTGTTCCGACCTGGGGGGCAGAGGAAAGGGTCATCGTTAGCATGTCCATCGTTCCAGTGCGTGTCATTTAATGTTGACTGTGACCATTACTAGCTGAAGTTTGTCATCAAAGGATGCGAAGAACAGACATAAAAATATGCACAAAACAACACACATGAACATACACCTACACGCGCGTGCGCAAGCACGCATACGCACGAACGCACACGCAAGCAAGTGAAACACACACACACACACACACACCACACACACACACACAGACATATATCTGTACAAAGATAACAAGAGAGAGAGAGAGAGAGAGAGAGAGAGAGAATCAAAAATAATAATGCAGAGACAACACACGCACGCGCGCGCACGCACGGACGCACGCGCGCGCACGCACGGACGCACGCACGCACACACACACACACACACACACACACCACACACACACACACACACACACACACACACACACACACACACACACACACACACGCCAGAAATGCCACAGAGAGAGAGAGAGAGAGAGAAGAGAGAGAGAGAGAGAGAGAGAGAGAGAGAGAGAGACAGACAGACAGACAGACAGACAGACAGAGACAGAGACAGAGAGACAGACAGACCGACAGACAGTCGGACAGACAGACAGAGTCAGAGACAGATTGACAGACAGATACAGAGACAGAGAGCAGAACGCGGCGCAAGGCTCACATAAGCGCATCGTCTTAACCTCCCACAAAGTCAGCACCGTCACACCAGATCCAGGATGCCATGCTAGTAACGCCAGATCCACCATGCTATGTACGCCAGATCCGCCATGGTATGTAACGCCAGATCCGCCATGGTATGTAACGCCAGATCCGCCGTACTATGTAACGCCAGATCCTCCGTACTTGTAACGCCTGATCCGCATGCTATGTAACGCCTGATCCGCCATGGTATGTAACGCCAGATCCGCCATGGTATGTAACGCAAGATCCGCCGTACTATGAACGCCAGATCCGCCGTACTATGTAACGCCTGATCCACCATGCTATGTAACGCCTGATCCGCCATGCTATGTAACGCCTGATCCGCCAATGCTATGTAACAACAGATCCGCCATGCTATGTAACGTCATATCCGCCATGCTATGTAACGCCTGATCCGCCATGCTATGTAACAACAGATCCGCCATGCTATGTAACGCCTGATCCGCCATGCTATGTAACGCCTGATCCGCCATGCTATGAAACGCCTGATCCGCCATGCTATGTAACAACAGATCCGCCATGCTATGTAACGACAGATCCGCCATGCTATGTAACGCCAGATCCGCCACGCTATGTAACGCCAGATCCGCCATGCTACGCTTTCTTCACTGTTGGGCGATGGACACTTCTCCAACGCTTTCCATGTCACAGATATGTCCTGGCACCCACACTTTCCAGCACGATGTTTCCTCCATGCTTTGTGCGGTGATGCAAACGGCATCGACATGAGGTTCAGCACTGATGAAAGGCTGTCCAACGACTGGAGGCTTCAGGCCAAGACCAGGATGGAAGAGGAGTCGCTGCGCAACTATTTTCTTTAATGGGACTCACTGTGCAAACTCTTTGCGTGTGACTCACTGCGCAAGCATTTGTCTGCATCCAGCTCACTGCGTGACTATTTGTTGCATGCGACTCCACGGGCAGCTCTTTGCTTCTATGTGACTCCATGAGCAGCTCTTTGTCTGCATGTGACTCACTGCGCAACCATTTGTCTGCATATTACTCACTGCGTGACTATTTGTTTGCATGTGACTCCATGCGCAGCTGTTAGTGTGCAAGTACTCACTGTGCAACTCTTTGTCTGCATGTGACTCACTGCGCAACCATTGTCTGCATATTTCTCACTGCGTGACTATTTGTTTGCATGTGACTCCATGCGCAGCTGTTAGGTGCAAGTACTCCACTGTGCAACTCTTTGTCTGCATGTGACTCACTGCGCAACCATTTGTCTGCATATTATCACTGCGTGACTATTGTTTGCATGTGACTCCATGCGCAGCTGTTAGTGTGCAAGTACTCACTGTGCAACGCTTTGTCTGCATGTGATTATTGCGCAACTCTTTGTCTGCATGTGATTATGCGCAACTCTTGTCCGCATGTGATTATTGCGCAACTCTTTGTCCGCATGTAAAATTATTGCGCAACTCTTGTCTGTATGTGATTATTGCGCAACTCTTTTGTCTGCATGTGATTATTGCGCAACTCTTTGTCCGCATGTGATTATTGCGCAACTATTTGTCTGCATGTGATTATTGCGCAACTCTTTTTCTGTATGTGATTATGCGCAACTCTTTGTCTGCGTGTGATTATTGCGCAACTCTTTGTCTGCATGTGATTATTGTGCAACTCTTTGTCCGCATGTGATTGTTGCGCAACTCTTTGTCTGCATGTGATTATTGCGCAACTCTTTGTCTGTATGTGATTATTGCGCAACTCTGTCTGCATGTGATCATTGCGCAACTCTTTGTCTGCATGTGAATCATTGCGCAGCTATTCTTTTGCACGTTGAGTCAGCGCTGCCACTGAGTCTCAAATACAGCAGAGCATGAAGCTGCTTCCAACGACGTGCCACAGCTCTGGGCTCACGGTCAGTACCCAGGAGACGGAGGTCTTGTGGCCAGCCTGCACCACAGAAGCAACACGCGAAATCCAGAAATGACCGTGGAAGGGACACTGTGAGGGATGTTGACAGCCTGAAGCCCCTCGGCACGCCCCCACACCCGTCAGCACTGATGACCAGGGTGATGCACGCATTGCCAGGCACCCTCCACACCCGTCAGCTCTGATGACCAGGTGATGCCGCATTGCCAGGCAACCCTCCACACCCGTCAGCTCTGATGACCAGGTGATGCACGCATTGCCAGCACCCTCCACACCCGTCAAGCTCTGATGACCAAGGTGATGAACGCATTGCCAGGCACCCTCCACACCGTCAGCCTTGATGACCAGGGTGATGCACGCATTGCCAGGCAAGGTCAGCTTTCGGGCGGTGACGAGGAACTGTGTAGTGGAGAAGTGGTATATCAGGCTGGCCACCCAAGCTGAAGATGCAGTACAAGGCAACTGTGTAGCCCACACTAATTAAAGCCTGAGAGACTGGGATGGTCCATGAACGCTGCGTCCAAGTTTTTCACCGATCCCACATGAACTGCCTCAAAAAAGGGTGCCGAGGATCACCTGGGGAAGACAAGTTTCCAGATACAGAGATTCTGTAGGGAAGGAATCTGCCACCCATGCACACCCTGCTGAGAGACAGAATTCAGACAGGTTGTCCGTTGTGTACTAACGCCTGAATCGCATCTTCCTGAGAGGCTACTGCCCCGCGGAACTGGCTGAGGGCAAGCTTTCACAGGGTTTTAGAAGAAGACGCTTCAAGGACACGCTCAAGATCTCGCGGAAGAGAATTGACACTGACCCAGACACCTGGTGAACACTTGCGCTTGACTCCACCTTCTCCCCCCCCCCCCCCCCTCCCCCCTCTCCCCTCGGCCTACCGCTGCCCCCACCCTTCTCCTCTCGCCCCGCGTGGCGAAGTTACATCAACAGAGGTACTGCCCCACGTGAGTAGTGCAGGACAGGTTGCACACCAAAAATGAATGCGCCAGGGCCTTGCTTAAGGAGTCGAAACATTTATAGACTGGCGTATATCGATTGTTCCGAGATGTTTATTGTGTCTGAAAGTTGCCTTTCCTCGTTTTCTTTCATATGGCCATTAAGGTACAAGCCAGGTGGTTCCAAGCAGACAGCTTGAAATCAAAGGAATGAGACTGTTTGGAGATTTCCAGCTGCGCAAAAATAGGGTCACGGTGTGAGTGCAAAGGCCTGAAATGTGACGTCAACCAAGCGGAAGGTCATGTAGTTGAAGACTATTTGTGATCCATCGGATACATCCCTCAAAAAAGGGGAAATGATCGGTGGGGAGATGTTCTTTTGATCTATCATCAGGTTCACTTTGCAAGTAGATTTAGCATTTCATGCTGGCTCGTTATGACAGGCCTCCAAACACTGTTCATGGACTGCATAGCGTTTAGAGCAAAATCCTAACTGTGGCGTGTGGCCACAGCAGAAGCCCAGAGGAAATGTGAGCATCTCAAGCCAGGGCCCCCTCCTTCCACACCATTGCCTGCAGATCACTTGTGCCCGAGCTGCCTCAGAGCCTTCCGTTTGTGCCCGAGCGCCTCAGACCTTCCGTGTCCACATCACCGGGATCACACTTCACCCAGTCCTCCTCCGTGTGGTCCCCAAGGTCATTGATCATTCTGTACTGCAAAGAGACTAGAGAGACTTACGGTCTCAGAGGTACGGTGCTTGACTGGTTTTTAAACATATGTATGTATCGAGAACAACGTGTTATAAAGGGACATGTTAAATCACCCATCTCCTCTTTTGTTTTGGGCGTGCCAAAAGGCCCGTGTTTGGGACCTGTGCTTTTTTACCCTTTATTCTCAGCCTTTGTCGGATGTCATTCTCGGAATGATTGCAGAATCACAAGTATGCTGATGATACTGAAGTATCGCCCAAGTAGTGTTCCGCAGGATTTTCCTAATGTTATTTCTAAAGTTCAAACCTGCTTTCCATGACGAAATCATCTTGGAGGGTTAGCAATAAGCTTAAACTAAACCCAGACAAAACCGAGGTAAACAAGGTGGGTGTTCCATCATGCCGCGGCAGATTAAAGACAGTTCGATTGAATTGGAAGACAGCTGTATTGATTTTCAAGAAAGTGTGAAATATCTCGGTGTGAAACTAGACAGCACTCTGACTATGAAAGACCACATCAGCAGTGTGTGTCGAGCCTGTTTCCTGGGAAATCAGGCGCATTGCTAGCATTAGGCAATATCTCTCAAGAGAAGCATGAGAAAACAAGTATCGGCCTCCATTCTGTCACGTATTGATTACTGTAATGCCACTTTCATTGGTATCACAGATAGACAGCTCTCACGTCTACAACGAATTCAAAAAAGCTGCTGCTCGGTTAGTTTTGAGAAAACGTAAACGAGACCATGTCTCGCCGATGCTTCGCGACTTACTGGCTGCCAGTCGAAGCTCGTTGTACAATACAAAGTGGCTGTTCTGGCTTATCGCCACTTTGAGGGGATCTAGCGCCCTGTCTCTCAGTGACCTTGACCCCAGGAACTTTGCTAGAAGTCTGGATCTTCTTCAGAGAAGCAGTTAGTGCTCCCCAGGTCGAACCTTCAGACAGCTGGGGGCGTGCCTTTAGTATTGCTGCTCCAAGGATATGGAATAAGTTGCCGGTCAGCCTCAGACACTCACCTTCTCTTACCACTTTCAAGAGCCATCTAAAAAACCTATCTTTTTCAAAGCACATTAGGGTAATGCTTTTTTGTTTTATTCTGTAGTTAGACGTGCTGCTTTATTTTTTATCTTATTATTTTTGTGCTGTAGATTTTCTATATTAATGATTGTTTCGAATGAATCACAATGTATAAAGGAATGTATGCGTGAGATCAAGCGCAATGAGTAATTTGTTGAATTAGAATTGCGCTATAGAAATGCAATCCATTATTATTATTATTATTATCGTCGACGACGACAGACGACCAAACACCAACAACGAACGTCTGTGGTCCCCGTACGCTAACACCTGACCCTAAGCTAGCAGCAACGCACACTCCCTCGCGGATGTAGACGAATCAATCTTTCCAACGTGTGCCACGTTTGTCCGCCACAATGCCATTTTCCAACTTGTTCGCACCTTCAGCAAAATTCCCCGTGTTAGAACGAGCGAGCTAGCGAGCGAGAGAGAGAGAAAGAGAAAGAGAGAGAGAGAGAGAGAGAGAGAGAGAGAGAGTGAGAGAAAAGAGAGA
>CM031613.1:29501835-29516835 GCA_018398815.1 Conus ventricosus
CTGGTTTTGATTGTGTCAGGGTCACGGTATCGGCAAATTCATGGAACTGTCACTGTGCGTGATAGCGGTACCTCTATGAAAGAGCTACTCACGCTGGCTCCGCCACTAAGTAGTTATCGTAGTCATAGAGGCTTTAGTCGATGTTGTCATGCGTATGTTGGATCAGAAAAGGCGCCACGGGTGTGCCTCGGAGCTGCCCAGTGTCTCCGGTAATAGTGGGTGGCCTACTAACGACATTGGACTGTACTCTGAGGGTTGCCGGTGCCGGGCTTGGCTGTGGACAGGGGTCGGAATGAGCGGCGTGGGTGAGATGCCACTGAGGTGGCGCAGGGGGGAAGATGAGACACCAAACACACACACCACACACCTACACCACACAAAACACACACCACACACACACACCACACCACAACTCACACACACAACACACACAAACACACACACACACACACAACACCCACACACACACACACACCACACACACACACGCAAACACAAACACACACACACACACCACACACACACACACACACACACAACACCACACACACTCACATACGGACACACACACACGCACAACACACACACACACTGGCACACACACACGCACACACACACACAAACACAAACACACACACAATCTACACACACACACACACATCACACAACACATCACCAACCACACACACACACACTCACATACACACACAAACACACCTGCACAACCACCACACACACACACACACACACCACACACACACACACACCACACACACACAAATCACACACACACACACACTCGCACAAAACACCACACACACACCTCACACACACACACACAACACACAACCACCCACACACCACACACTCATCACACTCACACCCAAAAAAAAAACACACACACAAACACACAACACTACACGCACACACACACACACACCCACACACACTCACACACACACACACACACACACACACACATCACACACACACACACACACACACCAACACACTCACACCGCACAAAACACACACACACCACACACACACACACACACACACACACACACACACACACAACACACTCACTCACTCACACACACCAACCCACACACACAACACACACCACACACCACACCACACACACTCACACCACACACACACTGGCGAGGAAGAGAACAGTAAACCCCACCCTCGAGGAACGCACCTTAAACCGTGAATTCATTGGCACTAAGGACAATCATGTGTGATTATTCATTCCCGGAGTGCTCAGTGCAGGAAAGGAAAACTTCACGTTATGAACAAAAACAGTACGTTATCTTGCATGGATGTATTCATTTTCTGCGGTCTCTCCATTGATCTCTTCTACCCATCTATCATGGTGTGCGTTTGTGTGTGTGTGAGTGTGTGTGTGTGTGTGTGTGTGTGGTTGTGTGTGTTGTGTGTGTGTGTGTGTGTGAGTGTGTCGGTGTGCGTGCGTGCGTGGTGCGTGCGTGCGTGGGGCGTGATGAGTGCGCGCGCGGGCGTGTCGTCACGTGCATGCGTTTGTGTGTGCGTGTCTGTGTTTACGTGTGTGTGTGTGTGTGTGGTTGTGTGTCGTGTGGTGTGTGTGGTGTGTGTGTGTGTGTGTTTACATGTGTGTGTGTGTGGTGTGTGTGTGTGTGTGTGTGTGTGTGTGTGTGTGTGTGTGTGTTTACATGTGTGTGTGTGTGCACGCGCGCTGCGCTGTGGTTGTGTGTGTGTGGTTTTGTGTGGTTGTGTGTGTGTGTGTGTGTGTGTGTGTGTGTGTGTGTGTGTGTGTGTGTGTGTGTGAGAGAGAGAGAGAGAGAGAGAGAGAGAGTGAGAGAGAGAGAGAAGGTGAGTGAAATGCGCGCCACGCACCTGCGCGCGCGGCGCACTGCGCGCGTATGATTCGTAATTCAGTGCATGAAATCTTTTTGCCGTGGCACTTGCATTATTGGCAGAAGAAAAGAGTCTGCGTGGTTCTTACATCGAAGCAAAGCGATCTTTGACTTGCCATGTATAAAAAAAAATGTAAACAAAATAATTTTTTTTTTAAACAACTAATAGAGCGGAAGAACAAGAATTCTGCGTCATGACTACCCACCAAGAAAAAACACGGTTAATACTTTGAAACAAACTCAGTGTCATGTACTTCAAAAAGTTCCTGTCAACTTACATCATCCAGAAAGAAAAAAAAAAACGATACCAAAGCACCATTTATATTGTTGCTTCGTAGATGGAGTGTGATTTCAGACCGCAAGACACGGATTAGGAGATTGTGGGATTTCTGTTAAGCTTCTGTTTCTTCCATTTTTTAAATCTTCTGGTTGATTGGTAGATAACACGTGCCTCTGGGTCTGGCGATCTGCAAAGGCTGCAAAGCTTTCTCGTCATTGCACGATATTTATCGCTTTGCGGTTACTTGTTGGACTAATACCATCGATTATCCGCCCTGCAATTTTTTTTATAACAACAAGCAAACAACTGAAAGCTGATTCACATTATGACAGCGTTTTGCGTTGGAACTGTGAATGTTCACTCTAGCAATTCCTTAGAAAAGGGGGGGTGGGTAGTGGTGAGTGGGGTGAGGGGGGAATGGGGGGGGGGTATATACAGCGCAAAAGGTAGCAATGTTCATTTTCGGAGAGCAAATTGAAAAAAACAGCTGTAACTGTGTTACATTGTATGTACGCGAACCACGCACTGTGTCCAATTTTTGAGCATTGACACAGGCACAGTTGTGTTATATTTAGCACGGCGAATGCATTTTAAGGGAGTATAGGGACTTTTATTAATTGGAAAACACACACACACACATACACTCAACACACCCACACACACAAACACACACACACACACACCACACACACACACTCCACACAGTTACATCACACACCACACTCACACACACACACACACACACACACACACACACAAACACAACACACCCACACTACTCATCCTCTCTCGCTCTCTCTCTCTTTCTCTCACACACACACACACACACTCACACACACACACTCCACACACACACAACCCACACATACCACTCATCACTCACTCACTCACTCACTCACTCATCACTCACTCACACCCAACACACACACACCACACACACACACACACACACACACACACACTCACACACACACTCACCACACACACACATCATGAGTATGATCTCTCTCTGCCTCTTGATTACCTAACAAATATGTATTGTGCTATTGGAAAGAAAGATATCAACTCTATCCCCATGTCTTAACATAGTCCACAATTGACATTGTCCACTCACACACACACACACACACACCCACAACACACACACACACACACACTTACTACACACACGCAACACACACACACCACACACACACACACACACCACGCCACACACAACACACACACAAGTTTGGTCAGCGCAAAATGTATCATTCTGCGTAGTAAGTTGTTGCATCTTGCGCTGTATTCAGGAGTCGTCTGTTCTGTGGCAATGAGGAGTCAGCGTTTACACCATTTTCCCTACCCTCCCCTCCTCCGCTCCCCCCCCCCCCCCCACCCCCCCCCCCCCCCCCCCCCCCCCCCCCCCCCCCCCCCCCCCCCCCCCCCCCCCCCCCACCCCCCCCCCCACCCCCCCCCACTCCACCTGCCCCAGTATGTCAATTGAAAGACGTGGTTTATTCTGGCACAATGCTCACTCTGGGGCAGAACAAAGAGCCTTTCACTGGCAAAGCATTGGACGGATTCGGAACGGAAAGAAAAAGCGAACTTTTTGATTCAGTGTAGGGTTTATTTTTAATGTCGTTTAAGTTGAGAACGCAAATTTAGAGTAACAGGCGGAGTACTGCGTTGAAGAGGAACGGGCTGGGCGAAGAGAAGGGAGAATTTCTACTACATCTCCTTTCCTTAACCCCCCCCCCCCCCCCCCTCCCTCCAAACAAACTGCTTTTCATCAGCTGTGTGTGTGTGTGTGTGTGTGTGCCTGTGCTGTGTTGTGGTGTGTGTGTGTGTGGGTGTGTGTGTGTGTGCGTGTGTGTGTGTGTGTGTGTGTGGCGTTAGTGTGTTGTGGTGTGTGTGTGTTGTGTGTGTGTGTGTGTGTGTGTGTGTGTTGTGTGTGTGTCGTTTATACAGTCTAACGAAACAAAATTAAACAATCAAAAGGTTAATAAGACATTCATACGAAAAAAATTCAAATAATTAAAAGTTTAAGCTGCTATTCTGTTCAAGCGTAAAATGTTGTACTGCGTTCAAATGACAGATACCTCTGTGTGTTCAAATCTGTGTGCGTTTGCTCTAGTGCAGAAAACTGTGTTGCCTATTCTGTCCTGTACGCCCTGTCTTGTTCTGGCGTGTTTGGTCACGTCTTCTCCCCGGTCTTGTCTTTGTATCCCACTATGTTTTGTCTGGTCATGGATTGTCCACTTTGTCCCGGCTTTTTTTTCCTATCGGTTCTCTTGTTCTGTCACGTCTTGTTGGTTGTGCGGTTTTTGTTTTGGTCGTATCGTTTCGTTCTTTGTCCAATTTGTCCAGGAAAGTAAATCTGAATAGGCAGAGAACAGTAGACAATAAAACAACAAGCAAGCAAGGATAAACTCCCATATGTTGTTTGTTTATTGTTCACTGGTCCCTAGCCTATTTCATATTCCACCCTTTCCCCCCCCCTTTCAATGAAATCGAGGGTACCTGTAGTCTGTTTCGGTTCGTCACGTACGTGTTTGTCGATTATTTTCAGATCGAAAAGTCTGTGTCAGTCTTGAATAAAACGTTAACTTATTTGTTGTTTATTTCTCAGTGTTTTGCTGTATAAATGATGTCAGTTTAGGGTATAAAGACAAGCTTGGAAGATCCTTTTGGGATTTTTTACCTTTTTTGGGGGATATTTCCTTGTCTTGTTCAGTGTGCTGTGTGGCTGTCGTATCTGCTAGACGATGCGGTGTCGTAAGCAGCATTTTTTGGAAGTAAAGGAGTGTGTCCGTTTTCTTGCGCGAGCAAGAGTTACCCACTTTGTTTGTTAGTTTATTTTGTCTGTCTTGTCATTTCTGTTCCGTCTTTGTGTCTGTTTGTCATGTCCTTTTCACGCTCCCTGTCCATCTTGTTCTTCCTTTCCGTCCTTTCGTGTCTGGTCTTGTCATGACCTTTTACGTCTTGTCGTTGTCCTGTCTGTCATGTCCTTTTCCGTTCCTTTCTTGTCTGTATTGTCATGTCCTTTTCCGTCCTTTGTTGTCTTGTCTTGTCAAGTCCTTTTTGTCCTTCCTGTCCTGTCCTTGTCATCGTCTTTTTCGTCCTTTTCTGTCCTGATCTTGTCATGTCCTTTTTCGTCCTTTCTTGTCCTGTCTTGGTAATGTCCTTTCCGTCCTTTCGTTGCTCCTGTCTGGTCAAGTCTTTTCCGTCCTGTTCTTGTCTGTCTTGTCATGGTCCTTTTCCCGTCTTTGGTGTCCTGTCTAGTCATGTCCTTTTTCGTCCTTTCATGTCCTGTCTGGTCATGTCCTTTTCGTCCTTTCTTGTCCCTGTCTTGTCATGGTCCTGTTCCGTCCTTTCTTGTCCTGTCTTGTCATGTCCTTTTCGTCCTTTTTTGGTCTTGTCTTGTCCATGTCCTTTTTCGTCCTTTCTTGTCCTGTCTTGTATGTTCTTTCTCCGTACTTCCCTGTCTGTCTTGTCATGTCCTGGTGCCGTCTTCCGTCTGTCTTGGTCATGTCCTTTTCCGTCCTTCCCTTGGACTGGTCTTGTCATGTCCTTTTTTTCGTCCTTCCTGTCCTGTTGTCATGTCCTTTTCCGTCCTTCCCTGTCCTGTCTTGGTATGTCCCTTTTCCGTCCTTCCTGTCCAGTCTTGTCCTGTCCTTTTCCGTCTTCCTGTCCTGTTCTTGTCATGTCCTTTTCCGTCCTTCCCCTGTCTGTATTGTCAGTCCTTTTTTCGTCCTTTCTTGTCTGTCTTGTCATGTCGTTTTCGTCCTTTCTTGTCTCTCTTGTCCATGTCCTTTTTCGTCCTTTCTTGTCCTGTCTTGTCATGTCCTTTTTCGTCCTCCTTGTCCTGTCTTGTCATTCCTCCTTTTTAGTCCCTTTCGTTTCCTGTCTTGTCATTGTCCTTTTTCGTCCTTTCTGTTCCTCTTTGTCATGTCTTTTTCGTCTCTTTCTTGTCCTTTTCTTGTCATGTCCTTTTTCGTCCTTCCTTGTCTGTCTTGTTCATGTCTTTTTCGTCCTTCCCTTGTCCGGTCTTGTCAGTCCTTTTTCGTCCTTCCCTTTGTCCTGTCTTTCATGTCCTTTTTCGTCCCCATCCTTGTCTTGCTTGTCATTGTCCTTTTTCGTCCTTTCCCTTGTCCAGTCTGTCATGTCCTTTTTCGCCTTCCTGTTCCTGTCATGTCTTTTGCGTCTGCTTGTCCTGTCTTGTCATGGCCTTTTACGCCCTTCCCTGTCCTGTCTTGTATGTCCTTTTTCGTCCGTTCCCTGGTCCTGTCTTGTCATGTCTTTTTCGCCTTCCTGTCATGTTGTCATGTCCATTTCGCCCTTCCCTGTCTGTCTTGTCTATGTCCTTTTTCCGCCCTTCCCTTGTCCTGTTTTGTCAATGTCTTTTTCGCCCTCCCTGTCCAGTTTGTCATGTCTTTTCGTCCTTCCCTGTTGTCTTTGGTCATGTCCTTTACCGTCTTCCCTTGTCTGTCTGTCATGTCCTTTTCTGTCCGTCCCTTGTCCTTGTCTTGTCATGTCCTTTTTTCGTCCTTTCCTTGTCCTGTCTTGTCATTGCTTTTTCGTTCCTTTCTTGTCCAGTCTTGTCATGTCCTTTTTCGTCCTTCCTTGTCCTGTTCTTGTCATGTCCTTTTTCGTCTTCCTTGTCCTGTTTGTTCATGTCCTTTTTCGTCCTTCCCTGTCCAGTCTTGTCATGTCCTTTTTCGTCCTTCCTTGTCCCGACTTGTCATGTCCTTTTTGCGTCGCTGTTCCCTTTCTGTCTTGTGTCGGTCTTCCCTTGTGTCCTGTTTGTAAGTTGGTCCTTTTTTGTCCTTGCGCGCTGGTCGCCTGGTTGGTCTAGTGTGTCGCACGTGTTGTTTGACACGCTTAGCTCTTTTCGTGTGTGATGTTCTCAGTCTCGTTTCCACGCCCTCCTGGTGTGCCGTCTCTGTGTGTTGTGCCCTCTGAAAGAGCTCGAGCAGTTGACTGTGTCTGATGTGTCTCTCTTGTCGTACTGCTCTGTATCTTGTCCATTATAATCGATAACACTATAACGAGCATAGGAGATCATAAGCAGACGCAGTCGATACGACGCTTAAGACACAGCGAGATGTCCTGACGACGGCGCACATGCTATCGAGATCGCCTCCCGAGCACTCCCCGCCTCTCCGCGCGTCACACCCTCCTGCCACTGTGCGTCACTGGGCCTCCGCGTTTTCGTCTCCCGTTCACCCCTCCCGCTCGCTACGCGTCCTTGTCTTGTCCTTTTTGACCATCTCCCTGCTCCTGTACTTCCGTCTTGTCATGCTCGGCCTCGCCCTTTGGCCTGTCCTTTTTCGTTCCCTTCCCTGTCTGTCTTCGTCATGTCCTTTTTCGTCCTTTCCTGTCTGTCTGTCCGTCTATGTCCTCCTCTTCCCGTCCTTCCTGTCCTGTCTTGTCATGTCCTTTTTCGTCCTTCCTTGTCAGTCTTGTCATGTCATTTTCGTCTTCCCTTGTCCGGTCTTGTCTTGTCTTTTTCGCCTTTTCCCTGTCCTGTCTTGACATGTCCTTTTTCGTCCTTTTCTTGTCCTGTCTTGTCATGTCTTTTTCGTTCCTTCATGTCCTGTCTTGTCTTCTTCTGTCACGGCTCGTGCCCTGTCTTGTCTTGTTTGTCCTCATGTCTTGTCGAAAGTCCTGTACTGATCCTGTCCTGTCCTGTCCTGATCCTTGTCCTGGCCTGTCTGTCCTGTCCTGTCTGTCTGTTCCTGTCCTGTCTGTCGCGTCACGTCGCACCAGGAGACTTCAATGTCCAGGTTCTTTCCTTGTTTCGGACACCGGACCCCGTGTTGTGTCGTGTTGCAGAGGGTTCCAAGGTTTCAATACCCCGCTGTAGTGCAGCCAGCCTGCACGGTAGTGACTAGTGACAGAGTTGTGAGGGGCGAGGCAGCTGACTAAACTAAGCCACATTACAGGAGGTACTCACCGCTCTCCCCCTTCTCGCCCTGTTGATGATGATCTCGTTAGGGTGTCTCTTCTCCAGCTTGCAGTGGCGAATGATCTCCGTTAAGTTCTCTGTAGAGAAAAAAGTTATCGAAAAACGATAGTGATACAACGCCCATATTCATCAGATGTATATGCTGCACGAGTGGAGGTGGTAGAGTCAAGTACGTTGCCAAAGATGCCAAGAATTTTCAGCAATGGCATATGTTTAATGGGCGGTTTGTTGGCCTGTTTCCGGGGTAGAATGATGAGAAGCGGTTAGCATGAGATTGATGGAGTGATGGGGAGAAGAGAGAGGAGAGAGAGAGAGCATGAGCAGTTGGGGAGAGAGAGAGGAGATGAGAGATAAGGAGAGGAGAGAGAGAGAGAGGCGGGGGGGGGGGGCAGAGGAAGAGAGAGAGAGAAGCGAGAGAGTGAGAGTGGGAGAGAGAGAGAGGGGGGGGGAGCAAGGAGGGAGAGTAATGGTTTTTATGATACCTCATAACCGGCGTGAACAAGCTCATGTAAAACACTTTTAAGTTACTAACGTAACAGAAACCAATTTCACAACAATCTACAACGATCGTATTGGGAAAACATAATCTTGCAGGATATTTCTTTCTATACATAAAGACTATTATATGTTTTATTTTAAAGACAACAAAAATATGTATAACATCACCTTAAATGCCCTCCCCAGACATATACAAGCTTATTTCACACAAAAAAGGCCTGGCTGGTGTATTTTATTGAGAGAGAGAGAAGAAGAGAGAGAGCGGGGCGGGGGCGGGCGGGCAGGCCGAAAAAAGTGACAAAGGAAGAGATAAAAAGACACAGAAACAAACCCACAAGCAGAAAACACTAACCATTTTAAAATTAACAGTTTTCGAGTCAACCGAGCAGACAAACCAATTTACTACGCAGCTAAGTTAGTCAAACCATCAATTGATATCTCTCTCTCTCTTATCTCTCTTCTCGCTCGGCGTTGTTGACTGGAGAAAGCATAGTACTCATACAAACCTATCTCAACGGCGATTTGCTCAAGGCAAGCTTTTGTAGAAAGTGTCCTCAACATGGGTTTAAGGTATGAAGTGGCCCACAAGCCAACTGAAAAACGATAAGGATCTGCTACCTGCGCAGCGCTACTGCATATTTTGCCATCTTCTCACTTCGGATAACAACCTCAATTATGACCATGACCATTTCAATGAACGGCTGTGCCGGGCGTGGTGGCAGCGATTTGTAGAGTGGATAATAAAGGTCCCGTTTTTGGGAAAAAAAAAGAAGAATACAGAGGAAGGTGGGTGTGTTTAATCTGTAATCATCTGAAAAAACAGTGATCATTTCTCTCTCACTCTCTCTCTTCTCTATCGCTCTCTCTTTGTGTGTGTGTGTGTGTGACGTGTGTGTGTGTTTTTGTGTTCTCACTACATTTCAGGTCCTAGCATGTCAAGGGTTTCTATCACACCCGACCCTTTTGCCTAAAACACCCTCTCCGTTTATCATTTCTTGCTCATTTCAGCCCAATTCTTTATCCGTATAACCTTCGCGCCAGCTGTCAACATCTCCTTACCCAAGCCCCCCACCTCCCCTCCTACTCCGCCTATTACTTGACAAAGAATTTATCAGGGTCCTTTAGCATGAAAATCACTGTTGGTATTAAAGCTGTCACTGAACTCAGTTTAACGGTGCATCGTCGGACTCATGAATATTGTATGGGCTTATGAGCTGTATGCTCGTAACTCATTTGGAAAAAATTTTGTATGGCTAATGATCTGTATGTCACAGACGCGATCAGAAGTCAGGCGCTAAGCAGAGTATCAAGTGACGCATTTCAAAAGAACTTTAAGACGCATAACAAAAACAAAATAAGTTGAATTCATCTCATGCTAGAAAATTTATTGTCATGTATCCGTTCTGTGTTTTTACTGCATTCAAACTGAAGTGTTAAATGAACGTTTCATTGTATGAATAGTTAAAATACGGATGGAAAATGTATGTATGAAAAAATAGAAAACCTTAGAGCAAGGAGGAAAAACCTAATACAACCTTTAAAACTGGTTAGACATACATCTATTGTTTGTGTGTTTTTTTCTATGGCATTTACATTCACTCAAGATGGGACTAAACTACGTGTGAGATGTGTCTTACAACAACAAACAATTGTTCTAAAAGCTCCTACATCGCAATGTTTCGTTTACAGACTGTCGTCTTCGGCCATGCGAAGGATTGACAAGGACGTTCCACTGTATCTTGATTTGGAAGCGAAAAACCATCTGTGGTGACTACCCAGGTCCCCTACACACTACTCATCTGCAGTGACTACTCCATATCCCTACACACTACTCCATTGCAGGGACTACTCCATATCCCCTACACCACTACTCCATATCCTACAAATACTCCATTTCCCTACAACACACTCATCTGCAGTGACCACTCATATCCCTACAACACTACTCCATATCCCCTACAACACTACTCCATATCCATACACACTACTCATACCCTACAACACTACTCTAATCCCCTACAACACTATCATCTGAGTGGACACTCCATATCCCCTACAACACTACACCATAATCCTAAAACACTACTCCATATACCTACCAAACACTTACACCTTATCCCCTACAACACTACTCAATCCCCTACACACTACTCCTATCCCTACAACACTTCTCCATCTGCGTGACTACTCTTAGCCCCTACATCACTATCATCTCCCCTAAAACACTCTGCATCTGCAGTGATATCCATATCCCCTAAAAACTACTCATATCCCCTTAACAACAATACTGCATCTGCAGTGGACTACTCCTATCCCTACAACATACTTCCATATTTCCCCTACAATCACTACCCTTTCCCTCCCCCCATTGCTTTTAAATGTGTTTCAATTCGCTCACATTCTTCTCTCTCTCCTCTCTCTCTCTCTTTCTCTCCTCTCTCTCTCTCTCTCTCTCTCCTCTCTTTGGAAATAAATTCAGTTCAATTTTTCACTCCACATACAGCTTCACAGTAAATATCAAAATTTGAACAGCTACTAGTGGTGCTTGTGGCGGGTTAGCTGTTTCTTATTACTATGTAGGAAAAGGCAATGGGCCCGGAAGGCTAAACAAATGGCTATCTTAACAGAACAGGAACAAACACAAACAACAACACACACACACACACACACACACACACACACACACACACAACAACCACACCACATACACAACACAACACACACACACACACACACACACACACACAACACACCTTACTGTCGAGATACGTCTATATCTTACTTGGGCCGTCCTTCTTCCCTACACCACCTGGGAAACTTCAAGGGCCCATTTTGATATTGAAACATGATTTAAAACAAGAGGCCAATTAAATACTCAGTAGCAAACAATGTTGAGGTCTTATATTGAGAGAAGTATTCCAATCATTTAAAATTTACACAGATGGGTCTTATTCATGCAAAATGGAGGGTCTGCCTATTGATCGATTCCAAAGTACAGACAATGTTTTTCACTGGGACAAAATATATCCGTTTTATTGAAGGAACTTACTGCAATATTAATGGCGTTAAATATCTGCTAAATTTTCACGTTCATAGTTTAAGTACCTTTTTTTTGTTTAATTCAAAGTCTGTGCCTCAGGCACTAAAGTCATTAAAACTGCCAAAATAGAAATGGTTATTGAAATTAGCAGTTTAATCATGATTCTCTTTACAAGGCCCGGCAATTCGTTTTCTGCTGGATACCGTCACATTGTTCTTTTTTTTTTAATTATATCGATAAAGGTCGTTAGAGATGCAATCAAAGTGCAAAATGTATTCAGGTCTCTAGGATGAATTCTCACTTTCAGTTCAGAACAATATAGTAAAGTGGAATCATTTGACTTGGGACCATTTCCAGAAGTCTTTTTTAAAAGTCTCAAATAAGTCTCTTTCGCACAGAATTTTTAGTATTGCAACTTAAACACACTCCCAATCAGAGAAAAGAAAGTTATCGTCCTTATGTATAGCTGGAAAGTCGCTGATTTAAAAAACAAAAATTCAGTGAAAATGTCTCGTGTGTTTGATGGACAGAACATCCAGCTGATCATTATTCTCTCATGTGCCGCTATCAAATAATTTATACCCATCCTTTCTACATATACCAATTAGAAAATTTTTGAATCCACCGATTATTAACCTATGAATTCTTTCTCTCTTTATCGAAAGAGGTTCAGTCGGTATGTTACTGATAGTTTCTCAAATTCCTATCTCATACTTTTGAGGTTACTATTAAGTGATTATAATTCATATACCTACTTTGATAAATTTCATTCTAAAAATACCAAAGGACATCTTCATCCGTCCCTGCTTCTCACTCTTCTCTCCCACGTCAAAACATTTGTAGTTTTGTAGTTTTAGTCATTAGGACTTGGTTTATCTGTTTGTTGGTTTTGGAGTTGATGGGCAGGGTGGTGGGTTTTCTCTCTCTCTCTCTCTCTCTCTCTCTCTCTCTTCTCGCTCTCTCTCTCTCTCTTCTCTCTCTTCCTCTCTGTCTCCTTCTCTCGTCTATTCCACCTAGGGGGGATAGACTTTAAAGTTGAAAACACCCACACACCCACCCACACACCCACACACACACCCACACACACCCACACACCGGGAAAAAATATAAAATAAAAAAATAAATATATGAGAGAGAGAGGGGGAAAGGGGAGAAAGAGAGAGAGAGAGATGGGAGGAGAGAGTTTAAATTAAGTTAAAAGAAAAAAAAAAACCTTTTTTTCCCAAGCTTCATACAAAAATTATTTTAACAAAATTTTGGGCCGTTAACACTTCGTCAATCAAGTACAATGAAAACAGCTTCACACCCAAGTTGAAAAAAAATTAAAAAATAAAAAAAAAAAACAAAAAACTAAACACCTGAAAAATTTTAAAATTTGTAAAAATTGAAAAGTTTACCGCCCCGGGTTTTACTACAGTTTATTTTACAAGGTGCGGACCAGAACATCAACAGCGCGTTATTCTCCAATTACACACATCAAAAAAAAAGATGACAAAAAAGACAAATTTTTTAAAGGTGCTTAATCTTAAAACTAACCCCAAAAACGCAAAAACAAAAAACATTAAAGGGTTAAAAAAAACAGAAATAAAACCCAATAAAAAGATGAATTTTGCAATAATTTTCCAAAGCTCAAAAAAACAAGCGGGAAACTTTGACACCCACTTATACACACACAAAACACACCACACCAAAACACACACACACCCCACACACCACACACATGCACACGCACCACACACATAAACCCAAAACACACTGCCCGCATAACAAGGGAAACACAGCACATGCTGCACACCCCACACACCACACACACACACACACACCCAAAACACACACACACACACACACCCACACACACAAACCCCCACACCCCTCACACACTTTAGATCAGAACAATTTGTGGACAAAAAAAAGGGAAAGAAAAAAACTGCAAAAATTTAGTTGAAGAAAATTTTTTTTTAAGAATGCGTTGAAGGAAAACAGAAATTTTTGAACAAGGGCCAAAGATACGGGGTTTTTTCCAAGAAACAAAACCCAAAGAAAAAACAAGAACGTCCCCATTTGGTTTTGTTCAAAAAACGGGGGGAATTTTGCCCCAGAGTGTAGTCGGAAAAAAACGCCAAAAAGGGAAAAAAAGAGAAAAGGAGTTTCAAAAAGGTGGGAAGGACCCTGGGGCCTTTCAAAGTTTTTAAAAGGAGTAAGGACATTTTGTAGTCAAACTTTTTTTGGGAAACCGGGCAGCCATAAAGAGAAAAAAAAGGGGAGTGACATGAACAAAAGGGTAGTCTGAGAACCCCAATACTTTATCCTTTCGGAGCCGACTGAGAAATTCGGGGGACTGCACAAAAGAGATTTTACAGTAATCAAGTCTAGATAAAATAAAGGCAGAAACAAGGAAACAGAAGATGTCCCCACAGAACAAAAGGGGCGAAGCCAAAGAAAACAGAAAACGGCAAACGTGGAAACAGGGCTGCTAAAAATAAAAAGTGTTTGAATAATTATATTTTATATATATATAATAAAATATATAAATATAATAAATATATAAATATATCATAATTTTAAAAAAATCCCTAAAACAATTTTTTGATTTGCTAAAAACCCCTTGGGGAGAAAACCCGTTATTTAAAAAAAATTAAAAGAAAATTTTAAAAACTACCCTAAAATTTTTTGGGTTTGGGGAGCGTTTTGCGCTGTCTCGGGAGGGTTTTTTGGGTTTTGCCCACCCGCCGATTTTTAATATAGCGTGGGGGCCCCCCTTTTTGCGGCTTTTTTGCACGTGCGGGTTTGGGTTTGCACGTGTTTTTTGGGGGCTTTTCGGGTTTTTTGTTTTTTGGGTGTGTTCACTAAAAACGATTTCCATTATGCTGCAGTTTTTTTTTTACAAATTTTTTTTTTTTGGTGTTTAAAGTTCTAAGTGTGGTTTGCATAGAAATTAACCTTTTTTCAGTTTAAACAAAAAAAGGGTTAATAAAATTTTTTTTTATTTTTTTCCCTTTGAAAAGGTTTGGTATCTCTTTTAAATTTTTTTCCCGGGATATATTGTACTTTTTTTTCCCTCTTTAAGTTTCCAAAATTTTTTCCCTCAGTTCGGGTTTTTTTAAAAATTTTTTTTAAAATTAAATAAACGTTTGGGGTTTTTTCATATCGGTTTTGAAGGGGTTTTTTCAGTGACCCCAAAGAAAATTTTTTTTTTTTATTTTCGGATGTCACAGTAGCCTGGTATCCCAAGGTTTGTTGGGGAAGAAAATTTTATTGTTTAACTATATATATAAAATATATATAAAATAAATATAGGGTGTGTGTGTGTGGAGTTGTGTTGTGTGGTGTG
>CM031613.1:29521835-29533632 GCA_018398815.1 Conus ventricosus
GACTGATAAACGGGTCTTTTTTAAACCTTTTTCAGACGTTATATTTTTTTTCTCCAAATTTATGGTAAATAATGATCGATCCCACATAAATCATCAAGAAGTTCTACTTATTAAAAAAAAGAAAATGACAGGAAAGTAAAACACACACACACACACACACACACACACACACACACACACACACTTATGTACATAGGCACACACACACACACACACACACACACACACACACACACACACACACACACCACACACACAGAATGACAAACGTATTATTGTCTATTCAGCAGTGAAGCCCTTTAGACAAGGGGGGATGTTGGAACACGACTCAGTCAAAATCGGGAGCTCGCCTACCCCCCCCTCCCCCCCCCCCCCCCCCCCCCCCCGCCTCCCTTTTCCCTCCCGCCACCCCTCGCCGACAGTTCGTTCCGACACTTCCTCCCTCCTTCGCGCCACCCCCACCCCCATCCCTTTTCCAACCCCCCTCCCCCCCCCCCCCCCCATCCGCTGTTCCTTATATAAACAACACGCGTACGCGCACACAGGCACACTGCAACGGAGCATCGTCACGACATTTCAACGACTGGAGTATCGTCACTAACACTTCAACGACTGGAGCATCGTCACTGACACTTCAACGACTGGAGCATCGTCACTGACATTTCAACGACTGGAGTAACGTCACTGACATTTCAACGACTGGAGTATCGTCACTGACACTTCAACGACTGGAGCATCGTCACTGACACTTCAACGACTGGAGCATCGTCACTGACACTTCAAAGACTGGAGCATCGTCACAGACACTTCAACCCACTGGAGCATAGTCACTGACATTTCAACGACTGGAGTATCGTCACTGACACTTCAACGACTGGGGCATCGTCACTGACACTTCAACGACTGGAGCATCGTCACTGAACTTCAACACTGGAGCCGCACTACCTTAAAACGACTGGACACGTCCGACACTTCAAGGGACTGGAGCAACTCACTGCCCTTTCAACGACGGGAGCATCGCACTGACATTCAACGACGAGCAGTCACTGACATTTCAACGACTGAGCATGTCACTGACATTCAACGACGGGAGCATAGCCCCCCCACTGCCCCCCAAAATTTCAAACCGACTGGAGCATAGTCCTGACCCTCTACCGCCCTTGGGAGCATCGTCCTGACACTTCAACGACGAGCACGTCCTGACCCATTAAAACGACTGGACATTCCTGACATTCAACGACTGGACCCAACCCAAGACACTAAACACGAGCACACCACTAACATTTCCCCTCAAACGACTGGAGCATAGTCACTGACATTTCAACGACTGGAGCATCGTCACTGACATTTCAACGTACTGGAGCATAGTCACTGACATTTCAACGACTGGAGCATAGTCACTGACATTTCAACGACTGGAGCATAGTCACTGACATTTCAACGACTGGAGCATAGTCACTGACATTTCAACGACTGGAGCATAGTCACTGACATTTCAACGACTGGAGCATAGTCACTGACATTTCAACGACTGGAGCATAGTCACTGACATTTCAACGACTGGAGCATAGTCACTGACACTTCAACGACTGGAGCATAGTCACTGACACTTCAACGACTGTGAGCAATAGTCACTGACATTTCAACGACTGGAGCATAGTCACTGACACTTCAACGACTGGAGCATAGTCACTGACATTTCAACGACTGGAGCATAGTCACTGACATTTCAACGACTGGAGCATAGTCACTGACATTTCAACGACTGGAGCATAGTCACTGACATTCAACGACTGAGCATAGTCACTGACATTTCAACGACTGGAGCATAGTCACTGACACTTCAACGACTGGAGCATAGTCACTGACACTTCAACGACTGGAGCATAGTCACTGACATTTCAAAACGACGGACATAGTCACTGACACTTCAACGACTGGAGCATAGTCACTGACACTTCAACGACTGGAGCATAGTCACTGACACTTCAACGACTGGAGCATAGTCACTGACACTTCAACGACTGAGCATAGTCACTGACAACTCAACGACTGGAGCATAGTCACTGACACTTCAACGACTGGAGCATAGTCACTGACACTTCAACGACTGGAGCATAGTCACTGACACTTCAACGACTGGAGCATAGTCACTGACACTTCAACGACTGGAGCATAGTCACTGACACTTCAACGACTGGAGCATAGTCACTGACACTTCAACGACTGGAGCATCGTCACTGACACTTCAACGACTGGAGCATAGTCACTGACACTTCAACGACTGGAGCATCGTCACTGACACTTCAACGACTGGAGCATAGTCACTGACACTTCAACGACTGGAGCATCGTCACTGACACTTCAACGACTGGAGCATAGTCACGACAATTTCAACGACTGGAGCATAGTCACTGACACTTCAACGACTGGAGCATCGTCACTGACACTTCAACGACTGGAGCATAGTCACTGACACTTCAACGACTGGAGCATCGTCACTGACACTTCAACGACTGGAGCATAGTCACTGACACTTCAACGACTGGAGCATCGTCACTGACACTTCAACGACTGGAGCATAGTCACTGACATTTCAACGACTGGAGCATCGTCACTGACACTTCAACGACTGGAGCATCGTCACTGACACTTCAACGACTGGAGCATCGTCACTGACACTTCAACGACTGGAGCAAGTCACTGACATTTCAACGACTGGAGCATAGTCACTGACATTTCAACGACTGGAGCATAGTCACTGACACTTCAACGACTGGAGCATAGTCACTGACATTTCAACGACTGGAGCATAGTCACTGACACTTCAACGACTGGAGCATAGTCACTGACATTTCAACGACTGGAGCATAGTCACTGACACTTCAACGACTGAGCATAGTCCACTGACTTTCAACGACTGGAGCATAGTCACTGACATTTCAACGACTGGAGCATAGTCACTGACATTTCAACGACTGGAGCATAGTCACTGACATTTCAACGACTGGAGCATCGTCACTGACATTTCAACGACTGGAGCATCGTCACTGACATTTCAACGACTGGAGCATAGTCACTGACATTTCAACGACTGGAGCATAGTCACTGACATTTCCAACGACTGGAGCATAGTCACTGACACTTCAACGACTGGAGCATAGTCACTGACACTTCAACGACTGAAGCATCGTCACTGACATTTCAACGACTGGAGCATAGTCACTGACATTTCAACGACTGGAGCATAGTCACTGACATTTCAACGACTGGAGCATAGTCACTGACATTTCAACGACTGGAGCATAGTCACTGACACTTCAACGACTGGAGCATAGTCACTGACACTTCAACGACTGGAGCATAGTCACTGGACACTTCAACGACTGGAGCATAGTCACTGACACTTCAACGACTGGAGCATAGTCACTGACACTTCAACGACTGGAGCATAGTCACTGACACTTCAACGACTGGAGCATAGTCACTGACACTTCAACGACTGGAGCATAGTCACTGACATTTCACGACTGGAGCATAGTCACTAACATTTCAACGACTGGAGCATAGTCACTAACATTTCAACGACTGGAGCATAGTCACTAACATTTCAACGACTGGAGCATAGTCACTAACATTTCAACGACTGGAGCATAGTCACTGACATTTCAACGACTGGAGCATAGTCACTAACATTTCAACGACGGAGCATAGTCACTAACATTTCAACGACTGAGCATAGTCACTGACATTTCAACGACTGGAGCATAGTCCACTAACATTTCAACGACTGGAGCATCGTCACTGACATTTCAAACGACTGGAGCATCGTCACTGACATTCAACGACTGGACATCGTCACTGACATTTCAACGACTGGAGCATAGTCACTGACATTTCAACGACTGGAGCATAGTCACTGACATTTCAACGACTGGAGCATAGTCACTGACATTTCAAACGACTGGAGCATAGTCCACTGACATTTCAACGACTGGAGCATAGTCCACGACATTTCAACGACTGGAGCATAGTCACTGACATTTCAACGACTGGAGCATAGTCACTGACATTTCAACGACTGGAGCATAGTCACTGACATTCAACGACTGGAGCATAGTCCACTGACATTTCAACGACTGGAGCATAGTCACTGACATTCAACGACTGGAGCATAGTCACTGACATTTCAACGACTGGAGCATAGTCACTGACATTTCAACGACTGGAGCATAAGTCACTGACATTTCAACGACTGGAGCATAGTCACTGACATTTCAACGATTGGAGCATAGTCACTGACATTTCAACGACTGGAGCACAGTCACTGACATTTCAACGACTGGAGCATAGTCCACTGACAATTTCAATGACTGGAGCATAGTCACTGACATTTCAACGACTGGAGCATAGTCACTGACATTTCAACGACTGGAGCATAGTCACTGACATTTCAACGACTGGAGCATAGTCACTGACATTTCAACGACTGGAGCATAGTCACTGACATTTCAAACGACTGGAGCATAGTCACTAACATTTCAACGACTGGAGCATAGTCACTGACATTTCAACGACTGGAGCATAGTCACGACATTTCAACGACTGGAGCATAGTCACTAACATTTCAACGACTGGAGCATAGTCACTGACATTCAACGACTGGAGCATAGTCACTAACATTTCAACGACTGGAGCATAGTCACTGACATTTCAACGACTGGGCATAGTCACTAACATTTCAACGACTGGAGCATAGTCCACTAACATTTCAAACGACTGGAGCATAGTCACTGACATTTCAACGACTGGAGCATGGTCACTAACATTTCAACGACTGGAGCATAGTCACTAACATTTCAACGACTGAGCATAGTCACTAACATTTCAACGACTGGAGCATAGTCACTAACATTTCAACGACTGGAGCATAGTCACTAACATTTCAACGACTGGAGCATAGTCACTGACATTTCAACACTGGAGCATAGTCACTGACATTTCAACGACTGGAGCATAGTCACTGACATTTCAACGACTGGAGCATAGTCACTAACATTTCAACGACTGGAGCATAGTCACTAACATTTCAACGACTGGAGCATAGTCCATGACATTTCAACGACTGGAGCATAGTCACTGACATTTCAACGACTGGAGCATAGTCACTGACATTTCAACGACTGGAGCATAGTCACTGACATTTCAACGACTGGAGCATAGTCACTGACATTTCAACGATTGGAGCATAGTCACATAACATTTCAACGACTGGAGCATAGTCACTAACATTTCAACGACTGGAGCATAGTCACTAACATTTCAACGACTGGAGCATAGTCACTAACATTTCAACGACTGGAGTATAGTCGCTAACATTTCAACGACTGGAGCATAGTCACTGACATTTCAACGACTGGAGCATAGTCACTAACATTTCAACGACTGGAGCATAGTCACTAACATTCAACGACTGGAGCATAGTCACTAACATTTCAACGACTGGAGCATAGTCACTGACATTTCAACGACTGGAGCATAGTCACTAACATTTCAACGACTGGAGCATAGTCACTGACATTTCAACGACTGGAGCATAGTCACTGACATTTCAAACGACTGGAGCATAGTCACTGACATTTCAACGACTGGAGCATAGTCACTAACATTCAACGACTGGAGCATAGTCACTGACATTTCAACGACTGGAGCATAGTCACTGACATTTCAACGACTGGAGCATAGTCACTAACATTTCAACGCTGGAGCATAGTCACTAACATTTCAACGACTGGAGCATAGTCACTAACATTTCAACGACTGGAGCATAGTCACTAACATTTCAACGACTGGAGCATAGTCACTGACATTTCAACGACTGAGCATAGTCCACTGACATTTCAACGACTGGAGCATAGTCACTAACATTTCAACGACTGGAGCATAGTCACTAACATTTTCAACGACTGGAGCATAGTCACTAACATTTCAACGACTGGAGCATAGTCACTGACATTTCAACGACTGGAGCATAGTCACTGACATTTCAACGACTGGAGCATAGTCACTGACATTCAACGACTGGAGCATAGTCACTAACATTTCAACGACTGGAGCATAGTCACTAACATTTCAACGACTGGAGCATATCACTAACATTTCAACGACTGGAGCATAGTCACTGACATTTCAACGACTGGAGCATAGTCACTGACATTTCAACAACTGGAGCATAGTCACTGACATTCAACGACTGAGCATAGTCACTGACATTTCAACGACTGGAGCATAGTCACCTGACATTTCAACGACTGGAGCATAGTCACTGACATTTCAAACGACTGGAGCATAGTCACTGACATTTCAACGACTGGAGCAAGTCACTGACATTTCAACGACTGGAGCATAGTCACCGACATTTCAACGACTGGAGCATAGTCACTAACATTTCAACGACTGGCATAGTCACTAACATTTCAACGACTGGAGCATAGTCACTAACATTTCAACGACTGGAGCATAGTCACTGACATTTCAACGACTGGAGCATAGTCACTAACATTTCAATGACTGGAGCATAGTCACTGACATTTCAACGACTGGAGCATAGTCACTGACATTTCAACGACTGGAGCATAGTCACTAACATTTCAACGACTGGAGCATAGTCACTGACATTTCAACGACTGGAGCATAGTCACTGACATTTCAACGACTGGAGCATAGTCCACTGACATTTCAACGACTGAGCATAGTCACTAACATTTCAACGACTGGAGCATAGTCACTAACATTTCAACGACTGGAGCATAGTCACTGACATTTCAACGACGGAGCATAGTCACTGACATTTCAAACGACTGGAGCATAGTCACTAACATTTCAACGACTGAGCATAGTCACTAACATTTCAACGACTGGAGCATAGTCACTGACATTTCAACGACTGGCATAGCATAAGTCACTGACATTTCAACGACTGGAGCATAGTCACTGACATTTCAACGACTGGAGCATAGTCACTAACATTTCAACGACTGGAGCATAGTCACTAACATTTCAACGACTGAGCATAGTCACTAACATTTCAACGACTGGAGCATAGTCACTAACATTTCAACGACTGAGCATAGTCACTAACATTCAACGACTGGAGCATAGTCACTGACATTTCAACGACTGGAGCATAGTCACTGACATTTCAACGACTGGAGCATAGTCACTAACATTTCAACGACTGGAGCATAGTCACTAACATTTCAACGACTGGAGCATAGTCACTGACATTTCAACGACTGGAGCATAGTCACTGACATTTCAACGACTGGAGCATAGTCACTGACACTTCAACGACTGGAGCATAGTCACTAACATTTCAACGACTGGAGCATAGTCACTAACATTTCAACGACTGGAGCATAGTCACTGACATTTCAACGACTGGAGCATAGTCACTAACATTTCAACGACTGAGCATAGTCACTAACATTTCAACGACTGGAGCATAGTCACTAACATTTCAACGACTGGAGCATAGTCACTGACATTTCAACGACTGAGCATAGTCACTGACATTTCAACGACTGGAGCATAGTCACTAACATTTCAACGACTGGAGCATAGTCACTGACATTTCAACGACTGGAGCATAGTCACTAACATTTCAACGACTGGAGCATAGTCACTGACATTTCAACGACTGGAGCATAGTCACTGACATTTCAACGACTGGAGCATAGTCACTGACATTTCAACGACTGGAGCATAGTCACTGACATTTCAACGACTGGAGCATAGTCACTGACATTTCAACGACTGGAGCATAGTCACTGACATTTCAACGACTGGAGCATAGTCACTAACATTTCAACGACTGGAGCATAGTCACTAACATTTCAACGACTGGAGCATAGTCACTAACATTTCAACGACTGGAGCATAGTCACTAACATTTCAATGATTGGAGCATAGTCACTAACATTTCAATGATTGGACAGTTGATTGTTTCTTTCAGTTGTCTTTTATCTAAATAATGTCCATAGCTTGTGACATGAAATGTGCTACATCTGTTATCACGTTTTCATTGTTGCTCGACAAAACATTTCCGACACGATTCTGGTGTGTGACAAAGGGAATCAATTGCAATGTCGTAACCTCCCCCCCCCCCCCCCCCCCCCCCCCCCCCCCCCCCCCCCCCCCCCAACTTCCCAATCCACCTTCCGATGTCTGAGTGGGTTTTGCGTGCACGCGTGAGTGCCTGGTGTTGTGTGTGGCTTGTACGTGCAAGGCCGTGTTGATGTGAGTGAGTGCGTGCGTGTGTCTAAGAGTGTGGGTGCTGGTTATGCGTGAGCACGTGTACGCGCGCGCTCCTGCGCGGGTGCACGTGTGTGTGTGTGTGTGTGTGGTGTTGTGTGTGTGTGTGTGTGTGTGTGTGTGTGTGTGTGTGTGTGCGTGTGTGTGTGTGTGTGTGTGTGGTGTGTGTGTACGTGTGTGTGTGTGTGTGTGTGTGTGTGTGTGTGTGTGTGTGTGTGTTGGTAATGTAATGTTCATTCATCGTCGCAACCGGCCACGGCGGCATCCAGTGGCAGATGGGTGTTGGCGGCACAGATTTCCTTCCTCGCACTACGAGTGACGACGGACTAGCCTGTGTCGCGGGGGAACGGCTCGACGAGGCGGCGTGACACTTGGCGACGAGGCGCTGCCACTCTGCGAACTACCCAGTGGCCTGCACATCTTAGCAGGGCTCTCCCTTTGGGGGGGGGGGGGGGGTACGTTCCTCATTGGGCGCAGAGTGGGCATGGACCTATACGTGCAGCGGCTCGGCGACTTGTGCCTCGTACGTCTCCTGAGTCGGCCTCACGCGGCACAGGACCGTCGCCACTCAGCATGAAGACGGGCCGCCCGGTTGGTGGCATCCGGCATTCCTGCTGGTCGGTGGCAGAGACCAGCAGAAGGCACCCAGTGGCAGATGGGTGTAGGGCGGCACAGATTTCCTTCCTCGCACTACGAGTGACGACGGGACTAGCCTGTTTTCGCCGGGGGACGGCTCTCGAGGCGGCGTGACACTTGGCGACGAGGCGCTGCCACACTGCGAACTACCCAGTGGCCTGCACATCTAGCGGGCTCTCCCTTTGAGGGGGGGAGGGTGGAATTGAACCTCACTTGGGCGCAGAGTGGGCCTGGACCTATGAGCAGCGGCTCGGCGACTTGTGCCTCGTGCGTCTCCTGAGTCGGCCTCACGCGGCACAGGACCGTCGCCACTCAGCATTGAAGACGGCCGCCCGGTGGCCCTGACGATGGCCTTGGAAACAACCGCAGCTGAACTAATCTTCAGACGACCGCTTTGCGGTCCCAATGACTACTTAAAATCAAAAGCAAAAATACATGTCCCAATATGTCCTGTTTGCACAGGCTGGAGTGACGTTAAGCAGAACCATCCGTAATGTAATGCGCTTAGAGCCCTAATTTTTGGAGAATAGGCGCTATAATTTATTATTATTATTATTATTATTATTATTATTATTAAGTACAGTACGTTTGCTTTCGGATATCTTTGTGAGCTGTGCAGTAGAACAAAAAAGGAGCTTCATTTTTGGTTTTTTTTTTCACACGACGGACATTTAGCATCAGCCTGTTTTTTTTTCATCACGAATCCGTCGCTTACAGTTATTAAGCCCACTAACCCGTGGTCGAAATCTCATAAAGTTATCTCTGTGCCGTTTGTTTGTAATTGAAGACAAGTATCTTTCTGCTTGAAAATGTTCTCCAGAGGAGCATCCTCGGGGTGAGAGAGACAGACAGACAGACAGACAGACAGACAGACAGATAGACAGACAGACAGACAGACAGACAGACAGACAGACAGACAGGTAAACAAAGACAGAGAAGAAAGACAAGCAGAGAAAGTGGTTTCGCATACTGGCACATATATATACACGTCTCTCATGTATAAACATATGCATAAAACAGACACAGACACAGATGTGGAAGAGAGAGAGAAAAGAGAGAGAGAGAGAGAGAGAGAGAGAGAGAGAGAGAGAGAGAGAGAGAGAGAGAGAAAAAAAGAGACAGAGAGACAGACAGACAGACAGACAGACAGACAGATGGATGGACAGACAGACAGGCAGGCAGGCAGACAGGCAAACAGAGACAGATCGAGACAGAGAATCAACGCTTCAGAAACCTGCATTTCAGATATCAAAACACCGATCAATAGTAAAAGTACAGTTCCAAAGCAAACCCGCCCAACACTGAGTGGGTGGAAGAAGCCTGTAGGGCGAGGACAGTGCTCCGAGTACACAGCTCACTTCTCCCACTTCTCCATTGTTTTCCGCCAAACTAGCAGGGGGACGAGCGGACAGCACATACCCCTAGAGAGTCAGATGGTCAAGGTGATAGCACATACCCTTACAGTCAGATGGCCAAGCCAGTAGCACAACCCTTTACAGTCAGATGGTCAAGCCAATAGCACATACCCTTACCAGTCAGATGGTCAATAGCACATACCCTTACAGTTCAATGGCCCAATAGCACATACCCTTACAGTCAGATGGTCAATTACAAAACCCCTTTTCAGTCAGATGGCCGCCACTGTAGCTTCAAGCCATGCACAGGTCGGGATAGTACGGGCCTGGGTGTAGTTTTTGGGGAAATGCAAATGAAAAACTAATGTCGTGTTGCATCAGGGATCTGCGCGCGTAAAAAGACCCCCTGGATCAAAAAACCTGTGTGTGAGAGTGATGGCGATGTGTAAAAGAGTAAGGCCTACACGCAGTCGGAATAAAAGCGATTATCGCGAGGGATTGTTGGGTTTTTGTTGTTGTTGCCGTCGTGATGGCATAAAAGTGTTTGTTCTTATTCCCGGTGATGTAATAGTTGATATTGTTGTTATTGTTGAGGCAGTCTTCAATATCTCGCCTGTTTAGTTGTTACCCGTTATTTTCTTTAATAGTTGTGTGTGCATGCGCATGTGTGTGTGTGTGTGTGTGTGTGTGGTGTGTGTGTGTGTGTTGGGGTGTGTGTGTGTGTTTTGTGTGTGTGTGAATATCGTTACTGTTGATGGGATGAATTGTGTTAGTGTTATTGTCGTTGTTGGTCTTTGATTTTCCTTGTTTTTTTATATCGTTAGTGGTTTTTAGGGGTTGTTATTATTATTATTGTTGTTATTCTTCTGGTGTTGTTTGCCACAATTGTTGTAACTCATACTGCTGCTGCTGTCGTTGTTCTTACTGTTGGACATTAAAAAGAAGAAGAGACCAAAGGTGACTTCACCCGCTGACCCGGGGTGACAAGCAGGACACTAGTCGGGCACTTCATGGGCCCGAGAGTTCTGTCCCCTCGGGGGAACGGGCACATGCAGACAGCAGAGAGAGGGGGCTGGCCCACCTCCCACCCTCCCCCCCCTCCTCCCCCAGCCCCATACAGAAAAAGAACAAGCCCGTCATTGATTGATCCTGTTGTCGAGGGCTCGGGGCATCAGGCACAGGTTAGGGTATGTAAGGTTTTAAAACTAGGTGGTGGTTGGGGGGTGGGGGTGGGGGAGTGAGGATCGGGGTGAGAGAGGCGGTGGGATAAAGGGGGGGGGGGGGGGGGGGGGGGGGGAGCAGAAAAAGATTGTTGGTAGGAGTGGGAAAAAAGGGGGTGGGAGGGAGCTGCATGAATTAATATAACGGTGTGGGGTGTGTGTGGGGTTTTGTGTGGGGTTGTTTTGTGTGTGTGTGTGTGAGGGGGGGGGGGGGTGTGTTTTTTTTGTGTTTTTTTGTGTGGGGTGTTGGGTGGTTTTTGGGGTGTGTGTGTG
>CM031613.1:29534632-29537132 GCA_018398815.1 Conus ventricosus
CCTTTAAAACCTTTGGCGGGTTGGTCAGGACCTTTTTTTTGTGGAAAAAGGTTTTTCCCGGCGTAATTTGGAAAACGTCCACGATCCTTGTGTGTGCGTGGTGCCAGCGTGCGTCCCCGCGCGCGATGTGTGTGTGTGTGTGTGTGTTTGTTTTGTTGTGTTGGAGCGCGCGCGCATGCGTGTGTTTTCTTTAAAAAAAAAAAAAAGAGAGAGAGAGAGAGAGAGACGGAGAGGCAGGCAGACAGCCAGCCAGCCAGAAAAACAGATAGACAGACAGAGACAGTGGAACAGATAGCGTCAAATTGATAGATTGTTTTAGATTCCTAGACATGGGGGTATTTTACCCTTTGTAGCCAAAATGACGCGGAATGAAATGGTAAAAGAGGTACAATTCGTTCTACATTATTTTTCAGAGCTCTAACGATGCACTGACAAGCGGTTGTGGAGGTTGGTATGCGTTTTAAACAAAAAGTTGATCAACTCCGACGGAATCACAAGACTTGAACTGTTCCAATACAAGCCCCCCGAAAATGTCATTAAGTCATTTACATACAGAGTTAACACTCACTCCGTGGAAACGGTTTGGCGTCAGCACACCGAATACACCATGAGTGTGTGCTCCCTTTGAAAAATGCCACCTTGCTGTAAAATCAACCTGGCTGCACGCACACACACACACACACACACACACACGCACACACGCACACACGCACGCACGCACGCACGCACGCACACACACACACACACACACACACACACACACACACACACACACACGCACACACACGCACACACACACACGCACACACACACACACACACACGCACACACACACAAATAATGCGCCAATGCCGTGCTCAAGGAATCGAGTATATAAGACTGGCACAATAAGATGGCCACCAAGGTATAATATATATATATATATATATATATATATATAAATATATATATAAATATATATATATATACATACATACATATGTTAAGACTATTTTTTAAAAATGAAGTATTAAAATCAACAAGTTTGTTTCGAACCTCTCGCTCTCGAGGTTCGAAACAAGCTTGTTGATTTTAGTACTTCATTTTTAAAAAATAGTCTTAACAGATGTTGCTCCCCAAGAGGTTGAGCACCTTCAGATTTTTAAAGAACACTTGTATATTGTTCATAATATATATATATATATATATATATATATATATATATATATATATATATATATATATATATATATGTGTGTGTGTGTGTGTGTGTGTGTGTTGTGTGTGTGTGTGTGTGTGTGTGTGTGTGTGTGTGCCAGGTGGTTCCAAACAGATAGATCAAAATCAAAGGAATCGTACTATTTGGGGCGACCCCACTTGGCGCAAAGATAGGGTCACGGGTGAGTGATACGGCCTGATATGTGACGTCAAGAAGTCGAGTGTTTGAAGATTGAGAACGATGTCATCGTGGAAATGAAAACGAAACACACACACACACACACACACACACACACACACACAACGTGCGAAATGATTAGTGTGCGTGTGTGTGTGAGGGGGTGGGGGCGGGGGGGGATGTTCTGTTGATCACTTATCAGTTTAATATCAAATGCTGGCGCTAACTTATGCTGGCCTCAAAACGCTCACATGGATGACACAGAATTTGAGAACAGAATCCTGCTTGTGGCGTGTGGCCAATCAACCACGAAGAAAAGTGTCCATGATGGCGACGCACTCAGTACCCTGGAATTTCTGTGGTTGTTTGGGTATCCCCTGAATTTGTTTAAAGGGTGAGAACGTACCTTGCTCTGAGATGGATCTGAAACACCGTTATATCGTGTAATTTGAGAGAATGGATAAAAGAAAATGAGAGGCAACACACACACACACACACACACACACACACACACACCATCACACTCCCTACACTACACACACACAAAACCCCCACAACACCACACCACACACACACACACAAAACAACATCAAAAAATTTAAACACTACACTACTAAAACTACATACACAAACACACCACACAAACAACCCCTACAAAAAAACACACTACACTACACCCCACACACACACCACACCACCTCACCACCACACACCCCAACAAACTCCACACAACAACTACAACCTCACTACACTCCCCTCAAACACACACCCCACAAACTACACACACTCACCATACACTACATTTACCACACCACACACACACACACACCCACACCCAAATACATCACACTACACAAAACTAAAAACCCCTCCCCAAAACATTTCACACCCCCCACACCCACACACACACCACACACACACCAAAAACACATCCCAATCCCTACCTACATACCCCTACCTACAAAACCCCACACCACACACACAAAACACCAACCCCAACACACCACACAAACACCATCAAACTATACACTCCACCACCACAACACACACACACCCCCACCCCACACCACACAACCCACACCCCGGTCCTGTTTTCGGGATTAAACTTGATTTTTTCATTTAGGC
>CM031613.1:29554632-29564632 GCA_018398815.1 Conus ventricosus
TAATTGTTTATTTCACAGACACACACACCACACACACACACACACACACACACACACACACACACACACACACACACACACACATATGTACTGGCTCAACTATACGAACAAAGACAGCAGATAAACATGCAACTGCTTATTTCACACACACACACACACACACACCCAACACACAACACAACACACACACACATGTAAACAAGTGTTTACTGATGGTTCCGTTTTAGATGATGGAAATGTTGGTGCAGCATTTGTTATTCCTTCCCTTAAAGTTCAAAGATCGTTCTTTGTGGGTTGCAATTTATCTATATTCACAGCCGAATTAGTAGCTATAATGATGGCAATGGAATTTCTAACAGATCTTCCCATTAACTTCGCTCAGATAGTTTTCTTTGTAGATTCAAAATCAGTCCTACTTGCCCTTGACTCCTCTAATATATCGACACGACCCGACCTTGTGTTTGAAATTAAATATCTTTTATACTGTCTGGTGGCTAAAGGCATTATTATAGAATTTTGCTGGATTCCTTCGCATACTGGTATACTTGGAAATGAACTGGCTGATAGGGCTGCGAAAAAAGGTGCTAAAAAAGCAGGGTCATTTTATGAGTTGAAAATAAAACCGTCAGTAGTGGAATGTTATCGTAGCCTTGAATCGACTGCACGGAAGAGAGCTCAAACAAATGTTGATACGTCAACCGAGATTTCATCCAACCAATGGGAAGCTTTTCCAATAGACCTTGTATTAAGAAAATGCCTGATCTTCCAGTTTATTATTCAAGACAAATATCTTCCCTTATAATTCGATTAAAGCTAAATGCTTTGAAAACAAAGTTTAGTAAGAATACTAACTGTATTTGTGGTAAAGAAATAACACTGAACCACATTTTATTCAATTGTCACAAGTTGACTACTTTCTTACCAACATCATTACGATCCAATACTTTTCCTGAAAAAAACTTGCAAGATCTACTTTCGAATCATTCTCTGCTGATCGAAATTGCTGAATACTTAATACATAGTCCGAGTGGGGTTTTATTTAGATACTTTTGAGCTAACTCATTTTGTTTAAGATAGTGAAGGACTTTTGCTTTCTTGCTATATGTTGGGGTTTTTTTTCCCCACTAATTGTTGTATTTAAGATTGTTGATTTGTTTATTGTTCAGTTTAGACACATATACAGATACATACACTTACACACACACATACAAAGGCCTACATTCATGCTTACACAACACATAGGCTTATTCATTTAACCATTCAGTCAGTCAGTCACTCTCTTCTTTCATTCACGTCTAATATCACTTAAAGTGAACAGACGTTAAACAGAAGTACGAACGAACACATGTACTGGCTCAACTATACGCACAAAGACAGACAGACAAATATATGGGTTGGTTCCTTTTAGAGAAATCAAATGTTTCTTAATACGTTCACTGGAAACAAACTGGACAATCAAAAGTCCAACCCTAGCTTGCGTCATGGAGTACCAGGTGAGAGACATCATCACAGTGATGACGGTGTTTTGACGACACTTGTGTCATGGAGTGCTGGGTGTGACATCAGCACGGTGATGACGGTGTTTTGACGACACTTGTGTCATGGAGTACTGGGTGTGACATCAGCACGGTGATGACGGTGTTTTGACGACACTTGTGTCATGGAGTGCTGGGTGTGACATCAGCACGGTGATGACGGTGTTTTGACGACACTTGTGTCATGGAGTACTGGGTGTGACATCACACGGTGATGACGGTGTTTTGACGACACTTGTGTCATGGAGTACTGGGTGTGACATCAGCACGGTGATGACGGTGTTTTGACACTTGTGTCATGGAGTACTGGGTGTGACATCATCACGGTGATGACGGTGTTTTGACGACACTTGTGTCATGGAGTACTGGGTGTGCAATCAGCACGGTGATGACGGTGTTTTGACACTTGTGTCATGGAGTAATGGGTGTGACATCATCACGGTGATGACGGTGTTTTGACACTTGTGTCATGGAGTACTGGGTGTGACATCATCACGGTGATGACGGTGTTTTGACACTTGTGTCATGGAGTACTGGGTGTCGACATCATCACGGTGATGACGATGTTTTTGACACTTGTGTCATGGAGTACGGGTGTGACATCATCACGGTGATGACGGTGTTTTGACGACACTTGTGTCATGGAGTACGGGATGTGACATCATCACAGTGATGACGGTGTTTTGACACTTGTGTCATGGAGTACGGGTGTGACATCATCACGGTGATGATGGTGTTTTGACGACACCTTGTATCATTGAGTACTGTTGTGTGACATCATTACGGAGATTACGGTGTTTTGACACGTGTGTCAACTGAGTACTGGGTGACAATCAATCACGGTGATGAGGTGTTTTGACACGTGTGTCACTGCGATACGGGTGTGACATCATCACGGTGATGACGGTGTTTTGACGAACCACATGTGTCTTGGAAGTACGGCCTGTGACATCATAACGGTGATAGACGGTGTTATGACGACACTGTGTCATTGAGTACTAGGTGTGACATCATCACGGTGATGACGGTGTTTTTACGACACTTGTGTTATTGAGTACCGGATGTGACATCATCACGGTGATGACGGTGTTTTGGACGACACTTGTGTCATGGAGTACCGGATGTGACATCATCACGGTGATGACGGTGTTTTGACGACACTTGCGTCATGGAATACCTGGTGAGACACATCATCACGGTGATGCGGTATTTGACGACACACTAAAAATCGATTTTTTTTTCTCTGAGCCGTCAAATGCCCTTTCTAAACAGTTCTGAAATAAATGAACAAAAACAAAATAACAACCAGCCGAGTTATCTTCCACAAGCCAGCCTGCCGATCCACTAAAGTCACCTTTAATTTAAGATGAACCAAACCAGTCGCCAGACAACCAAACAAACGTACAAAACAATATAATAATAGAAAGAAGGCACCACTCAATGAAGAAAAGAGTCACTGAAGAATTGAAGAAACATAGGCAAATGGAGAAAACGGACAAAAAGAAAACAAGAAAGAAAGAAGGAAATGGAAGGAAGGAGGGAAGGAAGGAAAGAAAGATAGAAAGAAAAAAGGAAGGAAAAACAGCAAAGGACTTCTTGTTTTGTATCGTATCAAACTGCGCATACTCGACTGCAGTCGATGACTGTTGACAAGTAACAAACTATTGACAACGAAGACCACGTGGGGCAGTGTAAAGGAGGGGTAAGGTAAGACAGGTGTAAAGGCAGCCTGGGAGAGAGAGAGAGAGAGAGAGAGAGAGAGAGAGAGAGAGAGAGAGAGAGAGAGAGAGAGAGAGAGAGGAGAGGGGGCATATGAGTGCGATTGGCTATTTCAAGAACAGCCCTTGACAGCAGCCATTCATTATTGAGGCGTGTGTGCGTGTCCTTATTGATCTTGATAGAGACAGACAGATAGACAGGCAGGCAGACAGAGAGACAAACAGACAGACAGACAGACAGACAGACAGACAGGCAGGCAGACAGAGAGACAAACAGAACAGACAGACAGACAGACAGACAGACAGACAGACAGGCAGGCAGACAGAGAGACAAACAGACAGACAGACAGACAGACAGACAGGCAGGCAGACAGAGAGACAAACAGACAGACAGACAGACAGACAGACAGACAGACAGGCAGGCAGACAGAGAGACAAACAGACAGGCGGGCAGAGTGAGGGAGTGAGTGAGTGTGCGTGCGTGCGTGCGTGCGTGCGTGCGTGCTGCGTGCGTGCGTGGTGTGTGCGTGTGTGTGTGTGTGTGTGTGTGTGTGTGGTGTGTGTGTGTGTGGCGGGCGTGCGGGTGCGGGCGCGGGCTCGTGTGTGTGCCTGGACACATGCTAACACGCATATAATCTCTCTCTCTCTCTCTCTCTCTCTCTCTCTCTCTCTCTCTCTCTCTCTCTCTCTCTCTCTCTCTTACCAACTACATGTCTTACCCACACACACCCCATCTCTCCTCTCTCTCTCTCTCTCTCTCTCTCTCTCTCTCTCCTCTCTCTCCTCTCTCTCTCCTCTCAGTTTCTCTTCCTTCCACCCACCCCTCTCTCTCTTAACAAAAAAATGAAAGAAAGAAAAGAAAACAGGGTGAGTGTCATACAAGTCTGAGGAATGAAGAAAGGCAGACAAAGGGACAGGTAGATCAACGGACATGCATACATTGTGAGCAAAATAGTCAGACACACACGCCACACACACACACACACACACACACACACACACACACACACACACACACACACACACTCAAACACACACACACACACACACACACACACACACACACACACACACACACGCTCACACACACACACACACACACACACACACACACACACACACACGCTCACACACACACACACACACACACCACACACACACACACACACACACACACACACACACACACACGCAAACACACACACAAACAGCAAACACGCAGTCACGGCCGGCCAGAGATCGATCTGTCTATTTCGTCACATATCCCGGTACGTATGCAGAACAGACGTACTCATCCGTAGACGTACCGCTCCCCGAACCAAGCCTGGTCGGTAAGACGGCCAAACGAACAACGCAGAGTGGAGCATTGACACCATTCCCCTTCCTCTACCTCCCCCCCCCCCTCCACCAAGGGGGGGGGGGGGGGGGGGGTTCAATGTCTGTGCCAGAGCGTTAGTCACCCGTAGCCCGGTTGGAACCGTCAGAACCGAGAAGCGGGGAGAGGGAGCGTTTGGAGGTTAAAACCACATACACACACACGCGCGCGCGCGCGCGCGCACTCTCTCTCTCTCTCTCTCTCTCTCTCTCTCTCTCTCTCTCCTCTCTCTCTCTCTCTCTCTCACACACACACACACACACACACACACACACACACACACACACACAGAGAGAGACAGGATGAGTGTTTTAAGCTTTTCTGGCTGCAAGTCAGTGTCGTGGTCTGCTTACTGCTGACATTTAAAGAATAAAAGACAGTTGAGAAACACAAAAATCAACACCTATAAAAATAATTAGTTTTCGTTTCTTGGACCCTCCCAGCTTCTAGTCTGTTTCTTTGAATGACACTTTGTGTTTGTACTGTTAAGCGTACTGTGGACATGAAACACGAGAAAAATGTTCTGAACTACCGATGATGAAATGTGTCATGATAATGGATCACGTAATCCACACTTCAAAGTCTTGAGACTTGCAACATGCGCTTGTCTAGCAGTTGATTTTTTTTTCACTTCTCAGCCAAAGTACGACTAAGATACTAAGAAGATTCGACGACAATGAAGACGCATGACGGAACCCATCGGAAAGGGACGACATGGTTATCAACAGCGGAAGACACACTCTCATTACACCGTCTTCAGTGTGTGTCCCACTCCGCGTGGACCAATGAACGGACGGCCCCATCAGCGTAGGCGTGAAATGAAATGCTTGGCATGACCAGTCGCAAGGTAGTCACTGCATACCTAATAAACAAGCTCTAACACCACGCTAACTGGTTCTGGTGTCCAACCCTTCGATCCTGTTGGCCAGTACGATCGTCAGTGAAACACTGCAGAATCCTTGGGGCAGGCAGTTCACAATCGTTCCGATAAACATGTGCCGGTGCCTTTCTTGTCCTGTTTTACGTAGGGACAAGAACACCTGGCTCCTTTTAATTTGTGATGTCTATGCAAAAGTTGGCTGCTATTTCCAAAAAAAAAAAAAAAAAAAAAAAAAGACAAACAAACAAACAAAACGGTTCTGCTGTTAACACGTTTCACCAATGAATGGGTTAATCGGAAGAAAAACGGACGAATAAAGCTTCCAAATCATCTTCCTTTTTTCATTTCTTCATCGTTATGCAATTTTACCACTGCATGTGTGCCGTGCTCGACGATGCAGCCCTTAGGATTGCGCTCGCCGACAGTAAGCAAAAAAGAAAACAGAAAAAAAAAGAAGAAAAAAAGAAAGAAAGGCGACATAATGATTCACTGATTGGTCGTGTCCTGTTTCAGAGACGGGAGAGGGAAGAGTTACCGAACGTGTCGTCACCATTGTGAAGGCGTGAGGACCCCACCCTTCACAACCGCACGGGCTGCCCGTGTGAAAGCAAACAACCCCACACCTTGTTAAGGCCTTTGAGAGTGCAACGCTTCCCTTTCACACGGGCACGAACTGGTTGAAAGGAAGATCTCGCTTTCAATGCAACGCCACCACCTCCACCCCCTCCCCCCACCCACCCCCCACACCCCCACCCTTCCTTAGACAGTAGTAATCTGAATGTCCCATACAAAGGTCACATCCACATGTAGCTTTTGACACCAGAATGATGACTTGATTGGTCAGGCTCTGACAAAGAATGATGACTTGATTGGCCAGGCTCTGACAAAGAATGATGACTTGATTGATCAGGCTCTGACAAAGAATCATGACTTGATTGGTCAGGCTCTGACAAAGAATAATGACTTGATTGGCCAGGCTCTGACTCACAAAGAAAGATGCCTTGATTGGTCAGGCTCTGACAAAGAATAATGACTTGATTGCTCAGGCTCTGACAAAGAATGGTGACTTGATTGGTCAGGCTCTGACAAAGAATGATGATTTGATTGATCAGGATCTGACAAAGAATCATGACTTGATTGATCAGGCTCTGACAAAGAATGATGACTTGACTGGTCAGGCTCTGACTGACAAAGAATATGACTTGATTGGTCAGGCTCTGACTGACAAAGAATCATGACTTGATTGGTCAGGCTCTGACTGACAAAGAATGATGACTTGATTGGTCAGGCTCTGACTGACAAAGAATCATGACTTGATTGGTCAGGCTCTGACTGACAAAGAATCATGACTTGATTGGCCAGGCTCTGACTGACAAAGAATGATGCCTTGATTGGTCAGGCTCTGACAAAGAATGATGACTTGATTGGCCAGGTTCTGACAAAGAATCAGGACTTGATTGGTCAGGCTCTGACTGACAAAGAATGATGACTTCATTGGTCAGGCTCTAACTGGCAAAGAATGATGCCTTGATTGTTCAGGCTCTGACAAACAATGATGACTTAATTGGTCAGGCTCTGACAAAGAATGATGACTTGATTGGTCAGGCTCTGACTGACAAAGAATGATGCCTTGATTGGTCAGGCTCTAACTGACAAAGAATGGTGCCTTGATTCGTCAGGCTCTGACAAACAATGATGACTTGATTGGCCAGGCTCTGACAAAGAATCATGACTTGATTCGCCTGGCTCTAAAGACCAACTGACAAAGAATGACTAGCGACACTGATCACATTTGTTACACAACCGCTGGGTGACAGTTCAAATCTCCTTGCGTGTGAAGGAAAAGAAAGCGACCATGTTAGCTGTGTAAAGCCGTTTGCACCACGCCCGTGACAGGGTTGTTAAGGTGAGCAGGAGAAATAGAGAGCGAAGAAAAGTGTGTAGGCCTGTGACAGAGTTGTAAAGCGTGAAACAGGAGAAATAGAGAGCGAAGGAGAGTGTAGCAGAAAGGACTGACGCTGGTAAAACTTCAGTCTGTTTTTTCTTTCTGAAGATGTCAAAAAGTGGAGGAAGCAATTAAGTATTGAGGGGCTATCGGTAACAAAATGGGAGAGCATAGTATGGTGTGTTCAAGTACGGTTTGTTGTTGGCTTGTGGTAGAGACTGCCAAAGTGGCGTTAACTGAATGATAACATTTGTAGTAGTAGAAATGGTGATGATGGTGGTGGTGGTAGTAGTAGTAGTAGCAGTAGTAGTAGTAGTAGTGGGGCAGCAGCAGCAGTATAAACAACATCTAAAAATGCAAAGATGCAGTTCATCTGTGGCTAAATTTAAGGGATGTATGCTTTTCCAAATGACGTTTTCATTTGGGTCAGAGCTTAAAACTTACGGTGGGTCCCAGTGCAGACTCGACGTAAAACAGAATTATTATTAATTGATCAGTCTTCCTTTTCTCTTGGATCACACACCACAACACACACACACACACACACACACACACACACACACACACACACACACACATATATATATATATATATATTTATTCATTCCTCAGCTTGGAATGTCTAAAGTGGGGGTTAAAAGACTGACGTTGGCAACACCAAAACTGGCTCTCGGACATTTGTCCATGATCATCGTCCATACGGCAGTTTACTATTGAAAAGCAAACAGCATTGTTATGAAATGGCGAGAAAAATAATGATTTTCTCAAATGCAACTTATGATCGTTTGCCTCAGAGCACAGTTTAGGTCAGAATCGAGCATCTATATCCAAGTAGTATAATCAAAACCATTATGACTTTGTGTCATCACCTTCCTTATCCTCATTATTATTGTTATTATTGCTATTACTATCAAAATCATCATCACCATCGTTATTACTGTTGTTATGGTTATCAACATTATCACTATTTTTATTATGATTATCATCATTATTATTTCATTACCATTATTATTATTATCATCACATTAATTATCATTATCAGAAGTACTATTATTGTTATCACTATTATCATCATCAACATCATCATCATCATCATCATCATTACCATTGTTACCGTCAGACATTGTGTACTGATTCATCATTCGGAATTCTTTCACCAAACTCTAGATAAATCAGGTACCAGTTACAATAGCATACATTGTACCAAAGATTTAATTTGAACGTAAATTAATGTTCCAAATCCTCTAAAATAAGCTTTCCCTGTAGGTAACCTTACAACATACACGTCTTTTCACACTGCACATACTTTTCGCTGTAAAAAGCACCATTGATAGCAACAATAGGTCGGTCGTCTGCAGTCTGGGATATAAATCTGGGATCACAAAGAAAAGGGAAATCAGCTGTCAGCCAATGTGTTTTCTGCCATGGTGGACCACCTGCACTTGACATACCGCTCGGATTTTTTCGAATAAAACCGAATACCTCCCTCCCCCTTCAACACAGCGCGCGCGCACCTTCACACACACACACACACACACACACACACACACACACACACACACACACACACACGCATACACGCGCACACACACACACACACACACACACACACACACACACACACGCAAGCACGCACACACACACACACACACACACACACACACACACACACACACACACACACACACACACACACACACGCCGCAGCGCACGCACGCATGCACACACACGTTCTTAAAACCAGTGAGATTGACTCCCTTTCACATTCGCACGAATCGGTCGTGTGCAAACTCTAGCTTCCAATCCAGGCTTCCTTTTTTTACCCCTAAACAGTCCTTTGTATCATGTAATTTCTTTGTAAAGACTCGCCAAGATCGCTTTTCAAAATGGAGTTCTGACAAAGAAAAAGAACGGTAAGCTGTGGTAATGCATGTGGATCTCTATTGACCTTTTCTTTCTGCCCACACAACCACCTTCTTTTTGTTATCGTTCTTTTATAAAAGCACTGAGTTATCTTCAAGCGAAAAGAAGGAAATGTTAACTGGGTAAACCAATCATTTGTTTCTCAGTTTTCGGAGTCTAAGGTGAGAAGATGGACTGATTCTTCTTCCAGGGGCGTCAGGAATGCTGCAAAAGGCAATTCACCACTGACAGACGAATAGCAGCAAAAACAAGTGATACAGTATCTTTCCTCTATTATGATTGGCTTACAGTGGAAAATGGTCACATCACATATGATGTCATCAGCATCATCATCATCATCATCATCATTATCGTCATCATCAGGGTTTTTGTTATCGATCTTATTGTCATCATTCTCAACATGAATAGTATTATATCTTCGTTCTTATCGAACATGTTTTCTTTTTTTTCCAGACAGACGGACAGACAGACAAACAAATAGTGAGGTGAGGGGGGGGGGGGGGGGGGAGGCAGTAAAACAGCAGGGCAGGCTTACGGAAGACAAGACAGGAAAAGATGGAGATAAACAACAATGACGCGCACGGTGTACACGAGTGAAACGAAATCAAGTAATCCAAACCAAGG
>CM031613.1:29569632-29572132 GCA_018398815.1 Conus ventricosus
TCGTGAATGCAGTATTCGTATAACAATGCTCTTGTCAAAAACCATTTTCATCGCAGTTTATATTTCATTATCGCAATTATCATGATGATTATTGTCATAATCGTTATCATCATTACTATCATCATTGACTGTTTGACTACCAATCTATCAACGCTGTTTTAGAGACAAGGCATTTAATTTTCGATTTAGTCACTGAAACAATCGATTCCCTGGTCTGTCAAACAGTCGATGATGATAGTAATAATGATAAGGATTATGACAATTGCAATTATGATAATAACCATAATTAAAAGAAAACACAATAAAATGATTTTTTGACGAGGGTATAGATTGTTTCAGTGACTAAATCGAAAATTAAAGGCCTTCGTCTCTAAAATAGCGTTGATAGATTGGTTTTCTCGTATATGGAATATCATCTTGAGCATATTCTTTCCATTCAGAACATTTTCATTCATAAAGGAGCATTAACAGACTGGTTTTCTTATGATTTGGGATATAAATCTTGGCTACAAGAGAGAGGGGGCCATGACCTGTTCGTTTATGCTTTCTTTCCATTGTGGACTGCCTACGCTTCACACCGCGCTCAGCTGCTCCGTGTAGAGCCCGATCATCCCAGACATTGTGGTGACCTGTGAGAATGAAAGCACTCCCTTTCACACGGGCACGTACCAGCCGTCTGCAAGATCTCACTCCCAATCCAGGTTTGCCCAGATGCCGGCAATCTAATCCGAATTTCCAATACAACTGCCAGAGTCGAGTCACTCGCAGCTTTTTGTACCGGTGAAAGACTTACGAAGATCAGCATTCTGTGGAAGATTTCTGATGATAAAAAGAAAGAAAGGAAAGAGTTATGGTAATGAGGATGGATCTTTATTGATTTTTTTTTGTCCTCGGAGCAACACCGAATCCCAGTTTAGAGGCCCCTTTTTGTGTCGGTCTTATTTATTCGCGCTCTCACGAAGTGAAGTCATGCGTCCAATGAGAACGCCAGTCACTGACGACGATACAACACTGGTCCACTACACTAGGACTTTGCCCATATTTTTATCATAAAAGCACCCAAGGACAGCCGGTGCTGTCTGCAACCAACGTCAAAGAGGACCTTTCAGCCTGGCTCCCCATTCACTCGTTCCTCAGTTCTGGCACTTCACGAAGGAGAATGGACTGACCTCGTGAATCCAGCACCGCTTCCTTCAGGGGTGTCAGGGCTACCAGAAAAGGTCACTAACTACAGACAGATAAACCGCAGCATTTGCTGAAGGGGATATTGGTCTTATCACAACCGAATTTATTTATTACAGTCAATGTATCATTATCTTTTCACCATCATCATCACTATCATTAATATAAGTACTAACATCATAACCATTATATTAGTAACATTACTATCATGTTGATGTTGTTATTATTATTGTTGTTGTTGTTGTTATTGTTGTTCTCGTCGTCAATGCTAATTCATCATCATCGTCATGAAATAGAATGACAGACGTACAACAGACTGGTACGAGACAAACACGACTGTCAATCACCCAGTGGGCAAATTGGAATCGGAATCAATCAACCCAACCAAGGCGCATACTCTGTCTCAGTCGATGGCATGGTTTTCCCCAACCAACAACCATAATTACAAAGCTTATCAGTGCGTGCGCGAGCGAGTGCTTGTGTTCGTTCTCTCTCCTCTCTCTCCTCACACACACACACACACACACACAAATATATATATATATATATATATATATAGAATGCTGAACAATTAAGGAGTGGGGAAAACAAGTGCAGGTTAACAATTCTTCAGTCGTTATAGTAATGACTTGGCAAAGATTTGAACTTAAAAAAAAAAAAAAAATTGAAGATGAAGAAAATGGAATATATTATAACTATGAAAAGCCCTTCACTAGCTGCCTGAGGGAACCATCATAATCTCTCTCGAAGGCACATTTATTTGTATTGCCTGCTCCTAGGCCTTTCGTCCGCTGGATCGGACTCATCAGGGAGACACGGCTGATTGTGTCTGAGCTCTTGGTGTCAAATAGAGACACACCACAGTCCATAATTCTGTGGTGTTCTCACCGCCAAGGGTTCAAAAAGAGAATCCAACAGCACCCCAAAGCAGCCAGCGAAGGGTAGTAAAATGGAACAAAACAAAGGTGTGGAGAGGAAAAAAGTTGCTGAAAAACTAAAAGCATTATTCAAACAGTATAAAATATAAGGGACAATCTTTGAGCCTATGCTTGAGGATCCATTCAAGGATGCAAGGGAGGTCAAAAGATATGAAACAGTCTGAGTGGTCAGCTCTGCTGTTCAATAACCCAAGCATTGTGAGTGGCTAAGAATTGTACAGAACAACCTTTACTTGGATCTCTTAAGAGATGCAATCTCCCACTGATTGACCAAACAATAGAATGCTGAACAATTAAGTAGTGGGGGAAAACAAGTGCAGGTTAACAATTCTTCAGTCGTTATAGTAATGACTTGGCAAAGATTTGAACTTAAAAAAAAA
>CM031613.1:29584632-29587132 GCA_018398815.1 Conus ventricosus
AAATGATTATGCTGTCAATGTAAATACCACACTGATTCACTTGTTTGTTATGTTCTTGTATTTATTACTCAAAGAAAGGGTCCTGTACTGATCTGAAACGACCAAAAGCGACTGTTCCTGATGTGGATATCTTTCCACCCTACGTCGACGCAGTTGCCCGATCGATGTGGTAACTTTGTTACACGTCATGAAGAGACACTGAAACAGCAATTTCTTCCTGCTCAGCGTTTAGAACAGCCTATTCTTAGCCCCCCCCCCCCCCCCCTTCACCCAGCTATTCCTCTCCTGCTTTTCTGACGTGCGCACGAGCCATCCTTTACGTCAGAGACAACAGGATGGACAACGGATTGGATTTCACATAACATAAAAGCTTAGTTATCAAGGAGAAATGGACGTCTAAGTGCACTGAAACCCGTGATGGTACGAAGCCCATCGCTAAACATTCTTTCGGAGTAGGGCGCCCATAGACTCCCACATAGTAGCACAACCGTGATGACAGTGTTTAGTTGTACCTTAAATGAATATCTGATATACACACCCATAATCAAAGAGTGATGAATTTTTGGTCGTACGTTACAGTTCTCCACATTCAGGAAATGGTTGGGGAAGCCGAAAAAAAAAAACGATAAAAGTTCCTTGCAGATGGAAACGGTATCGGTGATCAACAAGAGTTGTCAGGAGTGAATGACTTGTGAGCACACATCAAACTGGCATCAGATTCACCAGAATCAGAATTCCATTCTGTTCATCGACCGACCAGACGACATGACCAGTTTTGGTCCATGGGAAAAACTGGCCGAATTTTATTACAACGGATTTCCTTTCTGACAGTTGACGAATTTTATTACAACGGATTTCCTCTCTGACAGTTGTCGAATTTTATTACAACGGATTTCCTTTCTGACAGTTGACGAATTTTATTACAACGGATTTTCTTTCAGGCAGTTGGTGATTACACACAACATTTATCATGTTCGCTTCAAAGAACCAGCACGGAAAGAAGCCAATTAAGAGACAAGAGTTTTTGCACCTCGTCTGTCTCTGTCTTTTTTGTTTATATAAGCCGAGCGACCCGATCAGCTGACTGATGCAGCCGTCCTTTGGGTTGTTACCACAGCAGACTTTGATTCGCCTGTTGTTGGTCCTGCTTGCAAAATCAGAGGTACGGCGGAACACTGTTTACCCCAACTGGGCGTCATCCCCCATGATCCGCTCCTAATGCGCTTCTGCTGCTGGTGATACTACAACGACACCCACTGCTGCCGCTATGACTGCTGTTATAACTATTACTGTTTCTATAAATCACAGCTTGAAGCGTCATCTTCATCGCCATTATTCACCTACACCAGTTCTGCATCCAGTAGCAGTGCTGCTGCTGCCGCTATGACTGCTGTTAGAACTATTACTGTTTCTATAAATCACAGCTTGAAGCGTCATCTTCATCGCCATTATTCACCTACACCAGTTCTGCATCCAGTAGCAGTGCTGCTCTGCTGCTCTTGCTGCTTCTTATGCTGTTGTGTTGTGTGGTGGCTATTCCTGCAATAAGCTGCACTCTTAGGGCTATTCTCGTCACGCTTGCAGGTGTCCTGCCGTAGGCTTTGACCAGGTCATGATCGTTAGCCGTTGATGCTCTTATCCAGAGCTTGTGACCTGGCCGAGACGACCTGTGTCTGTATCACATTCTCATGGTGATTATAGTCTGACACACACAGACAGACAGAGACAGCGACAGACACAGAGACAGAGAAACACAGAGAGACAGACAGAGAGACAGACAAAGAGAGAGAGAGAGAGAGAGAGAGAGAGAGAGAGAGAGAGAGAGAGAGAGAGAGAGAGAGAGAGAGAGAGAGAGAGAGAGTCAAGCTGTTTTATTCATATCAAACACCGACCCATCATGAGGGATACAGTGAGCATATAAGTGAATGAAGATATGTAGCACGTTACAGATTCAAAATGAAAGCATACGATAATATGAAAAATGTTCATGTACATTTCATGATATAAAATGCATTCGTGTACGTTTTATAATATAAAATACATTCACGTATATTTTATGATGTAAAACACATGCATGTACATTTTAGGAAGTCATGCGATCTCTTACTCTAAATGCGCTCTACAGGAACAAAAAAAACGATTACGACCGTTTTCAGGTATGGTTAAGGACATTAAGAAAGCAGCCTGGACAGTGAAAGATGTCTACAAATGTTGGCTTAGTTTAACGTTTCACCCAGACTTCTAAGTACTGGGCCACAAAGAACGAAATGCACTCATTTTCTTTGCTTTCAATACAGTAAGGACAAATAAGTCACAGCCTTAAACTTTTCGCATCTCTAATAGTTCAGGTGCATAAATCCTTAAGGTAAAGGTAGTCGTATTTTTCAGATGCCTATCTATATTTAAATGTAAACAAAACGTAAACTGTTTTCGTTGCAGAAAGTTCTGTACAAGCCTCATGTATCTCTAAATTAGAAATGATAATATAGTAGTAATAATG
>CM031613.1:29589632-29592132 GCA_018398815.1 Conus ventricosus
ATCAGAGGTTTCAGACAAGAGGAGAATCAGTAACAGTTCCTTTCTTGTTTGTTCTTGACCAATATTTCATACACCATGACTGCAATCCGTTGTACACTGATAGAATATGTTCCTAATTCAGATTTATGTATTAACGTTTGTTTTCTCTCGCCGTTTGCCTGCTGATGACACAGTTCTGATGGTCAACGAAGTCACTGCGATAATTTGAAAAACAATCCTGTTATACTGGTGAACTATTGCACTGAATGGAAGCTTTATAGTAAAGTTCAGAAAATAAAGGTGGTAGAGCTTGATGTTAGAAACAACTAAGACATGCGTCAGATTTGTTAATCAAATTATTGAAACGGTAGATACATTCAATTATCCGGGGACTGACTTCAGCAGACTTGATCAGTTTAATCAACTAAAAATGCGTGTACGTGATTCGCCGCAAGGTGCACCGTTTTCACCGCTACGGTCGAATCGAAGTCAAACATCAACCTTTCGAGACCTATATCAATACATAGTACTGTTTGTTCGTTTGGATGGCCGTGAGATGTGGAATAACGGAAACCTGAAAATCACAGGAAAGTCAGAACCTACATTCTGAAAACTTTAGCTTCATTTAAAACTGGCATTATGGCAAAAATGAGTCACGGAGAATTTTTTTCGTACATGATTTTGATGAAGGATTGCTGTGCCTTTTATCCTCCACACCAAACTAGATGGAAAAAAGATCAGATTTCAAGCGACCCCGCGTTGGGTTGTCTTTTTATCTTATCCATGCGCCAAACAGTTTCACAGAATTCATCAACTGAATTAATGTCTGCTTTTTTTATTCTTCAGAGTGAAATATGCTCTCGCCACATTACTGTCGCCTACTCTTCTGACCTAAACAACCACGTTTCTGACCTAAACAACCAAGTTTCTGACCTAAACAACCAAGTTTCTGACCTAAACAACCAAGTTTCTGACCTAAACAACCAAGTTTCTGACCTAAACAACCACGTTTCTGACCTAAACAACCACGTTTCTGACCTAAACAACCACGTTTCTGACCTAAACAACCAAGTTTCTGACCTAAACAACCAAGTTTCTGACCTAAACAACCAAGTTTCTGACCTAAACAACCAAGTTTCTGACCTAAAAAACCACGTTTCTGACTTAAACAACCAAGTTTCTGACCTAAACAACCACGTTTCTGACCTAAACAACCAAGTTTCTGACCTAAACAACCAAGTTTCTGACCTAAACAACCAAGTTTCTGACCTAAACAACCACGTTTCTGACCTAAACAACCAAGTTTCTGACCTAAACAACCAAGTTTCTGACCTAAACAACCAAGTTTTTTTTTCAAACGACTAGATAACGCAATGAGGACCAGGTTACTCGTGTGTACATACCGACTAAGCCGTCAGTGATAAATCGTGTTAATGCACTCTTACGATTACGGTCAGCACATGTGTGTTTGCTCAGCCGTCTACATAAAATCAGCGCAGATAAGAGAAAGTGACAAGTGTATAACCTGCACACAAAGCCGGCACATTTCACGCCTCCCGACTGCAGAGGTTATCAGAATATAGGTTGTGCTGATTGTGGGAGAAACAAACACAAATGTCTAATATTATTTTAAGGACAGAAATAGTTAACCAAAGAGGAATGGTGCAAGAAATTCGATTTTCATGCAGATTTCTGAATCTTGTATGGTTTTTATTTTGTGGAAATGGGTTAAGAGGTTGCTAGTTCATGCTTTTGAACACACACACACACACACACACACACACACACACACACACACACACACACACAGATTGCATGAATGTGGTGTGTGTGTGTGTGTGTGTGTGTGTGTGTGTGTGTGTGTGTGTGCGCGTGCGCGTGCGTGCGTGCGTGCGTGCGTGGTGTGTGTGTGTGTGTGTGTGTGTGTGTGTGTGTGTGTGTGTGTGTGCGTGTGTGTGTGTGTTTGTACAGACTAATGTATATATGCAACTCCTTCCTAAACATGGCTGTTTATAACTGTGAAAATCTCTGCTGACGACTCAAAATCATTTTACAATACTGCTGTTACAAAGAGCACGTAGAACACAAAAGACACAAGTGTAGATTAATCAATATTAATCTAAATTATTCACCTCTGCAGGAAACAATTTTCCTTTTTTTTTGCAATACAAAACAAAGCTAACACAACGAAAAAGAAAATACCTCCAAAATACAGTAAATTATCTGCGATGCCCAGAGATTTTGCGACTGACAGATTAATCTGATGTTGATAACACGTACAAAGAAGTACCTGCGCTTTCAAAACTTTGGCTCTGATCAACTGAAAATCTTTTATATCCACTGTACAAGTAGACAACGTCACGCCTCAAATAGTATAAGTCTCAATAAAATCTGAACTGGTTCGTGTGAAGATCATGTCACGATCGTAGTGAAAGTAACGGATATTTGATCGTTCACCAGTCACTTGTGGAAACAACTCTAGGTAATCGTGGTCACACAGTTTGAGCTGTTACGGACTCGA
>CM031613.1:29597132-29599632 GCA_018398815.1 Conus ventricosus
CCAAAACACGTGGACAATGCACGGAACGCTCGTCCTAGCACTTACATTTTAACTTTATTTTTGTCTCTCCCACACACTTCGTTTTATTGTGGTGGAATGGAGTGGATGGATGGGAAAATGTGGGGCTGGAGAACGTGGGGTGTGTGGTGGATTGCTAGTCCCTGTTTGATTGAATCATCTTGATTTATAATGAACTAGACAGATACACATGCGCACGTGCTCTCTCTCTCTCTCTCTCTCTCTCTCTCTCTCTCTCTCTCTCTCTCTCTCTCTTCTCTCTCTCTCTCTGTGAACCTACTCTGAAATTCTCAGCAAAGTCTTGTTGATGTCGTCGGTGAATGTGGAAATAGTTGTTATAAACGAATGAATAATCCATGATGCCAGCTATAGTTTAGTCTGCGACGAGCCTTCCCATCAGTCGGCACTGTCAGAACCGCCTGTAGCCACGGAGTGCACTATTCAATGATGATAGCACGGCGGTAATGCGACATGCAGTCATTCATCATTGTCACGAGCCCGGTGCTTGAACGGAGGAGTGTCTCGCTTACACTCGCTTGCAACGTTACACCTGATAGGTCTTCCATCTCACAAAGTCTGTACTCTCAAGAAACTGTCTCGACAAAGCTCACGGAATTGTGATACTCCTTGGAAGGTGTCACGGAGACGGAACACCGGTATCATGATGACTAATGAGACGTGCCCACAGTGGAGAATCGTGTCACAGTGGTTCTTCCCACAACAATGAATTGAATGGATCTATGCCCACAGTGGAGAATCTTGTCACAGTGGTTCTTCCCACAACAATGAGTTGAATGGATCTATGCCCACAGTGGAGAATCTTGTCACAGTGGTTCTTCCCACAACAATGCACTGAATGGATCTATGCACTGGTGCATCCCAAGTGTTCATTTGATAAGTTAATGTTCATATCCCTATCCGTTCATCTTCAGAACTTAACTTGCTCTGTTTCCATGATCACTTTCTTTTTCTCTTCTCTCTCTCTCTCTTTTCCTCTCTCTCTCTCCTCTCTCTCCTCTCTCTCCTCTCTCTCTCTCTCTCTCTCTCTCTCTCTCAAGGACAGATTGGAAAAACGGCTCTGCCTGGAATCTTAATCCTTGATCGAATAAAGGTTTTCTGAGCAATGGGTTCTGACGCTTCTCTCTCTCTCTCTCTCTCTTCTCTCTCTCTCTCTCTCTCTCTCTCTCTCTCTCGTCAGTCACCTCCAATCTGATCGGCGCAACCAAAGCCTCTCATTTTCATTTTTCTCTGCAGACATGACCTCCCATTCCAACCGGAGTCGTGACACCGTACCCCGCCACCCCTCCTATCTGCCCCTTCCATCGCCTCAGCCATTACTGGTGGCCCGATCTGGCCGACATGCGGTCGCAGGTGAAGTGTAACCCCGCATGAATTCACGGATTAAATGGCGAACTGGTGGAGATTAGACATCACCGCCTTTCTCATTTCATCTGTTCTCGTGATTTAAAGCAGACTGGGTGTGACAGGGTTGAGGGGGATGGAAGCTGTGGGATTGAGTGTGAACTGGTTGATACGGCTTTTTTGTTTGTTTTTGTTTTTCTTTTGTTTTGTTTTGTTTCGTTTGTTTGGGTTTTTTTGTTTGTTTGTTTTTCAACTTCAGGCATTTTCGAAAATTGACAAGACACATTTATAATGCGCGCACGCACTTGTAACACAGAGAGAGGGGGGGAGACAGACAGACAGGCAGGCAGACAGAAACAAGGAGACAGAGAGGTAGAGATAGAGAGAGGGAGAGAGAGGGAGAGACAGAGAGAGACAGACAAACAGACAGAGAGACAGAGAGAGAGAGAGAGAGGAGGGGAGACTGACAGACAGACAGACAGACAGACAGACAACAACATACATAAACAGTAACAGACAGACAGAGACAGACAGACAAGGCAGAGACACAGAGAGAGCGAGAGACAGAAAGAGACAGACGAAGGAGAGAGAGAGAGAGAGAGAGAGAGAGAGAGAGAGAGAGAGAGAGAGAGAGAGAGAGAGAGAGAGAGACAGACAGACAGACAGACAGACAACAGACAGACAGAAAGACAGACAGACAGGTTCCTGGTGTCCTTGCAACAGCCTAGTCTTCATCGCCTTCAGGTCGCCCACAGGCTGGCAACAACAGCTTCCACTGTATGCGCGCCTTGTCCGTTTTGTTCGCTGCCTTTTTCCCAGTGTGATCCTTTCATCGTTTTCAGGCGGTGAAATGCCCCCACCCCTACCACCTCCACCCTCAGGTGTGTTGGCAGGCCTAGAAAGGGCCCTCTGTCGTCGGCTGGACTTGAATAATGCACTGGTCACCCTGGTCACGCTCACAGAAAGTCTGCCACCGACACCACAAGACAAGTCATTACATCAGAACACACAGGGGAAAAGGAAGGCGTGACGACCTCGGCAGCTTTGACGCCAGAGCAAGTATTTTGAAGTGAAGATAGCCGACATGATATGCGCCCGCTCAAGAGGTCAGCCTTGAACC
>CM031613.1:29609632-29614632 GCA_018398815.1 Conus ventricosus
CTCGTGTCAATCACCATAAGCAGACGACTCCCTTTGGTTAGGGTATGTCTCAAGTCTCCGCAACAGACGACGTACACATCAAGGTGTTAGATGGATACTAACAGGCCAGAGAAAGCGAGGGCGCTGCGAGTTTGTGGCAGACCGTGGACTGGGACCTCCGACTTGTCAAGAGAAGTTAGAATGACACCAGCAGACAGACTGAGTCCCGTGCACGATAGAGCGTCTTCACTGCGTCGTGTGATGCTTGGCGTTGAAGCAGGTAAGTAGGTGTAAGCCAATATGTACATTTACACAAGAACACAAGGCACAAGTCGCTCATTTCAATAAACAACACGGACCAGACAAAAGTAAATGTTCGGTGAGTGTGTCTCCTTCAGACGTGAATTACAACAGAACATAAAAAATGCATATAATTACACTCACCTAATCAAAGTCAGCCATAAAAAGTAAGGTTTGTTATCCATTGGTCTACCTGTATCATATGAGCAATTTTAAAATCGACATAGAATGTAATGTCAAGGGCAGATCGGTCATCCTGAGGCTGCTCACAGATGAGCAGCTCTCACGTCTACAACGAATTCAAATGCTGCTGCTCGGTTAGTTTTGAGAAAACGTAAACGAGACCATGTCTCGCCGATGCTTCGCGAGCTTCACTGGCTGCCAGTCGAAGCTCGTGTACAATACAAAGTGGCTGTTCTGGCTTATCGCCACTTTGAGGGTAGTCTAGCGCCCTGTCTCTCAGTGACCTTGACCACCAGGAACTTTGCTAGAAGTCTGAGATCTTCTTCAGAGAAGCAGTTAGTGCTCCCCAGGTCGAACCTTCAGACAGCTGGGGGGCGTGCCTTTAGTATTGCGGCTCCAAGGATATGGAATAAGTTGCCGGTCAGCCTCAGACACTCACCTTCTCTTAGCACTTCAAGAGCCATCTGAAAACCTATCTTTCAAAGCACATTTAGGGTAATGCTTTTTTTTTTGTTTTATTCTGTAGTTAGACGTGCTGCTTTTATTTTTTATCTTATTATTTTTGTGCTGTAGATTTTCTATATTAATGATTGTTTCGAATGAATCACAATGTATAAAGGAATGTATGCGTGAGATCAAGCGCAATGAGTAATTTGTTGAATTAGAATTGCGCTATAGAAATGCAATCCATTATTATTATTATTATTAGTTCTTTACAATGATTGCTTCACGACAGTTTACGGCTGACATCATTTTACAACCGATTTCTCACGATAACATTGTTTGGAAAGCGACGAAAGAAGCAAGATGATCCGCAAGGGTCCATCGTGAATTTTCCATGGACACAAACACTTAAGAAGAAAGAAACAAACAAACCAACAAATCAAAGCATAAAAGCAATGGAGATGGTTTGCACATATCTGGGCAGCCTCATACTCAACGGACCACTCGACTCCCTGCAAGCGACGAAGGCACTCTCCCAGGTGGTACAGAATCTTCCACAGATCCTAATACACCGAGGATGGGATGCACATCATCCTTCAGTATCGCAAGCATGCCCACCGCGCTCAACTCCCCCACGCCTTACAACTCAATACCTGTCGGTCCTATGGCCTTCCTTATCTGATGTGATCGTCGCCGCGTGTTTATCAGTGACGCCCCTGATTGGAGATAGCCTGTTGTCTTCTTGTGCCAAGGCGCTGTGAATTGGACTGGCATTCACGCTTGGGCCGATCTACAGGAGAGAGAGAGAGAGAGAGAGAGAGAGAGAGAGAGAGAGAGAGAGAGAGAGAGAGGAGAGAGAGAGAGAGAGAGAGAGAGAGAGAGGGAGAGAGAGAGACAGACAGAGAGAGAGAGGGAGAGAGAGAGAGAGAGAGAGAGAGAGAGAGAGAGAGAGAGGGAGGGAGAGAGAGATAGAGACAGACAGAGAGAGAGGGGGAGAGAGAGACAGACAGACAGACAGACAGACAAAGACAGACACAGAGAGAGGAGCGGGAGGAGCAGCAGGGTGGGTAAGAGCTACAAATTAGCGGGAGTGGGTATGAGAGAGAGAGAGAGACAGACAGACGGACAGACAGACAGACAGAGACAGACAAAGACAGACAGACAGACAGAGAGACAGACAAAGACAGACACAGAGAGAGAGGAGCGGGAGGAGCAGCAGGGTGGGTAAGAGCTACAAATTAGCGGGAGTGGGTATGAGAGAGAGAGAGACAGACAGACGGACTGACAGACAGAGACACTGAGACAGCGACAGACAAGACAGACAGATAGACGGACAGAAGGAGGGAGGGAGAGACAGACAGACAGACAAACAGACAAACAGATAGACAGGCAGAAGGAGGGAGGGGGAGAGAGAGATGACGCGTGCCTACCCCGGACAGAAGTGTAGAGAAACTAGGCCTTGACATATGCTAAGCATTTTCATCTTTCAGTATTAACCATTCTCTCCCTCTCGCATCTCTCTTTCTAACACTCTCCATCCCCATCCCCCTCGACCTCGCCTTCCAAACCACCCCTCACACACACACACACACACACACACACACACACACACACACACACACACACACACACACACACACACACACATTTATATTTCCCCCATTTTCTTCACCTTCAATTTTTTTTTCCTAAAAGTTCAAATCTTTGCTAAGTCATTACTATACTGACTTCCATAAAAAAACGCGAAAATTTGAAAGGCTATTTTTCGGGTGAAAAGGGGTGAATATACAATATTGAACCATTGTGGCAAGTTGTTTGGGTCCAAGACTCACGTGCAGTGAAAAAAATTGTGTGAGCAACACATCATTCCCGGCATTGGAGGGTCAACAAAAATGGCAATCTGGTTGCTGCATGTGAGGCACGTGCACACCATGCAGAGCAAAGTTAACCAGCGACAAGTACGCTGGCATGCAGCCTTTATAAAGCCGCGCTACAAGGTTCAGGTAACGACTTGCCGTCTGAGCGCTACAGAGATGCCAAGACTACGAGCAGAGGAACGCAATCGTGCTCTAGGCCATCTGGAGGCTGGTGTGGATGCCAGGCAGGTCGCCAACATCTTTAACGTCCACATCTCAACCATCTATCGTCTGAAGCACCGCATGCGAGTCACTGGTACCACTGATGATCGTCCCCGGCCAGGCCGTCCTTGGGTCACCACACAAAGAGAGGATCGCCATTTTGTTCGAACCCATCTGCGGGACAGGCGGCAAACAGCCGCTAACACTGCTCGACAGGTGCCTGGGAATCTCCAGCAACGAATCAGCCTCAACACTATGCGGCGGCATCTTCAGGAGAACGGGCTGGCATGTAGGCGTCCTCACAGAGGTCCAGTACTGACACCAAGACATCGGCAGGACAGGCTGCAGTGGGCACAAGCCCGAATCAACTGGCGCAGGCAGCAGTGGGGACGCATACTGTTCTCAGATGAGAGCCGTTTTTGTATTGACATGGCTGACGTTCGTGTCAGAATATGGCGTCGACCTGGTGAACGCTATGCTGACTCCTGTGTGGTAAAGCGGAACCCCTGGGGAGGCCCGAACGTTATGATATGGGGTGCAATTGGCATTAACCACGCCATAGGACCAGTCATCTTTCAGAACATTGGTCCTGGTCGCGGACAGGGTGTCAATGCACAGCGCTACATCAACCAGGTGCTCAGACCCCATGTCGATCCTTTTTTTGCGCAACACCCAAACTGGACATTCCAACAGGACAATGCAAGACCACACACCGCCAGGGCCACCCAGCAATTTCTTCAGCATAACAACGTCAATGTGCTGCCCTGGCCAGCCCTCAGTCCCGATTTAAACCCAATAGAACATTTTTGGGATGAACTTGGCAGACGGTTGGACCTCCTGCGTCCACGACCAGCAACAGCGGCTCAACTTCACCAGGCCATCGTCCATGTGTGGGCTGGTGTGCCAAGGGGACGCATCAACCACCTGGTCCACTCAATGAGCTGCAGGTGTCAAGCAGTTGTCCATGCAAATGGTGGCCACACATATTGCTGATGACATTTTCACACATTACCGGTGTAATGAATCAAATCATGTTGAATTCTCGCTTCCACTCTGTACAATTGTGACCAATAAAATTCACCCCCAACCTTCAGCTTGTTTTGTTTTCGCGTTTTTTATGGAAGTCAGTATATAATGACTCATGAATTGTTAGCTTGCACTTGTTTTCCCCCACTACTTAATTGTTACACACACACACGCACGCACGCACATTCTCTCTCTCTCTCTTCTCTCTCTCTCTCTCTCTTTCTCTCTCTCTCTCTCATGAGAAAACAAGTCGGAGATTTGTCAACCTGTATTCATAAGGTTTTCAAGCTACGTTCTATTCTCATTTCTTGAAATTACTGCTAAGTGTATTATTAACGATGTCATCGTCCATGAATGCCAGATTGGACAAAAATGTGTGTCTTTATGTATTCCTACATGAGAGGCAATGGCTTACTCATGATTGAAGTTTCCGTGTCCGTATCCTCTCTCTCTCTCTCTCTCTCTCTCTCTCTCTCTCTCTCTCTCTCTCCTCTCTCTCTCCTCTCTCCCTCTCTCTCTCTCTCTCTCTCTCTCTCTCTCTCTCTGATGTGAGCAGACAGAACGGAAATGCATGATGTGGACACGGATGAGCAGCGAAGAATCGTGGCCGATAAAGCAAAATGGCTGGTAGCGGGGTGGGAGTGGGTGGAGGAGGGTGTGGTGACGGAGGGGATGGGTTAAAGCATGCAAAAAGGGGGAGGAGTGGGGGGAGTCGATGGACTGGACGTTGAATTTTAGAAGAATTTTTCTTTTTTTTATTAATGAATTAGGGACCAGATTTAATGAGGACTTAACTACCTGATCCATGGTACATAACAAACCGTTCTATCGCGTGCGCCCGTGTCACAACCGCTATTCCGCACACTGTCAGAGACTCGAACTAGCGTGACGGTTGATGGAATATCGAGTCCTGACCCGTAAACCGGGTACAAAAGCCGGTGCGACACGTTGGGACAGTTCCCAAGGAGCCAAACATTTGTTGGGCACAAC
>CM031613.1:29632132-29644632 GCA_018398815.1 Conus ventricosus
TGAACGGTGGTTGTATAAAGACAGTCTTATGCCAGTTGTCAATGCCTACAGGTATTTGGGTATAATATTCTCAACACGTCTGAGTTTCGTAGGTGCATGCAAGGATTTGTCTAGTAAGGCCAAAAATGTTTTGATTTGTATTATGAGAAAGTTATATACTCTAAATAATTCTCTTTCACGTTATTTATCAAACTCTTTGACACCCAGGTTCAGCCGATTGTGCAATATGGTTCTGAGTTATGGGGATTGGAAAAAGCGGCTATTTATTGTGAATCGGTTCATGTTTTTGCTTTGAAGAAGTTCCTGGGTGTTGACAGACGTACTCCAAATGATCTCATTTATGGCGAAACTGGTCGATTCCCTATTTATATTGCTTCTGCCGTTAAATGTGTTCGTTATTGGCTGAAACTGCTTTACATGGAAGATTCTAGATTACCTCGTAAAGCATACAATATGTTGTGTCACCTAGATACAAAAGGGAAAAATAATTGGGTAACCAAAGTGCGCCTCTGTTTGTTTGAATACGGATTTGGATTCGTCTGGTTGAACCAGGGAGTTGAAAATATAAAAGTCTTTTTACATCTTTTTCGCCAGCGATTGGTTGATTGCAGATGGCAAAGATGGTCTGATCATATTCATAATAGTGACAGGTTTGATTGTTATAGGAATTTCTCATGTTCTCATGACTTGAAGACTTACCTAGACATAGATTTGGATAGACATTTAAAGCATGTGACAGCAAAATTCAGATTAGGAATATCCGCTTTAGCTTGCCATTATTTTAGATATCGAACGTGTAGTACTTGTGATTTGATTTGCCCGCTGTGTAGAGAATCACAGGAAACAGAAATACATTTTGTCCTGTGCTGTCCAGCTCTTAGAAGCATAAGAGAAAAGTTTATTAAGCCCAAATATTATAGACAGCCATCTTTGTTTAAGCTAAATTTGCTTTTATCATCCACTTCCGCTGAAATTGTTAAACCTTTTTCGTTGTTTCTGAACAAAGCCTTTAAACTAAGAGAAATCGTTTCTTCTTGAATATGTGACAACGATTTCCTTTTGATGCATATCGTATGATTGCTTATGATTACTGTCCTTTACATGTTCACATACCCCTTCATTATGGGCTAAGGCCTAAATGAATAAATCATCTGAATCATCTCTCTCTCTCTACACACACACACACACACACACACACACACACACACACACACACACACTCACACTCTCTCTCTCTCTCTCTTCACACACACACACACACACACACACACACACACACACACCATACACACACTCACTCACTCACTCACACACACACACACACACACACACACACACACACACACACACACACACACACACACACACACACACACACACACTCTCTCTCTCTCTCTCTCTCTCTCTCACACACACACACACACACAACACACACACACACACACACACACACACACACACACACACTCACTCACTCACTCACTTCTCTCCACACACACACACACCACACACACACACACACACACACACACACTAATAGCCCAGTGTTGTCAAGACCTGTACGGCTTGGTGCTTTCATTCTCAGCAGGAGAGTTCTAAGAGTCTCTTGTCACTGTCCGGATCCCATGCTATTTATCTCGGTATTGAGCAAACCCACAAAGCCAGAATGAACAATGATTAGCACCGACTGTGTAGGGGAGGGAATTGTCGGAGTCCGCATGTTCTACACTCGCTCCGCTCAGCTTTTTTTTTCCGAAAATTATTCAATACTACCACCAACTCCTCCCATCCTGGTCACACACACACACACACACACACACACACACACACACACACACACACACAACACCATAACTATTTGTATTTTGTCAAGTTTTTCCCTCAGCTACTTCATCAATCCTCTTTTTTACACTGGCACACATAGCTGATTATTCCACACACAAACATTCGCGCGCGCGCACACACGCGTACGCACGCACGCACGCACGCACGCACGCACGCACGCACACACACACACACAGCACACACACACACACACACACACACACAAATGAAGAGCCACAGTGGTACAAAGCTAGCAGAGCCACAGTGATATAAAGCTAGCAGAGCCACAGTGATATAAAGCTAGCAGAACCACAGTGGTATAAAGCTAGCAGAGCCACAGTGGTACAAAGCTAGCAGAGCCACAGTGACACAAAGCTAGCAGAGCCACAATGACACAAAGCTAGCAGAGCCACAGTGATATAAAGCTGGCAGAGCCACAGTGATATAAAGCTAGCAGAGCCACAGTGATACAAAGCTAGCAGAGCCACAGTGATACAAAGCTAGCAGAGCCACAGTGACACAAAGCTAGCAGAGCCACAGTGATATAAAGCTAGCAGAGCCACAGTGATATAAAGCTAGCAGATCCACAGTGATATAAAGCTAGCAGAGCCACAGTGAACAAAGCTAGCAGAGCCACAGTGACATAAAGCTAGCAGAGCCACAGTGAATAAAGCTAGCAGAGCCACAGTGATATAAAGCACAGACCATATAAGCAGAGCCACAGTGATACAAAGCTAGCAGAGTCACAGTGATATAAAGCTGGCAGAGCCACAGTGGTACAAAGCTAGCAGAGCCACAGTGATATAAAGCTAGCAGAGCCACAGTGATACAAAGCTAGCAGAGCCACAGTGATACAAAGCTAGCAGAGGACTGTTGGAAGCTTTTCTCAGTCTGTTTGTCAATTAAGGAATAGCATTCTGAAAGATCTAAAGGTATATTAAGTGAAGTGTGCTTTCCATATTTCTAGCTGCTCTTTTTGCTGCGTGATCAACCTTTTCATTTGATACAATTCCACTGTGAGATGGTACCCAATAAAACGCAACAGTGATCCCTTTAAGTGATAAATGATGAATGACATGGTTAATTTCTAATATAATCTCAAGTCGAATTTTTTGAATGTTTTGGACTGGAGGCCACCCAGAACCGATCTGCTATCGTACACACAAGAATTCGAGAAGAATTTAGGGGTAATGTAAAAATAAATTCCAAAGACATCAAAATGGCAATGAGCTCTGCACTAAATATGGACAGATTTTTACCAAGATTATAGAGTTTCTCTACATTCAAATCTGAATAACAAAAGCAGCACCTGCTACATCATCGTCTAAAATTGAGCCATCAGTGAAGATCTTCATGTAATTTCTGTAATTTTCATCCAGATGAATATTGACAAATTCTTTTAATATGTAGGGGATCTCTTTTTCTGATATTTCATTGAACTGATATCAAAAGAGGCTTTTTTGCACCCACCTGGAATTGGTAAAAAGGATGGTTTAGAAGCAATGTTTGTGATTTCAGAGTCTATGTTTTGATTGGAAATATGACTTAATAGTTTTTTAATGATGGATTTCTCGCGCTCGTTTAGCAAGATCTACTTCAGATTTTAAAGATACCTCGTTTGTACAGAAATTATTCAAGGTAAGACTCTTTAAAGTAAATTTGAGGCAGATGCTTTTCTTAACTCTTCAAGAGGTAGTATTCAGCTTCACTATAAGTTCCTAAGTTAGACGTATGTGTGGAACACCTAGAGCAAGTTTATAAGCCTTGTAGTCAATACTTTGTAATTATTCAAAAGATATTGTGGCTCGCTAAAAAAGACTTCTTGAGCATAAGTAAGCCGTGAACGCACGAGAGCCGTTGCCAGAGCAGTTAAAGTTGTTGTATCTTGTCCCCACTTTTGTTTAGTTACGATCTTCAGAAAGTTTAAACTTTTTCTTGCTTTGTTTGTAATATAGTCAATGTGATGATTCCAAGAAAGTTTAGAATTTATATATACAGCTAAAAACTTTACAGATTTCACATACTGTAAGATAGAGCCATTTATAAAACACAGGAAGATTCTCTGGTCGTACCCTGAATTGAATAGTATAATATTTGTTTTTTCAACAGAAAGAGATAGTTCATTTTCTAGTAGAAAACTATTGATTTTATTTAGTTCATGTTGATATTGATGCGTATGTAATTAAGTGATCGTGCAGGGGGTTTTCGCTTCATGGTAACTTTCATCCATAAACAAATGTCGTCCGCGAATTGCGCCAATACAACATCTTTAGATAAATCTTTTGGTAAATCAGCCATTAGAATATTAAACAAGATTGGCGAAATCACAGATCCTTGGGGTAATCCCATTTCTAATATCCTTGGGGTTGAATATGTGTTTTCAATTCTTGTTTGAATTGATCTTTTTTCTAAAAAAGTTTGAATATAATTATACATGTTACCGTTTATACCAATATTATTTAGTGTATACAAAAGTCTTTTATGTCTCACACGTTCGTATGCTTTCCTTAAATCAAAAAAGGTAGCTAGGACATTTTTTCGGCGTGCAAATTGTTGTTTGACATGAGTTGTTAGTTTCACTAAGTGTTCTATTGTAGTTCTATCTGTTTGAAACCCAGCTTGGTTTTTTGGAATGATTTGATGCTTATTACAGTAATGGGTTAGTCTGTTTAATACGATGCGTTCCATTAGTTTACCTGTGTGGGACGTAAGAGCAATGGGTCGATAATTATTAATGTCGCTCCGGTTTTTTCCATGTTTGTGAATGGAACTATGATGAACGTTTCCATACTTGGGGCAATTTGCCATCACTCCAGCACGTATGAATAAAACAATGAAGAAAACAAAGGACATTAGATGGAAGATGTCGTAGCATGTCATTGGACACCCCATCTAGCCCTACAGACGTTTTCTTAGTGCCCAGTTTAGATATACATTCCTGCACTTCATCAAATGTTATGGGGTATTCAGATACAAATCAGTCTCATGGATTGCTCTACCGCAGGTAAGCTCCTTTTCTTCATAATCTTTGTTTGCATTAGTCTGTGCAGACATTTTTTCCAAACTGCTGTTTCTGGCGAAAATGTCAACAAAAGCTTCAGATTTTCTGAATTTGTTGGAAATTTGCAATTGTTGAATTTGACAGGGTATTGAGGTAGATTTACTCCATGTTTCATTGTTTTCATTCTTCCCCATACTTTTTGCAAGTCTTTATAACTGAATACTTCATTATTGCAAAAGGGCGACCAGTATTGCTTTTTAGCAAAAGCAACAGTTCTGTTGGATTTATTTTTTGCTCTTTTTTTTCTCAAGAAGTTTTTCATCGCGCCCAGGTCCCTTACTACGTAAGTAATCTTTAATTTAATATTTTTCTCCTTTTTGGCCTCTTCGCAAGCCTCATTCCACCAGACATTACCCACATGTTTTTTAGAACGCACAGGCTTTATCGTTGGTATCGATTGCCTTGCGGCAGTTATTAAAGCATTTTGAAACTGGTCATATAACTCATCGACACCTTTGTTATCTACATCATAAGAATCTATGTTAAACGATCTTAGTAAAAAGGAAAATTTGTTCCAGTCTGCAAATTTGTAGTTAAATTTTGGAATTTTATCTTTATTCGATTCAGTTGGATTAAGTGTAGGTCTTACGGTTTCTAGTTCAGTTACAATAGGTAAATGATCGCTGTTGAGTGCATCGATTAGCGGATTCCAGTCACATAGTGGCGCTAGATCAGGGGAAATAAAGGTTAGATCTATAGCGCTCGGCTTATAATTAGGATTGTCAGGGATACGCGTTTATCTACCGTCATTCAAAAGATAGAGGGACGAATCTACTAAATTTTCTACAAAGCGGTTGCTGGTTATTTTATTTTCTTTTTCCCAAAATGGAGAATGGGCGTTAAAATCCCCTGCAATTATAAATTTGTCATCAGAATATAAACTACGAAGCCATTCTGTATTCAGATCATTGGGGCCTTGCGGTAGGTAAATAGACACTATATGATTGTCATGTTAGCGTTGACCTGAACTTTGACCGCGCAGGAATGAGCTCCTGTGATGTCTGATGGAACAGGACTTTGGCATAGAAGATATTTTTCACCTTCACGGATATATATTGCTACATTGATTTTATCGTAATTCCCCACATTTTGGGTAATGGGGATAGTAAAAGCCCTCGAGTTTTGGCAGCTTGTCTCTTCGGACATTAGGGGATTGCAAGGCTAGTGCATGGTATGTTTCCTGTCCAAGATGTTGACTCAATTGATCAAGGCCAGTGGTGATAGACCGACAGTTCCATTGGAAGACCCTGAAGGATTCTAAGGTGGACATAAACCTCTCTAAAAATCAACAAAAAATATATCACTTAAGGCTTAATACTTAGTTAATAAACAGGTAACCTTGATGAGTGAACAAGGTTGGGTCAACTTGGCAGTCAATAAATGGGAATTAGGGGAAAGAGGTCAAAATGAAATCTGATTGCTCAGACACTAAACAGTCAAGTAATTTGGTTGCCTAGTAACACAAGTGGTGGATGTAATGAACATACAATCAGGATTCCTGCTTAAAATTTTTGAAAGTTCCCCATCACCAGTTATGGAGAGCGCCAAACGGGTTTCTCCAGGGGTGAAGACCGTAGGAGGCGTCGACTGCAAAGTGTTGGGAGAGCCTGGACGGGTGGAAGCGGGGTCGTCTGCCTCCTTTTTTGCAGTGGTCCACAGCAGTCTTCTGATGTGGCGCCCCTATATTTCTGGCAAGAATGCTGGCTCCACGGTGGGTGGGATGAAAGTTGTCAGTAAGATGCCAGTTGTCCACAGGTAGGTTGTGGTGGTTGATGAAGGTCACCTTCTTTTCTTCGCTGAGACTGGACGTCACCAGAGCATTATACAGTTCTCTCTTCACATTGAGTTGAGAGTCTCTAACGGCGATACCTTGCTAATGACTATGTTTAGGGTAGGATGCTCTTTTCTGATTTCCTTGACGCATGAAACCAGGTGATCACTTGATGTCGAGAGGGAAGTAGATCTTAAATCGTTCACCCCAGTGTGGATGAGCACAGCATCGAATGGTTTCTCATTGGATTGAATAGCTGTGTTGAAGGATGATCGGATTTCCTTGATCGTGTGGACTTTGATGGACTGGGCGTAGAAGTCGTAGGAATGACCCAACCGTTTGCCGTTGACTTTGCTGGTCACCGAGTCGTGCAGAATGAGTACACGCGGTAGATCTGGATCTTGGTTTTCTTTTTTTCCATGAAAGCTGACTTGCTACGTAATGGTTGGTGACTTTCCTTCGCGTGGTTTGCTTTGACGTCATCGGAAGGTTTTGATGTTCGAATTGCCGAGTTTTCTTTTTCTTTACTGTTCCCGGCCACACTCAGACGTTGCACTGGTTGTGCGGTGGTGTTGGGCTGCTTTACGGCCGCTGGAAACGATCCGGAACTGGCCACTCGTGCGTAGGAACCGTAGGGCTGATTTTCCGTTTGGTTCCCACGCTGACCTTGGTCAACTTACTTGTCCCAGCTTGAAGAATTTTACTTTGTTCTCGGACAGTATTTTCGAGGCTGCAGATCCGGTCAGAAAGTTTTAAAAATGATCGATTGTAAGTCAACTATTGCTGGACTTACGGTAGTAGCCCTCCCCTGCCTGGATCCGTGTCGGTGGGGCTTGTTTTCTTGTGACTGCTACTCGCCTTCTCTGTAGCAACCACGCGTCCAGCTCCATTCAAAGCGGTTGGAGGTGCTTTGGCCATCGATTTCACATTTTCAGGGTTTTGTTAATCCCAGTCAGCACAGGAATCGCTGATGAACCATTCACTCTGGCTCTAACTTTGGTCCACCTGGTCATTGGGAACTTTGCAAAGGAATTCAGCAGGCGTCGTTATTAAAAGCTGATCGTATCCGCCATCTTGTGTGTGTGTCTCTACGCCGTCTCTACCCCTGTGGGTATGGAGAGGTTGTCCGTGAGGTCAGCACAAGCTAGCATGTAAAAGGCTTCAGAGTTCGTCGGGACGACAATTTGTGTTCTTCTGTTGTGTGAGAGTCCCTGGAAGGACTCCACGAACTGCTTCCGTGAGCGGCTTCGTTATCCGTCGAGTGAATCTAATTTGTAGGTTTGTGTATTCTGCTGTTTGTTTTATACTTCTTTTTCAAAAAACAATTCGGTCATTGTTTTTTTTTCTTGAGGAAGGGAGTATTGTGACGTCAACGTAAATTATGACGTCAATTTAAAATGACATAGGAACATGACGAAAATAATAATAATAGACGAGAGAAGAGAGCAAGAATTAATGGCCGAGGCTTTGGTGTCCAGCCTAATTATTTTTTTAATCATCGTTTTCTCCGTAGTGATACTATGTGGAAAGGCTGACTTTCAAGTCAGTAGTACGTCGAAGTTCATTGTGTATGTGGGATATTTTTGATGACGGTACCAGCGGAATATGTACCAGGAAATTTATTTGTTATAAAAATGTTGTGAATGCTGTGTCGCCGAGAGTGACTTAAAATTCCTGAAAGAATCTTAAATAAATGTTAGCGAACCGCCCAGAAACGTGAACAAACGAGTCACAAGACAAAACACAACGCGTTTCGACCTCTTACGTCTTCCTCGGGTGATACATAAACGAATAAAACAACGAAAATTCACTTAGCTTTGATCGCTTAGGGTCCATCGCAAGGAAGAAGGCGTTGAATTCTTCCTTGCGCTGAACCCTAAGCGATCTGAAGCGATCAAAGCTAAGTGAATTTTCGTTGTTTTATTCGTTTGTGTATCACCCGAGGAAGACCTAAGAGGTCGAAACGCGTTGTGTTTTGTCTTGTGACTCGTTTGTCCACGTTCTCTGGGCGGTTCGCTAACATTTATTTAAGATTTGTTTAGATTTCCGCCTGCAGTCGTCTCGCTTTGCAACTAGATCCTGTAAGAATATTTATGTGCTCTAATTGTACCACCGCATGTGTGTCGGTGGGCTGAATTTATTGATGTGAACACTGTAATACCAATACACGGAGAAGTTAATATTTGTTTTAGATCAACGGTACGTCGAATCAAAGTTTATTGTGTTCTATGAGACTTTGCTGAAATTGTGTTCTCTGGTGATTCAATATTGATTGCGGTGCTTTATGAATCTGCGGTTCTTCTTCTGTGGATTGCTGTGCTTTGTGAATCTGCGGTTCTTCTGCTATGGATTACTGTGCCTTGTGAATTTGTGGTTCTTCTTCTGATAGTTCGACGTAATATATTGTGCTTGCTGTGTTGAGACTCTGTTTCTTCTTCATCGCTTGTGTTTGTGAACGGCTGTGTTTACCGTGTGGGGACCTTGGTTATCCTTCTTCGTCTTATTTTAGTGCTGTAGACTGTGGCTTGGGTACTGTGGAACCGAGTGCGTTGATTGTATATGTGAGACACTGTGGCGGCGCCGGCGAGATCTGTGAGTTATATCAAGATACGTAGTATGATACGCTGATATATGATGATTGAAGTGTCTTATGTATTGATGTCTTAATTGACGTGCATTGATCTGTATTCTATGTAGTGGCATGTATTGATTTTGTAACGATTCATATTGATGGTTCAGGCAGCATATAAAAAGAAGAAAATCTAATACGTGTGTTGCCTGGCTATCTATGTTCGTATGGTGTGGGTGTGTGTAGGGGAAAAGTCGTACACGCATCCAAACTATTGAGAGGGAGAGTCAGACAAAACACGCACCACACACACGTGTGTGTGTGCGTGTGTGTGTGTGTGTGTGTGTGTGTGTGTGTGTGTGTGTGTGTCTGTCTGTCTCTGTCTGTCTGTCTGTCTGTCTATCTGTCTGTCTTTCTCTCTCTGTGTGTATGTGTGTGCGTGTGCGTTGTGTGTGTGTGTGTGTTGTGTGTGTGTGTGTGTGTGTGTGTGTGTGTGTGTCTGTGTATGTCTGTGTGTGACTGTGTCCGTGTGTTTCTGTGTGTGTGTGTGTGTGTGTCGTGCGTGCGGCGTGCGTGTGTGTGGTGTGGTGTGTGTGTGTGTGTGTGTGTGTGTGTGTGTGTGTGCGTGTGTGTGTGTGTGCGTGTGTGTGCGCGCGCCCGCACGAGCGCGTGTGTGTATGTATATCGGAGAGAATGAGAGAGAGCGAGAGCACATGTATGTGTGTTCGTATGTGTTTGTGTGTGTGCGTGCGTGCGTGCGCGCGCGCGTGTGTGTGTGGGCGTGTGTGTGACGTGTGTGTGTGGTGTGTTGTGTGTGTGTGTGTGTGGTGGGTGGTGTGTGTGTCTTAGAAAATAAGTGTCATAGCAAAACACATTAACGTGTGTGTTCCATGATGCAGTGTGTTGACAGAGTGTGTGTGTGTGCGGGATTGCGGTGCGTGTGGTGTGGTGTTTTTTCAGATAATTCACACACAACACATCTGTCTGTTAGACAATAAAGAGATTGGATTGAACAAAAGTGTGGTGGCGGTGCGTGGCGTGTGAGTGTGTGTGTGTGTGTGTGTGTTGTGGTGTGTTTGATATTCACTACACATCCGTGTCTGCATAGTGAGTTGAACAAAGTGTGTGTGTGCGATTGCGGTGTGTGGATTGTGTGTTGTTGTCGTTGTGTTGACATTGTGTGTAAGTGTTTGTGTGTGTGTGTGTGTGTGTGTGTGTGGTGTGTGTGTGTGTGTGTGTGTGTGTGTGTGTATGTGGGCGCGTATGTGGTGCTGTGTGTGTGTGTTGTGTTGTGTGGTGTGTTTTGTGAATGTGTGTGTGTGGTGTGTGTGTGTGTGTGTGTGTGTGTGTGTGTGTGTGTGTGCGCGCGCGCGCGTGTATGTCCGTGTGTGGTCTGTTGTCTGTGGTATGTGTACATGTATGGTGTGTGTGTGTGTGTGGTGTGTGTGTGTGTGTGTGTGTGTGTGTGTGGCGCGCGTGTGCTGTGGTGCTGTCTTGGTTATGTCTTGTGTGTTTGGTTTTTTTCGTTCGCGGTGTGCATACGACGTTAAATATTGCTTCTGGCTTTTCTTTTGTCTTTTGTTTTATTTTCAGTTACACAGTGTTTAAAAAGAAATTGAATCCATAACATCCACTAGATTAACAACAACTTGACATTCGGTTCGCCCAGAAAAAAAATCTATAACAAAAAGGTCTCCCAGTCCAAATTCTCTATATCGCCTTCGGACATTTGATGTCTCTGTGGTTGCCCCCCCCCCTCCCCCCCCCCCCCCCCCCCCCCCCCCCCCCCCCCCCCCCCCCCCCACCCCAACTCTTTGATTCTCTTTAGTTCACTGGATTCTGTTTTATTGGATTTATTGATCAATGGCGGCGCCGCGCCTGTTACTGGTGCCAATTAGACATCACCGTTCCTAAAGCTAGCAGAGCCACCGTGATGTAAAAGCCTTTGATCGTGGTATAAAGTCCCTCGCAGCCAGCGAAAACAAGCATGTATTAATACTGGGATGGATCCGTTCGTCCGAGGCACATTTTGTTTGCGGCGATTTAAACTGGAACCAGACGGAAAGGATCTGAATGGGTGTGGAGGGTGTGTTGGATAGGAGGGAGGAGAGGCGAGGGGAGAGGAGGTGGAGATGGTTGGGGTGAGGAGGGTTGGGGTTGTGGGGCAGTTCTTGCCATTATCTTCGCAAACTGAATGTGTGTGTGTGTGTGTGTGTGTGTGTGTGTGTGTGTGTGTGTGTGTGTGTGTGTGTGTGTGTGTGTGTGTTCGTGTGTGTGTGTGTGTGTGTGTGTGTGTGTGTGTGTGTGTGTGTGTGTGTGTGTGTGTGCGTGCGTGCGTGCGTGCGCGCGTGCGCGCGCGCGTGTGTGTGTGTGTGTGTGCGCTCGTAGGTGTAAAAACCTTTCTGACTGCCTTCGCATGTTAATGTAAATGAAAGCGTGTAAACATCGTCAGAGAAAATCAAAAGACGAAGCGACGTCCGTGTCATCTGACAACATTGCGTTTAGTGGTCAGTTAGGAGAACGTTTGTGTCTGTTGGAGTGGACAGGGGAACAAATGAAAGAGGCGAAGACAGGAGGAAAAAAAGAGAGTGAAAGGGGAATAGACAGAAAGCAGGATGGGAAAGGGATGGGAAAAGATCGGGAGGTGAAGGCCTGGAATGGAGTGGGGAGGGGGCAAGCACGTTGTGTGTGTGTGTGTGTGTGTGTGTGTGTGTGTGTGTGTGTGTGTGTGTGTGTGTGTGTGTGAAAGGGGAGTGGGGGGGTTGTATCTGTCTGTGTGCATTGCTCTCTCTCTCCCCTCTCTCTCTCTCCTCTCTCTCTCTCTCTCTCTCTCTCTCTCCCCTCTCTCTCTCTCTCTCTAGTTGGTCACGGAAGACAAAGACGAGACAGACAAACAGAGAGAGACAGAGACAGAAATAAAGACTGGTGGGTGGCAGAGATGGAGAGGAGAAGGGGAGAGAGAGAGAGAGAGAGAGAGAGAGAGAGAGAGAGAGAGAGAGTGTGTGTGTGTGTGTGTGTGTGTGCGTCTGTGTGTGTGTGTGTGTATGTGTGTGTGTGTGTGTGTGTGTGTGTGTGTGTTTTGGGGCTTTCGGATCGCAGTGCCCGCCCTGTTCTCCAATTCTCTCTTACGATCCAATATCGGTAGGTCGACAGAAACTTCACATACTGGCGATATTTTGATGTGCACTCAACTCAGACATCAAAGTCAGTCTTGACTGTGTAAGGGATCTACTGTCTGTATAGTCAGAGTGATGAAAGTAACACGTTCTAACTCT
>CM031613.1:29657843-29686984 GCA_018398815.1 Conus ventricosus
AAGACTAATAGATTGAGTACCCTAAACTTTCGATAAACGTCTTCTTCTGTACATTTCTGCATTTATATGTCTTGTGTCTGTTTCCTGTCTGTCGTCTAACTTTAGTCTACGACCCTGTCTTCTACTGATCATGTCTGTCTAAACTCTCTCTATACTCTTCTTCATCGTCTCGCTTCTCTTCCTCTTCTCTCTCTCTTCTCCTCTCTTCTCTGTAAAGCGCCGCGCGTCGTTCTGTTGTTGTTTTACATGCATGCTCTCTTCTCCTCCTTTTCACCTCTTGGTTCCCTTGGTCTGCTTCCTGTCTTTTCTGGTGACATGCAAAGGCAAATGCGCAACAGCACAGCGAAATCTCTCGGGGGGGCCTTGGGGGCTTGGGGGAGCAGGGCGCGTTGTGTATGAGTATGCTTCCTGCTTGCTCCCTGCTTTTGTGGTCAATCTTTTAAATTGAAGCCGATTAAACATCTTGTATTGTTATGATAATTCTCCAGATTTGTGCTATTTGCTAAGGATACAGGTACTAAATACTGATGGCAGATAGCTGATTTCGAGTCAAACTTAAACAGTCAGGCAGCAACAGACAGACTTATTTGATTATGATAAATAGTACACGATAGTTTGATAGATAGACAAAGATAGAATAATACTATACATATTATGTTCCCTATCTTTACTTGTATCAGCAACATCATGTATGAAAACATTGTAGAAGTAGTGTATGTTTCTGTTACGTATGTCTGGTTGTGTGTGCTGTGTGTGATGTGTTGTGTGTTGTGTGTGTTTTGTGTGTGTGTGTGTGTGAGTGTGAATGTGTGTTGTGTGTGTGTGTCTGCCTTCTGTCGGTTTGTGTCTGTTGTACTGTGTTTGTGTGGTGTGTGTTGTGTGTGTGTGTGTGGTGTGTGTGTGTGGTTGTGTGTTGTGTGTGTGTGGTGTGTTGTATCACTTTGCGCCTTCTGCCATCCTCGTTTACCTCTCGGGGCACTGTTTGATACATTTGGTTGTTTGTGGTTGGTCCATGAAACAGGTGGAATTTGAGTGTGCAAGTAAGTCGGTGAATTGTGTTCCCGTGTTTTCATTCACCTTTGTTTTACCCTGGTAATCAGTGTGGTGACTGTGTAGTGATGGTGTGTGTGTGTGTGAAGTGGTGAATTGTGTTGACTGTGTGTAGTGTGTTGTGTGTTACCAGTTGTGTGTGAGGTGATGTGTGTTGTATGTGTTGTTTGTGTGTGTGTGTGTGGTGTGCGGTGTGGTGGTGATGGTGTGTGTGTGTTGTGTTGTGGTGTGGTGTGTGTGTGTGTGTTGTGTGTGTGTGTGTGTGTGTGTGTGTGTGTGTGTGTGTGTGTGTGGGCGCGCGTGAACAAAGGATTAAAGGTTTTTGTATATTGTTTAATGTTAATTACATGGATTCAGATTTTTCTAACGACAAACAAGGCTGATTGAAACAATGTTTGTTTGTTTGATTTATTTTGTTGTATGTGTGTGTGGGGGGGGGGGGGGGGGGGAGGGGGGGAGGGGTTGGTTGGTTGGCTGGGCTTTTTTTTCAGATGAGCAGTTTCCATCGAGCTGCAGTTCGTGGCTGTTGGGTGACCGCTCTCCTTGGACCGCTCGTCAAACGGGCAGAGCGTTAAGCTTGGAAAAAGGAAGATTTCACATTTATTCATAACTCGCAACGTTTCACAGAGAGGTGTTAGGGGAGGGGAGGGGGTGGTAACATAGGTTCCAACTCCCCATCCCCACTTCGATCCCCACCCCCAACTCTTCCTCATGTTCCTACTCTCAGTTCCATACCCGAATCTTAATCAGAATCTTAACAGAGTTCTCATCTCACGAAGGGCAAGGTTGGGCAGAATTCTATGATAAGCTCCGGGTAGATACATAGAGATGCAACAATAAGCATGCAATTTTAGGCCATGATTTGAAGTACTGAGACAGTTAGATTATCAGAACAATTTTGTGTAACTAGAAATATCAATGACGGCACGAAGACAAATACTAATCAAACTCTTATTTTCCCATCTGTCTGAAATATTCCTAGGAATTGCAGCCGCAGGAGCACACATATATTCCCGTTCCAAGTGAACAAGGTCATAGAGTTCAACTCATTCCATTTCTCGTTGTCCCACTGAGAACTATGAGATCTCCGAGACTTGACACTATGTTGTAGAAACCGGTCTCTCAGGGTTCAAGACAGCTAACAGACTATCACTGTCCAAACTGAACAACCAAATCATTTCACCTCACACTATGTTGTCAATACAACACGGTCTCTCAGGGTTCAAGACAGCTGACAGACTATCACTATCCAAACTGAACAAACCAAATCATTTCACCTCACACTATGTTGTACAACACCGGTCTCTCAGGTTGAAGACAGCTGACAGACTATCACTATCCAAACTGAACAAACCAAATCATTTCACCTCGCGTGACTAATGTTGATTAACCGTTTTGTTAAAGTTGACAACTAAAATTCACCAATCCTGTAAGACCAATGTAAGTGATTCAGCTCTCTAATTCTTTGACTAGAAATCGGCCTCATGTTCTTTTGTGATTTACGATGAGTCAGTTCAATGTACCACCTGCACCAGTCACTGCAAACACACATCCTCTGTGAACACCTTAACGTCTGTTTTCATATTGGTTTAAAGCAACAATACTACTACTTCGTATGAGAGTACAAAACAGATCTTTGTACATACATGCAACATGGCAAGCATGCAAATATGCACGCTAGCACACACAACACACACGACACAACACAACACACACACGTCGCGCAGCGCGCGCACGCACGCACGCACCACCATTACAAACACTCCCACCCCAAAAAAGGAAGAAACGACGTCGAAATGCTCCAACACACATCCACTATCTAACCACTCTAGACCCTCCGTCTGGGCGACCGGAAGGAACGGTCGGGTTACAAAACACATTCATCATCTCTTGCTCTTGTATCAGGACCAGGCTGTGTTCCAGCGCGAAATGTCGCAATCGCATCGTTTGTCACAATGCCGCCAACGTATCGAGCCGCCAAGAGGGTGTGCCCCCATCATTTTCTGCAATTTGTACAGACTGTGCCATGTAGTATAATGTGGCGAGACGATATGATTATATTGTCGGGGCGGAAAAAAAAAGATGTCTCTCTCTCTCTCTCCTCTCTCTCTCTCATCTCTCTCTCTCTCTCTCTCTCTCTCTCTCTCTCTCTCTCTCTCTCTCTCTCTCTCTCTCTCTCCCTCTCTGTATGTATGCATGTGTGTGTGTGCGCATGTATTTGTGTGTGGGAATGTGCGTGTGCGTGCACATGTGTGTGTCTGTGCGTGTTGTGTTGTGTGTAGGTGATGATGATAGATAGTAGTAGATAGATAGATATAGATAGATAGATAGATAGATAGATAGAAAAAGATAGATAGATAGTAGATAGCTGGACAGATAGATGGGGAGAGAGAGAGAGAGAGAGAGAGAGAGAGAGAGAGAAGAGAGAGGAGAGAGAGAGAGGAGAGAGAGAGAGAGAGAGAGAGGAGCGCTACTGGAATTACTAAATTCTGATACTTATTAGGATTACTGAATTTTAAATACACTTATTGGGATTAGTGGACTCCGATATCTTATTTGGATTAGTTGTCTCTGATCTACTTATCTGGATTAGTTGTCTCTAATCTACTTATTAGGATTATTGGTCTATGATAATATACTTATTGGGATTAGTGGACTCTGCTATACTTCTTGGGATTAGTGGACTGATATACTTATTCGGATCAGAGGACTTGATATACTTGTTGGGATTAGTAGACTGTGAGGGTTGGGTGGGGAGTGCTAGGAAGGGGTGGGGGTGGGAAGTGCTAGGAAGGGGGTGGGGTGGGGAGTGCTAGGAAGGGGGGTGTGAGGGGTGGGGGAAGTGCTAGGAAGGGGTGAGGGGTGGGAAGTGCTAGGAAGGGGGTAGGGTGGGAAGTGCTAGGAAGGGAGTGGGTGGGGAGTGCTAGGAAGGGGTGAGGGTGGGAAGTGCTAGGAAGGGGGGGTGGGGTGGGAAGGTGCTAGGAAGGGGGTGGGGTGGGGAGTGCTAGGAAGGGGGTGGGGTGGGAGTGCTAGGAAGGGGGTGGGGTGGGGGGGAGTGCTAGGAAGGGGGTGAGGGGTGGGAAGTGCTAGGAAGGGGGTGAGGGGTGGGGGTGCTAGGAAGGGGTGGGGTGGGGAGTGCTAGGAAGGGGGTCAGGGTGGGGAGTGCTAGGAAGGGGTGAGTGGGGTGAGAAGTGCTAGGAAGGGGGGGGGGGGAGTGTAGGAAGGGGTGGGGTGGGAAGTGTAGGAAGGGGGTGGGGTGGGAAGTGCTAGGAAGGGGGTGGGGTGGGAAGTGCTAGGAAGGGGGTAGGGGTGGGAAGTGCTAGGAAGGGGGTGGGGGTGGGAGTGCTAGGAAGGGGGTGAGGGGTGGGGAGTGCTAGGAAAGGGTGAGGTGGAAGTGCTAGGAAGGGGTGAGGGGTGGAGTGCTAGGAGGGGGGGGGGAGTGCTAGGAAGGGGGTGAGGGGTGGGGAGTGCTAGGAAGGAGGGTGGAGGGGGGGGAAGTGCTAGGAAGAGGGGGTGGAAGAGAGGTGAGTGGGTGGGAAGTGCTAGGAAGGTGGGGGGAAGCTAGGAAGGGGTGGGGTGGGAAGTCTAGGAAGGGGGTGGGGTGGGAAGTGCTAGGAAGGGGTGAGGGTGGGGGAGTGCTAGGAAGGGGGTGAGGGGTGGGAAGTGCTAGGAAGGGGTGGGGTGGGAAGTGCTAGGAAGGGGGTGGGGTGGGGAATGCTAGGAAGGGGGTGAGGGTGGGTGGGAAGTGCTAGAAGGGGGGGGGTGGGGAGTGCTAGGAAGGGGGTAGGGGTGGGAGTGCTAGGAAGGGGGTGAGGGGTGGGGGGAGTGCTAGGAAGGGGGTGAGGGGTGGGGGGAGAAGGGTGCTGGTGAAGTGAGGAAGGGGTGGGGTGGGGAGTGCTAGGAAGGGGGTGGGGGGGGAAGTGCTAGGAAGGGGGTGAGGTGGTGGAGGAGTGCTAGGAAGGGGGTGAGGGTGGGAAGTGCTGGAAGGGGGTGAGGGGGGGTGGGAAGTGCTAGGAAGGGGGTGAGGGGTGGGTGGGAGTGCTAGGAAGGGGGTGAGGGGTGGGAGTGCTAGGAAGGGGGTGAGGGGTGGGGAGTGCTAGGAAGGGGTGAGGGTGGGGTGGGAAGTGCTAGGAAGGGGGTGAGGGGTGGGGTGGGAAGTGCTAGAAGGGGGTGAGGGGGTGGGGAGTGCTAGGAAGGGGTGAGGGTGGGAAGTGCTAGGAAGGGGGTGAGGGGTGGTGGGAGTGCTAAGGTAAGGGGGTGAGGGGTGGGGTGGGAGTGCTAGGAAGGGGTGAGGGGTGGGGGAGTGCTAGGGAAGGGTGGTGGGGTGGGAGTGCTAGGAAGGGGGTGAGGGTGGGGTGGGAAGTGCTAGGAAGGGGTGAGGTGTAGGGGTGGGAAGTGCTAGGAAGGGGTGTGGGGTGGGGAAGTGCTAGGAAGGGGTGAGGGGTGGGAGTGCTAGGAATGGGGGTGGGGTGGGGAGTGCTAGGAAGGGGGTGAGGGGTGGGGTGGAGAGTGCTAGGAAGGGGGGAGGGGTGGGGTGGGGAAATGCTAGGAAGGGGGTGAGGGTGGGTGGAGTGCTAGGAAGGGGGTGAGGGGTGGGGTGGGGAGTGCTAGGAAGGGGTGAGGGGTGGGGTGGGAGTGCTAGGAAGGGGGTGGGGTGGGTGGGGTGCTGGGAAGGGGGTGAGGGTGGGGTGGGAGTGCTAGAAGGGGGTGGGGGTGGGGAAGGAGTGCTAGGAAGGGGGTGAGGGGTGGGTGGGGAGTGCTAGGAAGGGGGTGAGGGTGGGGTGGGGAGTGCTGGGAAGGGGGTGAGGGGTGGGGTGGGGAGTGCTAGGAAGGGGGTGGGGGGTGAGGTGAGGGTGCTGGGAAGGGGGTGAGGGTGGGGTGGGGAGTGCTAGGAAGGGGTGAGGGTGGGGTGGGGAGTGCTAGGAAGGGGGTGAGGGGTGGGGTGGGAGTGCTAGGAAGGGGGTGAGGGGTGGGGTGGGGAGTGCTAGGAAGGGGGTGAGGGGTGGGGTGGGAGAGTGCTAGGAAGGGGATGAGGGTGGGGTGGGGAGTGCTAGGAAGGGGTGAGGGGTGGGGTGGGGAGTGCTGGAAGGGGTGAGGGGTGGGGTGGGGAGTGCTAGGGGAAAGGGGGTGAGGGGGGGGGAGTGCTAGGAAGGGGGTGAGGGGTGGGGTGGGTGAGTGCTGGGAAGGGGGTGAGGGGTGGGTGGGAGTGCTAGGAAGGGGGTGAGGGGTGGGGTGGGGAGTGCTAGGAAGGGGTGAGGGGTGGGTGGGGAGTGCTAGGAAGGGGTGAGGGGTGGGTGGGGAGTGCTAGGAAGGGGGTGAGGGGTGGGGTGGGGAGTGCTAGGAAGGGGTGAGGGGTGGGTGGGGAGTGCTAGGAAGGGGGTGAGGGGTGGGGTGGGGAGTGCTAGGAAGGGGATGAGGGGTGAGGTGAGGAGTGCTAGGAAGGGGGTGAGGGGTGGGGTGGGGAGTGCTGGGAAGGGGATGAGGGGGTGGGGTGGGGAGTGCTAGGAAGGGGGTGAGGGGTGAGGTGGGGAGTGCTAGGAAGGCGGTGAGGGGTGGGGTGTTGAGTGCTAGGAAGGGGGTGACTGGTGGGGTGGGGAGTGCTGGAAATGGGGTGTGAGGGGTGGGGTGGGGAGTGCTGGGAAGGGGATGAGGGGTGGGGTGGGGAGTGCTAGGAAGGGGGTGAGGGGTGGGGTGGGGAGTGCTAGGAAGGGGGTGAGGGGTGGGTGGGGAGTGCTTGTGGCAAGGGCTGGAATGCTGGAGGTGTTGGACATGGAAGGTGAGGGGGAAGGAGGAGAGGGCAGAGGTTGATGTCACGATGGGTGATACTAAGGAAGCCTTTCATGACAGTTAATTGACTGCTTCACGCTAACTTGTTTGTATGACGTTCCTTTTTAAAAATCCTCCATGCCTGTGGACAGAGCAATGGATGGTGCGCGCGCGCGCGTGCACACACATACACACACCACCACACACACGCGCGCGCACGCACGCACGCACGCACGCACGCACGCACACTCTCACACACACACACACACACACACACACACACACACACACACACACACACACACACACACACACACATTCACACACACACGCACGCACGCACTCACGCACACGCACACACACACACAACACACACACACACACACACACACACACACGCAACACACACACACACACACCACACACACACGTACAGAACACAGTCTTGCCACATTATGTACGATCCCTCCACACCACACATACATACAGAAGAGGGAGGGTAGAGAGATGTGAGAGAGAGTAGAGGATCCGAGATACTGAGAGAGGAGAGAGAGAGAGAGAGAGAGAGAGAGACAGACAGACAGACAGACAGACAGAGAGAGAGAGAGAGAGAGAGAGGAGAGAGAGAGAGAGATTCAACACTCCTTAAATACCTTAGCAGTTTAAAAATACCCTACGAAGAAAGAGCCACCATTGAAGCCAGCCCTGTGTCTCTGAAGCACTCATCAGACCACTGTTTATAGGGTCCCACGCCGCTCTAGCCATTGTTCGCTGACATGCAATGAGGATCCAATGCCCCGACCGTGGCGTGTCTAATGACAATGTCTAACTACACAGTCTGACAGGGTCTGGGCCATGCTGGCTAATTATACAACAGACTGTGGAATTTAAAGTGAACGTGTGGTCTCCTTCATGTCTTCCTGAAGGCAATGTTGCAAAAAAAAACATCGTTGTTGTCGTACCGTCATCATCATAGGTTATCATTGTCGTCATCTTCGTTATCACATTCACTACCGCTGTTTGTCACCGTAATGAACATCATCAAACTCTATAAGAGTCAATAATAACATCGTCTTTGTCACGTAATTAACATCATCAAACGGTATAAGAGTCAATAATAACCTCGTCTTTGTCACGTAATTAAGATCATCAAATCTATATTAAGAGTCGATAATAACACGTCTTTGTACCCTAATTAACATCATCAAAATTTATAAGAGTCAATACTAATATCGTCTTTGTCACCGTAATTAACATCATAAAACTTTATGAGTCAATAATAACATCGTCTTTATCTATCATTAACCCATCATTTGCATCAATGTGTTCGTGATCAGTGTGCTTCACGCTGTCGTTGTTAATATCATTGATGTAGTTATCGGTCGTCGTCGTCGTCGTCGTGATCTTCTTCCTCGTCACCGCAGTCATCTATCATTATACTCATCGTTTTGAACATCACCAACCCCCTTTACCTCACACCAACCACTTTTACCTCATTGTTGCTCAACGGTTAAAGTCACACTCATCATGCACCTCACTGTTCAAGCCCTATTTCTTCCGGTTGTGACAAAAAGGGCTTCTCAAAGTCAAAGTTGAAGTCAAAACTCAAACTCACATTAATTATCTAAAAGCAAGATTATAAGACCAGGTGCAACAGTTAAAACGCACGCAACAGGGGACAGTACAAAAAACAATCAACAGACAATTGTCTGAAACAACATGACCTTACACTGCACCCACATCACTCAACTGCAATACATATATCCCAAGAGCTTTGACAAACCATGTCCTTGATCTTTAGAGGGGTCAAATACCATGTCGAATGACGTCATTCACTAGAGAAAACATTTCCGTTTTCTGCTATGGCGCTGTTCTCTAAATTCGTCGACGGTAGGCTTTTTGACGCCTTGGTCAGACATATATATGGCAGGCTTTACGTATGTCTGTAAGGATGTCAGTATCATGATGGAATCGGACTAACACGTGAGTTGAACATATTTTGGTTTACCAACGAGGGATACATCAGTTTGGAGTCACGGATATGGAGTTATGGGCCTTGGCTGAGACCCTGGGTTTGACACACAACGAGAGCAGCTGAAGAAGCCTGACGAACAGTTCTTCAGCGTGGTGACCTGATGACTCTCCATATATGTAGTGGACAAGACTAATGACTCTTCATACATGTAGTGGACAAGACTGATGACTCATACATGTAGTGGACAAGACTGATGACGTCATACATGTAGTGGACAAGACTGATGACTCTTCATACATGTAGTGGACAAGACATGACTTCATACATGTAGTGGACAAGACTGATGACTTCATACATGTAGTGGACAAGACTGATGATTCTTCATACATGTAGTGACAAGACTGATTACGTCTACATGTAGTGGACAAGACTGATGATTTTCATACATGTAGTGGACAAGACTGATGACGTCATACATGTAGTGGACAAGACTGATGACTTCATACATGTAGTGACAAGACTGATGACGTCATACATGTAGTGGACAAGACTGATGACTTCATACATGTAGTGGACAAGACTGATGACGTCATACATGTAGTGGACAAGACTGATGACGTCATACATGTAGTGGACAAGACTGATGACTTCATACATGTAGTGAACAAGACTGATGACGTCATACATGTTGTGAACAAGACTGGTGACTTCATACATGTAGTGGACAAGACTGATGACGTCATACATGTAGTGGACAAGACTGATGACTTCATACATGTAGTGAACAAGACTGATGACGTCATACATGTAGTGAACAAGACTGGTGACTTCATACATGTAGTGAACAAGACTGATGACTCTTCATATATGTAGTGAACAAGACTGATGATTATTCATACATGTAGTGGACAAGACTGATGATTCTTCATACATGTAGTGGACAAGAAGAAGAAAGATTTGCTTTAGGAGGGGAGAATGATCTTCATACAATTAGTGGACAAGAAGAAGAAAGCAGAGATTTGCTATACTGTGGGAGAATAATCATCAAGAGGAAGACAGAAGTGCCGATTATTTCATCTGGGAGCATTGATCCAATCGCTTGTTTATTATTTCACTGCTGAGGTTATTTATTATTTCACTGCTGAGGTTGTTTATTATTTCACTGCTGAGCTTGTTTATTATTTCACTGCTGAGGTTGTTTATTATTTTACTGCTGAGCTTGTTTAGTATTTCACTGCCACAGTTAGTATGTCTCTTCTCGTTGTTTCCGGTCGCTTTTTTTAATGTCTAGATTTATTTCAGTTTGGATTTTTAACTGCAGATTTTAGTTTTGTATCAAGTTCTGGATTTGTTGACTTGTCCTCACCCTTGATAGGCGTCCGTGGTCGGCCAGACGACAAACAACATCACACGATGTGTTCACTGTTTCTCTCGTACCACCTGTTTGTAGGACCATGCTCTGTTCCATTACACATGTGGTCAGAGACAGAATGCATACACTGAAACCAAGCCTCGTGTCGCCTGAGCTGCAGACAAACAGATAGTCAGACCGACACATGCCAGCACGTGAGAATCAGTAATTCAATGCTTCACTTAATTAACCGAAAACAGTAAGCTCATCAGCTAATGAAATTATCACCTGTCCAATAAAAAATCGATCCACAGATTACAAACATAATACCTTGAACACCTCGCATCTAGCTCTGAAGTAACGTTTCTTTGTATTTCGAGGACTGATAGAATATCGCGTGGCTTAGGTTACGCGGCAATCCAGAAGCCATGTTACAGATCTGGCGTGTGTAAAGTCATCCGTTTACAGCACTGAGACGGTGCATTACCTGACCATCCGCCAATCTGCGATGGGCCTGCCGACAGAGCTCATTTGGTTAACTAAGACATCTATCATGTTTCAGGGAATCAGATCTCTTCTGCCTTCGGAACTCTTGGAAGAAACAAATACAAAAAAGGGAAAGAGGCAGAGGAAGAGAGACAGAAAGGATGGAGAGAAAGAAAAAACGAAAAGAACGAATGAACAAAGAAAGGTGTTCCCTGAATCTGTTAGTTAAAAGCCGAAAGATGTGAACAGAAAACATAAATTACTCTTGAATACTCTATTTTGTTAACAAAAACGCTGTTTCTTTAATGAGTGTTTTGTGAAATATGTACGTACACACATGCATATATACATATATACATGCATGCATACATGCATACATACATACATACATACATACATACATACATACATACAATACATACATTCATGCATACATGCATACATGCATGCATACATACATACATACATACATACATACATACATACATACATACATACATACATACATACATACATACATACATACATAACATAACATACATACATAACATACATATATGCATACATACATAGGAAGCGTCTCAGGCATCTTATAGAACCAATTCCATTACTGTTTATGAATATGCATTTTCCTGTCCAATGATGATAATCGCTGTTGTTCTTTTAAACACACCGTATGTTTGGTTTTGAATACAAGAACACAGTTGATGTAACTTGTTCTCTTTAATGGAAAAGAAATAGCACAGGCAAAGTTCCTCTGTCTTCTCATTGTATCGCAAACTCCTGCTTCATTCTTAAAAACCCTTTAAAACGCTGGTTTTTAAATTCGGATTTTTTTTTTTTTGGAGTAAGGAAATGAACTGCTATTTCTGAAAATTAAAAGATCTTTGCAAAGCGTGGGAAAACTGTGAATGAAAATCCTGCAAATCGACTCCCTCCCGTCAGACTAAGTTTCCTGAAACGAGTTCATGAGATTTGTACATGACGTACTACATGGCAAAAGGCTTCATTTCAGAACCGATGGCGGTGTGATTTCGTGGTTAGAGGATGGGGAGCAATTTTCTAGGGGAGGTAAGGAAGGTGTGCGCCGCTGGGTGAAGGTAGTGGGAGTGTGTTAGGAGATTCCACTGTACAGACAAAGGACGCTTGATAGAGCAATGAAACTGAATAAATAAGACGAAACAAATGGATAATCAAGTGAATTTACAAATCGTGTGTTCACATGACTTCAGAGAACAAATCCCTTATTTCTATTTTTATTTCTGTTTTGCGAACTGTCAGACATTCTTATACACATCTGGCAACTTCATGGTCAAAATAACACGTGTGTGTGTTGTGTGTGTGTGTGTGTGTGTGTGTGTGTGTCGAAAGAGCGTACATATGTCAGTTAACTAGCCCAGGTGAGTGCATATGTTTTGCTAATGTGTTGTAGCACCACTGTCTCTGTAATGACCATTTCTTGAATACATTTTTTAATGAGATTTGGCGATTATGTCTATAGTTGCTTATCTACTGGCTTATTAGTGGACGTGCAAATGGAAAACACTAACCACTTAAAAACACAATTGTCTGTAAACTGGGAGTAGGTGCATTCATATCAATTTTTTTCCTAAAAGAATTTTCTTCCAAAATAAATACTTGTACTGACCGGAATACCACTCCAGTTTATACGTCAAAAACAGATATAGACACAGAAAGAGTAGACGAACATACAGTCAGAGAGTATGCTTTACACTTCAAGTTCTCTATTTAACGGCTTTGTAAACCAGCCATGGCGTCAATGGTTTCACAGCTTCCAACATGTCAAGAGGGGCCTGACGCCTAAACAATCAGACAGCGACAGTCACACTGACTGTTGAATCATGCGTAGCATAAAATGGCTTCATTACTGCCAAAGTCTCACAAATCACTAGATGCCGAAACGTCGTGTCAAATAGCGGATCTCTTTTGTCTGCTCGTTGCGACAGTAGATCCATTTAGAATTAATCCTTCACGAGACCAAGACATTACGAGCAGCAAAACTCAAGAAGCTGGTAATTCGTTACCAGTATTATGTGTCTAGGCTAAAATAAATGTCTGCTTTATGTGTAACTAGATGAGAATGTCTGCAACGTTGGCACACACACACACACACACACACACACACACACACACACACACACACACACACACACAACATACAGAGAGAGAGAGAGAGAGAGAGAGAGAGAGAGAGAGAGAGAGAGAGAGAGAGAGAGAGAGAGAGAGAGAGAGGGAGAAACTCAGAATGGATGTGGAGCTAGCGAGTGGCGAACTTGCTAAAGGCAAGACAGATGTGTTTGTAGCTAGTCACACTGATTGATTGTAATTAAACGGCCTGGTCGTTGGCTTGAAGATACATGGTTAACTTGATAGATATATACATAGGTAGATGGAGAGAAGGACGTACAGAGAAACACACAAATAGGTAGACACATGGATGCAATACGAGAGATGTGAAATATATCTTAGTGATTATTCTCCTTGACCTCAGTGCGGCTTTTGACAAGCTGAATCATTCCATTGTGCAGAAGAGACTGTAAATTACTTTGGGTGTTCAGGACAAAGTGGTTTGTGTCATAAGGCACTGCTTGTGGTCAGTCAGTTGTCATCAATGGCTGTATGTGTGCCCGAATTTCCATTGTGTATGGTGTTCCTCAGGGCCCTGTGTTGGGACCTGTATTGTTCCCTTTATTCTCAACCCAAGTTCGACATTATTTCAGCACACTCCTGTGACTTCCATAAGTATACAGGTAACACAAAACTATCCAATAGTTCACTGCCTGATAAATTTCATAATGTTCTGTCTAGTAATGACCTTTTTTTTTCTGACCCATTTTCTGTGCCACCACATACATTGCACCACGCCGCTCATTCTGAACCCCCGTCCACAGTTACAGCCCAGCCCAGCCTGCCGCAGCCCCTGCACCGACAATCCACAGGGAGCAGTCACTGTCAAGTCGTCAAGAGGCAACACACTGAAGGAGACACTGCACTGCTGCCGAGTCACTTCGGTGGTGTTCAGTGGCGCCTGTTCTTATCCAGCATACGCAGAACACCACCTACAATGCCACCTACTGACGACAATAATTGCTTTATTGCGGAATCGGCGTGAGTGAGCTCTCTTCTCTCTCTAGAGGCACACCGCGTCCATTCAGCGACAGCCCCTATGAACTTGCCGATACCGGTTACCCCGTAGGAATCAAAGCAAGGCAAAGGACGTGGAAAAGACATCGAAACTGAGGTCACCATGACAGGAGAGCAGCAGGGCTGGTGTTGAGCTTTGCATTGGTGATATTCTCTCCTGGATGAACAGTAGCAAAGTCATATTAAACATTGACAAAACAGAAATGATGATTCTAGCATTCTCTTGCGAATCAAACAGGCAGACAGTGATCGGTTAACACTGGTGTTCATGACATTAGTTTTGAACCGACGTATCTTTTTCAGCGGATGCAACAGGAAGACTTGTCAAACTAATTACTTCTCGGTTTCAGTATTGTCATTCAATACGGCGCCGTGTGCCTGCAGAACAAATTTCCTGGTTCCAGTGAAATCAGCACAAGTGTGTCTTGTCCAAATTAAAGAAAGCGATATCAAATGACACCGCCACTGAAGGTGTTCCACTGGCTGCCTGTGAAACTTTGTCCTCAGTACAAGCTGTCTGCTCTGGCCTCTCCGACTCTTTGATGATTCTCTTCCACCACACCTGTCCTCTACGCTCTATGCGCACCAAACATCACGGACTATTTGATGATTCTCTTCCACCACACCTGTCCTCCACGCTCTATGCGTACCAGTCATCACGGACACCTGTCCTCCACGCTCTATGCGTACCAGTCATCACGGACACCTGTCCTTTACGCTCTATGCGTACCAGTCATCACGGACACCTGTCCTCTACGCTCTATGCATACCAGTCATCACGGACACCTGCCCCCTACGCTCTATGCGTACCAGTCATCACGGACACCTGCTCTCTACGCTCTATGCATACCAGTCATCACGGACACCTGCCCCCTACGCTCTATGCGTACCAGTCATCACGGACACCTGTCCTCTACGCTCTATGCGTACCAGTCATCACGGACACCTGTCCTTTACGCTCTATGCGTACCAGTCATCACGGACACCTGCTCTCTACGCTCTATGCATACCAGTCATCACGGACACCTGCCCCCTACGCTCTATGCGTACCAGTCATCACGGACACCTGTCCTCTACGCTCTAGGCGTACCAGTCATCACGGACACCTGTCCTTTACGCTCTATGCGTACCAGTCATCTCGGACACCTGTCCTTTACGCTCTATGCGTACCAGTCATCACGGACACCTGTCCTCTACGCTCTAGGCGTACCAGTCATCACGGACTCTCGCCCTCCAGTCAGAAACTGCTGAAGATAACGAAGTTAAATCTAAAATGATTATTGTTCGGTGAACGTTCTTTCGGATTCAGTGTCCAGCGGTTTGAACACACTGCCTCCCACTCTATAAAATCAATCCACACATTGCCGGCTTTCAAAGTACATCTAATTTTTCCCCAGTAAAATATTCCAGACGGTTGTGTTGTCATGTGTGTGTACATTATGTTCTGAATAAGTTAGTTGCAACATGTGAATGAAGTCAAGTATGAATGGTACATGAGTGCGCAATGAGTAGTTTGCAATAGAACTACACTGCATAGTGATGATGATGATGGTGATGATGATGATAATGGTGATGATGATGATGATGATGATGATGATGATGATGATGATGATGATGATGATGATTGATGATTGACTTTCTGATCGATGACAGGTGGGCGTCTGAACATGCACGTGTGCACGTTTGTAGACAATCTATAGTGCGTACTCACAATATTCATGCGTGCCTAATTTCCTTTCCATCACATTAACACAGACAACACTTACTAACGAGTATAACAGAGGATAACATCATATCATCACATTCACACAGACAGCACTTACTCTTCATCACATTAACACAGACAACACTAACGGGTATAACAGAGGATAACATCACGTCATCACATTAACACAGACAGCACTTACTCTTCATCACATTAACACAGACAACACTTACTAACGGGTATAACAGAGAATAACATCACGTCATCACATTAACACAGACACCACTTACTCTTCATTACATTAACACAGACAACACTTACTAACGGGTATAACAGAGGATAACATAACGTCATCACATTAACACAGACAGCACTTGCAGACTGGTATAACAGAGGATAACATAACGTTTCTATACAACGTGAACAATTGATAAGAACATATATATGCATTTCCGAGTTCATATCGGAAATCAATACATTTTACCGCGCCTGTCTAAATGCATCCAGCTGCATTAGATTCATTCACACAGCAAAGAGCTTGAGAAGCGGCATAAAAATGCATACTGAATTAACTTAGGAGATTGGAATCAGGTTTGTAATAATATCAGTTATGCATAGCATACATCGTTGGGCCGATTTGTAAGATGGGCGGGTATACGTGACGGACTGAGTGAATGAGTGAGGCCAGGGGATGACAGAGGAGGAGGGTGTAGGCCAGAGGGATGACAGAGGATGCGGGTGTAGGCCAGAGGGATGACAGAGGAGGGTGTAGGCCAGAGGGATGACAGAGGAGGGTGTAGGCCAGAGGATGGCAGAGGTGGAGGATGTAGGCCAGAGGGATGACAGAGGATGCGGGTGTAGGCCAGAGGGATGACAGAGGATGCGGGTGTAGGCCAGAGGGATGACAGAGGAGGGTGTAGGCCAGAGGGATGACAGAGGAGGGTGTAGGCCAGAGGATGACAGAGGAGGAGGGTGTAGGCCAGAGGGATGACAGAGGAGGGTGTAGGCCAGAGGGATGACAGAGGAGGAGGGTGTAGGCCAAGGGATGACAGAGGAGGGTGTAGGCCAGAGGGATGACAGAGGATGCGAGTGTAGGCCAGAGGGATGACAGAGGAGGAGGGTGTAGGCCAGAGGGGTGACAGAGGAGGGTGTAGGCCAGAGGGGTGACAGAGGAGGAGGGTGTAGGCCAGAGGATGACAGAGGAGGGGGTGTAGGCCAGAGGGGTGACAGAGGAGGAGGGTGTAGGCCAGAGGAATGACAGAGGAGGAGGGTGTAGGCCAGAGGGATGACAGAGGAGGGTGTAGGCCAGAGGGATGACAGAGGATGCGGGTGTAGGCCAGAGGGATGACAGAGGAGGAGGGTGTAGGCCAGAGGGAGACAGAGGGGGAGGGTGTAGGCCAGAGGGGTGACAGAGGAGGAGGGTGAGGCCAGAGGGATGACAGAGGAGGAGGTGTAGGCCGAGGGGTGACAGAGGAGGGTGTAGGCCAGAGGATGACAGAGGAGGAGGGTGTAGGCCAGAGGGGTGACAGAGGAGGAGGGTGTAGGCCAGAGGGATGACAGAGGAGGAGGTGTAGGCCAGAGGATGACAGAGGAGGATGTAGGCCAGAGGGATGACAGAGGAGGGTGTAGGCCAGAGGGATGACAGAGGAGGTGTAGGCCAGAGGGATGACAGAGAGGAGGGTGTAGGCCAGAGGGATGACAGAGGAGGAGGGTGTAGGCCAGAGGGATGACAGAGGAGGGTGTAGGCCAGAGGGATGACAGAGGAGGGTGTAGGCCAGAGGATGACAGAGGAGGAGGGTGTAGGCCAGAGGGATGACAGAGGAGGGTGTAGGCCAGAGGGATGACAGAGGAGGAGGGTGTAGGCCAGAGGGATGACAGAGGAGGAGGGTGTAGGCCAGAGGATGACAGAGGAGGTGTAGGCCAGAGGGATGACAGACGAGGGTGTAGGCCAGAGGGATGACAGAGGAGGGTGTTGGCCAGATGGATGACAGAGGAGGGTGTAGACCAGAGGGATGACAGAGGAGGGTGTAGGCCAGAGGGATGACAGAGGAGGAGGGTGTAGGCCAGAGAGATGGCAGAGAAGGGCGAAGGCCTGAGATTTGACAGAAGGGGTGCTAGGAAGAGGAGAAAGAAAGTGACATGGGTGTCAAGAAAACTCATCGAATCAATTGGCTTTGAATACCACAGTCCCTTTCTTTTCCAGGGGGGACTGGAAGGTGGTGAGGATGGGGGGGCAGGGTGGGTGAGCGGTGAAGAGAGAGGGGAAGGTTGGTGAGGATGGGGGGCAGGGTGGTGAGGATGGGGGGGCAGGGTGGTGAGTAGTGAAGAGAGAGGGAAGGTTGAAGTGCAGGGATGGGGGGGGGGGGCCGAGGGAGGAGGGGCAGGGTGTGAAAGGAGTGGTACGAGCGTTTTGTCTGCCTCATGTGCTTGGGTGCGTTTTAGTTGTTGTTGTTTTTTTGCCTCTGGCTGGAACACACACACACACACACACACACACACACACACACACACACTTCTCTTTCCTGGTTGCCAACCCCCACGGGGTAGCAAGAAACACACACACACACACACACACACACACACACACACACACACACACTTCCCTTTCCTGGTTGCCACCCCCCCCCCACCCCCCCCCCCCCCCCCCCCCCCCCCCCCCCACCGGGGGTAGCGAGTATTATTGACTGGGCATTTCTATATTGAAGTTTAATTGAAAGAGGTTTTAGCGTGTCTCCCTGGGGCGCATGCATTCAACGGAAGGTGATTCGCCTCCAGTCGTTCTGCCTTGAATAGAACTGTGGACTTGAGCCATGGAGATTCTGAAACGTTCCACATCATATATGACAGCCAAGGATAATGACAATGAGAAATTCATTATCAATAAAAACTGCTCGTGCGTATAATTTGTATGGATTTTTTTTTCTTACATATTAGAAATATGATTTCATTCTCAATCAAACCATTCGTACGAGTATGGAATATCATTATTTTCTTCAGTTTTCCTTTTTTCTTCATTTTGTCATTTTGGTTGTTGATGATGCTGTTCAACAGGCAGGGTGCTGGGGGAAGGGGGAGGGCTGTAGCAAACGTCCACTGTGGACCCCCTTGGTGAAGTGGTTTACTTCACAGATTGACGACTGTGAGGAAAATAGGGTTGAACCCAGTCAGACGCATGATTGTTGCTGTTGCTGTTGAGCGTTAAGGTGTGTGTGTGTGTGTGTGTGTGTGTGTGTGTGTGTGTGTGTGTGTGTGTGTGTGTGTGTGTGTGTGTGTGTGTGTTTGTGTGTTTGCGTGCGTGCGTGCGTGCGTGTGTTTGCGTGTGTGTGTGTGTGTGTGTGTGTGTGTGTGTGTGTGTGTGTGTGTGTGTGTGTGTGTTTCATTGTTTGCTTGTTGTTTGCTTTGTTTTGGTCCAGATGGATTCAGAACAAAAGCTTCAATCACTACACAATCAAATGTCACCCATACCGCGAGATTGTTTCAGAGCGTGGCGCTCAAGTTTCTTCACTATCACTGCATGCATATTATGGAACAGCGGGCGAAGTAGAGTCATGACTGCTAAGCAGACTCCAGTCTGTCAACATGTGCTGAACCATCGCTGGCTTCTTTGATGTGAAATTCACCAATCACTACAGAATCAGCCCTATGTCGTGTTTTAAAACCAAATCACTGTCAACAATTCTCATCACTCAAGAATCAAAGGAATTCCTTTCGTCTGCAGCTGGAAAGAGGAAGCTGTGTTACGGAGGTCATACACGTTCTGCACGCCTTTCCTCACAAAGGTGAAGAAGGTTCTATGTTGATGTTACATGCCAACCCACTCAGCATTAAACATCTTCTACAGCATAGTGATACTCAAAATATGATAACAGTCACGAGCATTTTACGGTAGCTTCAAGGTCAAACGTTTTCAGATGGTTTCCACATGATGTTTTTTCCACTTTTCTTTTGATCTGTCTTGAGCTTTCAATGGTAAACTTTGTTTTAGATTTGCTTGTTTTTAATTTCGGCGGCTCACTTGACTTTGAATTCCTTTTTGGGGGGGGGGGGGGGGGGGGGGGATTTTTACTTTGGATGTCATTCCGATTTCAGCTTGTTTACAGGCCTGGTTTGGACTCTAGAATAAACAGCAGAACTTTGGTCGACTTGATTGCCCTGTGTCGTCATGAAATGAACGAACGTGGATTCAGATTGTTTTGTTGTCTTTTGCTTCTGTACTGACAGCGACCTCAGTTTCGACTGCTCTCTCTCTCTCTCTCTCTCTCCTCTTCTCTCCTCTCTCTCTCTCTCTCTCTCTCTCTCTCTCTCTCAGTATGTGGAGGATAGAAAGAGGGTGAAACTAAGACAGGGAATAAGAAAAGAAGGTAGTGGAGGACGGGTGGGGGTGGGGGCTTTTTTGTTGTTGCTACAAATGAGCAAGCTTTTTACCCGGTGAAATATGGAAATGATTCGACTTCTTCTACCGTACGTTTGACGAGTTAAAGGGAACAGATCTACATGGATTATCTCAGCGACTGAGGGATAAATGGACAGACTGGCCGATTTCTTGATTAATGAGTTGATCAATCGATCGATTAATTGATTGGCAGATTGATAACATTGAGATCAGAGGCGCCATGGCAACGTGATGTGAAACATGCATGCGTGTGTTCCTGCGTGCCTACATGCGTGCCCAGCCATGCCGATCCAGGCACAGTTTGTTCGCGATCCTGTGTGAGCATGTGCGGCGTTCCGCTGACTGAGAATATTAAAAGGCATATTTCTCTTGTGTGGCTGTCTGCCGGGTCTTTTTGCCTCTGTCTACGTGAGGTCCGTGGGTGGTGTGTGTGTGTTGTGGTGTGTGTGTGTGTGTGTGTGTGTGTGTGTGTGTGTGTGTGTGTGTGTGTGTGCGCGCGCGCGCGCGCACGCGAGGTGTGTGTGTGTGTGTGTGTGTGTGTGTGTGTGTGTGTGTGTGTCTGTTGTCTGTCTGTCTTCTGTCTGTGTCTGTGTGTCTGTGTCTGTGTCTGTGTCTGTGTATCCGTGTGTTCTCTCTCTCCTCTCTCTCTCCTCTCTCTCTCGCTCTCTCTCTCTCTCCTCTCTTCTCTCTCTCTCTTCTCTCTCTCTCTCACCCTCCTCCATTCTCCTCCTCTCTCTCTCTCTCTCTCTCTCTCTCTCTCTCCTCTCTCTCTCTCCTCTCTCTCTCTCTCTCTCTCCTCAGCCCCTACCATTTTCCATTCCATTCTCTCTCTCTCTCTCTCTCTCTCTCTCTCTTCTCCTCTCTCTCTCTCTCTCTCTCTCTCTCTCTCTCATTATTATTATCATTATTATTATTTTTATTATTATTATTATTATTATTTGTTATTATTATTATTATTATTGTCATTATTATAATCATTACCGTTCTGCCGACTGCACAGGGCCCTCTCAGGGCAGTCAAACTCACACGATAAAAAAAGAATCACTTCCTGAAAAGACCAGATCTCTGAAATATTACATCTTGAAGAAAAAACAACGATATAAATTTGCAGTATGGCAGTGAACCAGTAAACGTCTGTAAGACTGGGTCGAGCTGGGAGCGTTGCACAGATCCAGATTTTTTTTTAAAGTTAAAAAACAACAACAACAACGAAACAGTGAAATGCTACCTAGAAATCCCGTGGGAACAGATTTACTGCAGAACTGACAGAATGTGTCCATTTTGGACTGTGGGAACAATGTACACGACCTAGTCGCCAGATAACGACAAAAAAACAAACCAACCAACCAGGCACGTTAAAATCAAGTCCAAAAATCAGTGTAAACGAGTTTCCAGAACAAAGCCATGAAAATGGACCACAGAGGTAGATGGAGAGTAGACGGCAGCAAAGAAATTGTACTTAAGTCAGAAAAAGGGTCAATGTTAAAGAGAGAGAGAGAGAGAGAGAAGAGAGAGAGAGAGAGAGAGAGAGAGAGAGAGAGAGAGAGAGAGAGAGAGAGAGAAGAGGAAGCTGCTTGTATAGAACGTCCAGAAGGCGAGGGGTTCTTTGTACTGAAAGACCAGCTCCACCCTGCACTCCTTCCTACCCCCCCCCCCCCCCCACCCAACGTCCCATCCGTTCACATGCGTGCTGAAGTATGTACGTATTTCCAGAGCAAGTGAGCAAGATTTACGGGTCTATCCGACCTGAAATTTAACGACAAAAGAAAAGAAAAAAGAAAGGAGGGGTGGGGGAGGGGGGGGGAACAAAACAAGAGAAAATTTAAAAAAAAAAACTCTCAGGAGACAGCATACCGCCACCAAGATCGGCCCTACCCTGGGTCCGCCCATTGAGTTAGTTCTTACGGGGACGACAAATATATTGACACCAGGGGAAGTAATTGTTAGATATTGAAAAAGTTATTTCCCTTTCAAATGCAAACACCGTTGGCATGTCTTTCGATTCGCCAGTGTGCATGCGCGTTTGTATGTCAGTTGCCCGCTCAATTTGTTCTCTCTCTCTCTCTCCTCTCTCTCCTCTCTCTCTCTCATCTTCTCTCTCTCTCTCTCTCCCCTCTCCTAATCATTCCTGCCACACAGCATTATCACGAATGTGTGACTCATGGCTTTCAAATATGAACCAATCACAAATAACAGGGGTTGTCTTTCTTGACTTCAAAAAGGCGTTTGATCTTGTTGATCATTCCATTCTTCTAAAGAAACTATCTCTCTATTTGAACCATACCCGACAATCTCATTATTCCAATCATACTTGAACGATAGGACTCAGTATGTGGCGCTTAATGGAAAACCTCCACTTCAACTTTGTCAGACATGGAGTCCCACAGGGCTCTGTACTAGGCCCCCTACTATTCTGCATCTTCATCAATGATTTACCATTGTCGTATCAGATGAAAGGTCACAACAGATTTATTTGCTGATGACTCGTCGCTCCAAACGAATGGTAGTGATCTACAGACAATAGAAACTTCTCTCCAGGAAAGTCTAAACGACGTGTCAGACTGGTGTCATTCAAACTCAATGGTCATACATCCAGCCAAAACCAAATCTATGATTATAGCTACCCGCCAAAAACACCAGTTGACTCCTCTTTCCCTAAAAATTCAGTTGAATGGCATTCTATCGAGCAGGTAGACGAGCATCGTGTTTTAGGGTGTAACGTAGATAAAGAATTGAAATGGCAATCTCATCTAAATAACGTATGCAAAGTAGTCTCAAAACACCTTTTCCTGTTTATCTCAATTAAAGCGCTACGTCAACAGTAATGTGCTTAAACTTTTCTTCAATGCACACATAATGTCACGTATTAATTACGCCTCAACAGTGTGGGACGGCAGTAGTGACGTCCCACAAAAAAGGCTGAATTCTCTCCTATAGACGTGCAGCAAAGCTACTCCATCCAGCTGTATCTCTAACAACAGACGAAAAACTAAAAGCGCTGAACATACTTCCTCTGAATAGGCAATTGGAATTCAACAAGGCATCATTTATGTTTACAATCTTGACAGATACTATGCCATGTTATATCAATGCCCTTTTTACAAGATCGAACAGCTTTTCTGGCTCGACGAAATTCCTTCTTCCCTACCCACGCATTGATCTATACAAAACAGCCTAGCTTACTCTGGACCATATGTCTGGACACTCACTTCCACCGAATCTACAAAACATGAATACTTTAAAAAACTTTTCAAGGAACATTTGCATAACATTTTATGTCTCAGTAGTTAAATTACTCGATTACAATGATTAGCGTCCACTCGCTAAGTCTTCTGTGAACCATACTTTGAATAAATCGTCTAAACATAAAACCTACTCCGTTAAAATCGCCCATCCCACTCCCACTCTGTCTACCATCCCTTTTCTCCTCCCCCTACCTACCATTCTCTCTTCCCCACCCTCCTCTGACCTCTCTCTCTCTGTAGTTTTTGTTTGTTTGTTTGCTTGTAAGTTTCCTTTTGTTTTACCATCTCCCATCTCATTAGTGCTTTTATGAGTAGTTTGCTTATCATTGTAGAATTAGATTATCATGTTGCTATGTTGAATTGTCTGTATGAATGATATGTGCTGAAATAATGTATGCATGACAAGGACAGATTGTAAGACTAGGCTTTGGCCTAAAATCTTCATCCTTGGGTATTAAAGATCAATCAATCAATCAATCAATCGATCAATCTCTCTCTCTCTCTCTCTCTCTCTCTCTCTCTCTCTCTCTCTCTCTCTCTCTCTCTCTCTCTCTCTCTCTCTCTCTCTCTCTCTCTCTCACACATTTGGCCTGTTGTTGAACTGACATTCCACACATTGAAGGTATATTGATAATACTCTAACTCTTATAAAGTCCTATCTCTCTCTGTGTCTCTCTCTCTGTCTCTATTTCTCTCTTTCTCTCTCTCTCTCTCTCTCTCTCTCTCTCTCTCTCTCTCTCTCTCTCTCTCTCTCTCTGAAACACACACACACACACACACACACACACACACACACACGCACGCACGCACGCACGCGCGCGCACCACACACACACACACACACACACACACACACACACACACACACACACACACACACACACACACACACACACACCACCACACAAACGGACATACGAACGCTCTCTCTCTCTCTCTCTCTTCTCTCTCTCTCTCTCTCTCTCTCTCTCTCTCACACACACACACACACACACACACACACTCACACACACACACACACACACAACACACACACATGCACGAGCGCGTGCATACGCATGTGCGAACCACGTGTGCAGACACACGCGCGCGCGTGCGCGCACACACATACAATACTGTCTCTCTCTCTTTCTCAATCTCTCTCTCTCTCTCACACACACACACACACACACACACACACACACACACACACACACACACACACACAACACACACACACACTCACACACACACACACACACGATAAATCGTGTTAGTTTCTTCGTTTTAGGTGGTTTTGTTGTTTTTGTGTGTTTGTTTTTTAGAGGCGGGTGGGGGGTAGGGGGGGGGGGGAGTCTTCTCTCGTTGTATTTGATCCTCACTCCACCTCCCAATTACCCTTCCCATCCCTCAGTCACCGGTCATATCCAGCTTGCTCTCTCCGTGACCTGTGTTCACTGTCTTTCCTTTGAAAAGTATCCTGCGGTTCCGCCCTCCTTACCATTGTCAAAAAGCACAAAGCTCGAAAAGTTCACATGCCGCACTCCAACTCTGTGTGCGTTTTCTTTCGCATTCTGCTTTAGAGCGCGGCTATAACATTGGGGGGTATTTGACACAAGTATTTTGTGGTGTCGAAGGCAGCATTCTATTCATCTATCCATTTATTTGTTTGAAGTTGGTTGTTTTTGTTGTTGTTGTTGTTGTTTTTCGGGGGGGGGGGGGGAGCAGGGGTTGGGGTGATGGTGATGTGTGGGTTGTGGGGGCTTGAGGGGGGGGGTGAGGAAGCAGGGGGGGGGTGATGGTGATGTGTGGGTTGTGGGGGCTGGAGGGAGGAGGGAGGAAGCAGGGGTGGGGTTGATGGTGATGTGTGGGTTGTGGGGACTGGAGGGAGAAGGGTCTGCCTCAGTCTGAAAAAACAAATCCGTAACGGGCGGTTCAGATTAGCTCCTTTCGTGGGAACAGGGTCTTGTCGTGGGGACTCCGCGTCTATATTCCCCAGGTTTTTATTCCTCGGGGTCTGTATTTCACCTGGCTTTCTTTTTATTCCTTTGCATGTCTTAAAAGAAAAACTACTATTCCGCCGAACGAAAGACACAAGCAAATAACAAGACAAAACACGACGCATTCCACCTCTTTGGTCTTCCTCTGGCCAGACAAACAACATTCAAGACAATGAAAACGAAGAACGAACAATCACTTATAAACGTAGCAAAAGACGGGTATAAGTGCACACCTTAAATCGATGACCTGAAGCGAAATACAAAACAATGAAGTGTAGTAGCCAGTATGAATCAAAGTTAGTTTCAAAGTGAGGTGTCTGTCATTGAAACGAGCTTTATATGTCTTGCAGAGCTCGTCTAATCATCGTACTACTTCACAAGAGACATCAGTGTCTACACAGTTTAAACCTTCCTGTTTTGCAGCCAGTCCAGTAAATGCGTGAGGTTGACCGGCTTGCTTGGAGAGGTCAAAAAGAACTGAAATGAAGTGATTCCGTTTAATATCTCACCATACATATAACTAACTGTAGACATCTAATTCAGAAAATGTTCACAATATTAGAATGCTGTCAGAAAATTGTGAGAAAGAGGGGGGTGGTAGGAGTGGGGGGAAGGGTACAGGTGAGTAAAATACAGGAGAGAAGAAGAGATCGATAATGGAAAGGATTAAAGATGAATATGTGAAGTGAACTGAATAGAGTTAAAGAATAAAACTTTATGGATTTAGTAGAAGCTTTGTCGGTAATTTAACAAGGAAGTTAAAACATTAGCATTCCTGGCGTCTGTAGACTGCATTGTTTCCTGTAAGAATTGCCTCATGAAATCCAGGTCGAAAAGGATATGCTGATTAACCCTCAAACGACCAAGTGGAGTCCGTTTGGACCCTAGCAGCATATTTTTATGTGCCGTTTTTGAGATTTTTGTTAAAAAAAAAAAAAATTCCTGCCATGAATTTGTCAATCTATGCCTCTTTGAACTTCACACGCATTTTTGCAAAAATCGGCATAACGGTATGACAACTGTAGTGAACATTTCTTTGGGGTCCAAATGGACCCAGCAAGAAATAATATTATGTCATATGATGTTACTGTCTTCAATTTGATCAAACTGTTCACATCTATTGAATGTTTCGCATTGTGTTACAGTAAACCAAGGACAACAGAACTAGTTTCAGGTTCTTTATTTATCATTTCTTGTTTTATGAAAGAAAGAAAATACATTGTTCTATAAGAAAGACTCAAAGGGAGAGAAATCACTCACTTTTTTTGGTCCACATTTTTTTTTCTTTGAAACCATAATTGCATTTGAATATTAGATAATATTTGTCAAAGCTGAAAGAAGCAATAAAAGTATAATTCAAGGAAAACTGACTCAGTAAAGCTAGCATTTTAGGAGAAAATCTACGGAGGTCCAAACGGACCCCACTTGGTCGTTTTCGTAGGTAAAATAGGTTGGTCGTTTGAGGGTTAATAACAATACCATGACATATACACAGCCGTTTGATTTGAACGGCTATGACGCACTGACCACTTCATACTCTGTAGAACTCGGAAATAGATCCGTCGTCACTCAATTATGCTGTGCAGAAATCTATGCATAGACCGTCGTCAACGTGGCAGTCCATCAATTTGACCTGTCATTACGTCATCATATTCTGTGGAAGTCTACACAGCTACAAGAACAGAACCATTTTCTCCCCACCTCAAGTTCTGCATACGTCCATTCATTTCACACACACACCTCAAACCAAAGTTCAAAGGCACGTTCAAAGCCTCTGACATGAGGAATGGGAGACACAGACAGCCACACTTCACATGCATTCCAGACATCAAAGAACCCCCTGCCTGTCTTCCAAAAGGAGGAGACGATGCTGATCAGGACACAAAGGGTCACATCTACAACCAGGTCACGTTCTTATTTGCCCAGGTGTGACCGCCATGGTTGAGTGGGCTCTGAACATCGTGACTCGACATGTGTGTACCTTTAACACTGTCGACTGCCAGGTGAACCCACGTTCAGTATTGTCCATTGGTCTGCTGTGTTTACGGTCCAACACACACACACACACACACACTCTCTCTCTCTCTCTCTCTCTCTCTCTCTCTCTCTCTCTCTCTCTCTCTCTCTCTCTCTCTCTCTCTCTTGTTTGAAGCCATTCTCACAGAGTTCATTTTTGAGTAAAATCAAGAAAACGACTTTCTCTGAAATCTGGGCTTCTTGTTGTTGTTGTTGTTGTTGTTGTTGTTGTTGTGTTCTCTCTTCTTTTGAGATCTGTCAGTCTTTTGTCGTTGTTGTTGTTTTGTTTTGTTTGTTTTGTTCTGAAATCTATTGGTTTGTCGATGGCATCGCTTGAAATGACATAGATATCGATGAATGCCAGACCTACAGTGAAATGTTTGTGTTACAAGGGAAGTGGAAAGGTGAAAGAATAAGAAGGCGCATGGTATATTACCGTGTAACGAACGCGCTTACTATTAAGTTTGTTCTCACAGAGTGGTTGGATGGCGAGGCACAAACATTTACTACCTGATGAGACTTTATTTCTCAAAGATCCGTATTTTCCATTGAACGTGGCGGAAAGGTGATCCGTATTTTCCATTGAACGTGGCGGAAAGGTGATCCGTATTTTCCATTGAACGTGGCAGAAAGGTGATCCGTATTTTCCATTGAACGTGGCGAAAAGGTGATCCGTATTTTCCATTGAACGTGGCGGAAAGGTGATCCGTATTTTCCATTGAACGTGGCGGAAAGGTAGAGAACAGGAAAACACCGATTCTAACTCACCCTAGCCCTCACCTAGGTTCGGGGCTAGGGCGACCTAGAATCGGTGTTTTCCTGTTCTCTGACAAGTAAGACTTCAATAACCAGAAAATAACGATTATCTACAAACAAACATACTGTGTAGGATTGTCCGTTTTTAATACTAATTTACTAAACTTTTCAGATTTCAGTTTTTGCTTAATCCCATGTTTTTCCTGATCATTTTCAATAACATCATTTTCACGCAAACATTCATCAAATGCATCTCTGTCTTTCATGTGAAATAAAACTACAGTCTTTAACTGTTCTCTAAAGTCTTTTAAAACTGAGTTATATTTTTGGCATAAAATCCACACACTTATTCCAGCATGCCTTCCACTGAAAGCTAGTTTCGACAAAGTGTTTCTCTTTTTAACTATGTCTCTTTCTGCTGAACAGTCATCTATAATAAATAGTGTCTGCGTTCCTTCAAACAATATAAAAAAGCGTTCTAGACACTCACTCAGTTTATTGCTAGGATTAACTAAAAATATGTTATCATCAGTCCATATAAACCTTCTATCATGATATGCTTTGTTCCATTTAAGTGTTGGACAGAAAACCACAATATGATCAAAATTATAACGATAAACTGTTTGTAACAGGTCGAGGATAAATATTGTTTTTCCACAACCAGTTTGTCCACAAATTAATGAACAATGAGGGGTTTTTGTCATAAAGTTTAACTGCTCCATAGTTTTATAACAGAACTTAATCTAATCCAGTTATTGTTTTTATCATGCTCTCTGTTAAAACTTGTTCAGTATAATAAAATCCTATAAGGTCTAAATGTGTAAGATTAATCCAATTTAGTTCTGTAAGATTGTTTCTATTTAGACTAATATTGATTTTGTTGCTTGTTGTTATGACCTTAATATCCTCACCATTGTTAAGAACGACGACGGTAACTTTAAGTTTTTCAACGTCTAAGTTTTGCCAGCTAATTAGAATTCCTTTTAGAAGGACGTCACTGACGCCCACAGCCCCATTCCTCTTCACATCTTTTAAGACAGAAATTTCAAATATCATTGTGAACGTGTCTCCTAATTTCATTTGTGGAATGAATTGTAATTTTGTAGAAGCATCTTTTAAAACCGTTTCTTTTCTGTGGAGGATTACTGTTTATTTCCATACGGCTTTATTTCAATCTCTTCCGACTATTGTCATCTGGCATAAGACTTACATGTAAAGGCCAGAGTTGAATGTCGTTTTCTGAAAGCTATTATTT
>CM031613.1:29687984-29697984 GCA_018398815.1 Conus ventricosus
GTGGTGTGTGTGTGCATACGCAGATGCAGCCAAATATTTTATTTAAACCCACAAGCAATCCTTCACCACACGGAGGGCAACTGTCCTTAACGGCTTTAGCTCGCCTCTCTCTGTGCTGACAAACTCCCCGCTGTAATTAACATACCGCAAAGTAATCGGATAGCCTAGTGCACCCACCGTGTATATGGGCGCGTTCAGCCACAACTGCTTTTCCCTGCGTTACTCTATGAGAATGTGTTCAGTCCTGGCTACTTTCCTCTACGCTACTCTATGAAAACTTTAGTAAATTAGTATTGAAAACGGACAACCGTACACAGTATGTTTGTTTGTAGGGTCGTTATTTTTTGGTTACTTGTCAGAGAACAGGAATAAGCAGCTTTTAGGCCACTTTCGCCCAAAAACGTGGTGGAGGAGCAAGTGAGTCTGAATCGGTGTTTATACGTTCTCTCATACCCTAAAAGCAGGGCAGACGCTATATTGAATTTTAATTTTAGTGTCGCAGTAAAATCGCTTAAAGGTAATTTATTGCTGTGTGAAGATAAAGAACCATTCGCAAGAGCAAGTGAAAAGTTTTTTAATCCAAAATAACGAAAGTGCAATGTACAATTGATGGTAGTCCTAACCAAATCTACGCTAGCGGGCTTAGACCTTATCATCATTTTGACGAAATAAGAAAATTGTTTGGGGGTGGGAGGGGTAGAAGTCCAACAGCAGACCTTGCGTCTAAAGATCTACACCTTCACAGTGTTAGGCTTGATGATTATTTAACATCAAAATACGGTTTATGGATTGACCTAAGGTCAACAGAGGATAATCAGTTGCATGGAAGTGGGAGAACGGTTAAAGACGTAAACATTCAAATTGAGAAAGAAAAAGAAGCCGATAAACCGCTTAATGTACATTTGTTTTTATTAATTGATGCACAGCTGAATATTGAAAAGAAAAATTAAAAGATACAGAATACTAAATTATTTTTTCATTTTTAAAAAAGCATGTCTGTTCAAGTTTATCCAAATGTGCCTACAGCACCAGAGTCGCCAAGAGAAGAGATAGTAGAACCCCCGGCATAAAAACCTTCAGATTAACCAACATTACACAAATGCAACAAAAACTAGAGCAGGACCTTTCAAAATACAGCAAAGCCAAACGAAGGTATTCTGCTGCCTTTAATGCTGTTACATATGTCAATACTGGAGCATCGACTATAAGCGCCGCATCAGCAGGAACGAGTGTTGGCCTTTTAGCATCGGGCATAGGCGCACCCGCAGCTTTACCTCTAGGCGGTTTGTCTTTAGCTCTCGGCCTGTGTTCATTAGCCGTAGGTGCTGCTAGCAAAAAAATTAAAACTAAACTCCAAAAGCACACAGCTATAGTTCAACTGATAACAGCTAAACTTAGTTCCTTCAAGCTGATTATAAATAAAGCACTAGCTGACTCAAACATCACGGATGAAGAATTTAATCGTTTACAGGCCGATTTTGATGACTACAAAATACAAAAGTTTGATCTTCAAAGAAAGGCGAGGACAAGTTTTTCTCAACAGCCAGACCCCGAGCAGATAAAAAAGGAATGTTTAAAAAAAGTAAACGAAACATTAAACTCTGTTCTAAACAGCTCACAGTAACAACGCCAAAGGGTGTTTATACTTTAGTTTATGAGTCTAAACACAAAAAGACCATCGATATTGATTAATTATTTTTTTGATTTAAATAATATTTTGAGTTAGAAAAGAAACTCAGCATGGATAAGATATATGAAGGTCCAGACGAATTGTTTGAAGCAATGCAAGAAGATTTATCAAGACACTGAATGATATTGATTTAGAAGTCATTGATCCAGCAAGCGTACGGGCAAGTGTTGCTCATGCTATTTCTCAAGTCCAGGGTAAACTAACAATAGGCCGCCAGTTAAAGTAATGTTAGCTGTTTTAATCGACTATGTAACAATAAATGAAGAAAATCTAGAAGTCTGGGTCTCGACTAACAGCAGACTATTCTTTCTCGTAATGACTTAACACCCGGTTGGGCAGACCAACTGCTTACACAGTTTGATGTGGCCGCTGAAGAAGCCAAAATGAGAGGCTCTGGTTGGTCAGAGGGCGAAGTCCTAGAGATCAGATTAAAACAGTCTAAGTATGCGCCGATTGTTGGCAAGGCTTACATTCCACTACCTCCAGCATTAGTTGCGAAAGAGCAGTTCTAAACATAAAGAATACAGACAACAAATGTTTTTATGTGGTGTGTTCTCGCAAGGCTGCATCACGCCCGCAAAAACGCAGAAAGAGTGTCTAACTATCACCCTTACATCAATAATCTTAACTTTAGTGGAATATCCTTTCCTGTGAGTGTAGAACAAATTGATCAGTTTGAAGAACAAAACAAACCAATAACTGTCAATATCTACACATGGGATGAGGAAACAAATCTACAGCCGATTAAAGTGTCCAAGAACAGTCCAACGATTGGCGAGCCAGACAAAAATCATGTTGACTTACTACTAATGTTTTCACCAGCGGGACTACCACATTACACATTGATACGCACAATGAGTAGATTATTGGCCCATACTTCAAAAATTGGGCATAAACAAGAATTCTGTAGAAAATGTTTAACAAGAATGCCATCCGTTCCAGCCGCGCTTGAACATAAGAAACATTGTATCGGCCCAGTTGACTGTAATACGGAACTAATTACGCCCCCACCCGAATCTAAAGTTAGTTTTAAGAACTGGAAACGGATGCAAAATTCTCCATACGTAGTTTACGCAGACTTTGAGTCGCTTATTGTTCCTTATGAAGGGCCAGCGCCACAAAAACTTCGAAAAACAGTCTTAATGAGTAATCATCAGATTTGTTCATTTGCCTTCATTATTGTTAGGTCGGATGGCGCTCATTCAACGCCAGAATTATACAGGGGCCCAAATGCGGCTAGAAGATTTTTACAGCGCATGCAGCAAGTGCGTAATGATTGTTCTAATAATCTGAATTTATCTGAAATCAGGATGACGCCTGAAGCCCAACAACAGTATGGCTCAGCCACTCACTGTTGGATTTGTGGTTTAGAACTCAGTGAGGAAGCCAATCCAAAAGTAAGAGACCATGATCACATTAGTGGAAAGTTCAGAGGAGCAGCGCACAACAACTGCAATCTTCAACTAAAGTTTGAACCAAGACATGGAAGCTGCCTGTATTCTTTCATAACTTGCGAGGTTACGACTCTCATCTTATAATGAAAGCAGTGGACGATGCCTTCAGGGTGTCATGCATTGCACAGTCATCAGAAAAGTACATGTGTTTCACTTTAAATAACATGTCTTTTTATGACTCTATGCAACACATGATGGGTTCATTAGAGTCACTGGCTATGTCCTTAAAGTCCTGCCCAATAACGGAAGAATATTTTAACCCAACTCTTGTTAGGAAGGGCGTTTACCCTTATGAGTACATGAACAGTTGGGAAAGGTTTGACGAAGATACACTTCCGCCTAAAGGCGCGTTCTTTTCTAGTCTTAGAGGAAAGAACATCAGTGATTCTGATTACCAGCATGCTCAAGAAGCATGGCAAAAGTTAGAGTGTAAAACGATGGGAGACTATCATGACTCCTACTTGATGGCTGATGTATGTTTGTTGGCGGACGTCTTTGAAAATTATAGAAAGACCTGCATGAAACATTATAGCCTGGATCCTGCGCATTATATTTCTGCGCCTGGGATGAGTTGGGATGCTTTCTTAAAGTTTACTGGAGTACAGATTGATTTATTGTCTAACCTACCAATGATTCAGATGATTGAAAACGGATTGCGCGGAGGAATTAGTATGGTGTCGCACCATTACTGTAAAGCAAACAACAAATACTTGGACGACTATGATCCGAGTAAAAGGTCTAACTATCTTATGTATTTAGATGCAAACAATCTGTATGGATGGGCAATGGCGCAATCACTTCCATTACGCAACTTTAAAATGCACACAAGCGTCGATCCGAAAAACATTCAAAAGGCATTAAAGTGGTTGGGCAGTTTGGCGCCGGTCAACAGCGTGGTTTCATTCTAGAAGTTGACTTAGAATATCCTCATGAACTCCATGACCTGCATAATGACTATCCATTAGCAGCAGAAAGTCTGAAGATGGCGAAAAACAGAGCCGCCTAAACTTGTGCCTAATCTTCGAGGCAAAAAAAATTATGTCTGTCATTACAGACTTCTACAATTTTATTTAAGACATGGTTTGAAGTTGACAGCTGTTCATCGTATAATTGCTTTTGATCAAGAACAGTTCATGAAACCATACATCATGAAGAACACTGATCTCAGAACTAAATCCACAGATGCTTCAGAAAAAGACTTTTTCAAGCTGATGAACAACAGCTGTTTCGGAAAGACTATGGAAAATCCACACAAGCGCAAAGATGTTAGATTGGTCACCAGAGAGAACGAAGCAATTAAGCTGACTTCAAAACCAAATTATCAGGACTTCAGAAGATTTCATGATCAGCTTTTTGGCATAATGATGAAAAAAAAGAAAGTTAAATTAGACAAGCCTGTATTTATTGGGTTTACTGTTTTAGAATTATCAAAGCTTTTGATGTTAGAATTTCTTTATGACTACTTTAAACCCTTGTATCCAGAGTCCAGAGTACTTTACACAGATACAGATAGTTTTGTTATAGATATCCCTACTGAAGACATCTATAAAGACATGGAAATAGAAGTAGCGAAAGGGCATGCGGGATGGTATGACACATCTGATTACCCTAAAGAATCGCCTTTGCATTCAATTACTAATAAGAAGGTTTTAGGAAAGATGAAGGATGAATTATCTGGAAAGGTGATTAAGGAGTTTATTGGTTTAAGGTCGAAAATGTACAGTATTTCTAGCCAGGAGAAAACCATTAAGAAAGCAAAGGGAATATCTCGCAGTGTTGTGCAGTCAAACATATCTCATGACAACTACAAAGAAGCATTGTTTGACAATATGACTTTTCATCATGACAACGTAAAACTGCGATCTAATCTACATGAGATCAACACAACGGTTGTAACAAAGAAGTCATTAGATAGAACAAACACAAAACGTGTGTTTGTTAATCCAGAGTTTTCATATGCATATGGACATTATAGAACCGTAAAATAATTAAAGCGGAACTGTGTCTGGTGGGATTATCTGCAGTTCTTCTTTTACAAAAGATCTTTGAGGAGCTGGTTGTTTTGTCGTGTCAGTTTCTCGTAAATAATACACGGGCGGATTCATCTTTACAATTCTTTTTATTTCATACGAATCAACACTCCAAACTGGATCGGTTGCCCTGATGCGAGTGTCCCCTTCCGCTTCCCCGGTAAATAAAGGTACCTTACTTTCAATCCAAATGGTAATAGTTTGCTGGATGAAGACTCTCCTTCAGCAACATTTATTGTTTTTCTTTTGATTGCTTGTACTGGTTTTAGCCCTTTAAATTCTTCATTATTCATTGCGCGCAGAACTGAGGGCAGTCTTCTAACCCATTCTGTGTTGCGAGAATTGTCAATCAGCTCTCTGTGATACTGGTAAGAAAAAAGTCTTTCGGCTAACTGTTTGTTAAAGTTTTCGACTAAAGCCTGTGATCTGTGAACTCCTGGGATGCCTCTTCTAATGGTAACTCTATGTTTTAACAATAATTGATTCACTTGGCCTTTAAATTCTTTTCCATCATCAACTTGAATCATGCGAGGATAAGTTAAAGGGCCTCGTTGGTATATCAGTTGTATGGCAAACAGCAACAGCAGAAGCACTCTTTTGTGTTAATGGTTCTGCATCTTTGTATCTTGAAGCTATGTCAATGACTGTGAGTGCGTACTTAAATCTTTTTCGTCTAATCGTATCAGAGGGTAAATATAGAAGATCCATTTGATGGGTGTCGTTTGGAGTTGTATTAACAAAGTGTGGTCTCTGTATTCGTCTAGGCGCAGGTAAATAAATTTGCCAAATCGCTTGTTTAGATAACCATTCCTTTGCTGTTTGTTCACTGACTCCCGCTGCTTGGCTTAGCTTTTTTATTGCCGTGATTCCCTTCCAATATCCTTTTGGCGAATAATAGATTTTGTTCATTTTTTATTCAGCCAATATTATGCGCGACAAAATAGACAACAGTCATACCAACGACAATAAACGCGATTTCTTGCATCTTTTGTTTTTCTGATGGTTGATAAAAGTTGCTGAATTTTGGTGGGGGCAATGTCTCGATTGGTTTGCCTGTTACAAGATAATATTGTTTTATTGCTTGATCAACATCTTTAAATGTATAAGCTGCATGCCCCTGTCTTTTCAGTGTGTCGTTAATAAAATCTAACTGCTCAATTCTCTGCTTTTCATAGCGATCTTGTGCTGCAGCTAGTTGCTCCACAGCTTTGTTATGCCTTTTTCTCTCGCCGTCATCCCATAGTTTACTAAATGCGTAATTACTTCCGCTAAAAGCAAGCGCATTCACCACAGCGCCACCTATCATCATTACGAGTGAAGCCATTTTTTATAAATGTATTTTTTTTTACATATTTATATTCTCTGGAATTATTCCTTGCTTAACTAGAAAATCTTTCGTAGCGAACGAAGCTGTAATAATAGCGATTAGCTTTGCTAAATCCTCAAAGTCTAGTTTGCCAAGATCTGCCGGTTTTATTTTTAACAGGCTTTTACCAAGCATTGAGTATCCTACACTTAGACCTCCAATAACAGCAGAATGGTATACAAGGTTAGTAATAGTTTTTTCGGTGCTCATTTTAAAAAATAAAATAATTATAATTAATAAAAAACATGAACAGCGATGATCTGCTAGAGCTACAGAGCGGCCTACACAGTCTTGGACTTACAAATGAAGAAGTTGATGATCAAGCTATTATGCCCAAAAAGGAAAGGCAGTATTCTTTGGCAGCATGTGGAAAAACAAAACAGTTCCTCGGAACTGAATTCAGCATAGAACAGGTTCAACAGATGTCGCCGCAAGACATTTAAAGTATCACAACAGGTATGAAGCGCAGCTGGGGTCTAGAATGGTAAAAAGTGTGGGGCAAACGGTTCTTAGTTTGTACACTAAACTAGTCAGTAGATTTGCTCCCATTGATTCTGAACAAGATCTTACGTATGATTTAACGCAGGATCCAGTTTTAACAAAATCATTAGAGTCTCTAAGCTGCGATCTGTATTACAGATTTGGAACATTGTTATCGCCACTAATCATGGGATTAATAACTTTTAATCATATAGATTTTATTTCCATTCAAAATGAACGAGTCGGAAAATCAGCAGGATCAGGAAACATTGAATCAGGTGGAGAAAGTAACCAAGCCAGAAAATCAGCAGAATCAGAAAACACTGAATCAGGTGGAGACCAGTGAAAAGCATCCTCATCCTGGGCGTGTTAAAGCAGGAAGAAAATTAGCAGAGTGGAACAGACAAAAAAAATAATGTTACAGAATATAACTCATAATAAACCGCCAACGCCAGAACAAGTTGATTCAATGCCAGCTATAAAAACTCCATGTGATTCAAGGGCACCAAAGTCTTCATGGAATATTGAACTTAAAACTGTTGCCATTTTTGGCGCCCTTGCTGCTGCTGGGGGTGGTTATTACTGTTATAAAATATATAAACAATGGCAACAAGAACAAAAGCAGTCTGAGCAATCTCCACCACTAAATACAGAAGTTGAACATAAAAGTAGGCCAAAACCGCCAACACCAAAAGATGATTTTGATCCATTTCAAATGGAATAATATTTTAAGAACTTAACTTTAATTTTTTTAATAAAAATAGATCATGGCGTATTATAAAATGATGGAGTCAATAAATAAAGACATGGAGTCTATAAAAGACATTTCCATAGACCAGAATTGTAATCAATGTGGTTGCTTAGGATGTAAGAACTTTATTAAGATTTATGCTGACCGATCTCGCACCGAAAACGCTGAGCAAAACATCCTCAGCGATGACGCGTTTTTTGAGGCGTGTGTGTACTATATTAGACATCTACTATTTAAGATAAAAACAGATTGTATTTTTTTGATAATTATAAGATAACTTGAATAAGAACTTGGTTGTACTTAAAGGATGACTTGAGGATGACTTAATCAAGAACTTGATGTAAATTAATTAAGAACTTAATTAAGAACTTGGGGTGACTTGATTAAAAACTTAATTAAGGACTTGGGGTAACTTAATCAAGAACTTAATTAAGGACTTCGGGGGTGAAGGTGTCAAGTGTCTCAAAGTAGAACTGGGGCCACTTTCTTTGTGACTGAAGGCCAGCAACTAGGCCAAACGTTCTTACAAGGAACGTTTGACCTAGTTTACTGCTGCGCTTTGCAGGTCAAGCGTTCTTACAAGGAACGTTTGACCTAGTTCGCTGCTGTGCTTTGCAGGTCAAGCGTTCTTACAAGGAACGTTTGACCTAGTTCGCTGCTACACCCTGCAGCCCTCTTGCTGCTAAAAAGTACACGACTCATTCACATTAACAGTTAGAGCAACAGTATATATAAACCCAACACATTGAAAGCTTTCACAATTCTATGGTGACCAGTGTAAATGTTGATAAAGTTGTTTTTTTTTAAGTAGAATATTTTTAAAGACCAAACAACAACTGTATCTTACATTACTCTTTAGTTACTAGTTTGTTCAATATTTATATTAAATACTTTAGCATATTAAATATAAAAATATAGATTTTAACAATTAATTCTCTCTCAGAGAACTACGAATAAAAAACTATTAAAGGGAGACAATTACGGGCCCGCTGAGAGCATTAACAGCCGTCGTGTGCCAGCAAAGCCACTAATTGCCGCTCTGAGGATCGCCTTACCTGTCCGACGTTGCAGCGTGTTTTGTTAATTTATGGTTAGACTGGTTATAGACTGTTTGAAGGAACGCAGACACTATTTATAAAAGATGACTGTTCGGCAGAAAGAGACATAGTTAAAAAGAGAAACACTTTGTCAAAACTGGCCTTCAGCGGAAGACATGCTGGAATAAGTGTGTGGATTTTATGTCAAAAATATAACTCGGTTTTAAAAGACTTTAGAGAACAGTTAAAGACTGTAGTTTTATTTCACATGAAAGACAGAGACTCATTTGAAGAATGTTTGCGCGAAAATGATGTTATTGAAAATGATCAGGAAAAACATAGGATTAAGCAAAAACTGAAATCTGAAAAGTTTAGTAAATTAGTATTAAAAACGGACAATCCTACACAGTATGTTTGTTGTAGATAATCGTTATTTTTTGGTTATTGAAGTCTTACTTGTCAGAGAACAGGAAAACACCGATTCTAGGTCGCCCTAGCCCCGAACCTAGGTGAGGGCTAGGGTGAGTTAGAATCGGTGTTTTCCTGTTCTCTAAGGTGCTAGTGATCCACTTCGTTATCCGTCTTCAGATTCCAGGATTTCGCTTGGCTCTAAATTTTGGTTATGTCATTTTGATTTCTATGTGCTTTTAATTTCAAATTACTTTAGTCCTGACTGGTCTTCGTGATCACCTGGGCTACGCTCGTGACTTTACATGACTTTAAACACAACGACTTACCTTCTGAGAGCCCCATTTCCTCGGCTGCTCTCCCCTTCTTGCCATGCAGTTTTACCCACGGAATAATCCTGCAATGACTGACTGGGAAAAGAAGGTGAACTATGACACCAAATACCAGAATGACCAAACAGGACGGACCTCTAGACATCTTGAAACACGCCTGATCTATCACCGCTGTGATGTACCAAACTCACCGCACAGCTGAAATCACTCTGCGAAGAGAACTCATCCAGTCAGAAGTAAATCCTACATTCTGTGTGCCAAATATGTCAAAACACATTTCACCTCATTTTTTATTCGGTGGAGGGAGGGGGGGGGGGATTGGGGTGACTTTGAACATGACACATCCTATTCAAAAACCATTCCATGCTGAGTGATCATGTGTGTCGTACGGAAATACCCATGAAGCGAATACAGGAACATGCTCAAATTTGCCCACTCTTTGTGACAGGGAG
>CM031613.1:29702984-29705484 GCA_018398815.1 Conus ventricosus
ATAAAGTCCACACACACACACACGCACGCACGCACGCACGCACGCACGCACGCACGCACGCACGCACGCACGCACGCACGCACGCACGCACACACACACACACACACACACACACACACACACAAAACAACACACACACACACACACACACACACACACACACACAACACACACATACACACACACACACACACACACACAACATACACACACACATAGACAGATGAGACAGAGAGAACACGAAACTTGTAAAACATTGTGTTCCATCACTTCCTGATCTGCCAGTCGGCTGTGTTATGCACCGGTAAAGTGGGAGTGGCAGCCAGAGCCTGCTCGCGGCGCGGCGCTCAACCGGCTTCACTGTTGCTAATACTGCGGACAGAGTAACCGCTCAGCGAGTGAACCGTCTTTCCGTAGGGCGTACAGTCTTTGATGAAACTAACTGGTGATGTCAGTGCAGTGCGAGTGAGGTCCCTTGTCCACGCCCTCCTCTAAACCATAATCTTTAGTGCACCTTAAACCAGAACGCAGCTGGACCAGAAAGGCATAGCAGCCTGCAGCCTTACCCTCCCTCTCCCAACCTCACCCCACCCCCACTGCCTCCCCCATCCTTTCCCTCGGGCTACCAGAAGCCGTTGACCTTTAAGAAAACCGTCACACGTCATGCACACCCCTTGAAAAAAAAAGAGAGAGAGAGAGAGAGAGAGAGAGAGAGAGAGAGAGAGAGAATAAAACCAGAGAATTCTGCGCCGCTCCATCTGTCGAGCTTTTCGCATCAACGACCTTCAAAGGAAAACTGTCACCTTGCCGTGGTACACCTCTGTCTGTTTCTCTCCGCTCTGTCTGTTTCTCTCCGCTGTGTTTCTCTCCGCTCTGATTCTCTCGCTCTGTCTCTTTCTCTCCCCTCTGTCTCTATCTCTTTCTCTCCGCTCTGATTCTCTCCGCTCTGTCTCTTTCTCTCCGCTTTGTCTCTGTCTCTTTCTCTCCGCTCTGTCTCTGTCTTTTTCTCTCCGCTCTGTCTCTCTCTCTCCTCTCTGTCTCTTTCTTTCCGCTCTCTCCTCTCTCTGTCTCCGTCTCTGTCTCTCCGCTCTGTCTCTGTCTCTCTCCCTCCGCTCTGTCTCTTTCTCTCCGCTCTGTCTCTGTCTCTTTCTTTCCGCTCTCTCTCTGTCTCTCTCTCCGCTCTGTCTCTGTCTCTTTCTCTCCGCTCTGTCTCTGTGTCTCTCTCTCCGCTCTGTCTCTCTCTCTCCGCTCTGTCTCTTTTCTCCGCTCTGTCTCTGTCTCTTTCTCTCCGTCTGTCTCTGTGTCTCTCTCTCCGCTCTGTCTCTGTCTCTTTCTCTCCGCTCTGTCTCTGTCTCTTTCTCCCCGCTCTGTTCTGCTCTTTCTCTCCCCTCTGTCTCTGTCTCTTTCTCTCCCGCTCTGTCCTGTCTCTTTCTCTCCGCTCCGTCTCTGTCTCTTTCTCTCCGCTCTGTCTCTTTCTCTCCGCTCTGTCTCTGTCTCTTTCTCTCCGCTCTGTCTCTGTCTCTTTCTCTCCGCTCTGTTCTTTCTCTCTGCTCTGTCTCTCTCTCTCCGCTCTGTCTCTTTCTCTCCGCTCTGTCTCTGTCTCTTTCTTCTTCGCTCTGTCTCTTTCTCTCCGCCTGTCTTTTCTCCCGCCTGTCTCTCTGCTCTGTCTCTCTCTCTCTCTTGCTCTCGTCTCTGTCTTTTCTGCTCTGTCTTCTCTCTTTGCTCTCGTCTCTTTCTCTCTGCTCTGTCTCTCTCTCTCCGCTCTGTCTCTGTCTGTCTGCTCTGTTCTCTCTCTCCGCTCTGTCTCTTTCTCTCCGCTCTGTCTCTTTCTCTCCTCTGTCTCTCTCTCTCCGATCTGTCTCTTTCTCTCCACTCTGTCTCTTTCTCTCCCGCTCTGTCTCTTTCTCTCTGCTCTGTCTCTTTCTTTTTCTCTCTGCTCTGTCTCTGTCTCTTTCTCTCTGCTCTGTCTCTGTCTCTTTCTCTCTGCTCTGTCTCTGTCTCTTTCTCTCCGCTCTGTCTCTGGTCTCTTTCTCTCTGTCTCTATCTCTTTCTCTCCGCTCTGTCTCTGTCTCTTTCTCCCGCTCTGTCTCTATCTTTTTCTCTCCGCTCTGTCTCTTTCTCTCCGCTCTCTCTTTCTCTTTCTCTCCACTCTGTCTCTGTCTCTTTCTCTCTGCTCTGTCTCGTCTCTTTCTCTCCGCTCTATTCTTTCTCTTCGCTCTGTCTCTGTCTCTTTCTCTCTGCTTGTCTCTTTCTGTCCGCTCTGTCTCTGTCTCTCCACTCTGTTTTTTGTCTCTTTCTCTCCGCTCTGTCTCTGTCTCTTTCTCTCCGCTCTGTCTCTGTTTTCTTTCTCTCCGCTCTGTCTCTTTCTCTCCGCTCTGTCTCTTTCTCTCCGCTCTGTCTCTGTCTCTCTGCTCGTCTCTCCTTTTCCCGCTCTGTCTCTGCCCTCTCCGCTCTGTCTCTCTCGCTCTGTCTCTTTCTCTCCGCTCTGTCTCTGTCTCTC
>CM031613.1:29710484-29715484 GCA_018398815.1 Conus ventricosus
TGCAACAAAGGCGACGATCTGCCCGTTCTCTCGCACGAACAAACAACAGTAACAACATGAACACATCATCAATGCGTAGCGATTGTCTACTCCTTAAGGTGCTGATTCATTAATTCACGTACAATTGCGGTGGACAGCTGTGTCGTTAGTGTGTTCTAGAGGCCTTCGGTGACTTCATATTTACAGATACACCTTACGCGAAAGCCAGAAACGTCATAACGTCAACCCATGCCCAGTACAACTGTTCCAGGTGCCTGTGTGTGTGAAATAGTTGCACTCCACATCACCATACCTTGGAGCCACCAGTACAACTGTTCCAGGTGCCTGTGTGTGTGAAATAGCTGCACTCCACATCACCATACCTTGGAGCCACCAGTACAACTGTTCCTGCCTGTGTGTGTGTGAAATAGCTGCACTCCACATCACCATACCTTGGAGCCACCAGTACAACTGTTCCTGCCTGTGTGTGTGTGAACTAGCTGCTCTCCTCATCACCATACCTTGAAGCCACCAGTACAACTGTTCCTGCCTGTGTGTGTGAAATAGCTGCACTCCACATCACCATACCTTGGAGCCACCGATGTATTCCTTACTTACCTGCAGCTTCTTTCTTTTTCCTTTTTTCTTTTTTTTTTCTTTTTTTTGTTTGCTTGTTTTTCACTTTCTTTTTTTAACCCAAAAGGATTCACACACAGAATCATCTCAGCGACAACTACGATTTTGTTCCAATAACCTTTACCACCCAGGCCCGCTGATTTCTTTTTCTTCTGCGGTTGATTGTTCTTTGGTTGCGTCAGATCTTCAGTCCTGTCGTCAGGATGAATCCTCACAGTCTTCTCGAGCCCTTGACGGCTGCCCCAAAGCTGCATCTGCAGTTCTGCACCCTCTGGCCAGGTATGACGCCATAGAACATCATGGGTTGGACAATGTTGGAGGATGTGTCTGGGGTCTGTGACGGACATTCGTCTTTACGGGCAAAATTAATTCGGCTGAGGTGGCTCAGCAGTCGGCAGTGCCCAGTGCTCTGTCTGAAGAGGATTGTTTGCTGGTATCTCTGGAGCCGATGGATTGGATCAGCACCACTGTCTGCACCCAGCCTTGTCTTCCACTGGTTTTGATGTTGGTTGTGAATGACAGTTTTGGCCTCTCTGTTGGTCACCGGGTGGCTGAAGTGCTCCACATTGCTGCCTACCTTGGATAGGGGTTCAACCACCCAGACAACTGGGCACCCTACTATCCACCAACTGCCGTGTTGCCCAGGGTTTCTTTCCCCTGTGGACATTGTACACACCACCTCCGACAACTGTCTGACCGAATGATTAGCACTGGGAGAGGGTCTGTGCAAAAAGGAAGAGAAACACAACAAAACGAACTATCTTCAAACAAGGGATCCCGCATGTTCCTTTTGCGCAGTGCGTTGTCCAGTGGGTCACTTTTGTGGTCTGCAGAATCGACATCTAGAAGAGTTTGGACTCTGAAGGCTCCACATGATGAGCTGACAAGACGTCGATGAAAACTTCAGTCGTTCAGAAACCCACAAGGACAGGACTCACGTTGGACCCATAATTTGACTTCAAGCCTGACCAACACTCACGGGCAGATAGTGATACTACGGGCAAATCAACCGTCTGTTCATGCCCAACTGTCCAGCACTAAGACTGCGATCACCTCAGCATCAACGCCGACCCAGGCAACACACCATCCCAAAACTCATGGCACACCCCCTCATCCAATGTCCCCCTCTCTGTACACTCTACTTCAACCACGAAGACTTTGAACACAAGCAGCAACAATGTCAGATTCCTACACCAAACATGGGTACCTTCGTGCCGTCGCCATCACTGAGGACCTCACAGCAACCAGACTATGCCCTGGGTCTCCGACAACACACTCAGAGAAACAGCAAGACCCACCACCAGCCTCCTCACTCACCCCATCCACACGATCCTCGAGTCTAACTGGCTTATAGGCAATCACAATTCTGCTCTCCGGACCACAACTACGGCGTCCTGCGAACACGTACACAATCTGAAAGACTTAAAGAAACAACATATCACCACCACCCAGTACCTGTCCCTGCTTCAAAGGCAACTGCGAAATCTACTCCACATCAAGACGGTCACCATCCTACGTAGTTCCATGCATCCTCTTTTGTGCAGAAATGGCATTAGGCCGCGCTGGTTTTGTGTGTGTGTGTGTGTGTGTGTGTGTGTGTTGTGTGTGTGTGTGTGTGTGTGTGTGTTCCAAGGATATTTTCCATCTTTAAGTCGTAGCTAAATCTTGGGACAATGTGACCGCACATGATTCCAGATTGCCCCCACTCCATTCTACAAGCAAACTATCTCGCTTGTCTGCTCCTGAGATAACACACCAACAGTTGTGGAATGGTGTGACGTATTTACACATCTTAATAACATGGTGTGACCTGAACTCATCCATTCCCTATTGCGTGCATTTTTCATTACAAAGTAAACTGGCATCCCAAACAACATCACGCATTTTCTCATAATTATCGTATCATTGGGCGCTACAATACCAAGTCACATGAATATCATATATATGTATACAACAACAGATGGCCAAATGTCCTCATGTCCCCAAAGTGTCCGGTGCGTTTGATTCCTTTGTGCTGTTTAAAGCAGAAAGATCACATGTTCTCCCCCAACAGATTGAACCTGAGCGTCGTCGGTTCGAGGGGCATGAGTGTTAACGCACAGTTGTACAAAATAAACAGCTCTCAGTGTTTGTGATAGCTGGTTTACTTATGCTAACGTACAAAACAAAATGTAGGTTATAATAACACAATCAGCAAAGAAAAAGAAAGAGAAAAAAAATTCTTGAATTGTATACACGTCCATGATCGTGCACTCAAACTTGCGAACTTTCCTCACTGCAGGTTGACCACTAACAACTCTGCCTCAGGTTTATAGCAAAGCAAATCAAACACAAAACATGTGCATCCGCCATATCACGACATGGAGGTCAGCAATGACGTCATATATGGCGTCATCATAACTGTGACGTCAAATCTGCCCTTTTTTTGTTTGTTTTGAAACTTGGTCTGCGGCTTTTTGTCAGGCATGCATTCGTCGATTCAGTTTTCACTACAGCAATTGAGGAAACTGTTAAACGCCCTGATGTATGTGGATGGGGAAAAAAAGTATCACTTGCCCGTAGTTGTCAAAGTCGATCAGTATTTTGATTGTAGGCAATCTAATCGTGCAGAGTTAAAATTATCTTGTAAGATAATGATTGCAGCCATTTGGAGCGACTTGCAATGTATTTTTACTGCCCGTGAGAAAGCACTTTTTCAACTGTCTGTGCATAATGTACTTTAAACAAAATATCACACACACACACACACACACACACATTTCGATAGAAACCTTTTTTTTTTACGTTTCCTTTTGGCGTGACTCGTCCTTGTGCTCACTCATGTTTTGTACTGTTTATTCCGTTATCTTTTTCCCTTTTTTTCCTTTCATTTCTAGGGGTGTGTGTGTGTGTGTGTGTGTGTGTGTGTGTGTGTGTGTGTGTGTGTGTGTTTTAAGGCTAGACTTGCGTCAGTTACCCAAAAACTATCTCTGACTTTCTTCCTTTTTTTTTTAAACATGAGATGCTACCACAAATTTGGGTCAAGCAGAAAACGTTTCAAAGTATGAACAGGGAAGGAAGTCTCATTCTCCAACAGATTTGTTCCATCTAGAGTTGTCTTTCCTCTGCAAAGCGATACTGGCTACCTCACGTAAATTTGCCATTGCAGTGAACGTTATTAATCGTGTTTTTTTCCCTAAGTCAACAAACATTTGCTGCTTTCATTTCGTATTTTGATATTCTCATCTCAGCGTAAAATGTCCTCCCCCCTCCCTCTCTCTCTCTCTCTCTCTCACCACACACACACACACACACACACACACACACACACACACACACACACACACTTATTAAATATCTGTCTACCAAATTAATGAACTGCAAAAATAAATTCCTAAACACTCCCTCCCTCAACCAATACTGTACACATTCAATTGAGTATTCTTTGAAACCTGCGTAGATTTTCAAAATTCTATTGCCGTTTCCAGTTCACGGCACATGCTAGAGATAAGGGCGCGAAAAAACAACAACAACACACATCTGTATTTTATACACACGGCAAACGAAGTCCACGGCCTATTTCACGAAAGCGGACACCTTCTACCACAGTAAATCATGTCCAGTCACAAATCAGACTCGGGCTCACAATCACATTGACGTCGGTGACATTTCGCGGTGTGTCCAAAAGAACCCATTACCGAGATTTTGACAGAAAATAAAACCCCACCATATTTAAAGCACATTATTGCAGTTCCAGCATATCCCTTCCGGCTTCGGGTCTACGAGAATCGAAAGTGATCCCGTCTTGCACACTGTAATTGTTCGTCTCATGTCAGGATGGTGACGTAATATAATGACGTGTGTCGGCCTCTTTCGTCACACTCGCTCTACGTTCACCGGAGACAAAATTTGCTTTTTTTTTTCTTTTTTTCTCGTACTTGAAATATTGTTAATAACCGATATTCCACGCGACGAATCAGACCATAGCGTCCTGCTCACCATCATGTATGAGCTGGCTATTTGCCTTTTCCTTTTCTTTTTGTGCGTGAGTGTGCAGTTTGTGTTGTAATTCACTTCTCCCGCAGTGATGCAGAAAAAAAAGAGCGCGTCATGTACACGTGATGAGAAGAAAGTGATGACGTATTGCACGGTGGCGTGACGTAGTGGCTCCCTCAGAAGTACACGGTCAGCTCTGATTTCTGTTCTTGAGGGGCCACACTCGTGTCTGGGTTCAACCCTTCTGAAAGCAAACACAAAGCAGGTACTTGCATAAGCAAACAGGCAAATGCACAGATACATAATACATACACTGCATACGTGCACGTATCTTTCTTTCTTTTCTAACATCAGATAATACTGGATCTCCCTCTCTTTCTTCGAGTTTGTTAATTTGCAATTACCATGTA
>CM031613.1:29720484-29727984 GCA_018398815.1 Conus ventricosus
GTCCATATCTTGGGTCTTGGTCGTTTGTTTGTATTTTGTTAACATCCCCCACCCTTCCCCGCAGCCACGATGCCCAACACTTATACGAAGGATGCGATGGGATTTAACGGAGAAGCCTGTTGTACCGCCTGCGTTTACCTTCGACATCCCACGTCAGTATAATGCTATGTCTGCAGGAAGATGGAGGCTGAACAGATGTTGATTCCGTAGAGAATACCTCTCATTGGACTGACTCAGACGGGAACTGAACACACGACCCTCGGAGGCGCAGAATAATGCTTTATCCGCTGGGCCAACCATTTGGGTGTTCAAGTCTGAAGGTCATTTGTCTCGGAAGACATATAATCTTGTTTTTAACTGTATTTATTGTCTAGCAGTTTCCGTTGACATTCGAATGGGGATGTGAATGACAATACTCATTTCCTCTCCCAGTTCGCAAAGGAAAAGAGGCGGCAAGAAAACTGCGCCATGCGGGATTTGAACCCGGGTCAGGGGATCTCTTTATGTTCCTGATGATGGCTTTCTGAACGAGCATTTCGCAGCTGCGTCTTCACCTCTGTCCTGTCATCTGTGACTGAGAACTGGGAGCTCCAAGAGACCAGAGACTGTTGCCGCCAAGTGTCATGACACAATATTGAGAAATGGTTGCGTCGTGTCGTATTTACATGCTATTACAATACAATGACATATGATAGAAAACCTCGCGCTTTTGCACGTGCAGATACAAACAGGGACAGAGGAAACTGGAGAGAGAGAGAGAGAGAGAGAGAGAGAGAGAGAGAGAGAGAGAGAGAGAGAGAGAGAGAGAAAGAAAGAGAAACAGAGAGAGAGAGAGAGAGAGAGAGAGAGAGAGAGAGAGAGAGAAAGAAAGAGAAACAGAGAGAGAGAGAGAGAGAGAGAGAGAGAGAGAGAGAGAGAGAGAGAGAGGGAGAGAAACAGAGAAAGAGAAGCAGAGAGAGAGAGGGGGGGGGGGGGATCAGAAGAGTCCTGATAAGCGGGAAACATGTACAAAACAAGTGACAAACGGATCTTAATACACAGACTGGGACACACATGGATACAACGGAGTAGTGGTTTTACAACGAACAAACAAACAAAAAACCCCAGCCGACGACTAATGAAAATTATAATCAGAGCATGGACAAAACCAGTCACAAACGGACACAGGTAGAGAGACGATACAATAAAGCAGCGGTAAAAAAAAAAGAGAAAAAAAAAGAAGAAAAAAAAGAAACCCTCACCGATGACAGATGAAGATGATGAGAACGATGACGATCACGAGTAGAACCGCTGCCACCACGCCCAGAGCGATGGTGATGATGTCGTTGCTCGCTGCCGCCATCACCGTCGTCGTCGTCGTCGTCTTCGTCGTCGGCTCCGACGAGGTGATCGTCGGCGAGGACGTGACGGGCGGAAGGAGGGTGGTGAGGGCGGGAAATTGATGGTGGCCAGGACTGTTCTCTCGTGCGGGGCGGCGGTGGTGCCGCCTGAGTCAGACACGATGATCACCAGCAGGTATTGGGAGTGCGTCAGGTCGGCAGGATCCGCCGAAATTCGGAGGTTTCCGGTGTCGTTGATGGAGAACAAGCTGCAGAGAAGGGCGATAATTCCGGTGTTAGGTCAAGCTGGAAGGAGGGGCGATAATTCTGGTGTTATATTAAGCTGGAAGAGGAGCGGCGATCTTTTTTTCCTTTTTTTTTTAAATTCTTGTTTTATGTCAGAATTGAACCCTTTTCCCTCTTAGCTAGCCTCTTCTCTGTGTGGGTTATTAAAATCATGTCCAAAAATGTCACCGAATAAGTAGATAAGTCTAAAATTTGCAAAGGAAAAAGGGAAGATATGAATGTACAGCACCTGTATCGATTTCAGGCTTGACCCTTGTCTACGTTTGTTGCAATGGGGAAGAAAACGAGCATTTCAGAGCCAAATAAAAACTAAACAGAAAAGAAAGGAGAACGTCTCCTTTTATGTCCTGTGTGCTTCATGTCTGTATTTGTGCTATGCGAATTGGTGCTGTGAGCAGGATTGGTTAGGAATCATGTGCGCGTACACCCATCTGTCTCATAGTCGAAGCAAGAGTTACCTTCCTTGCTTGTAATTCACGCGACCCTGTTACCTAAAAACCATTGCCCCGTCATTCATGGAAAAAAAACCGCACTGAAAATTAAAATACATTTATTTCCCTTATAATGCTGATTATTGCGTACGGCGGCACTCAACTGATTTTTTAAATTCTTATCATCAAATGCAGACATCAGTGGGAAATTGGAGAGCAGTCTTATAGGGCTGCCAGTGCTGAAAGTGTGAATACAAATAAAACTAGAGCCACTTCGAAAAGAAGCATACAGATATATATTTTTCCCCTCGATTCAAATTCCTGGCACTCTGTAGCAATTAACCCAAACCTTAAAAAAAAAAAAGTCATCATGACCACAACAACAAACATAAAGGCGACAACAGTCAGCATAACTCATGAGAACAGTTGCAAAAACTGCCATTTAACTCTCACTCCACGCACGCCTGCTTTGCGTCAACCCACTTGGGTGTGACCCTGCTGAAAGAACGTCAAATTGGTTCTTTTTTCTCTTTTTTTTTTTTTTTTTAAATCAACATGGCGTTACAAATACTTTTTACGTCATGAGGTCTAAATCATGCATATATTTCTCTGATGGGAAAGAGAGCCAAAATGCATCTTCGCTGAAAATATCAAACGAAGGTAGAATGACCAAAGCGCTTCACCTGTTATGGTTTGCCAAACGAAGGCAGAATGACCAAAGCACCTCACCTGTTGTGGTTTGCCAGTCGAAATGAGAGCACGGTGCCTGCGTCCTCGTCGTGTGCCTGTACAACAAATGACGGACACACCGGGTCAGTATGCTCCGTGCGTTCAAACCCACCAACTTCTCAACGTGCAAGATGGTGCATAGGCACATGAAAACAATGTACTATTTCAAAATGGAGTGACTGATGGCGGCGAACGAAGTAAAATTTAGAAATAGAGTTTGTTTCTTACCGCCAATGACATTGACAAACAAAGCACATGACAAGACACGATGCATTTCAACCACCTGGGTCTTCTTCAGGCGAAAAAATAAATCACATTTAACATTTGGGACAGTACAAACAAAGAACGAAAAACGAAAAAACGAAAAAAAAAGGAACGTTCCTTTTTTTCGTTTTTCGTTCTTTGTTTGTACTGTCCCAAATGTTAAATGTGATTTATTTTTTCGCCTGAAGAAGACCCAAGTGGTTGAAATGCATCGTGTCTTGTCATGTGCTTTGTTTGTCAATGTCATTGGCGGTAAGAAACAAACTCTATTTCTAAAAATGTACTATTTGTTAATCAAGTTGCTTTTCCTTTTCTTGATTTCTTTTTGCGGCAAATCATCGGCTGTAAAAGTTTGGGTTTTGATTATTGTTCCTAACTGTCATTGATGCGTCACAGGTTCGAAGGCCTACTGTGGTATTGCTAAGATCTCTCTGTACTTAAAGTGATCTGTGAAAACAGAAATGGCGATTCATACGTACGCGTTGTAATGTAACGCTAAGTGTGATTTTTGTCATTTTGTTAAACATATTTCATCACAATATGAACATTTGTTTTTGCTTCTTTGTTTTCTGTTGTTGTTTTTCTTCCTTTTCATCGTAAACAGTGAATTTTCATGGTCCTAATGCGTCCACAGTGAAATTCTACAACAAAGTCTCCATAACTGTGTAGTAAAAAATCACATTTTGCAGTCACCGAGTCCATTTATTGAATGTGAAGACAGATACGCCATCAGAACGAAATTCAGAACGCCACGCCGACCCTCCACATCAACGTGTTGCTTTTGATTCCTTGTTTTCATTCTAGCCAAACGGGACGCTTGTTTGTGAAAAAAATTCCACGAAGAATGCCTACCAGTCAAAACACCATTATTCACAGTGTACTAGAAACGAAAAAGTGCAGTTTGAAATCAGAAAATATTTCCTATCTGACCTGTAGTCCCCAAGCAAATTCACTTCACCTGCATCGACGATTCTGACGAATGTGTATGAAAAGAAGCTGAATAACAAACTAGTTCATTTGAAGAACAAAGGAGATGAAAACATCACAAGACAAAACACGACGTGTTTCGACCTCTTTGGTCTTCTTAAGGCAAGACAAACAATATCATTACAGGCAATGAAAACCAAGAACGAAAAATCACTCGTCTCCTCAAATTGGGCGCAAAATGGATGTGGGGAAAGGACCAAAGAGGTCGAAACGCGTCGTGTTTTGTCTTGTAATGCGTTTGTCTCTTTCGTTCAGCGGAACTGTCATTTCTCTGTCATTTGAACTGTCATTTCTCTGTCATTTGAACTGTCATTTGAACTGTCATTTCTCTGTCATTTGAACTGTCATTTCTCTGTCATTTGAACTGTCATTTCTCTGTCATTTGAACTGTCATTTCTCTGTCATTTGAACTGTCATTTGAACTGTCATTTCTCTGTCATTTGAACTGTCATTTCTCTGTCATTTGAACTGTCATTTGAACTGTCATTTGAACTGTCATTTCTCTGTCATTTGAACTGTCATTTCTCTGTCATTTGAACTGTCATTTCTCTGTCATTTGAACTGTCATTTCTCTTTTAAGTTTGTTTCACTTTCTGCCTGCAGTCACCTCACTTTGAAACTCAGCTTATTGAAAATTTCTTTTTCATCTCCGTCTCCTTTTATTTTAAATGTCCAAGTCACAAGTCTGGCTCCGCGATTGATGCGAGCTATCGGCCCAGCTCGGGACCAAATTGTGTAGGACACATTCTCACAGCATGTGTAACCGTGAATCATGCCAGTCTTGGCACCACATCAGGGGACGACATGTGTCCGCTTGCAGCGAAATAGCCAAGTCCGCGAAAGACGACTCCATGTCATGTGCCTGTAGTGCTTTCACTCAGAGGCGGGAACTGGAGGCAAGGGATGTAGGAGGAGGGGGTAGGGATAGCGGCACGTCACGCATGACGTCAAAAGACCCGCTCTCATTAACCCTGGCCTCGCGCATGCTTTCCTTCTTATCGTGTAATTAAAGCTGCTCCGTCTTCGCTGGCACAGAACTCGCCATGTTTCAGACTGGTTCGCTAGGCTAAAAATAAAGCAGGTGGAATCCATGGCGTGGCCTCGGACTGACGGCGAGTCACTTTCAAAGTGAGGGGACTGCAGGCGGAAACTGGAACACGCTTTTTAAAAAAATTATAAAAAATAAAAATAAAAATAAAAAACAACTGAACCGCCGAACGAAAAAGACGACCACATTTTCACAAGACAAAACATGATGCCTTTTCCGCCTCTTTGGTCCTCTTCAGGCAAGACAAACAAATCACAAGACAAAACATGACGCGTTTCGACCTCTTTGGTCTTCTGTAGGCAAGAATGTTGTTTGTCTTGACTGAAGAAGACTAGTGTATCATGTTTTGTCTTGTGATTTGTTTGTCTTTTTCGTTCGGAGGTTCAGTCATATTTCTGGTGGAGTTTGCTGTGAGTGAGGTCCCAGTTTTAGGGACCTACGGTTCGGGACCTTAGTCGCGGCGTTTTCACGCCTTTTACAACGCTAGCACAGAGTAAGATGGAGGTACGCCTAATCATGTTGTATACACTTCTTCTGGCTGCCGACAGTCGAGCAAGAGTGGAATATGCGGGAGAAGACAGGGATAGTGTGTGTGTGGGGGGGGGGGGGGGGGGGTGGGGAGGAAGTGTCTCAAACTTTCATTGAGATGTCTGGACTGGAGCCACGGATTAAAAAAAATCAGAAGGAATGTCCAGAATAAAGGGCGGTGGGCGGGGGCGGTGAAGGAGGAGGTGGTAAGAGCGCTTACTTCGGGTTCTGTAATTAATTTAACGTTGATGATAAAGACACAGACACAATACTGATGATAAAGACACAGGCACAACATTGATGATAAAGACACGGACACAACATTGATGATAAAGACACAGGCACAACACTGATGATAAAGACACAGGCACAACATTAATGATAAAGACACAGGCACAACATTAATGATAAAGACACAGGCACAACATTAATGATAAAGACACAGGCACAATACTGACGATAAAGACACAGGCACAACACTGATGATAAAGACACAGGCACAACATTAATGATAAAGACACAGGCACAACATTAATGATAAAGACACAGGCACAACACTGATGATAAAGACACAGGCACAACACTGATGATAAAGACACAGGCACAACACTGATCATAAAGACACAGGCACAACACTGATGATAAAGACACAGGCACAACATTAATGATAAAGACACAGGCACAACACTGATGATAAAGACACAGGCACAACATTAATGATAAAGACACAGGCACAACACTGATGATAAAGACACAGGCACAACACTGATGATAAAGACACAGGCACAACACTGATGATAAAGACACAGGCACAACATTAATGATAAAGACACAGGCACAACACTGATGATAAAGACACAGGCACAACACTGATGATAAAGACACAGGCACAACACTGATCATAAAGACACAGACACGACACTGATCATAAAGACACAGGCACAACACTGATCATAAAGACACAGGCACAACACTGATCATAAAGACACAGGCACAACATTAATGATAAAGACACAGGCAAAACATTAATGATAAAGACACAGGCACAACATTAATGATAAAGACACAGGCATAACACTGATGATAAAGACACAGGCACAACACTGATGATAAAGACACAGGCACAACACTGATGATAAAGACACAGGCACAACACTGATGATAAAGACACAGGCACAACACTGATGATAAAGACACAGGCACAACATTAATGATAAAGACACAGGCACAACATTAATGATAAAGACACAGGCACAACATTAATGATAAAGACACAGGCACAACACTGATCATAAAGAGAGAGCGCACAATGTTGATGATAAAGACACAGGCACAGCACTGATGATAAAGACACATGCACAACATTGATGATAAAGACACAGACACAACATTGATGATAAAGACACAGGCACAACTTTGATAATAAAGACAGAGGGAGCAACACTGATGATAAAGACACAGGCACAGCACTGATGATAAAGACACAGGCACAACATTGATGATAAAGACACAGGCACAACACTGATGATAAAGACAGAGGGAGCAACACTGATGATAAAGACGCAGGGCACAAGATCCACACACACAACCACACACACACACACACACACACACACACACACAGAGAAGAAAAAGAAACATTGGGAAGGGCGTCTCATTACAGACGTCGCATTGCAACAACAAAAACAACAACAAACCATACATTTCATATCCCTGCGTCCGCCCGCTAACGCTCCGCCCTATAAATCAACACAACAATCCTATACGTGTGTAATGACCCCCTTTAAATCAACACAACAATCCTATACGTGTGTAATGACCCCCTTTAAATCAACACAACAATCCTATACGTGTGTAATGACCCCCTTTAAATCAACACAACAATCCT
>CM031613.1:29730484-29742984 GCA_018398815.1 Conus ventricosus
GTGCATGTGTGTGTGTGTTGGAATGGGGTGCGGGAATGCAACAACACTGCTGTCTTGTGAAAAAGAACTCAGATCATAACAATGTCTTCAATACCTCTGTGCGTCGATGTCGAAGTCTGCGTTGTCATCGACCATGCTGTAACGAATGGAGGCGCCCTGAAAAAGGAGTGCGCGTGTAATTCATTGATGTCTTCACCGGTCACTTCCCCTCCCCTCATCATTTTTCGCACCTGTCCCCCGTCTGTCCCCTTTCTGGTACGCTTTCTCAATCCCCGTGACAACCACCACCACCACCACCACCACCACCATCCCCGCCCCCAATCCTCCGTGACATTTTATAGTCATCAAACAGTTACTACTCCGGTGGAATGTTACACATTTCGAAACAAAACAAAACAAAACAAACAAGATGAAATTCAGAAATTAACAACCATTTTGTTGCTGGCGGCTGGAACACAAACCAAGGGAAGCTAACGCAACTTAATCAGAAACCAGCTGAGTTTATCAACGTTTGCTTCCCCTTACTGTCTGCCCGCTGCCATCGTCTCTGCACATCTCTCTTGTTCCCGTTTTTATGTTTTGAAACTATGACGGAGGTTCTATGGTCGGGATGAAAAATTAGCCAATGACTTAGCTTAAAGCCAACTCCCTCCACTACCACCCCCCCCCCCCGCCACACCCCCCCCCCCCACCCCCCTCGATTGTATCGGTGTAGAATCTTATCCTCTCGATATGTTCTCTGCCGTCCACCCCACTCCCCTCAACTGTCACCCCTTCCTTTAAATCAAATACTTGAGTCAAACATCTCATACAAATTCCTTCTCTCTCTCTCTCTCTCTCTCTCTCTTCTCTCTCTCTCTCTCTCCTCTCTCTCACACACACACACACACACACACACACACACACACACACACACACACACACACACACACACACATACGCACGCACGTTGTCCAACACACACACACACACACACACACACACACACACCATACGACTTCCCACCCCCACCCCCAGCTGCCCACTTACAAAGTCCTGGTCGGTGGCGGACACGATGAGGACGACGTTGCCGGCCGCACGGCCTCAGACACAAACGCCTGGTACACGGCCCTCTCGAACTTGGGGGCGTTGGAGTTGACGCCCACCACCGTTATCACCAGCATGGCCACCCCGTAGCGCGATGGGTTGTTCCTCTGGGTAGCCTGACACATCGGGCAACACACACTTCGTTTGTTGTTGTTGTTGTTGTTGTTTTATAATAAACATCTAATAATCTAAAAATCAAATAAGTTTTTTTTTTTGTAGATAATAGTCACGTTTGCAGGTCGACCAGCATTCTTTGAATGTTATGGTGCATGTTCCTGTGTCAGAAAGAAAAGAATGCACACAGAGAGGGGGAGAGAGAGAGAGAGAGAGAGAGAGAGAGAGAGAGAGAGAGAGAGAGAGAGAGAACGAACGAACGAATTTTATTTTAAGAGGGTAGTGGATTAAGCATGAATACTTTTTTTACATCCAGCCCTCTGGGGGGAAAAATCAATATATAGTAAAAAGCAAATCAGAAAAAAATGCAACAATTCCTTGCATGGGAACCTTTGACAAAAAAGAAGATAGAAGAAAAAGAAACCAGTGAATACCACCACCACCACCACCATCACCACCACCACCACCATCACCACCACCAACAACAACAGCATATAGCAATAGGGGGGAGTGTGAATGGAGAGAGAGAGAGAGAGAGAGAGAGAGAGAGAGAGAGAGAGAGAGAGAGAGACCGACCGACTGACCGACCGACCGACCGACCGACTGGCGAAAGAAAGGCAGAGATAAAGGAAGAGAAAGACAATGAAGCAGATATAGATAATCACCTACGAAAAACTTTGAAAACACACATTAATGGCACAGGATGATCACTGCAATTTGCGTAGAATTAAGTCAACTTCGAACATCACATGTTTGTTAAATTGAATCTGAATTGAGAATTATCAATACATTTTCGGGTATAGTGCAGTCAAATCTGAGACATTCATGAGATATTTGTGAAAATTAGACTTGAACTTTTTAAAGTTTGATTGATTTTTAAGTTCTTCAGGAATATGGTTCCACAGCCAACCCCCGGAATACGCCAGACTAGACTTGTATAGATTAATCATGGCAAACGGGAGGTTTATTTTATGTGAATGTCGATAGTCGTTAAAAGTGAACATATTTGTTAGAGAAAGTGGAGCATTTCCATGGAGTACCTTATGCATAAAGAGTCCTTTATTGTATAGAAGTTTGGCTTTAAATGGGAGAATGCCTGATTGCTTATAGTCTGAATCTACCAGTGAAGATGGATGACCTAATGTTACTTTGACAGCTCTTTTGTGAAGGCTAATTAGTGGTTTGAGTGAATTCTTGCTCGCTGAGTCCCAAAGTGTTGAGGCATAGTCGATAATAGGCTGAATATAAGAGTGAAAAAATAGTTTTCTTGCATGCAAATTTAAGAAGTTCTTAATCCTTTTTAGAAGATGTAGTTTTCTTGCAACGTTTTTAGATAAAGACTCTAAGTGTTTTGACCAAGTTAGATTATTATCTATTGTTATTCCTAAGACTTTGTGACTGGATACTTCTTCGATGGTTTCATTAGAAATACAAAGTACTGGTAGATTCTGGCTTAGAATTTGACGCTTCTGTCTAGTAGTTATCATCATGAATTTAGTTTTTTGAGGATGGATAGCCATGTGATTAAATCGTGTCCATTTAACCAAAAGACTGATGTTTTCTTGGATGTCACTGCAAACCTGTTGGGCATCAGAATTACTTGTGTCTAAAATTGTATCATCAGCGAACATTTCGCTGTTTATTTTCAAGTGCAATGGCAGATTATTGATGTAAAATGAAAACAACAGAGGACCTAATACTGACCCTTGTGGGACACCAAATTTGTTGGGAAGAAAGAGAGAGAGAGAGAGAGAGAGAGAGAGAGAGAGAGAGAGAGAGAGAGAGAGAGAGAGAGAGAGAGAGAGAAGAGAGAGAGAGAGAGAGAGAGAGCGAGAGAGAGAGAGAGAGCGAGAGAGAGAGAGAGAGAGTGAGAGAGAGAGAGAGAGAGCGAGAGAGAGAGAGAGAGAGAGACAGAGAGAGAGAGAGCCAGAGAGAGAGAGAGAGAGAGAGAGAGAGTCTGCACAAAAGACTGAATGCAGTGGATGTTCAATGGATTATGAGGGAGAGAGAGAGAAGGGATGGAAGGTGGGCAGGATGGGGGGGGGGGGGGGGGGAGAGAGAGGGGGGGATAAAATACATAGGATGTTCAGTGGATTATATGAGAGAGAGAAGAGAGAGAGAGAGAGAGAGAGAGAGAGAGAGACAGACAGACAGACAGATATGATACAGCACTACCACAGCGTTTGACCGCTGCTGCCCAGCCCCCCCCCCCCCTTCCCCCCAGTCCTCCCCTCCCCCACTCTCCTCACCTGCACGACGACGGACACCTTGGCGGGACTGACGGGGCCCACCAGCCGTACCTCGGCCGTCTCGTTGTCAATGCTGAACACGTTCTGTGAGCTCTGCGCATCTGTCGACAGCAAACCTCAGCTACACTCTCCGGGCATGGACAGAGTGATCGGGTCATGAATCTACAGCGTATAGCATTGTCCTATGGGTCAACAAATGAATCAACAATGTGTCAGATTATCAGATAGGAATCAGTGCAAAATACCATAAGGTTTGTGATTTCACGAACATGTATACTTTTGTGATTCAATCTTGAATGGATGCGTCTGTTTGAAAACACGAAATCCTGCATGGTCATAGCACACTGTCCGCAATGTATTAAAGTGCTGGTTGTTAATATGTTTCAATTAAAAAATTTTCTTTGAAGTAAAAGAGCCGTTGTTTGCATCGGTCAAAAAAAGATTATTAAGTATTAGTCTAACAGATCACTAAGCATCTACTAAGCGTAAAACGTCTGCAGAGAATACACAGTCGGTACTCAATCCGATCGATTAAGCTTTCAGTCAACTAACTAACCAATTATTTAACCATCGATCTGACTGAACTCTATCTATTAAAAAAAATCGAAAAACTGACCAAGATGTTTTATCTGCCGATTAGTCGCCATCAGTAAATCCAAACACCACATCAATTCATCAGTTACTCAAATAAACATTGGGTAGATACGCATTTACCAATCGATGAAATGCAAATAGTGTTCAACAAACACCAATCAACTAATAAACGAATATGCATTTCCTAAATCAAGAATGTGCCGATGTTCAAACACAAATGTTCAACGTTACCAACACATGTTACTAACTGATGCACACTGCAGCTACATCAGGCCATGTTATACTTCAGACACATCTCTTAAGGAAGAACGCGGTGGGTGTACTACAGGCAACAATTAACAACCAAACTGCTGTTGCAAAATGCATATAATACAAACACTTCTGTAAGCACTGATGATGATGTTTACTATACCTACAGCTAAAGCTCTGTATAAACAACAAACGTCTTTTTAGTTCAAAGCTATGATCCTGACTAAATCAACTCGAATAAGAAAAAAAGCTCGTACGCACACGGTGAAAAAACTCTTTGGAATAATTTGTTTTGATAATATAAACGGACGCACGCATTCACGCACGCACATACGCACACACAGACTGACAGACAGACAGAGACAGAGAGAGGCCAATAGACAGACAGAAGCATGGACATTGACTAGGCATGCATTAGATGGTTCACATCTGTACATATAAACACAGATATGAAGGCAATCGTCTGTGTGTGTGTTTGTATGGTTATGCGCAATCACACGAGCAAACACTAACGTATGTACACACACACACACACACACACACACACACACACACACACACACACACACACACACACCATATTCGTGCACACACGTGTTCATCCTCGCACGCAGACCTAATCGTCTTTCGAGTGTTCATAATATATATATCAATGTCTACAATACACTTCTATAATGTGTACTACACAACTTTCAATGATCTTATACACATAAATGAGACATTTCTCCTATAACGAGAAGCATGAAATTGGAAAATGACGTCTGCCTGATAAAATCCGTTAGGATAACTTACACAGTTCTAACCAAAAGTGCTTATGTCAATACATTTAGTAATACATATGAAAATGCAAGCATCTCAAGTATGCCAGGAACAGAACCGACTTTCTTTAAAATGCGCTTGCGATTACATCAATAAGCTTGAATTCTTCAAACCGATTACAAACCGTTTGAAACACATGGGACTGAAAATAGACTGGGAAAAGTTGCATTCAAAAGTGCAGTGGCATAACCAATACCATATAAAAAAAATATATGTCAATGTCCAGTGTGAGGAAGGGGAAAGATCAGAAACCCACTACTTCGTTGTGATGGCCCCCATCCCTCGCGCAAATACATTCAGGAATCAATGAGCTGATATCATGAAAGAATAATTAATCGATGATTACATCATTTCCGTTTGTCATGTGTCTCTGTCGATTTTTTTTTCATCGCTCTACAATGCAAACGTACAGGAATATTGTCAATTTTCAGTAGTATTTCTTTCTAGGCTAAGAACAAAATGTCTTAGGGTTGTTTGTTGGTTTGTTATTGCCGCTCTATTAATGTTTGCATTTCCTGAACGGAATTTCTTCTTTCTTTTATGAACGAGTCCTGCAAAGACGGACAGTATCTCTCAGTGGTATGAAAACGGTTAGAAGGTTTCCAACGGGCGTGTTGCACAGGAGCATACTTGATCTTCCCGGAAGATAGTTCCTGGCAAATTCGTCCATTTTCTCTACAGTATGGATTCTGCATCACAAAGCGAAAAAAAAAAAAGACTGTTTGATGGCGAGGGGTTAAGTTCAGCAAAACCTGAGTGCACATGTGACGAACTCAACGCCAGCGCTTTCTTCAGGCTTTGAATTTCTGTCCGAGACTATCAACAAACAATCGGATTAAGACTCAAGTGTTCACACAAGCCAATACCCACCGTGTCTGAAAAAGAACTGTTTGTTCACGTTCTTCCTGCTGTTGCGGTTCTGTGCAACTAGTTTTAAACGAACGAAAATCAACAACGACTGAACGCAGATGTAGAACTGATTAACCTTTTCTCTCAATATTTTCAGTGATCGAATCATTGAAGTTTTGATTTTTTATCTATACCTGAAGGACATTGGTTTTCTGAACATGGAATGGTTTGGGCGTGAAAATGTCAATGAACGCACTGTTAAGTAAAACGACGGTGTAACACATGGAGCTGACCTGTGGCATATTTTTTTTCAAGGAATATCTTTACAACGAAGCCGTGTATTTTGATCCTGGTCCTCTTCCACACAGATAAAACTATACAATGTGCATGATTTCATTTGACGATACATCTTTCTATCTCGCTGACTGAACCTAATTGCTGAGATGAGTCGGGTTTATATTGGGCCACAATGCTGAAATCAGCTTGGGTATCATTGGGACACATTCCTGAATCAGCTCGGGAAATGTTGAACAACATTTCCAAAGTCATCTCTGGTAATATTGGACCACACTGCTGAAATCAGCTTGGGTAATATTAGTTCACATTGTTGAAATCAGCGGCTGTAATAGTAGACCACATTACTGAAATTACCATGGGTAATACTGGGTCATAATGCTGACTCCAGCTCAAGTAATGTTGGGCCACACTGCTGAAATCACCTTCGCTAGTATTGGACCACAAAGCTGAAACCATCTTAGGTCATATTTGACCACAGCGCTGACATCACCTTGGTCAAACTACTGTGTGCCATGGGTAACCAAGGAGAGGAATGTATTAAGGACAATGTTGAAAAAGAGGAACCACACCCAGCAAATTATCAAAGATTGCACGCATTCGCGCGCGCTTACACACACACACACACACACACACACACACACACACACACACACACACACACAGAGGCACGCACGCACACGTACATATATACACACGCGTGCGCAGGCGCACGCTTACATGCATATAGTATGTGGATAGGTTAATAGTTGGTGAGTGTGATTATGACCGGGATGGTTATGAATTAGTGACAAAGGGTTGATGGCAAGGTGTGGGAGAATACGCAGCTTGTGTTTTTCTTCAGTACCAAAACAGAGCGATAAATGAGTGTTGGCGAAATCCAAAGCGAATCGTTTCGAAACTGGAAAAGACTGCACAAAAATGATAGGTGGAAAAATTGAAACTATCTCTCTTCGAGATTACAAACTCAATTGTTAGATAACATTTGTAAAGTAGCGAGAAAGGCATACCTGGTAAGCGTTCTGAATACAAAAGAAGAAATCTTTCAGTTGCAAGTAAGATTTATCATGTTCTGAACACAACTTTCCATGTCAAAAACGTGAAAGACAAGTCAAGTCAAGCTTCTACAAACGCATTTCACTTGTTGAGGTATATAAAACATCACTGATCGCTGCCTTTCTTTCTTTCTTTTTTTTAATTTTAATTTTTAATTTTTCAATTTTATATAGAGTAGCATCAATAAACGACTGCTGCTTCCAGCATGATTCTCTAAGTGAAGAAGATTCCGAGCGTCTGCCTCATGACAGCGGTAAGTGAATTCTATTGTGAACGTTGCTAAGTGAACGGTACTGTGAAGGAATACACAAGCAAACAGACAGGCAGTAAATAAAGGTGTGCATTGACTGCGCCAAGACGAGAAAAGCGATAATCGTTAAAAGGGCTGAATTAAGAAAATCCATGAATCAAATGTTATTTATAAAAAAAAATTTTACAAAAAAAAAAAAAAAAAAAACAACAACAACAGAACAGCTGTATGTAAATGCGCATTGATCGCAGAACTATTGGAATAACGGGTTATACACTGATGCCACAACCTGTCCTCGTTCAGTCAGCAGTGAACATATTCTCTTCCCCTATCCCACATACAAAGGTGTTATCGTTTCGTTTCAAACGAAAAATGATGGTGGATACTATGTGGAATACAAATCGACTATCAGCTAAATGCTGAATAAATAAATACGTGCACAGAGCTATTACATCACAGTTTCAACCTGCCTTTAGTGAATATAGACATGAATTTACGAATAAATGAACAGTGTGTATATAAATGAATTTATAAATGAATGAATAGTATTTAAATCCGTTCGCTTCTCGCAGCTAAAGATTGGTAACTAGGCAACGCAGTTCTTTGCGGCAACATTCTATGTGAACAAGCCAGATTACACATGTATACCGTCATGAAATTCTATGTGAACAAGCCAGATTGCGCATGTATACCGTCATGAACTAAACAAGGAAGAAGGATGATAGGCCAACTCTCTGCAAGTAAAACACAACCTTGGCATCATGGAGGGGTCCATAGCTCACATTCATCTACATGCAGGACAGTCAAGGAATATCGACGGAAACAACGTGACATTTATTTCAATTCAAAACAGAGATAACCATTTGAAAAGCAGACATACAACTGGAAAAAGCAATGACCCCACCACCAAGCAGCTCAAAAAAAAAAGAAAAAGAAAGAAAAAAGAGAGAAAAAAACAGGAAAAAAAAAAGAAGAAAAAAGAAAGAAAAACGGGGAGTAAGGAGGCATGATTAGGGGGTGAAGCTGAAGAAGGAACAGTCAAAAGGATTATAGAGGGAGCAGGGAGGTAAGCTGAAGATAAAGGGACACTGTCAACCTGCTGGCTCCTTTACCTCTGTCGCAAAGAAAGAACTGATCTGTGATCAAGACACAAGCAACAATTAGCACTACAGGTGCAAAAGACACTAGGGCTGCCAGTCTGGAACCGAACACGCACAGAGAAACAAGAAGCATGAAACAACACAAGTGTTCGGTTCGCTTTAAACAACACTCACTCAGTCGCCTACACTACCAAGGCTTACATACACAGAAGAGCCAAAAATCAAAGGAAATACAAAGGGTTTTTTTTTCCAGTATAAATCAGTAAACTTACATAAATGACCAGATGGAACGACAGAGAGAGAAAACGCACAATATAAGTCCTAATCACAACCATTTCTTCACTTTCCAATACAAAACCACGTAACAAAGAAAGTTCACTGTACTCAAATGACGTTTAAGAAGTAGCGAAGAAGAAAAGAAACCAGTGTGCCACCGCTTACTGCCGAGTCCAACACACCTGCGTGCATTCCACACAACTTCACCCCACACCACGCCAAAACACCACGCCCAGGTGCAGACCTTAGTCAGATTGACTAGTTCTTTTCCCGTTTCCTCTGTTTCTCTGTCCAGTGCCAGACTGTGCGTTTGTCTGCATGTGTGCTTGTGGCCTCGCCGTGTGTGTCCTCTCAGCAGCAGTGTGCTCTCGCCGCTCAATCTAACTCATTGATTCCCAGCTCAGACCCAATAACACACTAACAATGTCAGCAGTCCACAGGCCGCCGAGAGAGCACCCTTCACAGAAGACGCTGCCTCGCCTTCTGCATCACTTCGACGGTGTTCTGGTGTACTGTACTGGTCTGATTCAACACACTCTGTGACTGTTGTACACTGTGTGGTAAATGATGAGGACGGGGCGGGTGCATGTGGGGGTAGAAAGTGTTCCACACGAGACGACAACTTTTCACGAAAGAAGACACACACACAACACGTGGACACGCATCATGCTGACGCTGCTGACGTCCAACTTACTCCTGCTCCATTTGTGCCTCTTCAAGTACGGTACATCTAGAGCAGGACAAACACAGGCATGCTTCAATCTGGAGAGGGTGCGCTGAGAAAGCTGCATGCACAGCGAGAGTGTTGCTGTAGAGTCACTTCAATGGTACACAGAAAAGATGTACTCTGAGATAACTTCGATGCAATCCATCAGTGATGCTGTGAGTGGAATGCAAAATTGCGAAGATACAATCATATAAATTATGAACATTTCATTGGACTGTTAATCATTCCATTCAGAATGTCGGGCCGAAGAAGCGTGACTTGATGCTGTTAATAAACTGCGCTTGAATTTCTATTTCATATATGCATGCATACATATATACACACATACACATATATATAAATGTGTGTGTGTGTGTGTGTCTGTGTGTGTGTGTGTGTGTGTGTGTGTGTGTGTGTGTGTGTGTGTAAACTTGAAAAAGAAATATTTGCATGCATTTCTGACATAATCAGCGATGTATGTTCCCCACACCCTTTGTCCGGTTTAAGTGGTGACAGCAGGGAGAGATACAACGTGGTGGTGAGTTAGGCGATACACCCCAAGCCTCCCCTTCGTCAAGCCCGTACCCTGAACAACACATCTCAACACATCATGCCCCAAACTAACCCAACCCCTGGACATCATCTCGTGTCTCGTTAAGAAATAACAACCACCAAACACCTACCATAAACAGCCAATTTCCAAATGTTTTCAGAGACATAGGACGACCCGTATACAGTTCGTGTATATGACTTTACACAAACCTGCGGCATACTGTTAGAGTGTGGAGTGGAATGGTTACGTTGTGATGTGTAAATGAATCATTAATAGGAAAGTGTGTCGTCTGTCTCTGTACTGCTCCAGCACCAAGCACACCTGTACTACCTAACCGGATCGCCTTCCCGCAACTGTAGAATGAGCCTGGAAAAAGAGTCGGACATGGATTGTCTGCTGTTTAACATCGTTAAACATCTCTCTCTGTCTGTCTGTCTCTGTTTCTCTCTCTCTCTCTCTCTCTCTCTGTTTCTCTCTCTCTCTCTCTCTCTCTCTCTCTCTCTCTCTCTCTCTCTCTCTCTCTCTCTGTCCCTTTTTTTCGTTCTACACTTACTCTTGCCTGTCCAACTCAGCCACAAACAAAAGTATCACTCAAAAAATAAATGCGGAAACTTCAACTTCATGAGGTCGCCCCCACCACGTTGCTTCTGACGCAACGAAGAAACGTTTTCTCGCACCTTGCAATGTGGCCATTTCACAGAAATTGGTTGCTCAGTCCCAGTCAACAGTTTCCCATACTTGACTACATACGTGAAAACGTCGGGGAGAAAGACGAAAAGTAAACACTTCCTTCCTGGATGGTGCTGTTTGTGTGTTTGTTTTGTTTGTTTTGTTTGTGTGTTTGTTTTGTTTGTTGCTACTGCCGAGTTTCCTGCTTGTTTCGGTAGTGTGACTCCCCACGGTGTTCCTACTGTCTCCCACTTTGCCCAGCCCTTCCCGTGTGTGCCCACGATGTTCCTACTGTCTCCCACTTTGCCCAGCCCTTCCCGTGTGTGCCCACGATGTTCCTACTGTCTCCCACTTTGACCAGCCCTTCCCGTGTGTTACCACGATGTTCCTACTGTCTCCCACTTTGCCCAGCCCTTCCCGTGTGTCCCCACGATGTACCTACTGTCTCCCACTTTGCCCAGCTCTTCCCGTGCGTCCCCACGGTGTTCCTACTGTCTCCCACTTTGCCCAGCCCTTCCCGTGTGTGCCCACGGTGTTCCTACTGTCTCCCACTTTGCCCAGCCCTTCCCGTGTGTCCTGTCCCCACGGTGTTCCTACTGTCTCCCACTTTGCCCAGCCCTTCCCGTGTGTCCCCACGATGTTCCTACTGTCTTCCACTTTGCCCAGCCCTTCCCGTGTGTGCCCACGATGTTCCTACTGTCTCCCACTTGGCCCAGCCCTTCCCGTGTGTACTGTCCCCACGATGTTCCTACTGTCTCCCACTTTGCCCAGCCCTTCCCGTGTGTTACCACGATGTTCCTACTGTCTCCCACTTTGCCCAGCCCTTCCCGTGTGTCCTGTCCCCACGATGTTCCTACTGTCTCCCACTTTGCCCAGCACTTCTCGTGTGTCCTGTCCCCATGATGTTCCTACTGTCTCCCACTTTGCCCAGCACTTCTCGTGTGTCCTGTCCCCATGATGTTCCTACTGTCTCCCACTTTGCCCAGCCCTTCCCGTGTGTTACCACGATGTTCCTACTCTCTCCCACTTTGCCCAGCCCTTCTCGTGTGTCCTGTCCCCACGATGTTCCTACTGTCTCCCACTTTGCCCAGCCTTTCCCGTGTGTCCTGTCCCCATGATGTTCCTACTGTCTCCCACTTTGCCCAGCCCTTCCCGTGTGTTCTGTCCCCATGATGTTCCTACTGTCTCCCACTTTGCCCAGCCCTTCTCGTGTGTGCCCACGATGCTCCTACTGTCTCCCACTTTGCCCAGCCCTTCCCGTGTGTCCTGTCCCCATGATGTTCCTACTGTCTCCCACTTTGCCCAGCCCTTCCCGTGTGTCCTGTCCCCATGATGTTCCTTTTGTCTCCCAATTTGCCCAGCCCTTCTCGTGTGTGCCCACCATGCTCCTACTGTCTCCCACTTTGCCCAGCCCTTCACGTGTGTCCTGTCCCCACGATGTTCCTACTATCTCCCACTTTGCCCAGCCCTTCCCGTGTGTGCTGTCCCCACGATGTTCCTACTGTCTCCCATTTTGCCCAGCCCTTCCCGTGTGTTCTGTCCCCACGATGTTCCTACTGTCTCCAACTTTGCCCAGCCCTTCCCGTGTGTGCTGTCCCCACGATGTTCCTACTGTCTCCCACTTTGCCCAGCCCTT
>CM031613.1:29750484-29752984 GCA_018398815.1 Conus ventricosus
ACCTTTGTTTGAATAGGACACTACATTATTGTTTGTTTGACTACATTATTGTTTGTTTGAATAGGATACCACATTATTGTTTGTTTGAATAGGATACTACATTATTGTTTGTTTGAGTTGACAACGTGTGAACCTTTGTTTGAATAGGATACCACATTATTGTTTGTTTGAATAGGATATCACATTATTGTTTGTTTGAATAGGATACCACATTATTGTTTGTTTGAGTTGACAACGTGTGAACCTTTGTACGAATGGGATACTACATTATTGTTTGTTTGGATAGGATACTACATTGTTGTTTGTTTGAACAGGATACCACATTATTGTTTGTTTGAATAGGATACCACATTATTGTTTGTTTGAGTTGACAACGTGTGAAGCTTTGTTTGAATAGGATACTACATTATTGTTTGTTTATCTTCACGTCTTCGTGTTTTCCGAGATCAGTTGTTTATTTCTTTATGAAATACAACAGGCATTACTCCCGTAAAGACCGAAGAGGTATGGCAAACACACATCAGAAGTCAATGTATTTATTCATTCATTTACCATGCATTTGTCCGCGTTTTATATAATGTGAATCGCCAAATGATGTGACCTAGATGTGCGTTAATAAAAACTAATAGTCACAAACTTGAAACAAAAACGATTATGCCGCCGAACAAAAAAAGAAACGGACCAATCACACAAGACATCTTTTTTTCGCTTGTGATTTGTTCTTTTCTTTCATTCGACAGCATGGTCAATACTTCGGTCAGTTTGCTTCATTTCCGCCCGCAGTCATCTCACTTTCAAACTACATGATCATAAAATATCGCCATACACAGCAAAGAGGAACAACTCACAGTGGCGACGGTGACCTCATGTATGAGAGAATACACACCAATGACTACAAAGTAGCACCACACACACAGCAAAGGGGAACAACTCACAGTGGCGACGTGACCTCGATGTATGAGAATACACACCAATGACTACAAGTACGTCCAGTTTGCCGCCCAGATGCCGACTTTGACACTCCTCAGCCCTTCGGCTTATTTGTGTGAGCACGACTTGCCTAACGGCCTTCGTTCATTCGTCCTTCGTCCTCTCTCGGCTTCGCCCTACTCTAATCTAAAGACCATCGATCTGCTTTGGAGTAACTGGGACACTGGTTACGCCATGGGAGCCTTGCAGTAGGACCTCCTCCGGGCGCGGGTGTTCGGCAATCTGCACGGCAAACTGGCATGTCCCCGACTACAAAGTAGCACCACACACACACAGCAAAGGGGACAACTCACAGTGGCGACGGTGACCTCGATGTATGAGAATACAACTAATGACTACAAAGTAGCACCACACACACAGCAAAGGGGAACAACTCACAGTAGCGACGGTGACCTCGATGTATGAGAATACACACAATGACTACAAAGTAGCACCACACACACACAGCAAAGGGGAACAACTCACAGTGGCGACGGTGACCTCGATGTATGAGAATACACACCAATGACTACAAAGTAGCACCACACACACAGCAAAGGGAACAACTCACAGTGGCCACCACAGTGATGGTCATGTTGGGCAGCCGTTCAAAGTCCAGGGCCTTCCTCAGCACCAGGTTGGGACTGAGGGCGTCAGGGAACTGGAAGTAGTCCTGCACAGCGCCAACACACAGGCGTCCATCAGGGGGAACAATCCTCTCAAGTTATTTGTGGAAGGAGTATTACGTCTCGGTAATATTGAAAATGATATGGCAAACTGTGATATCTTGAGAGAAGAGAGAGAAAAGAGAGAGAGAGAGAGAGAGAGAGAGAGAGAGAGAGGTGGGGAGGGAGAGACAGACAGACCGACAGACTGACAGAGTCAGCGACTGAGACAGAGAGAGAGAGAGGAAGGCTGGTGACAAATAAACATACAGACAGATAAACATACAAACAGACAGAATTAGAAAGAGACAGTAAGAGGATTATGTATAAAACTTCAGAAGAAGATAACAGCTGATCTCTCTCTCTCTCTCTCTCTCTCTCTCTCTCTCTCTCTCTCTCCTCTCTCTCCCTCACACACACACACACACCACACACACACACACGCACACGCACGCACGCACGCACGCACGCACGACACACACACGCACACACACACACGCACACACACACACCCACACACACACGTACACACACACACACACACACACACACACACACACACACACACGTACACACACACACACACACACACACACACACACACACACACACACTCACAGAATACGTGCCGTCCTCCACAGAGTAGTAGATGGCGTTGTTGATGAAAGACGTGTCGTCATCGGTGGCAATCACCTGGCTGTCGAACAGCTGGTCCACTGTCATGGTCTGAAAAATACAACAGGACGGCTCATTGGCTGGGAGCGGAAAAGCGTCTGCACATGACAAAGTTCGCATGCTAACTGGATTTCTATATTTACACATTTCATTCTGAAGATAACCTCCCCACCTCCAACCCCTCCTCCTAC
>CM031613.1:29757984-29774904 GCA_018398815.1 Conus ventricosus
AAGGGAAAAGAGATGAATTCCCAGAAGAAATGAAAAGCAAAGAGGAAGTAAAGAAAAAAAAATGGTAGTAGAAGAAGAAAAAAGAGGAGGAAGCAGAAGAGAGGGGAAAAAAAAAGAAGAATATGTAGACGAAGACGACAAAGAAAACTAGAAGGAGCAAGTCGAAGAGGAAGAACAAAGCACGAAAGAAAGAAGAAGAAGAAGAAGAAGAAGAAAAGAAGAAGAAGAAGAGAAAGAGAAGAAGGAGAGAGGAGGAGGAGGAGGAGGAGAGAGGAGGAGGAAGAAGAAGAAGAAGAAGAAGAAGAAGAAGAAGAGAAGCAGAAGATATATTGACCGATTGAATCTGTAATATGTAAAGAATTAGGCACATTAAAGGCCTTTTTACAATTCTGCCCACTAGCGAACAAACAATGGAAGGTTGAAAAAAAATAAATAAACGCTACAACATGAAACAATAACCAATCAGTAATAATTTCAGAACACAACTAACAACGTATTCTTAGAGAGAGAGACACAGAGAGAGAGAGAGAGAGAGAGAGAGAGAGAGGAGAGAGAGAGAGAGAGAGAGAGAAGACAGAGAGACAGACAGACAGACAGACAGAGACAGAGACAAGAGAGACAGAGAGAGAGAGAAACACACACACACACGCGCCCGCCCGCCCGCCCGCCCGCACGCACGCACGCACGCCACACACAGAGGCGTATTTGCACACGCGCATACACCACACATAAGCGAGCGCGGCACAAGAAGAAGAAGAAGCAGAAGAAGTAGAAGAAGAAGAAGAAGAAGAAGAAGAAGAAGAAGTACAAGAAGAAGAAGTACAAGAAGAAGAAGTGAAGAAGAAGAAGAAGCAGAAGTAGAAGAGAAAGAAAAGAAGAAGAAGAAGAAGAAGAAGAAGAAGAAAAGAAAGAAGAAGAAGAAGAAGAAGAAGAAGAAGAAGAAGAAGTAGTAGTAGAGTAGTATAGTAGAAGAAGAAGAAGAAGAGAGTAAGATAGAAGAAGAAGAGAAGAGAGAAGAGAAGACCGAGAACGGGAGGCTGAGGGGGACACGAAGGAGAAGAAATATCAGAGAAAAAGGTGAGGGGGAGGGTGTAAGTGTGTGTGTGTGGGGGGGGGGGGGGGGCGGGAGGGGGGGGGGAGAAGGTGAACCGACTAAAGTTCTATAGTCCAATGACCGTAGGTGTAGTGGGTGTCCAGAGCCCAGGTCGTACCGTCCGCCACCTTGACCTTCCCTGAAATGAATCAGGTACCCACGCATGTTCTGCTGGCGGAGGTTCTTCAAACAAGTGCAAATCCGACTACACGATAGGCTTGAAGTCGTGGCTGTCAGCTTCGCACCCCCTCCCCCTCCACCTCTCTCTCTGTCTCTCTCTCTCTCTCTCTCTCTCTCTCTCTCTCATCTCTCTCTCCTCTCTCTCTTTCTCTTTCTCTCTCTTCTCACACACCATTCCGTCTCTCACTTAAAGTAAACAAACAACACCACTACAAATATTATGAGTGCTCTGTGGGGACAACGAATTGAATAGGCGCTTCAAAAGAAAACACAAAGAAAAGAAAGAAAGAAAGAAAGAAGAAAAGAAGAAAGAGAAAGAAAGAAAGAAAGAAGGGGAAAAAGAAAGAGAACAGTACGGGGCGAGAACAGTACGGGGGGAATGGCAGCTTCCGAAATCTGTAAGCAAACTGGATGCTCTTCATGGAGACTTTTCGGATCAAAGGGAAAGTATGGGATGTTTACCGGTGTCAAAAGTTTTGTAACTGGTTTTGCTTCCTGTACGACCTCATTTCTATAATGGGGAGACTTCTACTGGGAAACGTCTTACTAAACTTCGTTCCTCTTACGTCCCCGACTCGTTGCCCATTTCTTGAATAAAGAGTCTTCCTGTATGGACCTGCTCTCTCTCTCTCTCTCTCTCTCTCTCTCTTCTCTCTCTCTCTCTCCTCTCTCTCTCTCTCTGAAATTTGATTGCACTGGAGAACACAATGTGAACGGGGGTGGGGAGGGGGGGGGGGGCAGTGAAAAGGAGTGTACCATCACAAATCGACGTCAACACTTTCCTTCCCTTTCGATTATTAGCGCACTGTTTGGCATCACTGGAGTTTGCATTGGACACAACATCCTTCCGTGCGTGTTGTCGGCTCTACGATGTACACAAATCGACTTTCCCAGTTTCATGGAGATAAGACTTTACGCCGGTGATTGAAATAAATGCCAGACGCACGTTATCCCATCCAACTGAGGCAACACCGCGCGCATGCCGTTTTCTGTACACACTGAGCAGCTTGGCACAAATATTCCCACGGGTCATCAGGTCAGACTCTCGTTCAGTTCCTCCGTCCCCTGGCGTTGTCTGTTCAAAATTGTGCTGACAGGCGTTGGTTAAAATCTAAATGAATGTTTCTTGCATGAAGAACTGTTGTGTGTCAACTCGATTAGCAGTTGTAACCGGCAGAACAGGTAAGGAATGTTGTTGTGACAGGCAAAAGTTACAGGCAATATACAATTTGACAAAATTTATGCAGAGTATAGGGAAACAGGCATTAGTCATCTTTCTTTCAGTCTTGGAATGAAAGTCATTTATGAGTATTTACATTATGAAAGAGGGAAAATAAAACTACAGACACAAAATCATGATTCATAACTTTTCCTTTTGGCACATTTGCCGGATAGCAAGCTCTCTCTCTCTCTCCTTCTCTCCTTCTCTTCTCTCTCTCTCTCTCTCTCGCGCGTACGAGAGACAAACTGGCAGACACAGGCAAACACATCTATTCCGAGTTAGCTCCTCCAAATTCCCTGTCCCCTCCCTGTTAAACGGAGACGGCTTCAGACTAACCCTCGACCCTTACTTCCCCATAAAAGGGACATAATCAGCACCGTCGGGGATTAGGCAGAACAGCAAGGGAGACCAGGCACCTGTCTCACCGCTCTATTCCGCAGAGAGTCGTCGGTCTTGATAGGATGCCTCAGACAAAATGGATTGTGTCCCAGTTGAGATCACAGCGAAGATAGTTCAGACGAAAAGGGTGTGTTAGTAAAAGGATCTGACACTTCGGTAGTTTTTCTTCTGTTGTCACGGGTAGACATCACTTCAAAGAGAAAAGGAAAGGAGTAAAGTGTCTTAATTAGAGGGCACTCGGGTGCTGTTGTTTCTGATAATGGTCTGTTGTTTTACGAGTCTTCAAAGCTCAGCATTGCCATTTTCTTCAGTACAGTCGACTCAAGCCAAGAACAACAGATGAGTCTGACGACGACACAATTCAGTGATCATATAATCTGTCTGGGTGTGGGTTGGGGATTCATAGTTATACATAAATGCCCCAAGTTTTAGTCACTACCATGCCCTCCTTTCTCTCCCCCCCCCCCCCCCCCCCCCCCCCCCCCCCCCCTCTAACCTTTTTTTCATAATTTTTTCAAAATCAAATTTCATACTGTTCTAAGGCTTGTTTAAGAATGTGCTCATATTCACTCTAATTTTGCTAATGTAAAATTAGTAACCGTAAACATAATTTTCACATGGTACAGGCAATCGCGTTGCTTTGGCAATGGTACACCACCACCAAACACAAGGTAACGCGCATGAAATCAGTGATCATGACCAAGTCGCACACAAACATTTCTGCAAAGTACTAATTTTTCATCAATTGTCATAACGTTGAGCGGCGTGTTGAACACCATTCTGGTGGCAAAATGGTGTTACATTATATTCATTACTTGCCAGACATTCTTTGGAGACTATTGGGGTCATCAGCAGCCATGATCTCCATTTTGACTGCAGAATGTCATTATGGTCCACCAAGGCACCACTTACATCAAAATCACAGCTGTGGTTTAAAACTCTGTTAATGAGAAAAATCTTACACGATACACTTTTTTGAAACTAGAATTCTTCCATACAACACAATAAGATCAAATGGAGAACTTAAAGCTTTGGGTGGTATTCTGCCCATGTTCTGATGTACGCGGTACTGTTAGGGGAGCTTTTATACCCCCCCCCCCCCCCCCCCCCCCCCCCCATCCCCCGAATATCCCACGTAAAAGTACTGACCAAAGAGTGTCTGGTTACGTTCACTACGAACAGAAAAATCGAGGAAAAACAAAATGAATGAAATATTTTCTGATGCGTCAAAACGAAATACAGACAAACATATTCACTCGTATAGAGTAATTGATGTATAGCATAGTTAAGTGTTCAGGAAACTTTTTCCGCAAACAAACAGCCAACAGACTAAGAGGTTAAAGGTACCCACGCCATTGCCAGGAAACTCCGTTTGGGCCTTGCGATAAAAGAATCTCAATGCTCAAAACGTGTGTAAAACACATGTGGTTTTTAGTTAACAAAAATAACCATACTCTGTTATTTTGATGATACTTGTTTTGTTGAAAGAGGCGTGACCGCAGCTTCAGATATTACTCATGGTGTTTATAGCCCCATGGATAACATTGGACAAATCAGACTGCCACATCGTCATCAAAGCAGTTATGCAGTCTGTTCAATCTCTCTCTCTCTCTCTCTCTCTCTCTCTGAAACTATAGTTGCCGATAAGGAACACCACCACCACTTATCACTCTGATTTTTGACGGGGAAAAACCTTAGACATACAACAAAGAAAATAAGGATTCGCTGGCTGCAGATGTGAAAAAAATTACACTGATGTTAAATTTGGCAAATTATGCATGTTCGTATCAACTCCACACACACCACACACACACACACACCCACACACACACCACCACACACATCAAACACACACACACACATTACATGTGTACTCTCTGCGCGAAACGCCCGCGCCCACCACATACACACACACCACCGCGACACACACACACACACACAAAAAAACACACATGTGTCAGGAGGAAACGAACCGCAGCCGGGAAGAATGGCTTAATTCTACAGAATCCAAGCCTGAATTGGGACTACGAAAAACTATCAAGAAGAACAGGCGGAAATTCAACACAATGTGAACTAATGTTGCCGACCGCGCACAAGACTTCAGAAGCTGAACATGCGCCAACCTGCAATTGGTCAGAGAGACGAAAAAACTCTCAACACAATGGAATCGTCAGGAGGAACGACCAACTTAGAGGTGTAATGGCTAAACTTAAGCATACCAACCCCTAGAAAAACTCCCTGTTCGCAGAATTAGTATGGCGGAAATCAACACAAGAAAGGGAATTTGCAGGACCTCACACTCGACATCCGCACCCTCGTCAGACTGTTGCTCAGAAGACGGGAAGAAAATGTTCGCGAACGCATTGTATGCGGATCCTACACAAAAGGCCCAGTAAAGCTGCAAGACTTGGAAGCACAGCTTACCATGGAAAGACCACGAGATTCCGTGACGCATGAAGACAAAAAAGGGCCATGCAGAAAGAAGAAAACGTCATCAAAACGAGACGCATGATCCAGCAAAAGATCGATGGCCAACCAGAAAGGTGCACATTGTATGCGACTGTGCAAGAAACGGCAAGGGCACCCAGCCTACGGCAAGCAGTGACACATAGAATGCAATCTGGAGTCGAGACACGCAAGACATGCCCAAGCCGGCCAGGACAAAGACGCAATAACTGTGACAGAGACCGGCAAGGAGGTCCCAGCCAGCAGACGTGACACATAGACTGCAATAGTGGACAGACACGCAAGGGCAGAGCCCGCCAGGCAAGCCAGACACAGAACAATAACTGGAAAAGACACGGCAAGAGGGCATGCCCACCTCGGCAAGCAGTGACCATGAATACTGCAATAACTGACAGGACACGGCAAGACAGCCAGGGCAGCAGCCTGACACATGACTGCAATAACTGTCAAGAGACACGGCAAGAGGGCATGCCGCACTACGGCAAGCACCACATAGAGCAATAACTGTGACAGAGACAGGGCAGAGCACGGCCAAGAGCGGCAAGCCAGACACTATGACTGCAATAACTGGGCAAACGGGACAGAGACAGGCAAGAGGGCATGCCCAGCTAGGCAAGCAGTGACACATATGACTGCAATAACTGTGGACAAGACACGGCAAGAGGGCATGCCCAGGCTACGGCAAGCACTGCCGGGAGTGGCAAACAGAACCTTTCCCAAGGTGTGTGCTCCAAACGCAAGCGAGCCGTCCATCAGGTGGAGAAAATGGAGGAAGAAGACGACCTCAATCATCCCTCAACGTCGACGTCATGCCGACGGCAGAGACCATCCCGACACCGCCTACGTCAACATCCGCATGGAGACAGGTGACGTTCTGCGCTTCAAGGTCGACACAGGCGCGCAGGCGAACGTAATTCCCCATCAGATCTACAAAAAGATGACTGCGCCGCCACCACTCCAGCCTGGTAAAGTTGGCCTGTACGGGTACGCTGGCCAGACATCAATATCAAGGGTGTCACAACCATGAAATGCTCCTACAAGGCTCAGGACTACCAAGGCATGTTCTACGTGGCTGAGACGACAGGCCACTCGCAGCCAGTGTTGGGGCTCTAGGCGTCGCTGCAGCTACAGATCATCAAGATGGTGCTGACAGTGGCCCATCCAGAACTGGCAAAGGAGAGCGTACTTCACGAGTACGATCACTTGTTCGCTGACGACCTGGGCAGCCTGGAGGGAGAAGTAAACATCCACCTGCGAGAAGACAGCACACCCGTAGTCCACGCGCCCAGACGTGTGCCGCACGCACTCAGAGAACGCCTGAAGAAGGAGCTGGACGCCATGGAAGCTGCAGGGGTCATCGCCAAGGTCACGCGCCCGACTGACTGGGTAAATGCGCTGGTGGTGGTGGAAAAGACCAACGGGAAGCTGCGCATCTGCCTGGACCCAAAAGACTTGAACCTGGCAATAAAGCGGCCACACTACGCCACGCCAACCCTAGAAGATGCACTAGCCAAGATTCCAGGAGCAAAATACTTCAGTAAACTAGACGCAAACATGGCTACTGGCAAATGACGCTGTCCAGCAAGGCGTCTTACATGACCACTTTCAACTCGCCATTTGGCAGGTACCGCTTCCTACGCATGCCTTTCGGCCTGGTGAGCGCCCAAGATGAATTCCAACGGAAAATGGACGAGGTTTTTGAGGGCGTGTCAGGTGTTGTGACACTGGTGGACGACCTGCTAGTGACTGGGAGAAACAAGGAAGAGTACGACCGCAACCTCAAGGCCACACTGGACAGAGCCACAGAACGGCACCTCAAGCTAGAACCCAGATAAACTTAGCATCGGCGTGCAAGAAGTAGACTACTTCGGCCACATCATCTCCTCTGATGGGATCAAGCCCGACCCCGCTAAAAATGAAGGCTGTGCAAGACATGAAGCCGCCAACGGACCGCAAAGAGCTGGAGACAATGCTGGGCATGGTGACGTACCTGTCAAAGTTCGCCCCCCACCTGGCGGAAACAGCTAAGCCGCTACGGGATCTGCTGAAGGACGAAAATGAGTTCGTGTGGGAAGCGCCCCAGCAGACCGCATGGACCACATCAAGTCCACGCTGGCCAGCCATCCCGTGCTCGCCATCTACGATCCAGCAAAGAAGATCACCCTGCAAGTGGACGCTAGCAAACACGGCCTGAGTGCAGCCATCTTCCAGGACAACAAGCCCATCGCCTACGCCTCCAAGTCTTTAAACAAGACAGAAGAAAACTACGCACAAATAGAAAAGGAACTGTATGCCATCGTCTTCGGATGCGAGAGATTTCACCAATACATATACGGCCAGCGTGAGGTCCTTGTCCAATCCGACCACAAACCTCTAGAGACAATTGTGAAAAAGCCCCTAGCATCAGCACCCCCACGTCTCCAGCGTATGCTCCTTCGCCTTCAAAAGTACAGCATCAAAGTTGTTCACTTACCAGGCAAGCAGATCCCACTTCTGACACCATGTAGATGTAGCCAGGGAGAAAGTTACAACATATCGATGATACTGAACATAGAGACCAGGCACGCACCGTCTTCTATTGAAATCTTTAATCTGCGACCTTTCCTTTACAAACATCAGGTTATGTATCAGGTAAAAACAATTCATTCAGTGGCTACATGACTGAACTGCAAATCACATGGTTGTAGCTTGGGCCAGAGTGTGCTAAGGCATGTGTACTGGCGAATAGTATTCACAACTGACTGCATGTGTGTGTGTGTGTGTGTGTGTTGTGTGGTGTGTGTGTGTGTGTGCGTGTGTGCGTGTGCGCGCGCGCGCGTGTGTGTGCGCGAGAGAGACACATGTTACAACACACACACACGCGCGCGCGCGCGCGCCACACACACACACACACTTCGATTCATCTTTTAATCTTAGACCTCAATCAATTTCAACGCGTTTTTGAGTCTGTTTCACGAACGCAATTCATTTTTTCTCCGCATAACTCGTACAGTTAAATATGTCTTTGCTCTACAAGAAAACGAGCAATAAAAAAGCCTATATAGCAGAGCAAAGTATCACCAATTTTACCCCTTAAAATTTTTAGAAAAAGCAAAAAAAAAAAGTCTATATAGCAGAGAAAGTCATTACCAATTTTACCTCCTAAAACTTCAGAAAAAGCAAAAACTACGACACACTGTCTCCAACTCACCACAGTTATCTGGTTTGGATCTCTTCCTCAGAATGCAAGGGCACGTCACGGTCTGATAATAAAAAGTGCGCAGTGTTCTCCTGGCTGGAGTGGATGGGCACAGGGACTGCAGGTATGCGATGACGGTCCCTTTGATTTTGTCCCGTGCCGTGGGAGTTGATTTCTCTCGTGTTTGTACAGCTGGGGGCATGCTGACTGGTCTGATTAATTAGCACTCCATTCTGTCCTTGTCTCCCCCCCCCCCCCCCGCCTCCCCACCATCACCACCACCACACCTAGCTAGCCATCTCTCTCTCTCTCTCTCTCTCTCTCTCTCCTCTCTCTCTCTCTGTGTCAGTCTCAATGACAAAGAATTAGCCAAAAGAGATATGCCGATAAATTCTTTGTCATTGTCATAGTCATTGTCTGTGTCAGTCTCTCTCTCTGTCTGTCTTTTTCTCCCTCTGTCTCTCTGTCTCTGTCTGTCTGTCTCTCTCTCCAACACACACACACACACACACACACACACACACACACACACACACACACACACACACAGAATCAAGATAGGTCGGTTTGGGTGGGTGTATTTCATTTTTTCCTTGTGTGTGTGCGTGAGAGAGAGAGAGAGAGAGAGAGAGAGAGAGAGAGAGAGAGAGAGAGAGAGAGAGAGAGAACGAATAGTATGTAACTGAATACTTGCTTGGTTCTCTTATTGTTGTCTCAGTATTTTCACAAGTTTGTTTCTCTAATAAACATCCCCTTATCTCTCTCTCCTGCTAAAAATAAGATCTTGTTCGAGTAACACTACCCGTACCCGTAAACTCCCCCTCCCCTGCCCCCCTCCCTCCCCCGCCCCCCCCCCCCCCCCCCCCCCCCCCAAAAAAAAAAAAACTTGGTTGAGGATCGCTGACCGAAAAGCGTGGGAGCGTTCCACTTCAGCTAGTCCGAGTTAATGGCCGAACCATCACGCCCCACTGAACAGCACAGTCAGCGACAGACACAATGCTACGTTCATTCAGTGCGTTTTCCCTGCTGTGAACAGCGCAGTCAGCGACAGACAGACAATGCTACGTTCAGTCAGTGCTGCTTTTTCCCTGCTGTGAACAGCGCAGTCAGCGACAGACAGACAATGCTACGTTCAGTCAGTGCTGCTTTTCCCTTGCTCTGAACAACGCAGTCAGCGACAGACACACCATGCTACGTTCAGTCAGCGCTGCTTTTCACTGCTCTGAACAGCGCAGTCAGCGACAGACACACCATGCTACGTTCAGTCAGCGCTGCTTTTCACTGCTCTGAACAGCGCAGTCAGCGACAGACACACCATGCTACGTTCAGTCAGCGCTGCTTTTCACTGCTCTGAACAGCGCAGTCAGCGACAGACACACCATGCTACGTTCAGTCAGCGCTGCTTTTCCCTGCTGTGAACAGCGCAGTCAGCGACAGACACACCATGCTACGTTCAGTCAGCGCTGCTTTTCACTGCTGTGAACAGCGCAGTCAGCGACAGACACACCATGCTACGTTCAGTCAGCGCTGCTTTTCACTGCTCTGAACAGCGCAGTCAGCGACAGACACACCATGCTACGTTCAGTCAGCGCTGCTTTTCACTGCTCTGAACAGCGCAGTCAGCGACAGACACACCCATGCTACGTTCAGTCAGCGCTGTTTTTCCCTGCTGTGAACAGCGCAGTCAGCGACAGACACACCATGCTACGTTCAGTCAGCGCTGCTTTTCACTGCTGTGAACAGCGCAGTCAGCGACAGACACACCATGCTACGTTCAGTCAGCGCTGCTTTTCACTACTCTGAACAGCGCAGTCAGCGACAGACACACCATGCTACGTTCAGTCAGCGCTGCTTTTCACTGCTCTGAACAGCGCAGTCAGCGACAGACACACCATGCTAGTTCAGTCAGCGCTGCTTTTCACTGCTGTGAACAGCGCAGTCAGCGACAGACACACCATGCTACGTTCAGTCAGCGCTGTTTTTCCCTGCTGTGAACAGCGCAGTCAGCGACAGACACACCATGCTACGTTCAGTCAGCGCTGCTTTTCACTGCTGTGAACAGCGCAGTCAGCGACAGACACACCATGCTACGTTCAGTCAGCGCTGCTTTTTACTGCTCTGAACAGCGCAGTCAGCGACAGACACACCATGCTACGTTCAGTCAGCGCTGCTTTTCACTGCTCTGAACAGCGCAGTCAGCGACAGACACCATGCTACGTTCAGTCAGCGCTGTTTTTTTCCCTGTTGTGAACAGCGCAGTCAGCGACAGACACACCATGCTAACGTTCAGTCAGTGCTGCTTTTCCCTTGCTCTGAACAACGGTCAGCGACAGACACACCATGCTAACGTTCAGTCAGCGCTGTTTTTCACTGCTCTGAACAGCGCAGTCAGCGACAGACACACCATGCTACGTTCAGTCAGCGCTGTTTTTCCCTGCTGTGAACAGCGCAGTCAGCGACAGACACACCATGCTACGTTCAGTCAGCGCTGCTTTTCACTGCTGTGAACAGCGCAGTCAGCGACAGACACCATGCTACGTTCAATCAGACACACGCACACACACAGAGAAATGTATATGTATATATGTATATGTAGATATGTATGTGTCCCACACGTATGTATGTATGCATATATGTATGTATAATTTTTTGTATATGCGTGTGTGTTGTGTGTGTGTGTGTGTGTGTGTGTGTGTTTGTGGTGTGGTGTGTGTGTGTGTGTGTGTGTGTGTTGTGTTGTGTGTGTGTGTGTTGTGTGTGGTGTGTTGTGTGTGTGTGTGTGTGTGTGTGTGTGTGTGTGTGTGCGCGCGCGTATGTATGTATATGTATGTATGTATGTATGTATGTATGTAGTGATGGAGAACAGACAGACAGAAAGCAAGTAGAGGATGGTGTTGAATAAACAATGCACCAAGCAAGAAGTTAAATCGAGGAACTTGGCACAAAAACAAAGTGGTGCCAAATGAACAAGACACCTGGCGAAAAAAAGTAACATCATGCACAACGAAAAGAAAAAAGAACCCCTAAATGAATTATCATCTCGGGACAGTGACATCACCCGCGGATGGATTCGCTCGCCACGACGTAACACGTCCGGCAGGTGCGAGTGCCGGTGGGAGGCGGAATTAGCCGAGGACGTCAGTGATGGGGCGAGATTGGCGGGATCTGCGGCTTTGCCCCTGACCGTGTCGTGACATTCCTCACATTCCTGTCTTTGTCCGAGGTCGGCCCGGGTATGTGAAGGCGTGTGAAGGTCGGTAGATGGGCAACATGGGTGGGGGAAAGCTGAAGTTTTTCTCGGGCTTGCTGCTGTCGTCTTCTGTCTGTCTGACTCTCTCTCTCTCTCTCTCTCTCTCTCTCTCTCCTCTCTCTCTCTCTTCTTCTCTCTCTCTATTCTCTATTAAAAAATGTTTTTCTTATTGCTGTGTTAAATTTTGTCAAATCGTTGTAATTGTTCCTTTTTGTTTATTGCTATTTTGACGGCATAGTGTAAAAAAGCTTCTAGCTTATCTATTCACCCTCATTAAAGATTTCTCTCCTCCTCTCTCTCTCTCTCTCTCTCTCTAACTGAATGTTGGGAGCTACATGACGTCAGACATGAACACGTATTTTACCGCAAGCTCAATGAAGACCTCGTTCCAGATGTTCCCTCGGATTTGATTTTTTTTAATTATTTTATTGAGTTTTCGAAAGAAATCAATGTTTTAAGAAGATTGATTTTACCATGAGTGTGACAAACTCTCTTTTAGCAAGTCTTATGATGCAAATAAATAACTGCTATTGAGTTTGAACTTTGCATTTTAATTCTTTCACTTTTTTTTAATAGTGTTTCAGCCCTGGCGTGGCTTTTGTGGTCGGCAGGGCTTATACAACACGATTTGATTTGATTTGATTCTCTCCCTATCTCCGTCTCTCTCTCTCTCCCTCTCTCTCTCTCTGTCTCTCTCTCTCCCCTCCCCCCCCCCCCTTCTCTCTCTCTCTCTCTCTCTCTCTCTCTCTCTCCTCGCTCTCGCTCTCTCACGTTGACAAATGACACAAGCTATCTTACAACTTGGATTTGGTTTCGTTTAGTCCAAATAAGGTGTTGAAGAGCGAATGCTTTTCCAATCCACAAATGTTCAGCGTCTGATTACTTTTAGGAGAGAAAAAAAATGGCAAGCGTAGTAAATCCATGCATCGTATACATTTCTAGATTTAAACCAACATTTGAAGTTATCAGAGTTTTTTGTTCAAGAATATCAGATGCTGCAGCTGATGGTCCGATATGTAAAGAAGCTAAAGAAAATTAAATTCAAATATACATTATGTTGACAGACAAGTACACATGGGACAGTTACTTCCCTTCGATACTGACCCCTTACCCCCCCCCCCCCCCCCCCCCCCCCCCGGGAAAATGAAACAATACACATAACACTCACGCTTCCACAAGTAAGCAAACTCCCATGTAAACTTTAACCGACCACACGACAGAACATCACAATAAGAATTTCGCCGCCGATTTAACAAACACCGTCACTCACTGCTCCCCCCCCCCCCCCCCCCCCCCCCCCCCCCCCCCCCCCCCCCCCCCGTTCTAAGTCATCATTCTTTCTCCTGCTCTCTAAAACTAAAAATAAGGAATAGTTAAAGAAAATCCCCCCCCCCCCCCCCCCTCTTTCATATCTTCTCCTCTCTTAAACTAAAAATAAGGAATAGTAAAGAAAACTTTTTTAACTAAAAGGAAACATACGCACCATAGCACCGGATTAAAATAGCATACAACTAGAAGACAAAACACCACGAGTTTCGACCTCTTTGGTCTTCTTTAGGCAAGACAAACAACATCAAAGACAATGAAAACGAAGAACGAACAATATGGCGCAAAATGGATGTGGAATGAAAATGTGAATTTTCGCACGAACACAGTTCCTTTTTCTAAACACCATAGAAAATAAATCTTAAATAAATGTTAGCGAACCGCCCAGAGAACGTGGACAAACGAGTCACAAGACAAAACACAACGCGTTTCGACCTCTTAGGTCTTCCTCAGGTGAGACATAAACGAATAAAACAACGAAAATTCACTTAGCTTTGATCGCTTCAGATCGCTTCAGAGTTCAGCGCAAGGAAGAAGGCGTTGAATTCAAAATAGAAAATGAGTCAAACAACCACCACCACCACCACCACCACCACCACCACCACCACAACAACAACAACAACAACAACAACAAAGTGTGGTCCTTTGACAGGCTTAAAGATCTGGACTTCTAGCGGATCATCCGCTCTTAACTCCCTTTGACAAGTTCAGCATCGTGCCATTGTACCAAATAGGAAGTCCGAAGAAAATCAGCGCGGCAAGATTCCTGCGTTTCTTTTCATGAACAGTATAGATGTATATGTATTACTATTATTATCATTATTATTCCTATTACAATGAATACTTATATAGCGGCTATTCTCGGCTATTCTCTAAGCGCTTTACAATCCACACTCGTTTACACAACGGGCTGCCAACGTAGGTAGTGCCGACTGAAGAACTGCCAGCTGGCACTTCATTCAGTCGTTTCTCGTCCATATCATTCAATATTGTTCACTCAATTTTCTTACTTCCTTCATTCTTTCCATTTCTTACGCAGGGTGCATGCTATGTGTAATGTGTCATCCATACCAACGGCCAAACTGGCCTTCTCTTCCGAAAGTTGGTAACGGGATATGTGACATATGTATCAATGTATTGTTCCGAGGAGATTCTCTTTCTTTCCTTCTAAGAGCTTGAGTAACCAACCCCCTGTATCTTCCTATCTCTGCTTTGTAGTTCTGAGTCAGTCACCCATTAGGTTTCGCAAGCGCTTGCAAAAATGGACGAACTGTTTCTGAACCGAGGTTTGAAAAATTAAACATAAAAGTAATCTAAAAAAATCCAATCACTATAAACTCCGTCCTCCTTCCTCTCCTCTCTCTCTCTCTTCTCTCCTCTCTCTCCTTCTCCTCTTCTCCTCTCTCTCTTTCCTCCTCCCTGCTCTCTTCTCCATTCTCTCATTCTGTCCTCTCCTCTCTCTCTCTCTCCTCTCTCTCTCTCAACTCTTTTCTCACATCCACTTCATTCCACTCAGCGCAACAGCATACTGTACTAAACACATGTCACACTCACTTCCGTCTACGGCCAATACTCTGTAATAATATTTCCACCCACCTCACCTATGCTAAACTTCTCTTTGAATATTATTCTTGGTTGCGTTGTTTATTTTTTTGTATCTTACTTTTTTGTGTGTTTTGTTTACATTTATATACTTTTTTTTTTCATTTACATCCTAATACATACCAGAACTTACTGGTTCTTGTCTATTAATTCTTCTCATCTTTCCTCTGTACCTCAGGCGAGACTGTAAACACTTACTTTCATTACCTCGTAAATAAAGATCTTCTTCTTTCTTGTTTGTCTTCTCTGTTTCTACCTTCCCTTCCACTCCCCCCACACTCACCAGCCCGTCCTCAAAACCTTTCCGCCAACCATCACTCACACCCTTACCCCCTCACCCATCCACCCCCATCAACCCCCCCCCCCCCCCCCCCCCCATCCCCTATCTACACCCATCTCCTCAGTCTTCCGTCTGCCCTTTCACCCCACTTTCCCACCCCCTTCTCGTACCACCCACCAACCCACCCCCACCTATGACAAGACATAATGATAGTGGTACACGGCCTGCAGGAGAGAGAGGGAGGGGGGGGGGGAAGGCGGGGAAGGGGTTGGAGTGGCTGAGAGGGGGTGGGTGGGGGGAGGGGGTAGGACGGAGGGGTGGACCCCCCCTGCTCACTTTGCGCAAGGCCAACATGACTGACTGTAGTATACTCGACATCTTCGAGGCGTGTTCACCACACAACTCTTACCCCGGTGTGACATGTCTATGGTGTTCACGTGCTGTGTCTTTCTTCGCGTGCACGATGGTAAAGACCATACCATGAGTTCACCCATCTCCAGAACGTATGTCAAGGTGCTCGCCCTATGGCGCAGTGTGCATGCATCATACATGTGTATGCGAACTCTCCTCGGTGAGGCGTTTTTTTTTTTTCCTTTTCATTCTCTTCACAGAGAAAGGTGCATTCCACAGCTAATCATTATGTCAGAAAATGATGCAACAAACACGTTTTCCTTTCTGTTCTCTGCGCAATTCGTGAAGAAGGTTTTAGGGCTGAAATGTCGAAAGAAAGAATGTCAACGTTACTTGATGTTCTTGAACTGCTACAGAGAGAGAGAGAGAGAGAGAGAGAGAGAGAGAGAGAGAGAGAGAGAGAGAGAGTGTGTGTGTGTGTGTGTGTGTGTGTATCTGTGAGTGTGCACGACATGGCACACTCTCATCCTCTCTCTCTCACTCTCTCTCTCTCTCTCTCTCTCTCTCTCTCTCTCTCTCTGTGCATCAAGTTTTCTCTTCCTTTCGTCTGGTCGATATTACGAAAGCACTTGATGCTACAAACAGTAGTCTTTAAAAGAACAAACACACACACACACACACACACACACACACACACACACACACACAAGGAGAGATAATCATTCAGAGTTATGACTTAATCCATAATACTTTCAAATTTCCGTTCACTCTGATCAAAAAAGAAGTTTCATAAGCAGGTCTGAACCTTCAATTTCATCTGTTAGTGATAGTGTTACTCAAGGCTCTTTCCTCTGACCTGTCTTATTTTCAGTAAAGACAGAAAACGATCTTCTGGGTTTCATTCAGCAACTTTTTATGAAATGTTTGCAGAAACAGTGTTATATTATGTATACTTCTTGTGAGAGATCTGACGAGGGTTTGATTTCATCGAAGAAAAGTAAGAATGAGTTTAAAACAAAGTGGTTTGAATTCAAGGACATACTGCAGTTTTCTTTTTTTTTTTCAATTAAAAAAAGCCGAATGGTTCATCAAGCTTAACTTTCACACACACACACACACACACACACGCGCGCGCGCGCGCGCGCGCGCGCACACCACACACCACACACACACACACCACACCACACACACACACACACACACACACCACAAACACAGCAACATATACAAGAGAGAGAGAGAGAGAGAGAGAGAGAGAGAGAGAGAGAGAGAGAGAGAGAGGGAGAGAGAGAAAGTCTGCAGGAGTGTGGATGAGCACATACACACAAATCAAAAAAGAGCAGAGAAAGAGAAAAAAAAAGACAGAGATATAAAATGGGGCCAGGGGCTGGGGGAGGGGGAGAGAAAGATTGGGGGAGGGTCAGCGGAGTGGTGGGTGGGCACACCGTGTAAGTTCCCGATCATCTGTGACGGCTACATCCACACACGTACACTGTCTCCTGCTGCCTTCAGAACCAGGGGCATCAACAACCAGTCATGATCAGTCACAGGTGTCGCTGCGCAAAAACAAACC
>CM031613.1:29790004-29815004 GCA_018398815.1 Conus ventricosus
AACTGAACATGATTTCTATGGAGTCTGCTCCAAAGTGTTTATGTCTGACATGTGAGTCACGCGCGCGCCGCACGCACACACACACCACACACACACACACACACACACACACACACACACACACACACACACACACACACACACACACAAACACACACACACACACACACACTCCTCTCTCTCTCTCTCTCTCTCTCTCTCTCTCCTCCCCCTCTCTCTCTCTCCTCTCTCTCTCCACACACACACAAAAACGATCTTTAAGATAGCAAACGATCTCCTCACAGCTGTTGATGGAAACAAAGTTTCTCTTCTCTCTCTCTTAGATTTGTCTGCTGCTTTTGATACAATAGATCACTCCATTCTTCTCTCAAGACTCAACACTTCTTTTGGTCTTTCTGGTTCTGTCCTTTCCTGGTTCTCTTCATATCTCTCTGATCGCACGCAAACTGTTTCAGTGAAAGGTGTTAAGTCTCCAGCAAGAGCACTTCAGTTTGGTGTTCCTCAGGGATCTGTCCTGGGACCGGTTTTGTTTGTGCTGTACACCCAGCCTCTCTCGGCCATTATCAGCCAACACTCTCTCCTTCACCATAGCTTTTCAGATGACAACCAGCTGTATATCTCTGCCCATATCAGTCAGCTTCATGAAATAATCTCCTCTTCTCAAGCATGCATTACCGATGTTAAATCATGGATGCACAATAACAAGCTACAACTTAACGCAGACAAAACTGAAATAATCCTCATTGCTTCGAAACACACTATTAGAACTCATTCTCTCCCTAGTTCTATAAATGTTGATGGAAATGAAATAAATCTATCAGTGTCTGTTCGTAACCTCGGCGTTACACTCCACCAAACTCTCTCTTTCAAACAACATATCTCTAATGTGTGCAAGTCCTGCTACCTTGAACTTCGTAGAATGAGCTCAGTTCGCCGCTTCCTTACTCAAAATGCTCTGAAGACTCTAATATGTGCTTTTGTCCTGTCTCGGTCGACTATTGTAACTCCCTCCTTGCCGTTGTCCCTTAACGCTCATCTCTAAACTTCAAAAAGTTCAGAACAATGCCGCCCGTCTGATCTCCCGCTCCTCTAGATCTGATCACATATCACCAATTCTGTCTTCCTTACACTGGCTCCCAATTCAGTCTCGCATTGACTTTAAAGTTCTCCTCCTGGTTTTCAAATCACTGAATAATCTGGCTCCCTCCTACCTCTCTGACCTCCTCCATCTCTATGTTCCGTCTCGCAACTTACGCTCATCCACCGATTCTCGTCTGCTTCGGCTTCCCTCCGCTCGCCTGAAAACTTCAGCCAACGATCTTTCTCTTACCAGGCACCTGCTCTGTGGAATAGTCTCCCTTCCTCATTGCGTAACACGGACTCTTTAGAGACTTTTAAAATCTCCCTAAAGACACATCTTTTCCCTCGGACTGATTAACGATACCCAGTTACCACTGTGCGCGTGTTTGCTGGTGATGAACGCGCTCCTGTGTCTGTCTGTGTGTGAGAGTCCCCCCCCCCCCCCCCCCCCCATCCCGGCAGTGTGTGTGTGTGTGGTGTGTGTGCGCGCGCTTTGAATTAGAATTAGAATTTTTAATCATGTTTTTCTGTAATATGCGCTTTGGGCTCTTGCGAGGTAAAGCGCTCTATAAATATCCTTTTACATTACATTACATTTACACACACACACACACACACACACACACACACACACACACACACACACACACACACACACATCTCTCTCTCTCTCTCTCTCTCTCCTCTCTCTCTCTCCTCTCTCTCTCCCTCTCTCTCTCTCCTCTCTCCTTCTTCTCTCTCTCTCTCTCTCTCTCTCTCTCTCTCCTCTTCTCTCCTCTCCACACACACACACACACACAGTCAGGTGAACAGCGTGCATCCAATATGATTTCGGGTCGTACTTTTGCCTGAAGGCTGAATTACATTAGATAACGGCACCTTCAGCTCATTAGCAATTTAGCATGATGTGTGATTTCATCTGAATGGAAATTATAAACATCTCATCATTCTCTACACGTGTGGGGGTGTAGGGGGGGGTGTAGGAGCACGCGCGCGCGCGCTCCTGCGCTCGTGAACGAACTGTTGTTGAAAGAAGGATCGACAGGAAGAGAGAAAAAGAGACATTTTACTAAAGCATTCTGACATCCACTCTTAACTGAAAATCTTGTCTTGTCTTATTTATTGTCTATTTGTTTATTCCTTGAGCGGTGACTTAGCCATTGATGCTTCGCAACGGTTGGCTGCTAACTGCCGACACTCCTCCCCCCCCCCCCCCCCCCCCCCCCCCCCCCGCCCTCCTCGCTCGCATTCTTCGCCCACAAAACTTCTTCACTCTACCCACTGGTGTTGGGAGACCACCACAACCCTTGTCTTGTTGTCGTGACGTGTCTACGGTGGGTTATTATACCTTCTTTTTTTTAATGGGGTAGGCGGCAAGGACAGCTCGAGGGGTGGGGTGGAAGGTAGGGGGCGTGCATATTTGCTGTTCGGTTTGCTGGGTAAACCTCTTACCTGGGTATGCGGCAATATATGGAAGACTTATCGTATTACAGAGAGAGACACAGAGAGACAGACGAGAGAGACAGAGAGAGAGAGAGAGAGAGAGAGAGAGAGAGAGAGAGAGAGAGAGAGAGAGACAGACAGACAGACAGACAGACAGACAGCAGACAGACAGACAGAGTCAGAAAGAAGTGAATAGGCAATCCAACAGACTGATCGACTCCCTACCCTCATTTCCACCCCCCTCTCCGTCCCTCAAGAGAGAGAGAGAGAGAGAGAGAGAGAGAGAGAGAGAGAGAGAGAGAGAGAGAGAGAGAGAGAGAGAGAGAGAGAGAGAGAGAGATTGAGATTGTTTTTTTGACAATAGCCATATAGTTGAGAGAGAGTTTTTTTTTTACAATAGCTACATAGTTGTAATGATACAGAGGAATATTCTTTTTCAGCTTGACAAAATCTTAATCGTGCATAGTTATTTGTTCGACCACTTGCGAATTCATACTTCTGAAGGCACAAGTACAAGAGAGAGCGAGAGCGAGAGCGAGAGCGAGAGAGAGAGAGAGAGAGAGAGAGTGAGAGAGACTTCTGAAGGCACAAGTACAAGAGAGAGAGAGAGGAGAGAGAGAGAGAGAGAGAGAGGAGAGAGAGATTGGGGTGGGGATGTGAGGTAGGGCAGCGTAGCGGAGAGGAGACCAACCTCAAGTTGAAAGGTTCAAAAGTTCATTCTCTCTCACCCCTCCTCTCTCTTCTCTCTCTCTCTCCTCTCTCTCTCTCTCTGTGTGTGGTGTGTGTGTGTGTGTGTTTTTCCACCTTTTAAGGGCGAGCAGAACACCACCCCCTTACCAAAAAAAAAAAAAAAAAAAAACCCAAACAATAAACCCGATGCCGTCAACCTACCCACCCCATTAACATCCACCAGCGTGTCACGTGACCACGCGCCAATTGGCACCGCCATGGGGCAAGCAGATGGTTCGTGGAGATTGATGGGCTTACTAGTAATGTACTGCACACAGCAATGGAGTTTACCCGGTGGAGGAAGGACCACGACAGTTGGGGTGCCCTGTGTCACGTCTGAGTGGTTTGGTGACATGGTTCAGATCCAATGTCTCTGCAAGTGACGGGGTGGTGATGAGGGTAAAGGTGATGGGGGTGGCTGTTGTTATGATGAAGGTGATTGTTGCAGTGTGTGTGTGTGTGTGTGTGTTGTGTGTGTGTGTGTGTGTGTGTGTGTGTGTGTGTACCAGTGAGAGACAGTGTGTGTGTGTGTGTGTGTGTGTGTGTGTGTGTGTGTGTATGTGAGTGTGTGTGTGTGTGTGTGTGTGTATGTGAGTGTGTGTGTGTGTGTGTGTGTGTGTGTGTGTGTGTGTGTGTGTGTGTGTGTGTGCGTACGTGCGCGCGCGCGTGTTTGTGTGTGTGCATGTATGTCTCTGTGTGGTGTGTGTGTGTGTGTGTATGTCTGTGTGTGTGTTTGTATGCATGCGTGTGCTTCTGTTTGTCTATGCCAAGATGGGGTACAAGATCAAGTTTGTGCATAGGTGTGTGTGTGTGTGTGTGTGTGTGTGTGTGTGTGTGTGTGTGTGTGTGTGGTGTGTGTGTGTGCGTGCGTGCGTGCGTGTGTGTGGGGGGGGGGGAAGAGAAAAAGGGTGTTTATTTTTTCCACGTCTCAAAATCATATCTACAAGTACTCGACGTCAACGCGGTGACAGCCCTGATATCGCCCTTTGCGGTCGGCTGGGCTATAAGCAACAGAACCTTACCTTACCTAAGTACTTCAAAAACCAACCCTTTTCTTCTTCAAGCCGTACACAGGAGATTCCACCCACCTAGTCCCCCCAAAGCCAAGTACCCTGAACGCCACCCCCGGGTCTTGTCATTTCACAGTCAGACGGACAGACAGCACTTTACCAAGTTATCAGCCTGAGCCATCTCGCCTCCCCGCAGCGAGGTGGACCTGCAATGGTTTCACGCCACTGTGCTCGCACTCGTCGCTTCTCAGCCACTCGCTCAAACCAAAAGAAAAGTTAGTTTGCACAGGGTTTCATGCCACGTGACGAAATAGGAGCGATACTCCTATTTGTAATGTACAGGCTGAAAATAACAAACAAGTACGGTAACTCTTGCTCCCATGATGAAATAAATACACGCCCTTAAGTCCAAACGAATGCTGCCTGCGACATCGAATCGCCTAGCAGTATCAGCTGAAGTTTTGACATTCGCCCATTTAAAAAAGTGATCAAACAAAATTCCCAAAGCAATCAGACGCAACAGCAATGACAGCAACATACAGGGTAACACTTTGAAATGGACATGATGTCCATCTGGATAGTTTTACAGCGTCACACTTGAATGGACAGCTATGTCCTCTGGATAGTTGACAATCTCCCTCCCTCGTCGTCAGAATGTAACAGAAAAGGAGGCATGTTATGATTATAAAAAAAAAGATAACAAAGGGTAAGGACTTTCCTGAACAACGACAAGTGAATGAACAACAAGACAGAACAACTACGGACGACAGTAACAGAAGATATTTCTTATGACAGTAAGAATGATTGGCAGAAAAGCGGAAATTATGAACACAGGATTTCCTGAAGATGGTCATGCGATTGAACCGTGGGTAAGCTGTGGGGAAGGGGGTGGGGGTGGTGTCCAGGATCATGTACAGAAAAGAGCGAAAAGTCGTAGACAAGTACGAAAGTTCAAGAAAGGGGTATCAACAGCTTCGATTGAACATAAGTCTGTCACACGAGGCATGAAATATCCAATGGTGCGGTTTTACTTCGGCTAGGAGCAGTGCTAGGTCGAATGCTTTCCCTTTCTTTTCTTTTCACATGTCAGGAAAGCTTACTTCATTCTGCCTGTTGTCGAGGGCCTTGAAATTCCGCGAAGAAATTGTCTGTCAATTACAAACCCTTTCTATTGACGGTTTACTGAGGGGAAAAAAATGACAGCGGTACATAATTTGGAAATATGAATATTCATGGCGTCAAACTCCAATCACAGCTTTTACTCCAAATAGACTGTGTTTCTGGGCAAATTCAAACTCGCTTCCTTTGATCCAAGTCCCTTGAGTGGCCTCGGTGTGAAATATTCGCGTTTTGATGTGAAGTGTACTTGCCACAAAGACATCAACCCATCAGTCTGGCATGTAAAGTATTCCATAACTCCAACAGAATTCAATGTGTTTTGGGTGTGGGCTTAGTTCAGATTTGTTTTGTAAAACACACAGCAATACAAATCATCACAAAATGCGTTAGAATTCGGAGTTTCTGCTCGTAAAAGATACTCTGCCCCTGGAATCATTTATTCGATTCTACTCGATTGCAGTTTGTCCTGTGGCGTAAACATGTTAATCGCAGTTAGGTAAAAAGACGGAAAATAGTAAGTGGCGCCGCTCTATGTCCAAGCATTCTTCTCACGGAGAGTATCCAAAGTTTCTCAAGGAATTCTGTCACGAAACAAAAACTTTGAACGCACAGTGTAAGACGTTTTTATGTTCATCACATTGCACATGATTTCAACTGCTCTTTTTTTTCAAATCTTTCCGTAAATCCCTACCTAAAACCATCACGGGCAATTTCATTTAAGTTCTACGAAGTCTCTCGGATATCAACATTCGTAATATTCTGTTCTCACGCATAATAAAACGATCGGATTGCGGGATGCCAACGAGGAAGAGAGGTCATGGGCTACCCGACAGACAGAATAAGGCTGTTCAAACACCCTACACCCCGTTTAAGAAAAGTGTGTTCCAAGACGGGTGCAGGAAAGATGAATGTGCGTCCCCTTTTGAACTGCAGCTTTCTTTATGGATACTCCTCGGGGCCCGTTGATGAATTGCTTTTGAGAAGCGTTCATGTAGAATAGGTAGTCTATGTACCTGATGGACCTTGCAGGGTGCCGCGCTGTGTGTGTGGTGTGTGTGTGGTGTGGTGTGTGTGTGTGGTGTGTATTGGGTTTTTTCTGCGTGACTGGGTTGGGTGGAGGGGTTTTTACCACTGTCAGAAAGAAAAGATGGCTTTGCCATACAAAGCATTCTAACCCAGCCCCCGAGCCCCCGCTCCCTTTACATTCATAGTTCATGCATGCCTGGGAAAAAAAGGATACGAGACGTTCGAGACTCTCTCTCTCTCTCTCTCTCTCTCTCTCTCTCTCTCTCTCTCTCTCTCTCTCTCTTAAAATTCAAAAGTTGGGCGACACAGTTTAGCACAACAACGTTATTATCCTTCAAACTTACTAAGCTGCGAAATACCATTAATCAGTTCTTCAATCTATCGCTAAACGACCCTCAGTTGAAAATCAACGCGTAAAAACACACACACGTATTTTCAGTATCTATGACCGCTTTAGAACGGCTGGGGGGGGGGGGGGGGGGGGGGGGGGGGGGGGGGGGGGGGGGGGGGAGGAGAGAGAAAAGCAAAGCAGAGAAGAGCATTCTGTTTGACCCAGCAACGGTCTCTGAAGAGGTCAATATTTCCTCACAAAGGGAAGGGAGGGCCAGCCGGGAGGTTATCATGTGCAGAGAAGCCCCGTGTCTATACACCCAACACCACAAGGCTGCGCTCTTCTGTCTTTGCTGCCACAATATTTGCCAGGGGGGTGGATCGCCGGAGGATGCGCATTTCTGGGCGTGCGCCAGCGGCAGGACAGCTGCGCGCGGGACACAGCAGCACGGGACGTTGTTGTCCCTGTCACCAGACCTTCGTAACAAAAGCCTCGGGAGCTTCTTAGCTTCCAAAACACATAGCAATCGGACAGTCGTGGACAGAAATGTTATTTGCTTAAACACGCATGCACGCACACACGCACGCACGCACATACACGCACACGCGCGCATTAAAACGCACGCGCGCGCGCACACACACACATCACACACACGCACACCACACACAAACAAACACACACACACAAAACACACACACACACACACACACACACACACACAACACACGGGATGATGATGACGCTTTTCCATGTCAAAACAGTAGTTACCACTGATTTCAATACAGAATTATTTGGTTTCTTGCTTTTTTAGTCTGATATGGAGGCCGTATAGTACGTAATTACAGGCAAACAGATAGTTATTATTCACGGTCCATTTTGCGCCCAATCGGAAAGTGAGTGATTGTTCAGTCTTCTTTTTCAATGTCTGGAAAGTTGTTCATCGCGCCTGAAAAAGGCCACAGAGGTCTAAACGTGTCATCTCTTGTAATGTGTCTCTTTTGTTCGGCGGAATAGTCATTTTTCCTTTAATTAAGTTTATGACTCATAAATTATGGTTCATGGAAACTAATGATTATAACCTACAGAAACAGATAATAAATAATTCATTTTTTAAAAGTTAGACTCATTAAAAAAACACACACAAAACCCACATCGCCATAGCCCATGAAAACAGATAACCATGACTCAGAAATATAGTGATTAAGATAGTGATGATGAAAATAAGGATTAAGATAGTGATTAAGATAGTGATGATGAAAATAAGGATTAAGATAGTGATGATGAAAACAGATAATTATAATCCGTAAAAAACAGTACGTAATACTCACGAAAACAGATAATTACGACCCATAAAACCAGTTATGATGCACAAAAACAGTGATTATCATGACTCGTGAAAAGAAATATTAATAACTCATGAAAACGGATAATTATGACGTTTAAAAAACGGTACGACTCATAAAAAAGACAATAATGACCCTTAAAAACAGGTACTTATTTATCATAAAAACAGCCTTATTCCATGAAAACGATTAATACTCACGAAAACAGATGATTATGACCCAGAAAACAGATTACTATGACCCAGGAAACAGATGATTATAACTGATAAAAACCAGCCACTCAGATCCATGAACATATACAACTGTGATTCACAGAAACACCAACCAAGATTTTAAAAAGATCACCATGATTCAAATAAAACGATGATTACATCTTATGAAGACAGCGATTAAGACCCTTAAGAACAGACAGTTAGGACTCACACAAGATGATTGTGGCTCATGAAAATAGAGATTTATGCCTCATAAAATGGGCAATCATGTGACTCAAGCATATACGCACTGGTAACAAGGAATGATTGCATTGACTGTAGGCTTTCAAAAGGCTGTTTCGCGAAAGGCGAAAAATGTTTTGCAAGAGACGAAAAAAATGCCTTGCGCAGAAAATGACTGCTCACGGTGAACGTGGGTTTATACGTTATTTTCTGTTCTTCGTCTCAGTTTGAAATGTCTTGACAGTTTTAAAAACCAATGAAAATAAAGTTCATGTCAAAATCACCACCGTCCATGAAATTCGTTCATAGTAACCATTTTCTTGTATGTATGACTGTTTTTCATCGCGAAAACAATAATTCTATCTTTTGAAGCATCTGAGCTCCCATAAAATCTGTCTGTCTTCACACACACACACACACACACGCCCTACCGCATCCTTCCCTTCCCCTCTGCCTCCTCGCACTCCCTTCCGGCTACCTTCCCTCCCCCCCCCCCCTTCCTCTCTCTCTCTCTCTCTCTCTCTCTCTCTCTCTCTCTCCTCCCGCACACATTTTACACAGATATTCTTTCTTCTCGAGCAGCTAGCTATCTGAAGCTTCCAGCAAACACTGTTTAAACAGATCTTTAACTGAATGTTTTATGCGGGTCTGAGAGAATCATAGGCGTATCCTAAAATAGCATGAAGACTGAGCACCCCATGTCTCTGGTCAACAATGTGGCGACCACGTGCGTCTGGGCACAATGAAATGGTTTTGTTGGCTACAAGGGACATAACTCTGTCAGCTACTTTTTTTTTTCTCTGTCCACACGGAGAAGCTTCGTGATTTCCTTGGTTTGAAACTCGTCCTTGAAGAAGTAAACAACTCGTCTAAATTATTTCAGTATTCCACCTGCCTTGGTGGAAAGGACTTGTCATCCCCGAAAGATTTTAGAGGGAACATTGGTATCCATTTTAAGGTCTGCTCATACCTACAAACCCTCATGGTTACTTTCGAGGTTACATCCACTTCCGAGACAAACAGTATATTATTAGAAACTCACAGTCCAATGCTATGCCAATTTCCAAGTTGATCCAGTCTGTTGTATATTCTTTTGTGGAGACCATCTTTGAGAAGCTATGGAAATGCTTCCTGAGCATTTCTCGAATGTTCTTTGGGACATGATACACGTCGAGGGCCAGCTGATTCATCTTGTGTGGAACTGATCCATATGGATTTGCCACATCGAACGCAAGGTTCTTTTTTTCCTGCCGTCGCTCATTGCATTGCTCCCCAAATCATAGTGACATGTTCTACACAGTCAGAAATTGCTCCCCAAATCATAGTGACATGTTCTACACAGTCAGAAATTGCTCCCCAAATCATAGTGACATGTTCTACACAGTCAGAAATTGCTCCCCAAATCATAGTGACATGTTCTACACAGTCAGACATTGCTCCCCAAATCATAGTGACATGTTCTACACAGTCAGAAATTGCTCCCCAAATCATAGTGACATGTTCTAACAGTCAGAAATTGCTCCCCAAATCATAGTGACATGTTCTACACAGTCAGAAATTGCCTCGCCGCAAATCCAATCAGTGACATGTTCTACACAGTCAGAAATTGCTCCCCAAATCATAGTGACATGTTCTACACAGTCAGAAATTGCTCCCCAAATCATAGTGACATGTTCTACACAGCCAGACATTGCTGGGGTGCCTGCTTTCTGGACTGATCAATCCAGGTACTCACTTTGTCAGTTTTTTTTTGTTTTGTTTTTTTATAGAAAGAGAGGGGGTTAGTTACCGCCAAGGACATTGACAAACAAAGCACAGGACAAGACACAATTGCATTTCGACCTCTTGGGTCTTCTTCAGGCAAAAAACAGATAACATTTAACATTTAGGACAGTACGAACAAAGAACGAAGAGTCAATTATCTGTCCATGTGTTCAAATAAAATGACCGCCAGACGGAAATGGCAGAGCAGATTGTGGGAGAGAAATGGAGGTGGCGGGGGTGGATGGGGGGGGGGGGGGAGTGAAACGATGGGGTTTGTAGGTTGTGTAGCTGGTTTAGTGGAGTGGTATGATATATTTGTGACGGTAGTTGTAGTAATTATAATTATATTTCTGTCAGGTATTTAGTTAGCCTGGCCCCCAAGACAAAGAGGACGATTTCCTCCTCATCGCTCACAAGTGATATCGGTCTTTTCTGTGGTTGATGTCTCTGATTGTTTTCTGTTTGGGGATGTACACTCTATCAGCAATCATCCATTGGTCGCTGATCCTCAAGGTCCTCCATGCTGATCTTATCATTTGATGGAGCCATTCAAGGACATTGGGGCATTTCTTATGAAGCGGAAAGTGTTTCAGCTCTGGCTGTCTTAACCCCTTTCTTCATCATCCAGTGTGGGTGGCTTTTCACAGAGCCGTCTCTCTGGCGCTGTAAGCCGCACCCAGCCCTGAACTTTAGGTGATGCTTGGCTCTAAGGGTCGAAATATGTTTTTATGAGATGCTGCTCGAGAGTGTCTTTGCCCATTGTGAGATTGGTGGTGGTGGTGTGGTGGTGTGGTGGGGGGGGGGGGGGGGGTATTTAATTTTGGCTGCTCGAATAGTTTCCTGGTGAAATGGAATGGGTCGTTGAATAAGCAATCCCAGGTTTTCTTCCTTTTGCTTCCTGGTATAGCAAAACGTAAATTGCAAATGTTTATGTCGTTTATTTGCTGGAATATTTAATACCGTTATCTATGTATCCACTGTAAACAAACTTGCATATAAAATAATGTTTTTGCTTTGTGTTATTAAAAGTCCATGGAATACGCATTCAGTGTTCTAAAATCTGAGTTCGATTTCGAACTAAAACCTATGGCCATAGCTCTTTTTCTTTTCAGGGTCCGGTTTCTTGGAATCAATACCCATTATCTTTACGTAGTTCAAACTGTCTTCTTCTTTCAGGCAACTCTAAAAACAACCCTCTTCACCCATAAATAGCAGTTTTTCTTACCTTCCCTTCACCATCAAATGAATTCTGTGACTTGTGTATGCCGCGCGCGCGCGCGCGCGCGCGCGCGCGTGTGTGTGTGTGTGTGTGTGTGTGTGTGTGTGTGTGTGTGTGTGTGTGTGTGTGTGTGTGTGTGTGTGTGTGTGTGGAGTATGCACGCCTGTTTGTAGGTGCATCGTACTTATTGCATAAATTTATCTTCTTATTGTTTTCATTTATGTTTTCTTTACCTTTTTTCTGTATTTGTAAGCGCTGAGGGCTTATGTAAGGTTAAACGCCATAAATAATCATTATATCATTATTAGGAGAGCATGTCTTTCATTGGCCTCCATAGATCTGATTTTTACAAAAGAGAAACCAGTAGGACAGACATGAAAAACAAAACAAACAAGTGTAATAGAAAAACTAAACAAAATAGAACCTGCTTTTTAAAAAGAAGACATGGCCAAAAGAGTAAAAGAACAAAAACGTGTGACTGAAGGTGTTTGAATGTATATTGTAAAGTTTCAATCGAGCATTTCAAAACTGATCATTACATAGAATCCTGCGGAAGCTGGCATTTCAAAGGAATGTTCATAATGTCCCGTGACGGGACCACTTCCTGTTCCGCATCAAATCATTCGCTGACGGCCCCCAGGCACAGATGGTATCACGTGACATGTTCGGGGTCTCTGACACTTTTTCAGCTGTGGTGTTATTTCACTTTGCCCTTCATCAGCAAGCACGCCATCTATGAACCACCACTTGGCATTCTTACCGATCTTTTATTTGTCTAAAGTTCCTCTTCGTTTAGTCCAGCCGAGTCTCTCTCTCTCTCTCTCTCTCTCTCTCTCTCTCTCTCTCTCTCTCTCTCTCTCTCTCTCTCTCTCTCTCTTCTTCTTCTTCTTCTTCTTTCTTCTTCTTCTTCTTCTTCTTCTTCTCAGCACTTTGCATGAGGACGCGCAGAGTGGAATACTGCTTTCGGTGGTATTTGTGGGATTTTTTTAAATTCCCTCTTCACAAATGTAAATACCACCTCGTATAGGAAGACAACTGGTAAAAAGAATTAAAAGAAAATTTAAAAAAGAAGAAGAAAACGTACCAGTGCTTTTGACTCTTTCTGGTAAATGTGTGTCCTCTCCTTCCCTCCCTCCTTCCCCTCTGTGTGTGTGTTGTGTGTGTGTGTGTGTGTGTGTGTGTGTGTGTGTGTGTGTGTGTGTGTGTGTGCGTGCGTGCGTGCGTGCGTGCGTGCGTGCGTGCGTGCGTGCGTGCGTGCGTGCGTGCGTGTGTGTGTGGTTCATACTTTCGTGTGTGTGTGCAAGCACGAAGATTTCAGACTACCGAAGAAGATCTGCAGCAGACGACAAACTTCCAAAGAACAAGTACACGTGCCTGTCAGAGAACTCGACGAGGGCGAAACACAATGATGGCATACTAAGGAATACCATTGCTAGTGTTCTGTCTTCTGTAAGTGGTTGGGCGAAACACAATGATGGCATACTAAGGAATACCATTGCTAGTGTTCTGTCTTCTGTAAGTGGTTGAGGGCGAACACAATGATGGCATACTAAGGAATACATTGCTAGTGTTCTGTCTTCTGTAAGTGGTTGAGGGCGAAACACAATGATGGCATACTAAGGAATACCATTGCTAGTGTTCTGTCTTCTGTAAGTGGTTGAGGGCGAAACACAATGATGGCATACTAAGGAATACCATTGCTAGTGTTCTGTCTTCTGTAAGTGGTTGAGGGCGAAACACAATGATGGCATACTAAGGAATACCATTGCTAGTGTTCTGTCTTCTGTAAGTGGTTGAGGGCGAAACACAATGATGGCATACTAAGGAATACCATTGCTAGTGTTCTGTCTTCTGTAAGTGGTTGAGGGCGAAACACAATGATGGCATACTAAGGAATACCATTGCTAGTGTTCTGTCTTCTGTAAGTGGTTGAGGGCGAAACACAATGATGGCATACTAAGGAATACCATTGCTAGTGTTCTGTCTTCTGTAAGTGGTTCAATTTTTGAGCGGTGATCCGGGAGCTATGCATTCGCTTTGTTTGCCATGGGCTTTCCGTGACTGAAAAGACGTAAAAACAGACACAAAGCCAGATAAGATGATGCAAAAAGTATATTAGGTAAGTAGCTTCGAAAGATCGCGTGTACTGTGTGTGCATGAACAGAGTTATTTTCTTTGTAACAAACAAAGATCATCTGCCATGATTCTAATTTTCTTGTCAGATTAATGTATGCAGGACCAAAATGGTATTTTTAACATTAGAACTTACACACCATGCGTAGTCTGTATACCACTGGGAAGACACAATCTCTCTAACATGTATTCGTGTTATGAGCCTTAATTACAGTTTTCACGAGTCTTTTCCATGTGGTTAACATTGTGACCCAATACCAAAACGAAAAACAACAATTTAACCTAAAAAAAAAAAAAAAAAAAATAACCGAAGCAACATAATTACCAGTATCGCATGGGAACAGTTATTTTCGTTTAACTGTCATCGCTTTCATGATGAAGATGATAATTAGGGGCCTTTTAAGCGAAGAATCTCCTACTTATGAAACACTTACTCGACATGTTCCCAAACGACGCCTTTGTCTTTTTTTTTCACCTTTGGGCTCTGCTACATACTTAACCGTTGAAAACTTCATCTGTGGGACTTCAGTTGTGGCCTGAAGCATGTCATTAAAAAGATTGGTATGCTCGCCATTAAGACTAATTGATCAATCGTACGCGTCATGAAAGGAGATAAAAACAAGGAGGGCAGGCCGAACAAGTACCCCCCCCCCCCCCCCCCCCCCCCCCCCCCCCTCTCCCCTTGTTCAGATCGCTCGATGAAGGAACAGCAGCTATAGCTTTAAGTCCCGATTCCCATTCAAAGTTACAGTCACGAAGCACTGAGGAATCTGAATTCTGAAATGCTCTAATATCAGCGGGCATCATTTTTCAAGTCACGGAGAAATGTCCGCTGTAACTTGTTTTGAAAAGACGGACACACTGACGGAAACTCTTTGGACGTACGAACAAAGCCACAGAACACAGACTCAGGCAAGTTTCTTCCAGAGGAAAGGAAATCTCCATTGAGGCAGGAAACAGCAAACAGTAAGTAACATACACCTAGGGCAACTCTTGCTCCCACGATGAAATAAAATACACGCCCACAAGTCAGTCAAACCGAGGGCACCTGTGTTTGTTTACTGTTCGTCCAGGTACTTGTCCGACTATATTCAAGATCGAAAAGGCCGTGCCAGACTTGAATGAATGTTGATTTGCGTTTGTTCGTTTCTCCAGTTGCTGTTGCTGCTGTGTAGATGTGTCCAGTACGGGGTATACAGGCAGGCTTGGGACATCCTTTATTGGGGGATGTTTCCTCGTGTGCTCTGTGCTGACATATCTGCTAGGCGATTTGGTGTCGTAAGCAGCATTCGTTTTGAGTTGTGGGCGTGTGTTTATTTCATCGTGGGAGCATGAGTTGCCCTGCTTGTCTGGTGTTTACAAGGTTGTAGACGGTTAGACAGAAGAGAGCCTGTCTGTCTTACAGACTGTCCTGTTAGTTTTCCTCTTCTCTCTTCCCCGCCAGCCTCCACCCCACCCCCTTTTCTTCGTCCCTTCTGTTGCGTCTGCGATCGGCTGCGCCTTAACGTGACCTCGTCGTTTCTCCCGTGCGTTTGCGTGTTCACACGTTCGTCTCATCTGTGACAGTCTCCGTCAGAGTCATCCTTTTCGTCCATGCACACACGCATGCATACATGACCATGTTCATGCGTGGTGGACAGGGGAAGAGAAACGGTAGGAAATTGTGCGTGTGCTATGTTTGTGCGCACGCGTGTCCGTACACCTAGAGTGGCACCTATTTGTCCCATGTTCACAATCAGTAACACCCCTATCCCCTACCTGTACTGATCACCACTGGCCAAAGGGGCACACGTGACAAGGTCATGACCCTCAGTGACTGATGACCCCAGGCGACACAACACTACCCACAACACAGGGACAGGCCAAGATGGGGGAGGAGGAAGGGCGGAAGAGGGGGGAGGGCGAGGGGGGGGAAAGAGGAAGGGAGGGAAAGGTGGAGTGGGAGCAACAAGATCGATTAGACAGCCAGACCCTCCTGTTGCCCCGGAAGACATACATCTCGCGTCCTCTTCCCCTCTCCTTGCCATCATAAATATCGCCCAAACCCACAAGCCACATGCAGAAGAGGGGCATAAAGATGAGAACATGCGCTTATACGCGCAGATCATTCACTAAAATTCCACACATCCATACTGACAAAGAAAAAAAAATGCAGAAAGAAAGGCTTCAAGGAGATAATTACAAGGGACGCAACTCTGAGCACTTGAGCCCCGAATAGAAATTGCTCTTCATCTCGGACACTCTTTCTACGTGTTTAGCGAAGGGCTCTTAGTTCGGCATTTTATATACTCTACTATAATCCTGCAATTCCACACCTTGCAATCAAAGCTATGACGTTTAGAAATGAAGATCCGCCAAAAGTGTTTCGAGTTATCTTAAGCAAGCGCTCGCGAGTACACACACCACACGCACGCACGCACGCACGCACGCACGCACACACACACACACACACACACACACACACACACACACACACACACACACACACACAGCAGACAGAGACAGACAGACAGACAGAAGAGACAGATAACGTTATCATTTTCCAAGGGAAATCAACGGGGATGGGAGGGAGGAAGGGTGGGGGATAAAAGCACGCGTAAGACTGATAGGAGGCTCAGAAAACAACGGCTTAGGAACGATGAATCGGCAGACGGACATTGTTGTACACAGTTCACCGAGTCGCGTCGTTTCTAGCTAGACTGGAAAGGCTGTGAGTGACTAGAAACAACGTCGCGACTTTGGGATGAGTTAGAGTTGCTGCTCTTGTTAAACCACATTCTGGCTGCTGGTTCTTCCTCGTCTGACAGTGCGAGAGCAGTAGGCGCATAGTGTAAGATAAACTTCCTGCTGCTTCTTGTCAGCCCTTCGCCGGCTCAAAGAAAGACACAGAGACAGAGAGTGTGTGGGAGAGAGAGAGAGAGAGAGAGGAGAGAGAGAAGAGAGAGGAGAGAGAGAGAGAGAGAGAGAGAGAAGAGAGAGAACAGAGAGAGAGAGAGAGAGGTCGAGGAGAGAGAGAGAGAGAGAGAGAGAGAGAGAGGAGAGAGAGAGAGTGTGTGTGTGTGTGTGTGTGTGTGTGTGTGTGTGTGTGTGTGTGCGCGTGCATACATGCGTGTGTGTGTGTGTGTGTGTGTGTGTGTGTGTGTGTGTGTGTGTGTGTGTGTGTGTGTGTGTTTGGTTCTTTCGTATTCAGGATTTTCTTTAACTTCTCTAGTTAAGGCCAAAGGATTTAATATCCCATTTTGTGTCCCAGTTTGGTGAGTTCTCTGAATCCGTTGTAGCATTTGGATGATTTTGCTGATACGCTAACGTCTTCGGATCTCGCTAATACTTCTTCTGACGCTTCTAGAAGCTGTTCCCATGTCTCTGTCGCAATTAGCACGTCATCCATCAAACTACCTACGTCATCGCGGTCAAGCTGTTGCGTCACTGTCCGCATCATAAGGCTGAATATGCTTCCGATCTTTTATAGTCTCTATGTCATTCTCAGCCATCAGTCTTGTCCTCACCGTGTTGAGATTTCCTAACAGGACACTTTTTTTTAATTCTTCGGACAGATCCAGTTTTTTGACAAATATTTCGCTTCCTTAAGTTTGAGAAAAGATATACACAATATCTAGCACACGGCTGCGCGTGGGTACTGTTACTTTTGTTAATTTTTCTGTAATCAATTGCAGAAACGCTGACCCATTTGTAGGCACCTTTCAGCTGGAACAGTGTGGGGAGATTGAGTGGATTCTATCACACCCATTCCCAACATTTCTTTTACGTCTTTGCTGACGGTTTCTGCTTGAGAGTGTGCCAAAGGATATACTGCTTGACAATGATCGGTCTTTGAACAGTCAGCTCAATGGCTGTCTCTGGCAGATCGGTTTGGAGTGGTTTAGCTATCAATATCCGTTCATTCTATTCGCAGATTTTTGCCGCTTGACTGGACTGGAGTAACGTAAGGGCTCGCCAAAAAATACCGCTCCGATTACTTCACAAGTTTGGTCGTGACGATGGGGATTTAACTGTCGTCCAAAACTTGATTTCATATCGACGTGCACTTCAGTAGCGACGAAGGCTAATGTTTCGTCTTCGTTACTATCATACTTTCTTTTTGGTGTTGATAACGTAATGACTGAGTGATTACTGGGTGTTGTTCTCTTTGGATATGGTCTTTCAGCAGATGTATGTGGAACAAATTTTGCTCCTGCCTGTCTGCACATGGTAACCGATGACATTCGTTTTAATGACAGTATATGATTCTTTCCATCATGACTCGTTTGTTTTTCTTCACACAAGGGTAACAGTAGATACTGCTGACATCCTACCCTCTCACATGTCTTTCACAAAGCATGTTCCAACACAATGCCAGTCAGCTTACAGGGATACTGACTGAATCCCTTTCATCCGTCGCTACGTATCCCTGCCAGCAACTAAGACTTACGCATGCTCTTCTGTTCTTTCAAAACTGAGTCAGATCAATGCACATCTGTCTGGTTTCCTTCTGTACATTTCATCTAAACAACTTCTGAGTGTTTTGAGTTCTGCTGCCAGAATTATGCCCAAAGCAAGGAGCCGTAATCATGCTATAACCTCTTCGAAAAATCCTCTGGGAATGCAAATCAGTTAATGTTAATTGGAAGTACACATTAAATGTTAACACATACACTTTTGTTACATCCTCGATTCACACATTAAACGTTGATCATAATAATACACTCTTGTGTACATTCAACTCAACATGAGGAGGAAAACGCCAAAAATTATACAAAAAGGGCTAAAGCTGCCATAGCCTTTTAGCCGTAAGGACAGTGAACTGTCAGAGCCCTCTCCTTCCGCCGCCTTTCACCTTCCTGAACTGAACCAGGCACTCTATTTACTGCTGGGTGGACAGACAGGATTAAAAACAACGAAATGTACCTCACTGACTGTTTAACTTTGATTTCGCGCTGCAGTGATTAAAAGAAAAGCAGGCTAAGTTTGGTCACTCAATGTCCTGTCATTCGGTTGTCTCGGGGCAACTGAAATTGAGCAGTTTTGAGTGTACCGTGAACTGTTGTATTAACATGTTTAAGAAACCCTAGACGAGAAAGGACACGGGAACAAAAACATGTAAAAGTTATTATTAGTTTTTTTTTCTAACTCAGCCTAAAGTACAGTAGGCACAGTAACAATCGGTGTGCGTGTGTGCGTGCGTGCGTGCGTGCGTGCGTGTGCATGTGCGTGTGTGTGTGTGTGTGTGTGTGTGTTAGTGTGTGCGTGTGTGTGTGTGTGTGTGTGTGTGTGTGTGTGTGTGTGTGTGTTGTGTGTGTGTGTGGCGTGCGTGCGTGCGTGCGTGGTGCGTGAGTGCGTGCGTGCGTGCGTGCGTGCGTGCGTGCGTGCGTGCGAGCGCGCGCGCGTGTCTGTGTCTGTGTCTGTGTCTGTGTGTGTAAGTGTGAGTGTGTATGCGCGCGCGCACACTAAATACGCTATGTGTAAGATGACGGTGGAATAATGGACGACACACGGGAGATGGAGGTACGAGAAAGAGAGAAGGAAGGAGGCGGGGGGGGGGGGGGGGATTCCAAACACACAGTCGGAGTCACAATCACATAAAGTGACATCCAAGCCTACACTCCCGTCCCCTCAGCCCCTCCCCCCCCCCCCCCCCCCCCACTGTTGACCCAGCCGACGGCCCGCGTCAACGAGGCCTCTCTGGAGCTGTGGACTGTGATCGCCCTGAGAACAAACAGGCGGCCAGCTGCTGGACAGAGGGGCCAGTAAACAGGGCCTTGATGCACCGTCAACACCGGACAGCGGCAGCGACAGCGTCACCGGCCGATGGTCTGTCAACAACGTTGGTCCTTTGGTGTCCCGACTGTTGTTTCTCGTGATGCGGCGCATCCCCACATCGTCCTGAAAATGGGCGTTGTTCTGGAGCTGGGAACAGCCTTTGACTCCTCCCGTTTCCATTTCTATCGTTTTCTGCCCCCACTCGTCTCCCTCACCACTGCCCCCTCCTGCTCTCCCTCCTCCTCATCCGCCCATCTTCCCTTCCTTCCTCCGTCATTGCTTCAACGGCGTAGCAACAAAAACAAACATATATATAATATCAGTTATAGGGACAGGCTGTTGTATGGCCGAGAAAGACAACGGGACACACTGTGACAGCACGTGATGTTCGACATATTGCCCCTCAGCGCACAGGAAAACATCTCTCCCTCCATACCTCCCTCCCTCTCTCTCTCTCTCTCTCTCTCCTCTCTCTCTCTCTCTCTCTCTCTCTCTCTCTCTCTCTGAACGTGTGTTAGACAATTAACTTCAACACCTGTAACTGACAAGTCATTCAGATCAAGCGTCAATATCTTTCCCATTTAATTTTGTTTGGTACCCTCTAACTCGCTCACTTGCTTTCTGATGACTCTCTCTCTCTCTCTCTCTCTCTCTCTCTCTCTCTCTCTCCTCTCTCTCTCTCCTCTCTCTCTCTCTTGTTTACTGGTTGACTCTCTCTCTCTCTCTCTCTCTCTCCTCTCTCTCTCTCTCTCTCTCTCTCTCTCTCAAAAATTAATGACAAAATCACGTATTATGACTAATGTGTTAAAGTTGCATGTATTTATTCATTCATACATCCATCAATCCATTAAAATACACATCTACCTTTGTATTAGTATAACTATCAATCAATTAGTTTATCCTTTCAATCCCTATCTATGAAGCATCTATATGCCTATCTGTGCTATCTACCGCCTATCTGTTTATCTATCTGTCCATCCATCTATCTACCTGTTTATCTGTCTACCTGTCTATCTTCATCTTTACATATCTGTCTGCCTCTCTATCTATCTATAGATATATATGTGCCTATCTATCTATTATCTGTGCACCTATCTATACCTCTCTATCTGTCTATCTACCTACGTACCTATACCTACCTACCTTCCTACCTACCTTCCTACTTCTATCTATTCTTCTATCTCTCTATCTATCTATCAACCCATCCAATAATCTCCTTTTTTATTTGAACACTCAGACTGCAACAACATTTATTTGGAACTGATCTTTAATTTTCTAGGACTAACTTTGGTAATTTGATACAGTTCTGATTTACACTTGCTTTCAGCCACGATTTCACTCACAACACACACACACACACACACACAACACACACACACACACCACACACACACACACACTGTGGTCAGCAGGGCCACAAACAACACGACTGGACTTGATTTATTCAGCGATCAAAGGATTTTCTTTCTTCTTCTAAATTTTGATCGGGACCTTTCTATTCGATCGATCCGCTATTAAGTCTCCATCAGCTCGCAAATAAATGAATAAATACATAAATAAGTATTTGGATAAATAAATAATAACAATTACATTTGGACTGTCAATAGTGATCGCTTAACTACGGAAAGCAAGATAGAAAGGAACCAAGGAAGGAAGAAAAGAACGACCAACAACAAAAATAATGATAAGGATAAAAAGAAAAGGACGTAGAAAGGCAGGCAGTGAAAAGAAGGAAATGAACAAAGAAGTGAAGGAAACAACAAAGAAAGGAAGAAAGAAGAAAGTAAGAAAGAAAGAAAAATAGGAGAGGAAGAAAGGAAAGAGGAAAGAACGAAAGAACGAAAGAAAGAAAGAAGGAAAGGAGGGGATGAAGGAAGGCAGAAAGGAAGGACGAAAAAAGAGAAAAAGAAACTGATGAAAGAAACACCCCAGTACAATTCCTTCCGCCTGAGTCTATCAAGCGTCTGTTCAGACTGATATCTTTTCACACTGTCGGCAAGCGTCGTCTCACATTAGTTTCGACAAACAGCCTGTAGATATCGCTACCAACAGGGTCATGTGATAAAGGTTTTAAAGGGGGATAAAGGGCGAGGAAGAAAAAAACAATAACAGACTGCTTAAGATATCGGACAAAAAGAAAAAGAAAAAAAAAACGAGTAGTTTCAATAAAACAGGAGTAAAGTACCAGAGAGGTTAACAAAATAGAAAAAAAAAAAAAGAAGAGAAAATGCAGAAAGGAAAGGATAGGTGTAGAGACGGAAAGAAACATTAAGAACAAATAAAGCTAAAAAAATAAATAATTGAAAGAAAAAAAATGGAGAGGAATGGAAACATATGAAAGAAGAAAAAGAAAGAAGACAAGAAACAAAGGAACCACAAAGCAGAAGCCGCGTGGTTAGTGTGCGATGGTGAGCTGGGAAGTCAAGGGTCTGAACCATGAGATTCACTACATTTTATTTGTCGGGTTTAGGGGTTTTCTTCTTTTCTCTCAGTCTTGTTCTCCGAGTCTCTAAATGACATCAATCAAACGTCGCTCGTTCCGCTTCCACCATACCCCCCCCCCCCCCCCCCCCCCCCCACTTCAGCCATAATCAGCATTGTCCTGTCGTGGCCTCAGTGCCGGTGTAGGAGGCAAAAAAGACTTCCAGGAAAAAAACACTGGGAGTGTATTTTTCCTAGGAAAGAAACACTGCAATCTCGGAAGGGGAGTGTTATTTTCCTAGGAAAATTACACTGTTTGGCAGAGCTGAAAGCCAAGAGAAAATTTATTTTTGAACCTCTGTGGGCACTTCGAAACGGTTGTTTCATGCGAGTGTTAAACGTGTTCTTAAAGAATTAAGATTTTAATCATGGAAGAATTAAAAGAATAATTGAAAGAAAACTAGAGCAGTTTTTTTTTCTTGGTATGGTGAAGTTCCTGGGTATCATTTTTTCCTGGTGAAGGAGTGTAATCTTCCTAGGAAAATAACCTCCTGTTGTCCCCCCTCAGTATTCTGTTAACGTTAGTCGCTGAAACAGTTATCGTTGTTAAACATCGGTTAACTTCACTCACCGGCAGTTCTCATGTCCCTGTACTGTCTGTCTTCTGTCTGTCTCGTCGCCTCCTCTCTCCTCTTCTTTTCCTGACAATATCTTCTTAACTCTTCACTCTCTCTCTCCTCTCTTCCTTCTTCTGACAAGTCGTCAAAGTGAGTGTCAATTACACTTCACAAAACCTGTCTTATTAAACCACCAGTTCGTACTTCCATCGATCTTTTATTTTGTCTTTATTAAGAATACTGTAATGTTCCTGCAGCGAAAGCTCTCTCTCTCTTTCGCTTTCTCTTCTCGTCTCATCCTCTCTCTCCTCTCTCTCTCTCTCTCTCTGTTTTTTTCTTTTTTCGTGTGTGTGTTGCGTGCGAGGATGGGGGATGTGGTGATATGTGTGTGTGTGTGTTGGGGTGAGTAGGGTGTGTTATGTGTATGCGTGTGTGGTGTGTAAGACTTGTTAGTGTGGTGGTGCGTGGTGTGTGTGTGTGTGTGTGTGTGTGTGTGTGTGTGTGTGTGTGTGTGTGTGCTGATTTGTTGGTTGTTTGTGTGCACGCGCGGTGTGTGTCTGTGTGTGTCTGTCTGTCTGTCTGTCTGTCTGTCTGAGTGTGCATGTGAGCATGTGCAAGAGCGTGTCTTAACTTTACTGAATACATGTGTGTACAAGTTTGATAAAACAAGAATGCCAGTCATATCTGAAAGCAACCAGTTGCACCAACAAGTATTGTTCCAACCTCCTAAAACAGGCGAGGGGGGGGGGGGGGTGTCACTGCGTATCAAGGCACCACACCACTGTGACCACAGTGAACTGAAAGGTGATAACCTGTCCTATTCTTATCTACCTGACACAACAGGCCGCACGTGGGAAAATGCCTTCTACATATCTCATTCACAATGACGCTTTTGTCGTGAGTAGAGCCGAACTGCCTGCCTCGAACACCCTCGACTAAACTCTCCACTCGTACAGCAGGGGTTTTTATTTTTGTTTGGTTGGTTTTTTCCTTTCTTTTCTTTTTCTTTTTAATGACCTGCGCGTGTGAGGTGTTCCTGTCTAACAAAACTGCGTAGATCGCGTGGGAAACCAAAAAATCCCGTCGCTGACAAGCCAGACAGCTTGGAGTAGTTCAAGGGAAACCACCAATCATTACCCCCCAGCCTGTCCCATTTCATTTCAAGCTTGAGGGATGAACGCCACACTCGATTGTGCTTCTCGTCGCTGGAAAACGGGAGAGTTGACGAGACAAGGGGCTCAAATTAAAGAGCTTCATGCGAGCTCTGACAGCGTGGTCAGCATGGTGTTGACAGGAAACAAGATCAGTGGCACGCTTGGTTGAGCGTGGTTTGACAAATGACAGGCTGTTTTTTCATGTACACGACGATGCGGACGCAGACAGACGTGCACAATTATAAGGAAGCAGAGACGTTTTGATTCTGTTGGTGGTATGATAGGTACGATGCTCAATCTGCGGATCAAAACTGACTTCCTGGACAAACGAGTTAACAGCCGTGATGGTGACCTCATAAGTGGGGGGGGGGGGGGGGGGGGGGGGGGGGGGGGTTGAAGGAGCCGAAGAATTGGAAGGAGACGACGGGTGGGAAAGAGGGAGGAGGGTAACTGGAAAGCCTGTGTGTGTGTGTGTGTGTGTGTGTGTGTGTGTGTGTGTGTGTGTGTGTGTGGTGTGAGTGACAAACATACGTATAAAACACAAGCTGTTCTTAAGACACCTTTCCCGAACAGCCTCAGACTTATAAGACGTAGATCTCACCATTCAGTTGTTCTCTCATAGATGAAGTGATCTTCACGTATGTCTGGGAATTATTAACGACTGACATTGTATCTTCAAACACACACACACACACACACACACACACACACACACACACACACACACACACACACACACGTAGGCCTGCGTACAGAGACAAAGAAAGAGGTCGGGGGTAGAGAGCGACGGAGACTGGTGGAGAAAAATGAGCAATTTAGAAAAATATAATGTTCTTCAAGTAAGGTTTTGAGGCAAACCGAAAATTACATTAATAATGGTAGTAATTATAACCCTAATTACAAGAAGGGCGACAACTGCCGAACGACATACGCTACACACACACTAAAAAAAAAAATGCTATGTTATACGTGTATACAAGTACGTTCCTGGTTCCAAATACCACAGCTGAATATAGTGTGAAGATAACACGCATTAGATCGCCCAGAGCTGTCGTACAAAGGCCAGTCAAGAATTGCTGTACACGGTTACCTCCCAGCCCCATCTCTTAAAAGAGTCAGATGAACTGCCTCGTCAGGAAACTGGATGGGAAGAGAGGGAGGGGGAGGGGACGGGGGTTAAGGTGTGTGTTTGTGTATGTGTGTGTGTGTGTGTGTGTGTGTGGGGGGGGGTGATAAGGAGGTGGATTCAGGTGACAGGCTTTGTAGTCAAAAGAAACAAATGTGCGTGAAGAAACGCTTGTACAGACGATACTAGGCTAACAGTTTGTGAAGCCAGTTCCACAGAGTTGTTTTCTCTCTGTCTTTCTTTCTTTCTTTTTTTTCCTTCCTGCCTTCCCTTTTTCCTTCCTTCCTTCCTTCT
>CM031613.1:29820004-29860304 GCA_018398815.1 Conus ventricosus
TCTCTCTGTGTTGTCGTCGGTTCAATGTCCATCCATCAAAATCAAAATCGAAACTGTGTGTGTGTGTGTGTGTGTGTGTGTGTGTGTGTGGTGTGTGTGTGTGTGTGTGTGAATTGAATAGAATTGAATAAATGTCATTGTCATGAAACCTCAGGGTTTATGAGACAATATGATTATCACAGAAGAACAGAACAACCAGACACAAATTTCCCTAATAATGACTGAGCATTATCCATAGTCATTAATAATGACTGAGCATTATCCATAGTCATTAATAATGACTGAGCATTATCCATAGTCATTAATAATGACTGAGCATTATCCATAGTCATTAACTGGCTTGGAACACAATTTACAGCATTCATATTAAGACACTGTATGCCTTTCATTGTACTCCCAGTTCTTATAGAACAGGGAGTACTTTAGAATGGAACGAAGAAATGCTCTGTGTGTGTGGTGTGTGTGTGTTTGTGTGTCAGGGTCAAAATAAACACAACCAAGTGGGGTCAGTCGGGGCCACCCCAACGGCTAGTCCAAATCAAACTTCTAGGCGTCGAAAAGGCCCAAGGTGGGGTCCGGCCAAATTTAAAGCATGGGGGAGAGGCTCCACAGAGCGTTCGTCCCGCCAACGACTAAGGGGGCTTTGACCGACGCCTCGAGTCTGCCCCGGGGACCTCAGGGGCCGGGGCCGGGCTCATCTACCAATTTTGTAAACCAACGTCATTGTTAGTGGGACGTCGCGGGTTAAAGCGGGAAAGGAGGGGGAAAAGGGATGTTGGGGGTAAAATCTACAAATCATTAAAATACCAATTGACCCCCACAGAAGAGGCGTGTAGACGGACGTCATGTTTTAAAACGTCCAAGGAATTAGGGGATAATTCGGGTATCAGGGGGTAAAAAACGCCCAAGGGTACTGGCCCTTGGCCCGGGGGTTAGAAAAAAGGAATGTTGAGGGAGGGGGGGGAAAGGGAAAAACGAACAGACAGAGAGAGGAGAGGGAATTCGGGAGAGAGGCTCTCGCCACAGGAAGGCAGGAGATAAACGAACAGAGACAGAGGAGGAGTTTTTAGTTATCTCTCACGGGGAAAAAGGGCAGAGAGTAAAAAGGGAAAAAGAGGGGGGAACAAACAGAGAGAAGAGAGAGAAAGAGTTCTAGGGAGCCTCGAGAGGGGGCAGGAGAGAGAAGATGAGGGAGAAAAAGAAGAAACCAATTTGAAGTTTACATGAATAGCCGCAAAAGGGACTGGGGAGAATGGGGAGAAGAGAGAGGTTGCAAATTTATAAAAGAAAAAAAGAAAAAAAAAAGAAAAAAAAGCAACCATTCCTTTTTGATAAAGCAGACTAAAAGAAGAGAAAAAGAAAATGCAATGCTTAATGGGAAAAAGAAAGGAGAACGATCGATGTTGATAGCACTGTTTACCCTAACCGGGGTTCGACCTCAACCGGGCAGCGTCACTTCGCCAACAAACCACAACCAACGCCAACATCTCACCTGACCGGGCGCCATCGCCCAACACCTGCCGGCATTGTGTCGGTTGTAAAGTACTTTGAAAAAAAAAAAGGAAAAGAAAAAGACAGTGATTCTGAATAGTTAAGATCACCGGGCCCGGGGAAAGTAAAAACGTTAAACCGGGGTTTAGTTAATATGTTTTAGATAAATGATTTTGTAAAGTTCGAAAGAGAGAATGTTTGTTTCATTTGTTTTCCATATCTTTATGTTTCTTCAGATCATTGTTAAAGTTATAGACTTTACAGGGGTTTTGATTACGAAGCATGAATATGAATGAAGAAACAAGCTGGGTGTGTTTGGCGTGCGCTAGCCCCTTTCCTCCATCGACATTAACCGGGGTTGCAATTTATTGGCGACCTGCCAGGATTTCGGGCCCATTTAAAATAATTTTTTCAACTTCTCAAGAGGAAGCTGGGGGATTAAAGTTTTGTAACCAAGAAAAAGGGGGTTTCTTCTGTATTTCCCAAGATATTTTAATACTGGGTTTGGGCATTGTTTCCAAATATTTAAACTAGGTTTGGCATTTCACCCCCAAAGGTACTCATTTCCACAGATTGCCTATTTTCCTCTCAAGGGGGTCAGGCGGGCGCCCCTTTAAAAACAACACGTTGTCCCAAGCTAATATTTATCATTCATGGGATGTCTTTTACGTCACTCGGGGTCGTAACCACCATTTGGCTGTCGTTGTTATAAAATTTCTTCAAAAAAAAAAAAAAAAAGAGATACAATGGCGGAAAAAAAGAACCCCCTATTGAACAACTTGTACGTCGCTCGTGATCAGGTACTCAGAATGAGTTGCGTGCATTCGTTGAAAACCAACAAAAGAGGAAAAGGGAAACGCGCGAAGACACGTGCCCGGGGTAAAAAAGGAAAACAAAAGGTTAAGGTTTCCCCTAATCGGGAGCCGGGAAACAAAAGAAAAAGGAAACCAGAAACAAAAAAATAACAGGAGACAGAAAAAAAAGGAAAGCGCAAAACAGAAAAATAAACGGGAAACGAAAGAATAAGGAGGCGAGGAAAACCCAAAGACAAAAGGGTTTCCCCAATTAAGTTGAGAAATTAAATAAAAGGGGGGGGGGCCACCGATAGGGTAGTTCATTTTTTCCGGGACTGTGCGCACTACCCCCCCCGCCCAATTACCAAAAATTCCGGGGGCCGATTCGATTGACGCTACTCATCTTTTCGAAACGTTTGCGACCAGTCGGGGTTGGCCCTCCAAAGGGGGGGCAGTCTTTTTGTCAGCTTTATGAGGGGAAAGGCCATTGCAGTTTTTCACTGCGTTACCAGCAAAAAACACTGATTTGGTGCTGTGAAGGAGTCTTTAAAAAGGGGTTTTCCCCACAGGGGAAGGGATTCAGAAAGAAATTTCGTTCACTAAATTGCAAGCGGGGAAACGTCCTCATTTTTGGTGCACGTCAGATCCTTTTTTGGAAAGGGTTTAAAATTATGTACAAAAAGGAGTTCGCTGATTTAAAGACTATTTAAAAAACAGATTTTGTCATTGCGGCCTGATTTTAACCAACTTTTGAAAGAAGACACCAAGACAGCAAGAGTTGTTTGAAGTTCGCAGAGGGTATAGAGGGGCACTTTGGCAAAAGGTGGGGAGAAACGTGCAGCACGGGTGGAAGATGAAAGAGACCAGGGATTTTCTGCAAATCGAAAACCCCAGTGGGGGCCCAAAAGGGAAAACAAAAGGGACATTAGGGTTTTCATTTCAAAAGAAGGGACTTTGGGGCGGGGGATTGTCGCATGATTTTCCCAGAAGGCGCACCTTTTGCAAGAGGTGGATAAGGGCGTAAAGGAAACGCCCGCAGGGGGAACCAAAAGGGGATTGTCGGAAGAGGGGGGAGTGCAGCTTATGGCTCAGGGGACGCAGTCATGCGGGATGGGGGGCACAACGAGGGGTTCGTTACCATGAAGAAAGGTGGATTGGCCACAGAGGGAAAGTTTACGAACACTGGGTTGTTCATGCGGTAGTACAACAACGCTGGTCGATAAAGGGATTTGACAGGCAAATCCGACCGTCCTAATTCGTGGACTGTGGGGAGTTTTTCCCTTGCTAAGATAGAAGTAAATACCCCTTACTTTCACGATTTCTGCGTTTGTGATGGGGAAAACCCCTTTATGATTTGACATTGAATATTCCGGTGCAAGGATCCAGGGGGTCCTAGGTGTTGACTGCTACAGGGCAGCAGTTAAAAAAAACCGGGGCAAGAAAAGGGGAAAGGGTTTAAAACCGTTTGTCGTTTCCCGCAAGGAATCGGCGTAGATTTTCGCCCGAGGTTTAGGCACGCAGAACAAGACCCTCGCTCGTGAAGTCTGGGATTGCAAGAGGTGGAAAAACAGGGGGTTAAGGGGGTGAAAAGAATTTCTTGAAAAGGGGGCTGGTTACCGATGTCACCCAAGGGGGAAACCCGGAAGGTGGCCACCATTAGAGGGCCACATGTTTTTCGGACACGTCATTCAGTGGTCACGGCCTCATGGGAGCACTCGGGACCACAAAAAACTGACCGAATCTTTTATGACTTTCATTGGGCCCGGGGGATGGCAAAAAAAGCGTTTTCTGCATTCATTATTTTTTCAAAGGTCACCCCAAAGGGTGAAGAGGAAGGCCCTCTTAAAACATCCCCCTTTATTGAAAACCCTTCAGGGGAGTGGGCCTTTTTACTGATGGGGCCCCAAACCGCCCGTCCCCCAAAGGTGGGCCCAGGTAAGAACATTAAGTTTGCAAAGAGTTTGCAGAGCTGGGGCGTCCAGAGAAGCAATTAAGGAAGGGAGGAACAAACCCCCAAGGGTGGAGATCAAGTCCGGTATGCTTCCCCCGGGGGACAAAAAGCGCTGAGCATTGGAAAAAACCCTTCACCATCACTGAAAAGGGCGGGCGGGAAAACCGAAAAGTGTGAATGGGGAAACCAAAACTTTTCCATCAAATTTCCTCCCAAATATATTCGCTGGAAACCCGCACGAGGGGCAGCAGCAATCATTATGAGGTGAAGGGGAACCCCCCCAGAAAAAGGGGAATTTTGTTTGCCTAAGTTTCCCCAAAATCCCTACAGGATGGTCACGTATAAGGCTAGAAGTAAAGGGTTCCAGTTTTTTGTCGGGGGCACACAAAGCAGCCGGAAAAAAGGAAGGTGGGGAAGATGATGAATTTAGAAGCCAAAGACCAAAAAAAGAAGTCAGGGGTCGCTAGGCTTTTGGGTTTTATAGGGGTTTGTCCCAATTTCGCACAACACGATCCTCTCAGTGATTTGGTCAAGGCAGGAAAAACCCCAGTGGTCGAATGGTCAGACGCTGCAACAAGCACTGCAACGGTGTTTGAAAGACTATTCCCTCCCCCCTTTAAGCTACCAATATGTCCAAAACCCTTTTTTGTTGGGGGGACAATGCATCAGGCGGTGGGATGGTCAGTATTGTTTTAGGAGCGAAGGGGGCGATTCCCGTGAGATATCTACAGGAAGTTTACAAGTGTGAGGAAGGGGCGCAACGGGGGAGAAGGAGTGTTTAGCTGTTGTGTGGGGGCCTGCAGAATTCCACAAATACTTTTAGGGGAAAAAGTTTTGACGAGACATCACACCACCAAATCCTGCAGGAGCGCAGTTGAAAAACAGCAAGTGCTGCGTTGGCAAAGGCCTGCAGCCCACAGTCCGATGCAGACATCCCCGGTCGACAGAATGTCGGACTGACTATTTAAGCCGTGAGTCTGCAAAACTGCAACTCAAGGAAATCATCATTCCGGGGGGGGTTTTTTTTTTGATAATATTTTGAGCATTATTTGATTGGTAGGTTTTATTCCCATTGGCTAGGGTTTTATATTTTTTTTTTTTGTGAGACTTTTCATATTTCTTTGTAGGGCTTGTTTTAGTGGGTTATTATGCTTGGAGCAACGTCGCTTGTGTAGTGAGCATTTTTTTGCAATAAGAGGGGGAGATTCCTCATAAGTGTCAGGGCGCGATCAATTTTATTGTCTTTTTTATAAAAATTGTGAAAAAGAGATGCAAATCCGCAGGTAGGGGGAAAGGCATAAGTGCCACAGAGTCGTTATAAAAAAGGTTGAAATAACCAAGAGCCCTCCAAGATAACTCATTGGGGGTGGAAATTTCCCGATGGTAATTTTATAAAATTTAAAACCGTGGTTGTAAATATTTCCCCCAAATTTTTCCCTGTACTGTGTGCCAAATTCTTTTTTTGTCTTTTTTGTCCGTTTTTTTGAACAATGCGGGGCATAGCCTTTTTTTAAAAATTGTCACGGGCAAAATTTAACACAAACCCAATTGGTCAGTCGTCGGCCACTCCAAATGGACTAATCCAAACTCAAACTTCTACGCAGAAAGACGGGCCCCTAGTCGGGGCCCGGCCCAAATTTAAACAAGGGAAGGCTCCACAGAGACTTTTGTCCCGCCAAGAAACGGCTTGACCGACGCCTCGTGTCCCCAGACGACCTCAGGCCTGGGGCCCGGGTCATCTAGCCAATTTGTGAAACCAAATCATTGTTTTGTCGACGCGCAGGTTAAAACAGGAAAGGGGGAGGGAGAAGGTTGTGGGGGTGGGGGGGAAATCACTAAACAATTAAAAAACCAATTGACCACCCAGAGGAAGGGGTAGACGGGGCTGTCAGATTTTTAACGTCCAAGGAATTAGAGGGAATAAATTCGGGGGTTTAGGGTAAAAAACTCCAAGGGACTGGCCCTTGGAACCGGGGTTAGACAAAAAGGAATTGGAGGAGAGAGAGGGAGAGGAAAAAACAACAACAGAGAGAGAGAGAGGGGGAATTCGGGGGAGTAGGCTCTCGCCACGGAAGGCAGGAGATGGAACGAACAGAGACAGAGATAGGGGGTTTTTGGGGTTCTCGCACGAGGGAAAAGGCAAAGATGAAAGAGGAAGAACGGGGGAGAACAACAGAGAGAGAGAGAGAGAGAGAGGTTCTGAGGGGGCTCTGCAGGAGAGAAGGGCAGAGAGAGAGAGAGATGAGGGAGGAGAGAAGAGAACCAAGTTGAGAGATTAGCATGAATAGTCTGCAGAGGAAGGACTGAGGAGAGATGCGGAGAGAGAGAGAGTTGCTAATTTATGAAGAAGAAAAGAAAGAAAAGAAAAAAGAAAAGAAAAGCAACCATGTCCATTTGATAAGCAACTAGAAGAGAAGAGAGAGAGAGAGAGAGAGTGCAATGCGTTAATGCAGGAAGAAAGAAAGGAGAACAGATCGATGTTGAAGTCACTGTTCTACCCTAACCGGGGTTCGACCTCATACCTGGCAGCGTCACTTCGCCAAGCAAACCACAGACCAACGCCAAACAGTCTCACCTGACCAGGCGCCATCAGACCAACACCAGTGCCGGCAGTTGTGTCGTGTTGTGAAAGTGACATTGAAAAAAAAAGGAAAAGAAAAAGACAGTGATTCGTGAATAGTTAAGATCACCTGGCCAGGTAAAGTAGAAATCTGTTTATACCCGGGTTAGTTAATGATGTTTTAGATAAATGATTTTGTGAAGTTCAGGAAAGAGAGAATGTTTTGTTTCATTTGATTCCATATGCATTGATGTTTCGTTCTATGATCATGTGTAGTAAAGTTATAGACTTTACTAGTGGTTTGATGTGACGAATGCATGATATATGAATGAGATTGTAAGCAAGCTGTAGTGTGTTTGGGCTGTGCGCTAGTCCTTCCTCCATCGACATTACACCGAGGTTGACAGTGTGTGTGTGTGTGTGTGTGTGTGTGTGTGTGTGTGTGTGTGTGTGTGTGTGTCTGTCTGTCTGTCTGTCTGTCTGTCCGTCCATGGTCAAAACGTGTTCCACTCGCTCCAGACAAAACTACTGGGCCGATCTTTCTGAAATGTGTACGTATATTCATTATGGGCCACGGATGATGCCCGATGTTTTAGTTTACCGTTATAGCCGTTACTAGCGGCTGTAACGGCCTGTAATGCTTTTTCTTCTTTATAGAATATCTCAGAAAGTACTTGGCTGATCTTTCTGAAAATTTGTAGGTAGGTACATTATGAGTCACGAATAATGCCCGATGTTTTAGTTTACCGTATAGCCGTTACTAACGGCTGTAACGGCCCATAACGGTTTTTCTTCTTTGTAGAATATCTCAGAAAGCACTTTGTCGATCTTTCTGAAAATATGTAGGTATGTTCATTATGGGTCAGGGATGATGCCCGATGTGTTAGTTTATCGTTATAACCGTTACTAACGGATATAATGGCCCATAGCGGTTTTTCTTCTTTATGGGATATCTCAGAAAGTACTTAGCCGATCTTTCTGAAAATCTGTACGCATATTCATTATGGGTCACGCATGATGCCCGACGTTTTAGTTTTACCGCTGCAACCGTTACTAAACAGCTACAGCGACCCATAACGGTTTTTCTTTTTTATAGAATATCTCAGAAAGTACGTGGCCATACTGGGTCTGATGCTGAGCAGACACAATGTTTTCTTCTTTTTGTGTGCCAGTGCAACCTGTATGACCAGCATTCTCACTCCCCCATTTCTCTCTCATCTGCTAAACTTTTCACTCCCATAATCCTGCGCCTTACCAATTGTGTAGGAACTCAAAGAGTCCACAATATATCCTTACATCTGCTATCCTTGCTGGTATATGGTATTAAATCAGTATAATGACACTGAATTCAAGGAGGAAACCGTCTTTTTCACACTATGAAAAGAAAGTCGCAGAAACAGGACGCTCTCCGCCCATTTAAATGTTGCTACCTGACCTCTACTATAATCCCAGGATTCCGACCTTGCCTGGTAACCTCTAAACACTGTCATTGTGTGCTCTACTCCCCAAATACAACACTTCCATCCTATAAAAAATAAAACTGGATTGATCGAATTTCATCCGGTTGAAATGTAATATATAAATTGATTCTGACTTCGAGATTAGGCACAAACAATCAATCATTTTTAGGTTCAGTTTCTGTGGCCTTGTAAACACAAATGGCCTTGACCTCTTTCGGTCAGAATCAAGGCAGCTCGAGGAGAGTTCCCACATAAATGTGACAGGGTTAACTTTGGTGAAAGTTCACTTCCACCCTGTGTCTTGGAAGGAGCAATACTAAAGTACTAGAACGCCTATATGGAAAGAAACTGGGATTTTTCTCGGGATTGTCCAAGATACTGAGGAATGCTTCACAATGTACTTTTCGCTATCCTAATGCGCTTAGGAGTGCCTGTACTACATGTGGACAGGTATGTGTTGAACAGGGACAAGCACGAGATTACGTAGGATCAATGAATAGACTGACACGAGTTCAGTGAATTTTGTACAGGGAAAGTGTGAGTTAATGAATAATGGGAACAAACTTTTATAAATAACAGATGGCGCTTTGGCCTCTTTCCATCGGAGTCCCACACAGTCTTCCTCATCATTAGGTTCAGGCATTTGGCAGCAGGGTTCAGGTGCATGCATCTGAAGCTGAAGAAGTTCTAAGAGGCTGCACACTCCTTATCCAAAGTTACCAGTCCATGTTTCTCAAACCTAGTGGTGACAGGACTGTTACCATTCGTACTGAAAACCTTCGAAATATTTCTGTTGTAAAAAAAAAAAAATCAATAGCTTCCATTGCTGTCACTGAATAATTTCATATCTATACTTTAACGCCGTCCTCTCCAGCCAATCTCTCTTCCTTCTCCCCTTCACCAACCCCTCCCCCAACCCTCTCCTTTTGAAATCTATGTTAGGTCATTTTCATAGAGATTGGGGATTTGATCACCGGTCGCTTTTTCCAGTCGTTTATTGGTTTCTTCACGCTGGCATTTTCTGTGATTGCTCCTGTCCTATTTGGCGGCTCAGCGTTTATTAACCTTCATTTTCCTGCTCTGAAGAGTATTTTCTGTGATTGCTCCTGTCCTATTTGGCGGCTCAGTGTTTATTAACCTTCATTTTCCTGCTCTGAAGAGTGAAGAGTGGCTGATACATGTCCGTGTATAGCGTTACAGATTGAGCCCAAAACGCTGTGAATTCTCTGTCGTGCTCTAACATGCGCGTCGCCTCAGTCAGAGGGACCAGCCTCAACTGAACATATTCATCGTACAGTCCGGCCCTCAACTGAACATTATTCAACGTACAGTCAGGCCCTCAACTGAACATTATTCATCGTACAGTCCAGCCCTCAACTGAACATTATTCATCGTACAGTCCAGCCCTCAACTGAACATTGTCTCTCGTACAATCCGGCCCTCAACTGAACATATTCATCATACAGTCCAGCCCTCAACTGAGCATTATTCATCGTACAGTCCGGCCCTCAACTGAACATATTCATCATACAGTCCGGCCCTCAACTGAACATATTCATCATACAGTCCGGCCCTCAACTGAACATTATTCATCGTACAGTCCGGCCCTCAACTGAACATATTCATCAACAGTCCGCCCTCAACTGAACACATTCATCGTACAGTCCAGCCCTCAACTGAACATTATTCATCGTACAGTCCGGCCCTCAACTGAACATATTCATCATACAGTCCGGCCCTCAACTGAACATTATTCATCGTACAGTCCGGCCCTCAACTGAACATATTCATCATACAGTCCGGCCCTCAACTGAACATATTCATCGTACAGTCCGGCCCTCAACTGAACACATTCATCGTACAGTCCAGCCCTCAACTGAGCACTATTCATCGTACAGTCCGGCCCTCAACTGAACATTATTCATCGTACAGTCCGGCCCTCAACTGAACATATTCATCTACAATTCAGCCCTCAACTGAGCACTATTCATCGTACAGTCCAGCCCTCAACTGAACATTATTCATCGTACAGTCCGGCCCTCAACTGAACACATTCATCGTACAGTCCAGCCCTCAACTGAGCACTATTCATCGTACAGTCCGGCCCTCAACTGAACATTATTCATCGTACAGTCCGGCCCTCAACTGAACATATTCATCTACAATTCAGCCCTCAACTGAGCACTATTCATCGTACAGTCCAGCCCTCAACTGAACATTATTCATCGTACAGTCCGGCCCTCAACTGAACATTATTCATCGTACAGTCCGGCCCTCAACTGAACATTATTCATCGTACAGTCCGGCCCTCAACTGAACATTATTCATCGTACAGTCCAGCCCTCAACTGAACATTATTCATCGTACAGTCCAGCCCTCAACTGAACATTATTCATCGTACAGTCCGGCCCTCAACTGAACATTATCATCGTACAGTCCGGCCCTCAACTGAACATTATTCATCGTACAGTCCGGCCCTCAACTGAACATATTCATCTACAATTCAGCCCTCAACTGAACACATTCATCGTACAGTCCAGCCCTCAACTGAACATATTCATCGTACAGTCCAGCCCTTGAGCCGTTCCATTTGTGTCTGACTCTGAGACAGATCCGAAGTGTCTTTCATTTTATGTGCAAGCAGATTCAGAGAGAGACCCGAAGTGTCTTTCTTTTCATGCGCAAGCACAATGCCTCGCTTTCCATTTTTCTTTTCTGTCTTCTGCTAGACTTTTCACTCCTAAATCCTTGTGCCCGACCAATGGCGTAGGAACACAGGGAGCCCGTACATCATGTGCATGTGATCAGAAGTCTGACGCTGAATGTCTGGTTCAAATGTGCTTCTTGTTCCATTCTTATCTATCTATCTATGTCTGCATCCCGCCTCTTCTTCTGCGTGGATTTCTTCTTTCTGTCTTTCCTTTTGAATCTGCTCAGCATGATCCTTGACATTCCTTTACAGAGGGAAGGATGTGTGTGTGTGTGTGTGTGTGGGGGGGGGGGGGTTAGGGGTGGAGGATGGATTGGGAAAAAGGTGGGCGGGGAGTCTAGTCGAAAGAGGAAGGACGAAGGGGTGTGTGTGTATTGGTTGATTAAACTAATGTGCCGTCGTTTGAACAAAGTTGCCAGTGTCCTTTTCTTTTCCCTCTCTCTCTTTTTTATGGGTGTGTGGTGGTGATGGGTGGGTGTGTGGGTGTGTGTGTGTGGGGGGGGGGGTATTATAGAGGTTGTGTCCATTCTTGTGGCCGCACACTTCTCTTTCCCGTGTTCTCTGCCACGTAATTGTCAGAGCCTTTGCGATTTCTCTCCCTTCATGCTGCAATAGATCTGCTGGCTCGTTCTTCGTTCTTGGTGACTTGCCTCCCTTGGTGTGAAAGACAATGTCCTCCACTTTGTCTTCTTATTAAATTAAAAAAAAAATCAGCTTTCCCAGATTTGCTGGGGTTGTAGACAACGTGCTTTTCAAAATACTTGCATTTAGTTTTATAAGTGTACTGGAAAACCTATTTTGCAGTATTCAGCCTGGTTGAGAATCGCTTTTGTGTTGGAGTGGGGAATAATTCCTATCCTCTGGCTATAGGTTCAGGCTGCTCTGATTATTTTCAGTGAGTTAGAGGCTGTTTCGTGCCCCCCCCCCCCCCCCCACCCCCCCCCTCTTGATGCTAGCTTCGATTTTGCCGCACTGAGTAAGCAGCATTCCCTTGCCTCTGGCCTTCTCCGCTTGATATTCATGTTCACTATGGACCTGTATGTAGGTGCGTGCGAGCGCGTGCAAGTGTGTGTGTGTGTGTGTGTGTGTGTGTGTGTGTGTGTGTGTGTGTGTGTGTGTGTGTGTGTGTGTGTGTGTGTGTGGTCCGCCGACCTCATTTCTCCCATATATTTTTTATCCTTCTACTTGCTGTTTTTCCTTTTCTTTTTCTTTTTTCTTTCTTTCTTTATTCCTTTTTTTTTTTCGTTGGTAAGGGTTGCCTTTTTGTGATGTGTGTGTGTGTGTGTGTGTGTGTGTGTGTGTGTGTGGTGTGTGTGTGTGTGTTCGGGGGATGGCATGCCACCGACTTATCATGCACGTCTTCATGTTCTGTCACTGACGACCAGTCTCTTACAGGCAGACTGTAACATTTTGGCGTTAAATATACAGAGCTTCTGAATGTAATCATGGGCTAATTAATGCTTGGTGTAGTGGCACTGTCGTAGGCTTGTGTGACAAAGACCCCATTCACACGAGGCCACGTCAGGGCTGTCACAAAGGGCCATCATATCAGGGCCTGGGTAACTGAATGTAGATGCTAGATGCTCTTAACTATTATGAAATTACTGTGCCGCATATGTTTGTATTCAAGGTATATACAATATGACCAGAATACCACGTACACAAGTTCATCGAGGATTTTAGTGGATACAAAAACAAACAGTAAAAGAGATTGCTGTTTGTCTGGCGGAAAATGAAACTGTCAGTTTGTTGAAAACTGTAGGAAATGTACACGCAGTCCTCGAGATGTTTGCTGTGGTCCCTTTTTCTTTCTTTTTTTTTTCGCTTATGACATGTTCTAACCATTAGTGTGTTTATCACGTAAAGTGGTAACAAACCATGTCATAATTTTGTTTGGAGATAGGATTACCTTCAGAAATTACAGTCTCTACGTCTGCATTCACATTCTGACAACCTGTCGTCAGTTTCAAAAGGGCGTTACCTACCCATACATATCATGTAATGTACATTACCTGTTTGACTTGAGCCCATTTTGTGTTTTGTGGGCATCTTTAATAGATCATTCTTGAATAACTTGTCATATTCACCATATTAAGCGTACATATTTGAAAAATGTCTTCTCCTTTTTTTTTTTTTTTTTTACTCATCATTGTCATGTGACGTAGCCTCACATCAAGGCATGTGACGCTCCATCACATTTAGTCTAGTGATATGAATCATTTTCCCCATGCCACAACTAAAAAGGAAGAATATTCATTAGGCTTGACTAGTGTAGCGGGCATCCCCAATGATTGTGAGGATCACTCAATAAAATAGACAAGGGTTGGTCATTGGGTGAAAGTGACCACTGAGAGATAGTTTAATAAGGGCTGGTAAGGTGCTGGTCATGTGTCTTGAACACTGAGTATGCACTCACTAGGAGGAGGAAGGAAAGAATTAGTTTTAGCCCAGGAGATGGCCTAAAGACTCGAACCCATCAGGACGTTGGTCAAGGGGTCCTCACCGCTGACCAGTCATTACCAGATGAGCCATAGATAGTTGGGGAAAGCTACATGGGAAAACCTAAAGAAAAGAATTCGTATGTTAAATTGGGAAGCAGGTTACTTACACGAACCTTATTCGTGTTTCAGCCCTTCACCCTTCACCCCGTCAGCTTATTCCTCCTCTGATGCTGCGACGGCATTGTTTTCCTAAGTGCTGAGACGGGTGTTTGACGATGGCCATGGTGTTGTGAACACACCGATAGTTCAGCCCCAGCAATTGATGACCCCGTATAGAGGAGTCGGATCTCATCGTTCCCCCAGTGACTGGAGTGTTCAAGGGGCGAGCGCTTTTTCTGCTGCGGGCAGGGCATCATGATAGTATGGGGCGAGCGCTTTTTCTGCTGCGGGCAGGGCATCATGACAGTATGGGGCGAGCGCTTTTTCTGCTGCTGGCAGGGCATCATGACAGTATGGGGCGAGCGCTTTTTCTGCTGCTGGCAGGGCATCATGATAGCATGGGGCGAGCGCTTTTTCTGCTGCTGGCAGGGCATCATGATAGTATGGGGCGAGCGCTTTTTCTGCTGCGGGCAGGGCATCATGATAGTATGGGGCGAGCGCTTTTTCTGCTGCTGGCAGGGCATCATGATAGTATGGGGCGAGCGCTTTTTCTGCTGCTGGCAGGGCATCATGATAGTATGGGGCGAGCGCTTTTTCTGCTGCTGGCAGGGCATCATGATAGTATGGGGCGAGCGCTTTTTCTGCTGCTGGCAGGGCATCATGATAGTATGGGGCGAGCGCTTTTTCTGCTGCAGTATGGCATCATGATAGTATGGGGCGAGCGCTTTTTCTGCTGCAAGTATGGCATTATGATGGCATGAATTGTTTTATCCTCCTGGTCTGGATCTTGGGCCAATGTTGTGTAAAAAAAAAAAAAAAAAAAAAAAGGCCATGATTTTATTTTCTTGGAGGATGTGTGTAATCTTTCTCCGGCAAGAAGGAGGTATCTAGCAAGACTTTATTCATATCAATTCGTAACTTAATTTATCACTCAGTGGAGAAGAGAGAGAGAGGGAGAGAGAGAGAGAGAGAGAAACGTATAGAATTTGTTTGACAACTACTGGAGTGTGATGAGCATTGTCGGAATTGTTCAATTCAGTTAGTAAAGTGTTTTCCCCGGAGGAGAACAAAAAACATTCTGTAGTACGCCTTTTGGTTGGCTGGAGAGATTGCGTGTGGAGTAAATACTGTCATGAATGCGCGTGTGCAATAGTAACAGTGTGACAATTATCGAATGCTACGTTAGACTCTAGCTCAAGGGGGATGGTCAGTAAACCAACAGTTAACACTTATTCTTCCTGTTGGTTTTCAGTGTCCGGCGGAGTTACATCCAGAAGGTCGCGATACAAAATAAGATTGGTACAGGCCAGGAGGCTGAACAAGAAATTAAAGCTCCAAATACATTAAATACTCTCAAAATTATTGCCGAGAGCACGACTTCTGTATTTTCTACAGAAGGAAAAAAAAGCTATCAGGACTGTTCGGATGCCTGGAATCCTTTCAGGGTATTTAGTGACGTCATTGTTCTCTTTGTCTGTCCTTTAAGCTATTGCCGAGAACACGACGTCTGTATTTTCTACAGAAGGAAAAAAAGCTATCTGGAGAATCGCAATGTCGAGATGCCTGAAATCTTTCAGAATATTTAGTGATGTCACCGTTTTCTTCCTCAGTCGTTCCTTCTCTCTCTCACACACATTTTCTTGTGGCAAGCAGAAAATGTGAAAAGATAGCCTGTTAGACAAGTGCTAAGGGCCTGTTCTTTAGAGTGAATCCGCAAGGGACTGTATTTTGTAGAGTGACATTTGTTTTCTTATGCCAGTCGGACAGTCCTAAGAAAATATAAATATGTCAATAAACTGAGTACTATTTAGGATACGTTACCGAGCACCATTCTGGTAGTTTACTGTGTAGCTTGGTGTTACAATAACTATAAAATATATGCAATTGTAATGAAAGATTGCTCTTATGTTTCGGATCGACAAAATAGGGGGAACATAAATATTCATATTCGAAGTGGTAGATAATTCTATGTGTTTGAGTGGGTGGATAAAGAATAATAAAAGCTGCTCAAGATGTGCTTTAAAAACTCACTACTTTGCCGTTTCCATTTTAAACAGAATGCTAACCCAGAAAAAGGCTGGTGTGCAACACCATAGTATGCTTGTTGAGTTTTCAAAAAACCAACGGAGGTGCCACCTAAGAAGCAAAAGAAAATCACGAAACAGCAAAAGAAGCTACATTTTCTTGTGAAAAGTAGAAAATATAAAAAGATAACCTCTTAAGACACAAGTGCTGAGGGCCAGTTCTTGGAATGTATCCTCAAGGGACTGAATTTTGTAGTGACTGTTTTTTTTCTTATGCCAGTCGGACAGCCCTGAACAGGCTATGTGTGGTCAGCCAGGCTGTAATGATTGATACTGAAAACCTCCTGTCCAGCTGGTTCCCCCTCACGTTTGTGTCTGCCCATATGCCATTCTATACTGATTTTGGTGTTGTTGCTGTATGTTATTTTTTCAATGATTGTTTTTCTTTCTAGAGAAGGCCAATGAAGTACAGTTGGTAGCGCTTTAAGTAGAATTCATCTGTACGAGACCAAAGGATGTCAGCGTTTGTTTATTGGATGCACATTGCGGAATAGTGTTGTTTTTTGTCAGCCTCTGGTTCTTGTTTTGAGGAACTTGGCTTTAGACATACAGTCAATTCACTTGTTGAAACTTTTTTTTATGTTCAAATTCCTTTAATGTATTTATTCAATTACGTTATTTATCTTTGCTTCAAATTCATGTTAGTAGCACTAGCTTTTTAGTAGTCTTTATTTATTGGATGCACCTTTAGGAACAATGTTACGTTTGTTCAGAATCCGATTTGTTTCGCCCCAGTCTGGTGACATCCCTGAAAAGAGGCCCTACCTGTGTATTCGCCCGGGCTTTGATGAATTAGACTAGTAGTACCAAAAGGAAACTCGAGGGGGGAAAAGCACCCCCCCCCCCCCCCCCCCCTGATCATCACAAAGTTAAATGAAATGACCAAAAGGAAAACTTGGAACAAAAAAATCAGCTCCAAAATTTATCAGAACAAAGGTAAGGGCAGGTGAACAAGTGCCCGGCGCCTGGTTGTTTGCGAGAAACCCCAGCTGGCTGGAATCGCGGGATGACGGACTTGTCCTGGGGGAAGGCGATGTCCCCTGCAGGGGGTCACTGCGAGACCGCGAATCTTACTCTGACCAAAGATAGTTCGCTCTGACGCCGCGCATATACGAGAGGGACAAGAAGGTGGTCTTGTAAGAGGCGGGGGGGGGGGGGGGGGGGGGTCGAAAGAAACGCAGGAAATTGGTTCGAAGGGTAATTACCAAAGGAAGTCCGAGAGGAGAAAGGGGTTCCATCGAGCTTCTCGGCAAGGGGATTGGGCTGTTCTGAGAGCGGCTTCCTGGGAGGCCTTTGGCTAGAAAGTAGCAGCTGGATACTTCTTCCTCTTCCCTCTAGAGCCTGTCTGCTGCAATGGTCGTGGGCGGGAAGAGGGGTCGATGTGGGGTGGGCTGGATGGATATGAACCTTTGCTCATCGAGGTGACTACGCTGTCATTGGGACAGTCCTGACCCGTGACCTTCTCTTGACGCTGCCGCCTCAACTCCCTCAAACTTTCCCCGAACTATTAGATTGCTCGTCTTTGTATTTGTCTGACTTTATTCAAGGTTAAAAGGCTGTGCCAGTCTTGAATAAAAATTACCGTGAGTTAGGTTTTCTTATGGGAGCAAGAGTTACCTGAGTTAGGTTTTCTTATGGGAGCAAGAGTTACCCTACTTATTTATTGTTTAACCTTCAAACTTGATAGAAAGACATTTCCGTAGGCACCATCTCCAGACGGTTCACCAACACAAGCCGGGTGGCACTATCCACGCTGGGGTCGGTGCCACTGATCTCGGCCTCAGGCTGATGTGGTTTGAGCGATTGCCGCTTTCCAGCAATCACAAGTTCACGCAGCGTTCTGAATGTAGTTCTCCAGTTCTACGAGAAATCCTTCCGGCTTTTTTTTTTTTTAACTTGTACTTTACCCGTATGACCAGAGCTGACAGTTCCAGGGATCTTCATTGTAGCTGTCTCAGCCATGTCGATCCAACCTTCCACCCACCCCATACCTGAAGGATTCGGGCTTTTGACCTTATGACTAACTTCTCGGGGGGCACTCGATAGATCCCCATCTCGATAGATCCCCGTCTCGATGGATCCCCATCTCGATAGATCCCCGTCTCGATGGATCCCCGTCTTGATAGATCCCCGTCTCGATAGATCCCCATCTCGATGGATCCCCGTTACTGGTTTTTGGATCTACCGAGATGGGGATCTATCGAGATGGTGATCTACCGAGATGGGGATCTACCGAGACGGGGATCTATCGAGACGGAAATTCGTCCACATGTAGTGGGGGATCTGTCGAGACGGGGATCTACCGAGACGGGGATCTACCGAGACGGAAATTCGTCCCCATGTAGTGGGGGATCTATCGAGACGGGGATCTACCGAGATGGGGATCTAGCGAGACAGGGATCTATCGAGATGTACCCATGACTTCACTGTCGCTGGGGGTAACATAGTACTGCATAGGGCACCAAGAATGTTTTTCTCCCTCATATTCCCCATTTGGATTGAACATATTTGACATGACCAACTGTTGGTTAAATCTTAAATAAATGTTAGCGAACCGCCCAGAGAAACGTGGACAAACGAGTCACAAGACAAAACGTTTGTGACTCACCTGAAGAAGACCCAAGAGGTCGAAACGCGTTGTGTGTTTTCTTGTGACTCGTTTGTCCACGGTTCTCTGGGCGGTTCGCTAACATTTATTTCAGATTTGTTTCGATTTCCGCCTGCAGTCGTCTCCCTTTGCAACTAGATCTATGTTGGTTAACTGTTCTTGCTATCTGGTACTGCTTCCGTATACAAGATGAGGAAACAGAAGCGACGTTCCACTGTTAACACGGAGTCCCCGTTTTCCAGCGAGGATGTATCATTCAGGATCAGTGACTGCGTTGACAGTGGCAGTCCTTCGGGTGTCCAATACTGTTGGTAATCAATCTGTGACCTTAAAGGCGAGGACGCGGGCCTTCTGGACCTTGTCCTTCAGTTCATTCCCTGGCAGTTGACGGGCGGACAGTGGTGCAGATCTTGATGTCCAGTTGACCTGACCGGCGAGTCTGAGGTTTACAAGGACAGTACATTGTTTAGCAGTTAGGTTTACTATGGGTTAGGAATCTTCAGGGGGTGTAACAATCCAGAAGTACTCCCCACCCAGAAGTACTCCCGGGAGTACTTCTGGGCCCGCGCCAGAATGACTCCCGGGAGTACTTCTGGGACAGTACCCCCCTTGGTCCCAGAAATACTTCCCCCTGTTGACAACTTTGCAAATAAATGTTTGCTTTCTGTAACTATCTTATAGCGCTGATTCATTTAGACAGGGGAGTACTTTTGGTACCAGTCCCAAACTGACCCCCCCCCCCCCACCCCCCCTCGGCACCAAAATGACTTCCGGGAGTACGTCTGGGCCCAGCCCAAATGTACTCCCGGGAGTAACTTGCAACGTCTCTTTCATTAATGTGTTCAGGGTCGTTATTTACTGGTTATAAACTCACACATGGACATTCTATCTGAATCATTATTGAAATCAAGTCAGAATCAACTTTAGGGGGAGTACTTCTGGGCGGTCCCAAAAGAACCCCCCTTGTCCATCTATCTGTACGTGCAAGTGTGTGTGTGTGTGTGTGTGTGTGTGTGTGTGTGTGTGTGTGTGTGTGTGTGTGTGTGTGTGTGTGTGTGTGTGTGAGTGTGTGTGTGTGTGTGAGTGTGTGTGTGTGTGTGTGTGTGTGTGTGTGTGTGTGTGTGTGTGTGTGTGTGTGTGTGTGTGTGTGGTCCGCCGACCTCATTTTTCCCCTACATATATTTTTATCCTTCTACTTGCTGTTTTTCCTTTTTCTTTTCTTTTCTTTCTTTATTCCTTTTTTTTCGTGGGGAAGAGTTGTCTTTTTGTGATGTGATGTGATGTGATGTGATGTGATGTGTGTGTGTGTGTGTGTGTGTGTGTGTGTGTGTGTGTGTGTGTGTGTGTGTGTGTGTGTTGTGTGTGTGTGTTCGTGTGTTCGTGTGTGTGTGTGTGTGTGTGTGTGTGTGTGTGTGTGTGTGTGTGTGTTCGGGGTGCTACACCGACTTATCATGCACGTTCACCGGTCCCTTTTCCCAGTCGTTTATTGGTTTCTTCGCGCTGTTATTTTCTGTGATTGCTCCTGTCCTATGTGAAGAAGATCAGCGTGTCGAGGCTTGTTATTTTAGTGTTTATAACATTTATTTGTTACAAATACATGCACGTGAGAGAGAGGGAGAGAGAGAGAGAGAGAGAGAGAGAGAGAGAGAGAGAGAGAGAGAGAGAGAGAGAGAGAGAGAGAGGGAGTGCGTGCGTATGTGTGTGTGTAACACAAAATTAAAAACTGAAAATAATTAAGTCCTTGTTTCATCTATGTTGTTTCCGTTGTACAAGCAACACATTATCAGAGAGAGTGTGCCAGTACACCACACATTAGAACATTAACAAACCCAGACACTTTGTATCAAACGCCAAAACACTAAAATCAGCAAACATATGTCCATTTGTAAGAGAACATACAGACTATGCATGGTGTGTAAGAGACTGGTTGAAGGAAAAAAAAAAAAACACGTCACAGAGTATCAGAGAAAAACTGCAACTGATTGCAGGGAAAAATTGTGAGAATGACTTATACAGTATGTACAATACACGAAACAATGATTGAAAGAAGTAATACAAAATCTTTATCTGGCACGTAAAGAAGTGGTTTCGCACGCGCATGAGCTTTCATCTTGAACATAAATAAAATACGAAAGCGCGCACACACACTGAGACAAGCTCATCAAAACACGGCGACAGACAAGAAAAAGTTGCAAACGTGTAACTTTTAACTAAGAGTAAAATCTTCTTTCTTGATAGCGACCACAATCACCTTGATGATTATTCTGTCACTTGTGCAAGGGGTCCGAACAGAAGGAAAAGAAAAAAAAATGGGCGTGGCTTTTAACGGAAATGGGAGGACCTTGGCACAAAAACGTCGATGGTCTTGGCCTCTAAACGTCCTGGGATAGCTCGTTCCAGTCCTTAATGGTACGATTGTCTGCACTGCGGAATGGTGAACTGCTGATCGTGACCGCGGCGGAGGTGCACGGCGCAGGCTGGTTTTGATGCCTTCTATGCTGACCCAGGTCATTTTGGATCTTGTACAGCATAGAGAGGCGTGTTGTACGTCGTCTGTCCTGGAGGCTTGGGCCACTTCAGTTCTTCAAGCATGGCGGTGGGGCTGGAGGTGTTGTGGTAATCTACCAGTTGTATGTAAGTATTCAATTTCAGCCACATAGCTTTGAGCTTGACTTGTTCAACAGACAAAGGGAAGTTTCTAACCAGAAACAAGTCGGTCTTTTAGCTTACATGTAATAAGCAAGTACTCGTGTTCATAGAGTTGCAAGTTTCCGTTTCAATTTAAGGTAAGTTTTGTCATGACGCCCATCAGCCTTATGTTCTTCAATCTTCGTCTCTCGACTCTCCATGACGCTGAAAACCAACACAGAAATAGAAAGCTGAGGAATTCAAATCTAAATTTAAAAAAATATATATTATTGACCCAACACCCAAATGATTCTACTTTTTTTTTCCCCATTGGATACATTTGTTGTGAATACAGATACTGCACAAAATTCTCAATTCGATCAACAGCAGATGAATATTCTCCAAGAAACGACAGGGTTTCACTAAAAAGACAACTACATATTGGGAAATTATGTGTAGTTTTGGCAGTAGTTATGAATGCGACATTTTTCGCGTCATTATCTTTTCCGACTGCAACACAAAACAAAAGCATCTAAGAGAAAGAACTCAATTCAGTTGACTACAAATACAACAATCTTAATTTCATCCATGAACCGATTTGCTCAGAAGTTAAAAAAAAAGAAAGAAGGTAATCGTCTACTACCTCTCCCGATCACGTTCTAAGTTACTACTGTATGAATACCGTAGGCTGGGTGTACGTTCAATCAGCAAAGCTACATAACTACAGAGTACAAACACAGAACTCTTGGGTAGTACGTAAATGATATCCAAGTAACATTCTATGCATTAACAACGAGGTAAAGCGTACTGTTTTCGCAATGCTGATCAATAGCAGTGAAAACGATGTACAGATGCATCCAGATAAATTACGTTTCACAATTCCTTCCACTAAAAAGGAATAGGTACTGTTAGAAGAACTACTCAATGCCCGCTATCAATGCTACTGCTAACATAAATTTGAAACAAAGAAATAATATAAATAAATAAATCCATAAAATAAAATAAACGAATTTAAACATAAAAAATTTCAATAAGTGTGTGACTATATGTCTAAAGCCAAGTTCCTCAAAACAAGAATCTGAGGCTGAGAAAAAACATCACATTATTCCTAAATGTACATCCAATAAACAAAGACTGACATCCTTTGGACTCATAAAAATAAATTCTACTTATAGCGCTACCTACTACTTTTTATTTGTCTTTTCTAGAAAGAAAAACAATCATTGAAAAAAAAAATACACCAACAACAAAAAATCATTTTAAAATGTCATATGGGCAAACAAAAACATGAGGGGAACCAGCTGGACAGGAGGTTTTCAGTATCAATCATTACAGCCTAGATGACCACACATAGTCTTTTCAGGGCTGTCCGACTGGCACAAGAAAAAAAAATGTCACTCTACAAAATGAGTAAGACCAAACAAACAAACATACGCTGCCATGACAGCTCAATACCATAAATATATATCCAGCGGACGAAAGGCCTAGGAACAAGCCATATGAATAGATCTGCCTTCGAGAGATATGACAATGGTTTCTTCATGCAGCTAGTAAAGGGTTCTCATATTTATGATATATTTCCTTAATTTAATGATCCCATTTTCTTCATCTTCGGACTCGCCCCCCCCCCCCCCCCCTCCTTTTTTTTCTTTTAAACTCAGTCATTACTATAATGACGGAAGAATTGTTAGGCTGTACTTGTTTTTTCCCCCACTACCTAACTGTTCAGCATTCTATTGTTTGGTCAATCAGTGTGAGATTGCATCTCTTTGGAGATCCAAGTAAAGGTTGTTCTGCAAAATTCTTAGCCGCTGACAATGCTTGGGTTATTGAACAGCAGAGCTGACCACCCAGACTGTTCCATATCTTTTGATCTCCTTTGCATCCTTGAATGGATCCTCAAGCATAGGCTCAAAGACTGTCCCCTACATTTTATGCTGTTTGCATAATGTTTTTAGTTTTTCACCAACTTGTTTCCTCTCTACATTTTCGATTTGTTTCATTTACTTCCCTTCGCTGGCTGCTTTGGGGTGCAGTTGGATTCCCTTTTTAACTCTTGGTGGTGAGAACACCATAGAATTATGTACTGTGGCGTGTCTTGATATGACGCCAAGAGCTTCATTGTACAACTGTGTTTCAACGACTTCGATGCAGCAAACGAAATCCCTGGAAGCACAGACTAATTCATAATCCAATTGTTGTATCAAACTTTATACGGTTGAAAGTGTAAATTTTTACCGAATTAATACCATGTAGATGTAATAATCGTTAACCTGTTAATATATTACTACACCACGCATATGTGTACACATACACATACAGTTCAACAAGTAGACTCAACTGAATAGGGAGTCAGAATGTCTCTGTACAATTTTCGCTAACCTGTTTACAGTTACTATATAAACAAGAACTGTTTCATGGTTGTTATCGTGCGAAGTAGCTGAATAAAAGGAAAGAAAAGGCAGACGAGGAACTGAAAAAAGGGAATCGCGGTTGGGGAACTCGAAAGCATTCGCCACAAGATGAATCTTCGAACTGCTTCGTTATTCCTATCGACCCAAAACAGTCGTGCTCTGGTTAGTTAGAAATTTTTCGTCAGAAGCAATTTGCTTCTTAACTTTTCATTCTCTTTCTTGGCACTCTTCAATCGGGCCATCATAACGTGCATCCGTCTTGGTCTTTGGTACACTGAAAACCACCATGAACCCAAACCAGTTTTCCCATCGGACACATGTGGAGAACTACTTCATTCTAACTGGAAAATAGCTAGAACCATGTAATAATTACGTACTAAAAACAAAATCGGTTCAAAAGTAAGGCGACTGCTAGCAGAAACACCTGAACAAATTTAATTCATAAAAATTTGGTGTGTATCCGCTAAACATGAACAAACGAATCGCAAGACAAAAACACGTATTTTGTTGTCTTGCGATTTGTTTGTTCGTGTGTACTTTACTTCTTAAAGATTGGTACAAAAACCAGTTTCCTTTCAAAACAAAAAATGCGGTTTACGAATTAGGAACGGCTACCAATCTGAAAATGTTTTACTACTGTATGAACACCATATGCTGGGTGTATGTTCAATCAGTAAAGCTACATAACTACAGAGTACAAACACAGAGCTCTTGGGTAGTACGTAAATGATGTCAAGCAACATTCTATGCATTAACAACGAGGGTAAAGCGTATTGTTTTCGCAATGTTGATCAATAGCAGAGAAAACGATGTGCAGATGACGCTTCCAAATAAATTACTTTTCACAATTCCTTCCACTAAAAAGGAATAGGTACTGTTAGAAGAACTACCAATGGCGTACCAATGCTACTGCTAACGTGAATTTGAAGCAAGGATAAATAATATAAATAAATAAATCCATAAAATAAAATAAACGAATTTAACATTACAAATTTCAACAAGTGTGACTATATGTCTAATGCAAGTTCCTCAAAACAAGAATCTGAGGCTGAGAAAAACATCACATTATTCTAAATGTACATCCAATAAACAAAGACTGACATCCTGTGGACTCATAAAGATAAATTCTACTTATAGCGCTACCTACTACTTTTTATTTGTCTTCTCTAGAAAGAAAACAATCATTGAAAAAATAAAATACAGCAAAATAAAAATCATTTTAAAATGGCATGTATGGGCAGACAAACATGAGGGGACCCAGCTGGACAGGAGGTTTTCAGTATCAATCATTACAGCCTAGATGACCACACATAGCCTTTTCAGGGCTGTCTGACTGGCACAAGAAAAAATGTCACTCTACAAAATGAGTAAGACCAAACAACACAAACATACGCTGCCATGACATCTCAATACCATAAATATATGTCCCAGCAGACGAAAGGCCTAGGAGCAGGCCATATGAACAGATCGCCTTCGAGAGGGATGACAATGGTTCCCTCATGCAGCTAGTGAAGGGTTTTCATATTTATGATATATTTTCTTCATTTCATGATCCCATTTTCTTCATCTTCGGACTCACCCCCGCCACCCCCCCCCCCCCCCCCCACCTTTTTTTTCTTTTAAGTTTAAATCTTAGCCAAATCATTACTGTAATGATGGAAGAATTGTTAGGCTGTACTTGTTTTTCCCCCACTACCTAACTGTTCAGCATTCTATAGTTTGGTCAATCAGTGTGAGATTGCATCTCTTAGGAGATCCAAGTAAAGGTTGTTCTGCAAAATTCTTAGCCGCTGACAATGCTTGGGTTATTGAACAGCAGAGCTGACCACTCAGACTGTTCCATATCTTTTGATCTCCCTTGCATCCTTGAATGGATCCTCAAGCATAGGCTCAAAGACTGTCCCCTACATTTTATGCTGTTTGCATAATGTTTTTAGTTTTTCAGCAACTTGTTTCCTCTCTACATTTTCGATTTGTTTTATTTACTACCCTTCGCTGGCTCCTTTGGGGGTTGCAGTTGGATTCCATTTTTTAACTCTTGGTGCGTGAGAACACCATAGAATTATGTACTGTGGCGTGTCTTGATGTGAGGCCAAGAGCTCATTGAACAAACTGTATTTCAGCGACTTTGAGGCAGTGAACGAAAACCCTGGCAGCACAGACTAATTGTATAATCCAATTTTTTCAAACTTAATACGGTTGAAAGTGTAAATTCTTACCGAATTAAAACTATGTAGATATAACAATCGTTAACCTTTCAATATATTACCACATTGCATATATGTGTACACACACGTACAGTTCAACAAGTAGACTCAACTGAATAGGTAGTTAGAATTGCACTGTACAATTTTCGGTAACCTATTTATGTTACTATATAAATAAGAACTGTTTTAGGGTTGTTATTGTGCGAAGTAGCTAAATAAGAATAAAAGGAAAGAAAAGGCAGACGAGGAACTGCAAAAGGGAATCGCAGTTAGGGAACTTGCAGCAGGAAGAACTCGCAGCAGGGCGAACTCGCAAGATGAATCTTCGAACTGCTTCGTTATTCCTATCGACCCAAAGCAGTCGTGCTCTGGTTAGTTAGTAATTTTTCGACAGAAGCAATTTGTTTCTCAACTTTTCATTCTCTTTCTTGGCCTCTTCAATCGGGCATCACAACGTGCATCCGTCTTGGTCGCTGGTACACTGAAAACCACCATGAACCGAAACCTGTTTTCCCATCGGACACATGTGAACTACTTCATTCTAAATGGAATAATTGGAAAAATAACTAGTACCATGTATAATAATGTACTAAAATCAAATCGGTTCAAAAAGTAAGGCGACTGCAGACAGAAACACGTGAACAAATTAATTCATAGAAATTTGGTGTCGTATCCGCTAAACATGAACAAACGAATCGCAAGACAACAAAACTTATTTTGTTGTCTTGCGATTTGTTTGTTCGTGTGTACTTTTACTTCTTAAAGATTGGTACAAAAACAGTTTCCTTTCAAAACAAAAAATGGTGTTCCCGTTTTACGAATTAGGAACGGTACCAATCTGAAAATGTTTTTAAACTCTAAAGTTGACATGAATCATTGAATTTGACATTTTTCGTGTCATTATCCTCTTCGACTGCAACACAAAACAACCCACACGATCCGAGAGAAGGAACTCCATTGTTGAGTTACGAAAAAAAAAAGGAAACTTATCTTGTGTTGTTATTGTTTTGTTATCAGGAGGTAGTACAGTGCAATTTTCAATCAAATTTAATGCTGTGAATCCATGGTAGTACTAGTGGTAGGTAGTATGAGGCTATATAATCTTAGTGGTATCTACTCTTCTTCTCTTCTTCCTTTATACGACCAACATCATTTTGCTGATGGTTTTTATCGTAGTTTGGGGGAGATTACCGAAGACTGTGCTGTTGTGAGGATTTGGAGGAGAGAAAAAAGGTGTGTGTTGGGGGTGGAGGGTGGGGGTGGGGGGATGGTGAATAAGTAGTGGGGGGAGGGGGGGGAGGACAGGAGTAGAAATGAGATGGGAAGAATGGCAGGGGGGTGAGGGGGGGGAATTGTAGGGAATAGTGGTCAGGAGGGTAAGGGGGTGGAGGGGGGAGGGTTGGGGGTGATGGTTTGGGAGAGGGGGTGGTTTGTTTCAGGTTCTAGAGATGGGAGGCCAGCCTGGGCTTGAAGAAAGTCCAGAGCCTCGGCCGTCACAACCTCTGAGGCAATTGTTCCACTCTACTGTATGCTATCATGGCGTCAATTGTTGTAAACAAGGGTATGTTGCAAGTGTTCAAAAGTACCTGGGTAAATAAGAGATTTGGATAACAACTGACAAGCAATTTATTGCTTCAAAAAGTTAATAGTTTTTAAAGGTTTAGAAATAGAACGATCTGAGCACGCACTTTCGAAATGTTCACCTGAGCGTCATTATGACCCTCATTTCATCCATCTCTGAGTCTAATCTGTAATCTGTGCGTGTGGTATGGATTTGATATTGTTTGGTACCATTTACTTTTCCTATGTTGTTAATTAGAAGGGAAAGAAGAGAAACGACGCACAGTAACAATTCCCCGTTACCAATCGGTCACTGAATGAGTCAAACCGCCCTGCGACAAAACGTTTCTGATTTTCGCTCTATCAACGACAAAATTGATGATTTCTAATCAATGTATTTATTTCTATAATCACGCAAAATAGAAACACTAACCTCAGTTTTTGCGAATTCCCTTGCTCGACTGACAATGTCTCGTTCAACGCAAATACGGGCCTACTGTAAAACATATCCGGTTGAAGGCTTCAATCAAACGGAAGTAGAAAGTGTGTGTCACGTGTGTCGACTCAGCCTTAACTTTAATTAATTATCACAAGAACCCTAAGGGTCTATGGACACAACATGATATTATGATAATTATTATTATGGATATACCATGAATCATGCAGACCCACATAAGGAGCCATTGTTGTCTTTCAAATTCACGCAATCATGAACATATTTTGCAATGTGGATTTGTTAGTCGTCATGCCAAACATTCACTTGGGCGTAGGTTTTGCAAGTTTGGGTTTGGCATACCTTTTGATAGCTGTTCTATTAGCTTTAGTTGCAGCAGTTTGTATGTAGAGCAGCTGTCAAAAAAAAAAAGTTTCATCTTCGACCACACCACATGCTGAGCATGTGTCAGTTTCAAATTTAATGTCTATCCACTCTAGGTGATATTAGACGGGGAAAAAAATCACCAAAAAAAACAAACAGACAAAACCTCATGATTAATAAAACAGAAATTTGACTGCAAATCTTCTGTAATGAATAATAAATGTCTTTGAGGATTCTCAGATTTTAAAAAAAGAAAAGCTGAAAAACTATCAAGAACGTTTTGGTGACAGACAGTCTTCAGGACTTGTGACATAAAAAGAAAAACAAATAGATAACTATAGGAAATGACGTATGAAAGCATATACGTAAATGGATGATACGTGCTTAAAGGTGTGTGTGTGTGTGTGTGTGTGTGTGTGTGTGTGTGTGTGTGTGTGTGTGTGTGTGTGTATTTGTGTTGTGTGTGTGTGTGTGTGTGTGCACGCGCGCACACGTGTGTGTGTGTGTGTGTGTGTGGTGTGTGTGTGTGTGTGTGTGTGTGTGTGTGTGTGTGTGTGTGTGTGTTCTGTGTGTGTGTAATGTGGAAAAGGAAAATTCAGTGTCCAATCCCATTTCTTCAACTCGAGGAAAAAAAGAGGCAGAGGGAAAAGACAAACAGAACCAAGGATAGAGAAAAAGGGGGAGGGGTAGGGAGTCTTTTTTTTGGGAAAGGGGGGCGCTTGAGAGTGGAAAAAAGAAAGGGAGAGAGTGGAAAATGAGGAGTCATTCTTGGAAGGGGGCACTTGAGGGGTGTAGGGGAAAGAAAAAAAAAGAGTTTAAAAAAAAAAACGGGAGTGGGGAGGGGTTGTTTGTGTGTGTGTGTTGTGTGTGGGGTGTGTGTGTGTGTGTGTGTGGGGTGTGTGCAGCCCCTCCCAAACCCCCCCAACGGGGACCAATGAGTAAAAATTTGAAGCTCGTGGGGGCAGAAATGGGGAATTTTGAGAGTTAAGAGTAATCAAGCGCGACATTTCCCTTTTTCCAAAAAAAACAAAATTTTTTTGGTGAACTTTACTTTTTACAAAAACAAGCTTTTTTTTTAAAGTGTCAAAAAAACTTTAAAAATTTTATGAAAATGTAGAATACACGGGAAACACACACAAACCCCAAAACCATGGCCCCCCAAAGGCTTGATAGTCCCGCCTAAAAAATCTAAAAAATTGGAAATGAAATGAGGGGGGGGGGGTTTGGTTTTGGGCCCGCGCCCAAAAAATTCTCCCCCCCCCCCCCGGGGGGCCACCCCCCCCCCCCCCCCCCCCCGGGGCCCCCCCCCCCCCCCCCCCCCCCCCCCCCACCCCCCCCCCCCCCGGGGGCCCCCAAACCCCCCCCCCCCCGGGGATTTCCCGAAAGGAAAAAAAGGGAACAGGAAAAAGGGGGAAATTTTAACACTTTTCTCCCCTGGTTTTTGGGCCCAAAATTTTGGGGGGCCCAAAACCCCGGGGGTTGGCAGGGGGTAATTTTTAAAGTATAACCAAGGGGGGAAAGCCCCCCCCCCCCTTCCTGTTTCCCCCAAACCGGGACGAGGAAAAGGGGAGATTTTGGGTTTTGAAAAGGGGTAAAAAGGAAAAAGGAGGATCTGCCCCCACCCCCCCATTTTTGGCAAAGGGGCCAAAGGGGGGGGGGGGGAATCCCCGGGAAGAAGAGGGGGCCGGAGGGAAAAGGGAGTCAAGGAGGGGGGAAAACCCCAGCATTTTACCAAATTCTAATCACTTGCTTTCCCCCAAAATTTTTTTTGGGCGAAAGTGGCCTAAAAGCCGGCCTTTTCCTTTTTCTCTGAAAAAGGTAAGACTTAAATTTCCCTAAAAAAAAAACGATTATCTACAAACAAAATTCGGCGGGGTTTTAAACCTTTTTTTTAATAAAAATTTACTAAACTTTTTAGATTTAAATTTTTGTTTAATCCTGTGTTTTTTTGATCTTTTCAATAACATCTTTTTCGCGCAAACATTCTTCTTTTTGAGTCCCGCCCTTTCATGGGGAAATAAAACAACAGTCTTTAACTTTTTCTTTAAAGTTTTTTAAAACCGATTTAAATTTTCGGGCATAAAAACCCAACACTTACCCCAGCATGTTTTCCGCTGAAAGCAATTTTGAAAAAGTTTTTTCTTTTTTTAATATGTCTCTTTCTGCCGAACAGTCATCTATAATAAATGGGTTTTCTGCCCCTTTCAAAAAGTCATAAAATGTTCTAAACACTCACTCAGTTTATTGCTAGGATTAACAAAAATTAAAAAAATGTCATCATCTGCCCATATAAACCTTTTATAAATATGCTTTTTTTCCAATTTAAGGTTTTGGACAAAAAATTAAATATGTTTAAAAAATTATAACGTTTAAACTTTTTGTAAACAGGTCTGGGGACAAATATTTTTTTTTCCAAAACCAGTCTGCCCACAAATCAAGGGCCCCAATGAGGAGTTTTTGTCATAAAGTTTAACTGCTCCATTTTTTTATAGAAAATTTTTAATCTAACCCAGTTTTTATTTTTATCATACTTTCTGTCAAAACCTGTTCAGTTAAAAAAAACCCCTTTAAAAAGACCTAAATGTGTAAGATTAACCCAATTTATTTTCTGAAAGATTTTTTCAATTTAAGTCAACAGGGGAATTTTTGTTGCTTGTTGTTATGATCTTAATATCCTCGCCTTTTGTGAAAAAGACGATGGAAACGTTAAGGCTTTTAAACGTTTTAATTTTTGCCAGCAAATTTTTAAATTCCCCTTTTTATAAGGACGTCAATAACCCCCACAACCCCATCCCTCTCCACATCTTTAAAAGACAGAAATTTAAATACCCTTTGGGGAACGTTCTCCTAATTTTCTTTGGGAAAAGGAAACTTTTAATTTTGAGAAAGTTTTTTTTTACAAAGGTTTCTTTTCTGGGAGGATGTACTTTTTTCCCCCCAAATACGGCGTTTTTCAATTTTTTCGACTATTTTTTTGTCTGGCATAAAAACTTAAAAGTAAAGGGCCAATTTTGAATTTTTTTCCCTGAAACTTTTTTGGCGGTCAAAAAAGGTTTAAAGGGGTTTTTGAATTAAAATTTTATTTCCCATTCAAAAATGGTTCTAAGGGGCCTTTTGGGTCGGGTTTTTCGAACTATTTTATATTCATCGCCCCAAACATTATTTGCTTTGATTGGCAGCTGTTCTAGTTTAGGAAAATTTTTTGGTGTGGGCCAACCCCTTTTTGGTTTATAATCCCCATCTTTAGGTACTAAAAAACCATACAAAGCCCCTATCTCACCTTTTTTTTAAAAAGGTCCGAACGTCTGCAAGGTTTTTTTAATTTAAGGTTAACACCTCACAGGCGCTAATGTAACCCCGGGTTCTTCGGGCCCCACGGGGCCCTTTTTTTTTTAAAGAAACCCGTATTATTTTATTTTTTAAAAAAATGTCCCAGGTTATCCATTTCAAAATTTTCCCCCCGTTTTGGGTCTTTGATTTTTAAAATTTTAAAATAAACCAACCCTCCCAAAAACCAAATTTTTTAAACTTAAATTAGGGAATTGTAAAAATTTCATAATCGCAAAAAGCAGCTTTTCCTGAGGGAAAGGCTTTTAAAAACATTTGGGGGCCTTTCCGCCCTATAATTTTTTCATCAGTGCTTGCTCCCCCAAAAATGAATTTGAGTAATGAATGAAATGCAAGACGAGGGATTTTCCCCCCAAAAGTAGTTTTGCGGGCCCAGACAAAAACCCTGGGGGGGGTAGATTGTTATTTGTAAAGCCTAACATTTTACTGGCTCTCTACCAAAAAAGTAAGATAATTTTTCAGGCTTGATTTTAAAAACATTTTTTTTAGATTTGCATTTTTTAAGTTTGAGGTAATGTCAATTTTACTCATTGCTTTTTTTAAAGCGAGCAAAACCCGAAAATAACCATAGGTTTTTTTAACTGGCAAATTTTTGGCCCCTGCTTTGGTAACTTTTAGAATTTTGTTATTTTTCCTGGTTCAGTTATTTTAAAACCCATAGGGAACTTTGTAAAAAATTTTTTCGGGAGTGCGACCTTTTTTGGTTTTCCGCAATCGGTTCAAACAGATTTCCCTTAAAAACAAAGGGGGGGTTTTGGGTTTTTATTTTTTAAAAACATTTTTTAAAAAAAATTTAAAAAATGAGGGGGCTTTAAAAATATTCTGATGCAAAAAATTTTTTTGGGGCCCGCACTACAATTTTAAAAAATTTAAAACAATGGCACCCTCGACATTTCGTGCCCCCAACTGACACCTTTCATAAAAAGTAATTTACTCCTTTAAAAACAGATTTTTAAACCCCCTTCCTTTAAAAAAAAGGATACATCCCCAAAAGCGGGGTTATTCTTTTCCGATGCATTTTTACAGAAACCAGTTAAATTTTTGGCCCGGTTTTGTGCATCAACTGGGTTTTGGAGTTCGTATGCTGAAAAATTTTAAAATTAAACCTAAACCCCTTTGGTGAGGTCGTGTATAGTTTCATTTCTTTACCCCTTCAGACGTTTTTTGATGAATTGCAAGCCCCAAATTGCCAAAAACAAACCGTTTAACCCCTTCAGAAAACCAAAATAGACTTGAAGGTTTTTAAAAAGGATCTGAAAACAAATTCGATTTTAACCCCAAAGACAGACTTTAGACAAAAGTTGGATCTTAATAAAGGCTTAGGCACCCCTTATTTTTGGGGCATCACAGAAAGTTTAAATATGACGGGAACCCCTTTAACCATTTTTCTTTTCCCAAGCGAAAACAGCTTTTCACCTTGGGTCCATAGGGGAAAGACAAAAAACGGGCATGGAAAACTTTTTATCTTAGAACTTCTAAGGGCCAAACTAGGGCGGGAATAGAACGAAAAAAACACTCTTTTCGTATTTTAGTTTGGTGTTTGCTAGGTTGGGCGGGCACAGGCAAGATCGAGCAAATTAACTGACCCTTTCCTGGCTTTGACCACAAAAAAATACTTAGAAAATTTTAGAGGACGCCTTTTAATTCTACAGTTGTTTTAACCTTCAAGTTTTAAAAAAATTACCAAAATGTTTTACAATAGCAAGATCGAAAGTGGGACTTTGTTTTGGGACGGGTTTTTATACATGCTCCCCTTCTGACCTCAGACCCCCAGGTGGGAAAAATAATAATAAACTTAATAATGAAATTCTTTACGGGCCAATAAAACAGGGGTTTGGGAAAAACGAAAAAATTTCGACCCGGGTAATATTCCCAAGCGGGAAAACCCAAACACCCAAGTTAATCATCTAATTCCCCGAAGCCCAAACCCCCAAAGTAATTAAAGGGGACCAGAAAAGCTCGCAGCCCTTTTTTTCGCGATGACCATGAATTTTAAAAAGACAGCGTTTGTTTTTGGTTTTAACGGGCCCCTAGGATTACTTGGTCTTTATCTTAAAAAATTTAACCCCAACTATTACGAGAACTAATGACCATAAATGCTCGGCCATAAAGCCAACTTTTTTTGTTTTGGCAGTAGACAAAAGCCGCTGACAATACCCCCTAATATAACCCGGGGAAAGAGGCAAAAGTTTACTGGTAATTTTTTTAATAAATTCGCAAGATGATCAAGCGTTTTTTTACCCATGATTTTTCAGGGGAGGTTAAAGGGACGGAGGCACAAAAATTTGACCCCCCACCGCGCCTGTTAAAAGCCATCACTAGTGTACTTATTGCAAATCCTAAGGCTGTTAAACGCTTGCTAATTTTGACTCCTTGGGGGCCTTAAACTGTTCGTATTCGTTTTTGCAGCGTTTGGGCTTCAATAAAATTCTTTGGATTGTTTTCTTATTTTTGCTCCCCCTTGGTTTGTAAAATTTTTCTGGTTAGTAGACAAAACTTCTAGTCTTGCGGGGTCTCTCCCTTTTTCAAAAATCTTTTAGTTTGGGTTATTCTTTCTTTTAAAATATGTCCCAAGTTGGGGTCCAAACAGCCTCAACGAGTTCCTTTTTTCTTTTATATGCCATCCCAGTTTACCTAGTTTTGCTAAATTGTTTGTTAAAATTTGCCTCTAATGGTTCCCTTTAAAACTTTATCAAAGGGCCCTTGTTTTCGATAGGCAATGGGGAAAACATTAATTGGGTTTTTTAAAGCTGTTTCTTCTGAAAAACCCCGGGTTTTGCTTTTTATTGGGATTTATTATTTTCCCTCTTTTCGAATTTATTTTTTTTTCTTCAAGTTCCATGTTTTGTATTTGGTTAGCTGTTGGGAGTTCCTGAGTGTTTTTTTTAAAATTTTGAAACTGTCTGCCCCTTAAATTTTTGGGCTAACAAAACCAAAGGGGATTTTGATCTTTCACACTGAGTTTTTGTTTTACATAAAGTACTCTTGGTAAAAACTTTGATGGGTCTGGGTTTTGTTTTAAGCCGAAAAAGTTGCCCTTGATCGCCCCTTCAAAAAAAAGACCCCTCTTTAATTCAAAAAACATTTGGGGGCCCCAAAAATTTTGGGAAGGGGTTTTTACCAAAAAATTTTTTAAAAAGCTCCGACCGAAATTTTTGTTAATTCACCCCGCTTGAGAGAATTGAGCGAGGGCGTGTCAAAGGGATCAAATTTTACTCATGTCGTCTCAAAGATCAAAAACCCTATAATCTTCCATTACAATTCCTGCCCTGTTTTTTAAAAAAATTAAAATTTTTTATTTTGCTTCCAAAAAAGCCCGAACAAGTACATGGCTCATTCTTGCCCCCCATAGAAAAAATGAAAGAGCCCTTTGCGTGAAGGGAAATAAGCGGAAAAATTAATGTTTTCCAAAAAAATCCATCCCACTTTGATGCAGAAACAAATTTTACTGTCAAATTTCCAGACCTAGGAAACGGATGAAATGATTGTGCCCGGGTCTGCGCGTCCCTTCTTTCCCAAAAAAGCGCTCGAAATTTAACAACAGAAACCCAAAAAAGGACAGGGGTGCAGAATTTGGGGCGGGCAATCGTTTTAAAAAAAATTTCTATTTAAAAATTTGGGGGGAAGGGAAAATTTTCTTTACATAATTTCAGACATATTTTTAAAAACCCATTCTGTCTATGGCTAACCGGGAACCCAAAGGGTGATCTTGCGTTTTTAAGGAATTTAAAAAGAAGAAGCACAAAGCTTTGAATAACGCCGAACTCGCCTCAGGTGCTAAAAGCAGCAAAAAAGGGTTTACTGTAAAATTTTTCGTTTGGAAAACTTTTTCCATTCCCCTTTGATTTTTTAGTTTTTAAAAAACGCATGACCATACTTTCAGGGGCATTAAAAGACAGATTGTTTATACGAACAATTTTTAAAGACTACCCAAAAGTGTTATCAGATCATAGACACCGAAGCAAAATAAGCATTTTTGGGAAACCGTTAGGTTGACGTTGTTAGCAACCTTTTACTTACAAGGTGATTTTAACAACCAAAATCAACCAAAATTTCCCAAAAAATATTACGAAAAGTGATTCATCAAAACAACATATCCCCCGAAGCAGGGCAGACACTATATGGATTTTAAATTTTAGCGCGCAGCAAGATCGTTAAAAGGTTTTTTTTAAATTTCTGTGGGAAGATGAAAACCCTTCAAAAGGCAAGTGAAAAAGTTTTTTTAAACCAAAAATAACGAAAGTGCCCAAAGTACAATTGACGGAAAAACCCAAACCAAATCTTCGCTAGCGGCTTAGACCTTATCATTTATTTTTTACGAAAAAAGAAAAATTTTTTGGGGGGGGGGAGGGGTTGAAATCCAACGGGAGACCTGTGTCTAAAGATTTAAATTTCACAATGTTAGGCTTGAAGATTTTTAAAAAACAAAATTCGGTTTATGGGGTTTACCTAAGGTCAACAGGGATAAAGAGTTGTATGGGGAAACGGGGGAAATGTGAGAGACGTAAAAAACATTCCCAAAATTTAAAAGAAGAAGAAGCCGAAAAAAAACCCTTAATGTAAAATTTGTTTTTATTTTTATGATGCGCAGCTGAAAATTGAAGAAACAGAAATTTAAAAAATTATTTTCCAAAAATTTTTTTTCATTTTATAAAAAGCATGTCTGTTCAGGTTTTTCCAAATGGCCCACAGCACCGGAGATGTCGAGAGAAAGATGCCCCAATTCTGCTGGTTTTTAGAAAAGGGCCCCGAAGTAAAAAACCCTTTAGATTAACCCAAAATTACACAAAAGCAGCAAAAAAAGAGCAAAAACCTTTAAAATTTCAGCAAAACCAAAAAAGAAAGGGGGATTCTGCTGCCTTTTAAAGCTGTTACATATTTAATACTGGAGCATCGACAAAAGGCTCTATCAGCAGGAAGAGGTTGGTTCTTAGCAACGGGCATAGGCGCACCCCCAGGGTTTACCTCCCAGGAGGTTTGTTTTACTCTCGTCTTTTTCTTTTCTGTAAGTGCGGCTGGCAAAAAATTAAAAACTAAAATCCAAAAGCACCACTATGTTTTAACTAATTAAAGGGTAAATTAGTTTTGTTTTAAAAAGACAATAAATTAAAACGCTTTTTGGGCTCAAACATCACGGATGAAGAATTTAAATCTTTTTCAGGCCGATTTTGATGAAAACAAAAGAAAAAAAGTTTTATCTTCAAAGAAAGCGAGGACAAGTTTTTTCCACAGCCAGACGCCGAGCGATAAAAAAGGAATGCTAAAAAAAAATAAACGAAACATTAAAATTGTTCTAAAAAGCTCACATTTAAACCCTTTTCAAAGGGGGGTTTTTTACTTTAGTTTATGGTCCAAGCGCAAAAAAACCGTCGAAATTGATTCTGATTTAAACCCCCCCCCCCCTTTTTTTTTTTTTTTTAAATTTTAAAAAAATATGTTGGTTAGAAAAAAAAAGGGCCGCATGGCCCAAGAATAAAGAAGGACAAGCCCAAATTTTTTGAGGAAGCTCGAGAGAGAGGTTTAACAAAAGCAAATGAAAAGAAATTGATTTTTGAAGTCATTGACCCCAACCAAACGAACCCGGGGAAGTGTTGTTTTTATGCTTTTTCTCAAGTTTCCCGGCAAACTAACAAAAAGACCCGCCCGTTAAAATAAAGGGTTTGCGGTTTTTTAAACGACTAAATTAAAAATAAATGAAAAAATCTAGAAGTCTGGGCTCAACTAAAAACCAAATATTCTTTCCATTTAAAGGGCTTAACACCCCTTTGGGGAGACCAATGCTTACACCGTTTGATGCTGCCGCCCGAAAAAGCCCAAAATTTAGGGGCTCTGGTTTTGGGCCCGGGGCGAAATCCCTTTGAGATTAGATTAAAAAAGGGGTAAGTAGCAACCCATTGTAGGCAAGGCTTACATTCCGCTACCTCGGGGTTTTTTTTAAAGAGACAGTTTTTTAAAAATAAAGAATTCAGACACAAAAGTTTCAAGTGGGCGTTCCCTTTCAAGGCTGCCCTCATGTCCGCGAACACGCAGAAAAAGTGACTAAAAATATCGGCAATACACCAAAGTCTTAACTTCAATGGAATATCCTTTTTCCCGTTAGGGGTAAACCAAAATTTATCAGTTTTTAAGAACAAAACAACCCAAAACTGTTTAAAAAATTTCACCCTGGGATGAGGAAACAAATTTTTGGGGCCAATTAAAGTGTTTCCCAAAAAACAGTCCAACAATAGGCCCAACCAGCCCAAAAATCATGTGGAAATTTTTTTCCAAAAGTTTTCGCCAGCAGGGCTGCCCCATTACACATTGATACGCACAATGACAGATTAATTTGCGCATAATTCAAAACATGAAAAAAAAAACAAAAATTCTGTTTGAAATTGTTTTAAAAAGAAATTTCCAAAAACCCCTCAAGCTGCGCTTAACCCTATAAAACATTTTAAAAAAATTTTGTAGACTGTTTTTGACAAAACTAACTACGCCCCCGCCAGGGTTTTAAAGTTAGTTTTTAAAAACTGGAAACGGCCCCGGGAAACAAGTCCCCCTACGTAGTTTCGCAGGGCCCTTTGAGTCGCTTATTGTTCCTTTTGAGGGCCAGCACCCCAAAAACTTCGAAAAACAGTCTTAATGAGTAATCATCAAATTTGTTCATTTGCTTTAATCGAGGGCAGGTGGAGGCTTTTTTCGAAAACCGAAAAAATACAGAGGACCCGATGCGGCTAGAAAAATTTTTCCGGCAAACAGAAGTGCGAATGATTTTTTTCTAAAAATCTGAATTTTTCTGAAATCTTTATGACGCCTGAAGACCAACAACAGTATGGCTCACCCCCAAAAAATTTGGGGGATTGCGGTTTGGCCTTCATCAACGCACGAATCCAACAGTAAAGACCATGATACATTAGGGGAAATTTTCGAGGAGCGGCGCAAACAAATGCTCTTCAAAAAAGTTTGATCCTAAGAAGGAAGCTGCTGTTTTTTTCATAATTGCGAGGTTACGACCCCACCTTATAATGAAAGATGGCGATGCCTTGGGTGCATGCTTTGCACGTCATCAGAAAAGTAATGTGTTTCATTTTAAATAACATGTCTTTTTATGACTTAGCACACATGAGGGGGATCATTGAGGATGGCTATGCCCCTTAAAGTCTCCCCAATAACGGAAGAATTTTTTGCCCCCAACTCTCTTAAAAAGGGGTTTACCCTTAGAATACATGAACAGGGGGAAAGGTTTGACAAAGATAACTTCCGCCTAAAGGGGTTTTTTTTCTAGTTTAGAGGAAAGGAATCAGCGATGATTACCAGCTGCTAAAGATTTTTGGCAAAAGTTAGGTGTAAAAAGGGGAGACTTCATAAAATTTACTTTGGCCGATGATGTTTGTTGGCGGGCGTCTTTGAAAATTATGGAACCCCTGTATAAAACTTATACCCTGGATCCCGGCCTTAAAATTTTCTGCCCCCGGGTGGGGGGATGTTTCTTAAAGTTTAGGGAGTACAGTTTGTTTATTGTCTCCCCTACCAATGATTCGTGATTGAAAACGGTTTGCGTGGGGAATTGTTGGCTCGCATCTTACTGTAAAGCAAACAAAAAATATTTTGGACGTTTTGATCCCAGTAAAAGGTCAACTATTTAGTATTTAGTGAAACAATTTGTAGGGTTGGGCTTGCGCAATCACTCCCATTACGAAACTTTAAAAGTAACAGGTACGAAAATATTAAAAAGGGCATTAAAGTGGTTGAAAGTTTAACCCTGATCAACAGCGTGGTTTCTTCAGAAGTTGACTTAGAAATCCTCATGAACCCCATGACCGCTAAGACTACCCTTTTTGCAGCAAAAGTCAAAGATGCCCCCAAGAGAGCCCCCAAAACTTGTCCCTAATTTGGGGAAAAAAAAATTATGTCTGTCTTACGACTTCTACAATTTTATTTAAGAATGGTTTGAAATTGACAGCGTTCTCGCATAATTGCTTTCGATCAAAAAACATTCATGAAAAAATACATCATGAAAACACTGATCTAGAAAAAAAATCCCCAGATCTTCAGAAAAGACTTTTCATTGATGAACAACAGCTGTTTTGGAAAAATATGGAGAATCCGCACAAACGCAAAGATGTTTGATTAGTCACCAAAAAGGGAAGAAGCAATTAAACTGACTTCAAAACCCAAATTATCAGGCTTTAGAGTTTTTTATGACAGCTTTTTGGCAAATGATGAAAAAAAGAAAATCAAATTTAAAAAACCTGTATTTATTGGGTTTACTGTTTTAGAATTTTCAAAGTTTTTTATGTTAGATTTCTTTTGTACTTTTAAGCCCCCCGTTTCCGGTCCAGAGTCTTTACACGTCAGACATTTTTTTATAGATATTCCTCTGAAGACATCTATAAAGAATGGAAACGAAGTGGCTAAGGGATGCAGGAGGTAGACACGTCCCATTTTCCTAAAAACTCGCCTTTACATTCAATTTCTAACAAAGGTTTTAGGAAAGATGAAGGATGAATTTTCTGGAAAGGTGATCAAAGGGGTTTGTTGGTTTTTAAGGCAAAAAAATCAGTATTTCGACCAGGAAAAACATTAAAAAAGCAAAGGGAATACTGCAGCGTTGTGCAGTCAAAAAATCACAGACAATACAAAAAAGATTGTTTGGCAATAAATTTTCATCAGAAAGTAAAACTGCGATTAATCTACAGAGATAACACAACAGTTGTAACAAAAAGTCTTGATGAACAAACACAAAAAGGGTGTTTGTTAATCCGGGGGTTTTCAATGCAATCGGGGCGGAGAACCCCTAAAATTTAAATTTAAAACGGAACTGGTTGGGGGAAAAATCTGCAGTTCTTCTTTCAAAAGACTTGAGGAGCGGTTGTTTGTTGTGTCGTTTTTTGTAAATAATACCGGGCGGATCATCTTTACAATTCTTTTTATTTCAAGGGTCAACACTCCAAAAATGGATCGGTTTTCCCCGATGCAGTGTCCCCTTCTGCTTTCCCGGTAAATAAAGGTACCTTATTTCAAACCCAAAAGGTAATAGTTTGCGGGTGAAAACTCCCTTGCAACTTTTTTTTTTTTTTGTTTTC
>CM031613.1:29861304-29895870 GCA_018398815.1 Conus ventricosus
ATACACACACACATACACACACACTTACTACACACACACCACATCCCTTCACTCACTTCATACAGTAGTTACAGCAACCCTCCATCTATTTAATCTTAGTTTTGTATTATCCTTCCCCTTAAATCCCCCCCCCACCCCTTTTTTTTTTTCCCCCTTACCATTATTATCAATCACCATTACCACAACCATCACAAAGATATCACACCATCCCAATAAACTGGACACACAACCCTATCATATCACACACACACACCTCCCCTGACGCAACCCCCCCCCCCCCCCCCCCCCCGTTTCCTCTCCCATAATCCCCCTGGCCGCATGTCATTTCCGCCCACCAAACACATGGACAAGAACGGATAAGTCATTTTTCATTCTTTTTTCGTTTTTCGTTGTTTGTACTGTCCCACATGTTAAATGTGATTTATTTTTTCGCCTGAAGAAGCCCCAAGTGGTTGAAATGCATCGTGTCTTGTCTTGTGCTTTGTTTGTCAATGTCATTGGCGGTAAGTTCTAAACAAACTCTATTCCTAATAATGTTTTTAGTTTTTCAGCAACTTGTTTCCTCTCTACACTTTCGATCTGTTTCATTTACTACCCTTCGCTGGCTGCTTTGGGGGTGCAGTTGGATTCCTTTTTTTAACTCTTGGTAGTGAGAACACCATAGAATTATGTACTGTGGCGTGTCTTGATGTGACACCAAGAGCTCCATTGAACAACTGTGTTTCAGCGACTTTGATGCAGTGAACGAAATACCTGGAAGCACAGACTAATTCATAATCGAATTTTTTCAAACTTAATACGGTTGAAAGTGTAAATTCTTACCGAATTAACACTATGTAGATGTAACAATCGTTAACCTTTCAATATATTGCCACATTACGCATATGTGTACACACACATACAGTTTAACAAGTAGACTCAACTGAACAGGGAATTAGAATTGTTTCTGTACAATTTTCGCAAGCCTGTTTACAGTTACTATATAAACAAGAACTGCTTCATGGTTGTTATTGTGTGAAGTAGCTAAACAAGAATAAAAGGAAAGAAAAGGCAGACGAGGAACTGGAAAAGGGAATCGCAGATGGGGAACTTGCAGCAGGGTGAACTTAATAGAATTCGCCACAAGATGAATCTTCGAACTGCTTCGTTATTCCTATCGACCCAAAACAGTCGTGCTCTGGTAAGCTAGAAATTCTTCGACAGAAGCAATTTGCTTCTCAACTTTTCATTCTCTGTCTTGGCCCTCTTCAATCAGGCCATCATCATAACGTGCATCCGTCTTGGTCGCTGGTACACTGAATACCACCATGAACCCAAACCTGTTTTCCCATCGGACACATGTGGAGAACTACTTCATTCTAAATGGAATAACTGGAAAAATAACTAGAACCATGTAATAATAATAATAATGTACTAAAAACAAATAGGTTCCAAAGTAAGGCGACTGCAGGCAGAAAAACCTGAACAAATCTAATTCATAGAAATTTGGTGTCGTATCCGCTAAATATGAACAAACGAATCGCAAGACAAAAACACGTATTTTGTTGTCTTGCGATTTGTTTGTTCGTGTGTACTTTACTTCTTAAAGATTGGTACAAAAACCAGTTTTCCTTTCAAAAAAAAAATGCGGTTCCCGTTTTACGAATTAGGAACGGCTACCAATCTGAAAATGTTTTACTACTGTATGAACACCGTAGGCTGGGTGTATGTTCAATCAGTAAAGCTACATAACTACAGAGTACAAACACAGAGCTCTTGGGTAGTACGTAAATGATGTCCAAGCAACATTCTATGCATTAACAACGAGGTAAAGCGTATTGTTTTCGCAATGTTGATCAATAGCAGAGAAAACGATGTGCAGATGACGTTCCAAATAAATTACCTTTCACAATTCCTTCCACAAAAAAGGAATAGGTACTGTTAGAAGAACTACCCAATGGCGCTCCCAATGCTATTTTAAACGTAAAATTTGAAGCAAGGATAAATAATATAAATAAATAAATCCATAAAATAAATAAACAAATTTTAAAAAACATTACAAAATTTCAACAAGTGTGTGACTATATGTCAAAAGCCCAAAGTTCCTCAAAAAAAAGAATTGAGGCTGACAAAAACTCACATTATTCCTAATGTACATCCAAAAAACAAAAACTGACATCCTTTGGACTCATAAAGTTTAAATTCTACTTTAGCGCTACCTACTACTTTTTTATTTGTCTTCTCTAGAAAGAAAAACAATCATTGGAAAAAAAAATACGGGCAAAATAAAAATCATTTTAAAATTGGCATGTATGGGCAGACAAAACATGAGGGGACTCAGCTGGACAGGAGGTTTTCAGTATCAATTATTACAGCCTAGATGCCCACACTTTAGCCTTTTCAGGGCTGTCTGACTGGCACAAGAAAGCAAAAGAATGTCACTCTACAAAATGAGTAAGACCAAACAAACAAAACATACGCTGCCATGACATCTCAATCCCAAATAAATATATATCCCGGGCAGACGAAAGGCCTAGGAGAGGCCATATGAACAGATCCGCCTTTTGAGAGGGATGACAATGGTTTCCCCTCATGCAGCTAGTAAAGGGTTTCCATATTTATGATATATTTTCTTCATTTCATGACCCCATTTTCTTATCTTCGGGACTCGCCCTCCGCCCCCCCCCCCCCCCCCCCCACACACACACACACACCTTTTTCTTTCTTTTAAAGTTTAAATCTTAGCAAGTCATTACTATAGTGATGGAAGAATTGTAAGCCTGTACTTGTTTTTCCCCCACTACCTAACTGTTCGCATTCTATTCTTTGGTCAATCAGTGTGAGATTGCATCTCTTAGGGATCCAAGTAAAGGTTGTTCTGCAACGTTTTTAAACCGCTGACAATTGCTTGGGTTATTGAACAGCAGAGTTGACCCCTCAGACTGTTCCTATCTTTTATCTCCCTACCTTTGGCATCCTTGAATGGATCCTCAAAGCATAGGCTCAAAGACTGTCCCCTACATTTTATGCTGTTTGCATAATGTTTTTAGTTTTTCAGCAACTTGTTTCCTCTCTACACTCTCTATTTGTTTCATTTACTACCCTTCGCTGGCTGCTTTGGGGTGCAGTTGGATTCCTTTTTAACTCTTGGTGGTGAGAACACCATAGAATTATGTACTGTGGCGTGTCTTGATGTGACACCAAGAGCCCCATTGAACAACTGTGTTTCAGCGACTTTGATGCAGTGAACGAAATCCTGGAAGCACAGATTTAATTCATATCGATTTTTTAAAACTTAATACGTTTGAAAGTGTAAATTCTTAGGGAAATTAACACTATGTAGATGAAACAATCGTTAACCTTTCAATTTTACCACATTACGCATATGTGTAAACACACATACAGTTTAACAAGTAGACTCAACTGAACAGGGAATTAGAATTGTTTCTGTACAATTTTCGCAAGTCTGTTTACAGTTACTTATAAACAAGAAATGCTTCATGGTTGTTATTGTGTGAAGTAGCTAAACAAGAATAAAAGGAAAGAAAAGGAGACGAGGAACTGAAAAGGGAATCGCAGATGGGGAACTTGCAGCAAGGTGAACTTATAGAATTCGCCACAAGATGAATCTCGAACTGCTCGTTATTCTTCGAACCAAGCAGTCGTGCTCTGGTTAGTTAGAAATTCTTCGAAGAAGCAATTTGCTCCAACTTTTAATCTCTCTGTCTTGGCCCTCTTCAATCAGGCCATCATCATACTGCATCGTCGGTACGCTTACACTGAATACACCTGAACCCAAACTGTTTTCCATTGGCCCTGTGAGACACTTCATTCTAAATGGATAATTGGAAAAATAATAACCATGTAATAATAATAATAATGTTCTAAAACGAAATAGGTTCCAAGTAAGGCGACTGAGGCAAAATGGAAAATGAATAAATCAATTATAAAATTATGATGTACTCCAAACAAATAGTGCAAATAAGCGATGCAGGCAAACAAAAACACAGTATTCATTTGTTTGCGATTTGTTTGTCGTAGTGTACTTTACTTTTAAAGAATGGTACAAAAAACTTTTTTTTCTGCATTTAAACATAAAATGGTGTCCGTTTTACGATTGAACACAACTGAATGTTTTAACAAACGTTGAACCACTTAGGCTGGTGTAATGTTCAATCGTAAAAGTTATACTACAGAGTACAAACAGAGGCTCTTGGGTAGTAATAATATGTACCAAGCAACATTCTGGGTATACGTAAATGATGTTTGCATGCTTGATAATAGCAGGAGAAGCGATGTGCAGATGACATCAAGAATAACATTACTGACTTCAATTTACCATTACTGGAATAGTCTACTGTTAGAAAGAACTACCAATGCGTAACATGCTAACTGGCTAACGTGAATTTGAACAGGGATAAATAAATAAATAAATAAATATAAAATAAAATAAACGAATTTAAAATTACAAATTTCAACAAGTTGTGAACATGTTAATGTCTAAAGCCAAGTTCCTCAAAACAAGAATCTGAGGATGAAAAAATCACATTATTCCTAAATGTACATCCAATAAACAAAGACTGACATCCTTTGGACTCATAAAGATAAATTCTACTTATAGCGCTACCTACTACTTTTTATTTGTCTTCTCTAGAAAGAAAAACAATCATTGAAAAAAAAAATACAGCAAAATAAAAATCATTTTAAAATGGCATGTATGGGCAGACAAAACATGAGGGGACCAGCTTGACAGGAGGTTTTCAGTATCAATCATTACAGCTAGATGACGACACATAGCCTTTTCAGGGCTGTCTGACTGGCACAAGAAAAAAATGTCACTCTACAAAATGAGTAAGACCAAACAAACAAAACATACGCTGCCATGACATCTCAATACCATAATATATATCCCAGCAGACGAAAGGCCTAGGAGCAGGCCATATGAACAGATCCGCCTTCGAGAGGGATGACAATGGTTCCATCATGCAGCTAGTGAAGGGTTTTCCATATTTATGATATATTTTCTTCATTTCATGATCCCATTTTCTTCATCTTCGGACTCGCCCTCCGCCACCCCCCCGCACACCCACCTTTTTTTTTCTTTTAAAGTTTAAATCTTAGCCAAATCATTACTATATGATGGAAGAATTGTTAGGCTGTACTGTTTTTCCCCCACTACCTAACTGTTCAGCATTCTATTTTGGTCAATCAGTGTGAGATTGCATCTCTTAGGAGATCCAAGTAAAGGTTGTTCTGCAAATTCTTAGCCGCTGACAATGCTTGGGTTATTGAACAGCAGAGCTGACCCTCAGACTGTTCCGTATCTTTTGATCTCCCCTTGCATCCTTGAATGGATCCTCAAGCATAGGCTCAAAGACTGTCCCCTACATTTTATGCTGTTTGCATGATGTTTTCAGTTTTTCAGCAACTTGCTTCCTCTCTACATTCTTCGATTTGTTTTATTTACTACCCTTCGCTGGCTGCTTTGGGGGTGCAGTTGGATTCCTTTTTTAAACTCTTGGTGGTGAGAACACCATAGAATTATGTACTGTGGCGTGTCTTGATGTGACGCCAAGAGCTCCATTGAAACAACTGTGTTTCAGCGACTTTGATGCAGTGAACGAAAGCCTTGAAAGCACAGACTAATTGTATAATCCAATTTTTTCAAACTTAATACGGTTGGAAGTGTAAATTCTTACCGAATTAACACTATGTAGATGTAAACAATCGTTAACCTTTCAATATATTACCACATTAGCATATGTGTACACACACATACAGTTCAACAAGTAGACTCAACTGAATAGGGAGCTTAGAATTGCACTGTACAATTTTCGCAATCTATTTATAGTTACTATATAAAAAGAACTGTTTTAGGTTGTTATTGTGTGAAGTAGCTAATAAAAGAAAGAAAAAGGCAGACGAGGAACTGCAAAAGGGAATCGCAGTAGGGAACTTGCAGCAGAAGGACTACAAGCAGCGACTCGCAAGATGAATCTTCGAACTGCTTCGTTATTCCTATCGACCCAAAGCAGTCGTGCTCTGGTTAGTTAGTAAATTTTTCGACAGAAAGCAATTTGTTTCTCAACTTTTCATTCTCTTCTTGGCCCTCCTCAATCGGCCTATCAAACGTGCATCCGTCTTGGTCGCTGGTACACTGAAACCACCATGAACCCAAACTGTTTTCCCATCGGACACATGTGAACTACTTCATTCTAAATGGAATAATGGAAAAATAACTAGAACCATGTAATAATAATAATAATGTACTAAAAACAAATAGGTTCCAAAGTAAGGCGATGCAGGCAGAAAAACCTGAACTAAATCTAATTCATAGAAATTTGGTGTCGTATCCGCTAAATATGAACAAACGAATCGCAAGACAAAAACACGTATTTTGTTGTCTTGCGATTTGTTTGTTCGTGTGTCCTTTTACTTCTTAAAGATTGGTACTAAAACCAGTTTTCCTTTCAAAACAAAAAATGCGGTTCCCGTTTTACGAATTAGGAACGGCTACCAATCTGAAAATGTTTTTAAACACTAAAGTGGTGAATTCAATCATTGAATTTGACATATTTTCGTGTCAATTATCCTCATGACTGGTAGACAAATATCAACCACACGATCCAAGAGAAGGAAACTCATTGTTGATGTATGAAAAAAATAGCAGGAAAACTTTCTGTGCGCTTTCCAAATGTATTTACGCGTTCACAATTCCTTCCAATCAAATTTAATGCTGTTGAGAATCCATGGTGTACTAGTGTAGGTAGTAATTGAAGCAAGGTAATATAGTTATATGGAATAACTATAATATATACTCTTCTTCCTTTATAGACCAAGTTCATTTGCTGATGGTTTTATCGTAGTTGGGTGAGATACGAAAGACTGTGTGTTGTGAGATTTGGTATAGAAGAAACAAAGTGTCTGTTGGGGGTGGAGGGTGGGGGTAGTCGGTGATGGTGATATAAGTTGTGGGGGGGGGTTGGTTGGGAGGGGGGAAGGACAACTGGAGTAGAAAAGAGACTGGAAGGATGGCAAGGGGGGTGAGGGGGGGAATTGTAGGGAAATAGTGCTGTCAGGAGGAGGTAAGGAGACGGGTGGAGGGGGAGGGGAGGTGTGGGGGAATAGGGGACGTGGTTGTTTCAGTTATCTAGAGATGGGAGGCCTAGCCTGGGCTTGATGCAGTCAGAAAAACACCTCGGCCGACAACAACCATCCTGAGCAACTTGTTCAATACCTACTGATATACTCACTCGCAGTCACTTGTTGTAAAGCAGGGTATGTGCCAAAGTGTTCAAAAGTACCCTGGGGTAACAATTAAGAGCAAAGGTTTCATATAAAATTACTGCATGCATTTTTATTGCTTCAAACAAATTTTAATAGTTTTTTAAAGGTTTAGAAATAGAACGACTGAGCACTACATTCGAAATGTTCACTGTAGCGTCTTTATGACCCTCATTTCTTCCATCTGTGGTCAAAGCTGTATCTGTGCGTTGTTGGATTTGATAGTTGTTGGTTACCATTTAATTTTCCTAATGTTGTTATTAGAAGGAAAGAGAGAACGACGCACAGTACAATTCCCGTACCAATTCGGTCCACAGATGAATGATACAAGTCTGTATGGGCCAAAGACTCTCCCAAGTTTTCGGGCGAAAGTTGCCCATGATTGGATTTATACGTTTCTCTAACAATAAGACTTCAATTACATAAATAATCGATTATCTACAAACAACATTCTGTGTAGGGTTATTCGTTTTCATTCTTTTACTAACTTGTTCAGATTTCAGTTTTTGCTTATCCTGTGGTTTTTCCTGATCGTTTTCATAACATCATTTTCACGCAAAACATTCTTCAAAGGTCTTTGCTTCATGTGAAATAAACTACAGTCCTTATAATGTTTCTCTAAAGTCTTTTAAAACGAGTTATTAATTCTGGCAAATCCACACACTATCCTAGCATGTACCTTACCATGAAAGTAGTTTTGACAAAGTGTTCTCTTTTTAACTATGTCTCTTCTGTCGAACAGTAATCTAAATGAATATAGTGTTTGCGTCTTCAATACAGTTTATATACTTTCTAAAACTCACTCTAGTTTATTGCTAGGATAAAACTAAAAAGGAGTCATATCTGTCCATATAAAATCCTATCATGATATGCTTTGTTCCATTTAGGAAGTGTTGGACACGGAAACCACAATATGAATTAAATTTTATTATCGATAAACTGTTGTACTGGTCGAGGATATAATATTGTTTTTTCCACAACCATTTCTTGCCCACAAATCAATAGCAATGAGAGTTTTGGTCATAAAGTTTACTGCTCACTGTTTTTATAGCAGATTTAATCTAAATGGTCCATTATAATATTTATCATACTCTCTGTCAAAACTTGTTCCAAGTAATAGAAAAACCCTACGAAGGCTTATAAATGTGTAAGTTATCCTAATTCCGTTCTGTAAGATTGTTTTATTTAAGTCAATTTGATTTTGTTGCTTTTGTTATGATCTTATATATCCCGCCATTGTTAGAATAGGACGTACAACAAGTTAAGCGTTTTAAACGTCTAAGTTTTGCCATCTAATATTATTTCTTTTTTTAGTTCATCACTATCGCCCACAAACCCAACCCACTCCACATCTTAAAGACAGAATATTTCAATTATAAAACATTGTGAAAACGTTTCCTAATTTTCTGCTTGGAAAGACTGTAATTTTGTAGAAGAAGCATTTTTTAAATACTGTATCCATGGTAGTTACTAGTGGTAGGTATAGGTATTTAGTCTTAGTGGTACTATCTTCTTTTTTTCCTTTATCGACCAACATCATTTTGCTGATGGTTTTATCGTAGTTTGGGGGGGATTTACCCAAGACGTCGTTGTGAGGATTTGGGGGAGAAAAAAGTGTGTGTTGGGGGTGGAGGGGGGGGGGGGTGGGGGTGGGGGATGGTGAATATTGGGGGGGGGGGGGGGGGAGGGGGGGGGGGAAGGAGTAGAAAAGAGATGGAAGGTGGGGGGGGTTGGGGGGGGATTGTGGGATAGTGGGAGGGGGGGGAAAGGGGGGGGGGGGGGGGGGGTTGGGGGTGAGGGGAAGGGGGGGGCGGGGTTGTTTAGGTTTAGAGGGGAGGCCGCCGGGGGTTTAAACAGTCCAGAGCCCCGGCCGTCACAACCTCTGAGGCAAATTGTTCCACTCTATGTAGCTACTCATCGTGTCCATTGTGTAAAAAGGGTAGTTGCAAAGTGTTCAAAAAGTAAATGGGTTAAAAAAGAGATTTGGTAAAAATGAAAGCATTTATTTCTTCAAAAAAGTTAATTTGTTTTTAAGGTTTTTTGAAATAGAAACCTGAGCAAAGTACTTTCGAAAGTTCACCCGAGCTTTATTTTTACCTCTTTCTTCCCTCTCTGAGTCAAATCTGTAATCTGTGGTGTGGTATGGATTTGTATTTTTTGGTACCTTTATTTTTTTATGTTGTTAAATTGAAGGGAAAGAAGGAAAAAAGCGAACAGAACAATTCCCCCTTACCCCTCGGTCACGGAAGATAAAAGTTGTTTTTGGGCCCCTTGCTCCTCCCCTGTTTGGGCGAAGTGCCCGGATTGGATTTTCGTTCTCTAAAAAGTAAGCTTTAATAATAAAAAATAACGATTTTCTCAAACAAATTTTTGTGTGGGTTATCCGTTTTAAATACTAATTTTTCTAAAATTTTCAGATTTCAGTTTTTGCTTAATCCTGTGTTTTTCCTGATCGTTTTCAATAACATCATTTTCACGCAAACATTCTTCAAATGAGTCTCTGTCTTTCATGTGAAATAACACTACAGTCTTTAATGTTCTCTAAAGTCTTTTAAAACCGAGTTATATTTCTGGCATAAAATCCACACACTTATCCTAGCATGTCTTCCACTGAAAGCTAGTTTTGACAAAGTGTTTCTCTTTTTAACTATGTCTCTTTCTGCCGAACAGTCATCTATAATAAATAGTGTTTGCGTTCCTTCAAACAGTTTATAAAACTGTTCTAAACACTCACTCAGTTTATTGCTAGGATCAACTAAATATATGTCATCATCTGTCCATATAAACCTTCTATCATGATATGCTTTGTTCCATTTAAGTGTTGGACAGAAAACCACAATATGATTAAAATTATAACGATAAACTGTTTGTAACAGGTCGAGGATAAATATTGTTTTTCACAACCAGTCTGCCCACAAATCAATGAGCAATGAGGAGTTTTTGTCATAAAGTTTAACTGCTCCATAGTTTTATAGCAGAATTTAATCTAATCCAGTTATTATTTTTATCATACTCTCTGTCAAAACTTGTTCAGTATAATAAAACCCTACGAGGCCTAAATGTGTAAGATTAATCCAATTCAGTTCTGTAAGATTGTTTCTATTTAAGTCAACATTGATTTTGTTGCTTGTTGTTATGATCTTAATATCCTCGCCATTGTGAAGAACGACGACAACAACGTTAAGGCGTTTAACGTCTAAGTTTTGCCAGCTAATATTAATTCCTTTTATAAGGTCATCACTAACGCCCACAACCCCATCCCTCTCCACATCTTTAAAGACAGAAATTTCAAATATCATTGTGAACGTGTCTCCTAATTTTCTGCTTGGAAAGAACTGTAATTTTGTAGAAGCTTTTTTTACAACTGTTTCTTTTCTGTGGAGGATGTACTGTTTTTTCCCATACGGCGTTATTTCAATCTCTTTCCGACTATTGTCGTCTGGCATAAGACTTACATGTAAAGGGCCAGAGTTGAATGCTTTTCTGAAACTTTTTTGACGGCTAAAAAATGTAAATGGGCTTATGAATTCAAATTTTATGTCCCATTCTAAATATGGTTCTAAGTGCCATTTGAGGTCAGGTTTTCGAACTATTTTATATTCATACTGACCAACATTATTTGCCTCTAGATTGCGCAGTTGTTCTAGTTTAGGAAACTTTTTGCTGTCGCCAACCTCTTTGCGTTTATAATCACCATCTTTAGTGTACTCAAAACCATACAAGCGCCTATCTCACCGTTTTGTTCAAAGTCCGCAACGTCTGCAAGGTCTTTTAATTCTAAGGTTATACACCTTACAGGCGCTAATGTAACTCCCGGTTCTTCTGGTCCACGCGACATGTTTTAGTACAACTAATTATTTTATTTCCAAAACAATGTGCAGGTTATCACATTTTACAACTTTCCCTGCTTTGTCTGAAATTTTTTATATTAATGATCCGACCTCACAAATTAATCTTTTAAACTGTAGATTAGGGAATTGTTTTAATTTCATAATCGCAATATGAGCAGTTTTTCAGAATTTTAAGAGGCTCTTAAAATCAGTTGAGGGCCTTCCTCATACTAAGTTTCATCAGTGCTCAGGCTCATCCAAATGAACATGAGTAATGATAATGTAATGCAAGATCGAGTGGGTTTTTACCTCATAAGTAGTTTTGTCTGGCAAAACTCTAAAATCTATGATTGTATCTGCAAAGCCATAACATTTTAGCTTAGCTCTACATCAAAAAGGTAAATGTGATACTTTTCTTCAGGTTTGAATTTAACATTGTTTTTTAGCTTTGCATTGTTTATTTGAGCGTATGTCGTATTACTCATTGCTTCTTTTAGTGAACAAAACCGTTATAACCATCAGGTATTGATAACATGGCTAACTTTGGCCCTGATTTGTTTAACTTTTCGACCGTTATTATTATTTTGGGTTTCACTTATATTAAACATACGGACTTGGTAGAATATTTCATGGAGCGCGATTTGGTTCCGCACTGTTATCAATAGCATGTTCTTAAACCGCAAGGGCGGTCTTGGAGTTGTTATTTTTACAACATTTTTTAAACAAATTAAAAATGAGTGCATTCAAATATACTGGCCTGCAATATTCTGTTGCGGCCGCACTTACAATCTTAAACCAATATAGCAACTGATACTCTTGACATTGCTGTGACCCCGACGATCTTTTCATAAAAAGGTGAGTAACTCCATTGAAGAGCTATCTTAACCCCCCTATTGAAAACGACCACTCAAGAAAGCGTTGGTTTTAGTCATCCGAAGCGTTTTAGAACCAGTTAAACTTTGCTGTGTTTTGCGCATCAACTGGGGTGTGGCGTGTCGTTATGCTGATGTTCATTTAAATCACCATGATCCTTTGTGAGGTCCGTGTACAGATTTCATTTTTATTACACCTTCCGACGTTTTTGACTGAATGCAAGCTCATTCCAAATGACAAACCATTTAATACTACCAAGCAACAGAATAGACATGAAGGCTTTTGAAAAGGATCTGTAAACGAATGCTATATTAAACCACCAAGACAGGCTTTAGACACAAGTTGGATCATATCATGGCCTAGGCGACCTTTTTTTCGGGCACGACAGAAAGTATAAATATGACTGGCATCCTCCTTTCAAAATCTTTCTTTATTTTGGAAAATGTTGAGCCGGGGGTACGCCTGCAAGGCATAAATAGATGGACAACATTTATCTTAGACCCTTCTCGGGCCTATCTAGGGCGGGAAAAGAACGTATAAAACGACTCTTTTCGTACTTACGTTTGGTGTTTGCTCGTTTCGGCATAGCAACAGGCAAGATCAAGCATAAATGATCCTTCTACTGGCTTTGATGCACAAAAACAATACTTAGCAAATTAGAGGACGCCATTAATTCTAAGTTTGATTTGCTCAAAGAATCCAAAGGTACCAACATGATTTTACACTTAGCAAGATGAAAGTAGACTTCGCTGTTGGCACTGGTTTATACATGCTGCCTTCTGTACCTCGATCAGGTAGGTAACAATAATCAACTATAATAATGAAATTCTTATAGCAGGGCAATGAACATGAAGGTGGGATAAAACGACATAAATTCTGAGCTCTGTAATATTACAAACAATAAAAGAAACGCCCAGATTAATGTTCATCTAATTCCGAAGTCCAAACCCAAGCTTTGAAGAACTCAGACCATGAAATATGAAAAGCCAGCGCTTGTTCTTGGTTAACTGGCATAGGATTACTGGTCTTTATTTACTAAATCGTAACCCACTATCTAGAGAACCTAATGTCATGAGTGCTCGGCCATAAAGCCAACTACTTTGCTTGCAGTCGACAAAAGCCAGCTGACAATGCCCCCTAATATACCGGTAAAGCGTCCTATAGCTTTACTAGCTAATTTTTTTAATAAATTGCAGATGATCAAGCTGTTTTTTTACCCATGATTTATCAGGTGGAGGCGAGGCGAGGATTGGCGGCGGAGGACTGGACTTTGACCGCCGCGCCGAAATAGCCATACACCATTGTACTATTGCAAATCCTAAGGCATTTAAACCGCTTGTAATGTGACTCCATGCTCTCTAAAACAGCGTTCGTATCGTTTGCTAGCGTCGTGTCTTCATATAAAATTTTTCGATAGTTTCTTTATTCTATTCACTTTAGTTCGTTAATGGTCTCCGGTTAGTAGTTAGGCACTTCTAGTCTTGCTGATCTTTCTTGTTCCAAAGAGCTTTTAGTCTTTGTCTTATTCTTTCTTTAATATCAGGCCCTAAGTTGCGTCATCGCCTCAACGAGTTTTTCTTTTTCCTTTTTTATATGCTCATCTAGTTACCTAGTTTTTGTAATTTGTTTTGTTAATTGCCACTGAGCTTCTCAAAGCATGCTCCAAGGGCCGCTATTCTCGCATGGGTAGCGAGTGAGTCGTGTATTGTCTTTAATGCTAGTTTCTTTGAAAAAAATGGTTTTGCTACGTCTATTGCATTTATTATTTCACTTTGTCGATAGATTTTAATTTCTTAAAGTTCCATGTTTTGTATTTGGTTAGTGTGGGAGTTCTGCAGTTGTTTGAAGTTTAGAACTGCCTCCGCCTTAATTTCCGGTCTAAAAAGACTCAAGGCGATTTTGATCTTTTCACCACTGAGTCTTTGTAAATTGTACTCTTGGCTAAAAAACTTTGATGGGTCTGGTGTGTTGTAAGTCCGAAACAGATGTCCTTGTCGCCCCTACAAACAAATGGGACCATACTTCTAATTCAAATTCATTTGAGGTCTATCAATTCGGGTGCGTCTTGACCTAAACTTTTGTAAAATGCTCCGACGCACTTTCTGTTAATTCACGCGCTTGAGAAGCGATGAGCGATGCCGTGTCAAAGGGATCATTTCACTCTTGTCGTCTCCACGATCCTAAAAATCATAATTCTTTTACACCTTCAATGCTTGCCCATGGTTTAAATAATTAATAAATATTTTTTTATTTTGTTTATAAAAAAATGTCACAAGCACATGGCTCGATTCTTGTCCCGATAGAAGGACCTGAAAAGAAACCCTTTGGCGTGTAAGGGAAATAAGCGGATATTTCATGTTCCAATAATCCATTATATTGAGCAGATCAAATTCTTACTGTCAAATTTCAGACCTAGGAGCAAATGTACGTGATTGTGCCAGGCTTATGCGCCGTTTTCTTTTCAAATAGCGCTCGCTTCCAACAACAGACCCAAACAGGGAACAGTTGTACAGAATCTGGACGGGGCATTCGTTAAGAACTATTTCTACTATTAAACTTGAGGGGCAAGAAATATTTTACTTTACACAATGCAGACATATTTTTATCCTATTCTGATCTATGGCTAACCGGGGACTGAAAGGGTGACTTTGCGTTTCAGAATAGAAAATGATGAAGCACTAAAAAACATAGGAATAGGTGATGCGCAGATATTATGAACGGCAAAAAGTATGGGGGCTGTAAAATTTTGCGTTTTGGAAACGCTTTTCCATGCCTTAGATTTGGGAGTTGGTAAAAGCGCATGACGCCCTACTTTCATGGGCATTAAACGACAGATTGTTCATATGAACTAACTTTTAATGAATAACAACGGGTTATTCCGATCATCAGACACGAAGGCAAAGTACAGCCATTTCTGAACATCTCGTTAGAGTTTGACGTTGTTAGCACCCATAATTTAGCCAAGGCTCTGATTGAGCAACTTTATCAGTCAAAAAATTGCTATATATTACGAAAGAGTGATTCATCATACAAACATATCCTAAACGCAGGGCTAGACATATAATGGTATTTTAGTTTTAGTTGCGCAGCAAGATTGCTTTAAGGTTATTTTATTGCGTGTGAATGAAGAACCATTCAAAGAGAAGTGAAAAGTTTTTTAAACCAAAAAAACACGAAATGTATCAATGTTCGATTGAGAGGCACAGAGTCCTAAACCAAAATCTATGCTAGCGGGCTTAAACTTATCAGCATTGAGAAAAAAGAAAACTGTTTGGATGGGTGGAGGTGTAGAAATACGCAGGTGACCTTGTGTTTAAAGATCTACACTTCACAGTTTGTTAGACTTGGATGATTAATTTACCAACAAAAATACGGTTTCTGGATTGACCTTAGGTCAAACGGAGGATAATCAGTTAATGGAAGCGGGGAGAGAACTGTGAGAGACGTAATTTAACATTCAACTTGATAAAAGAAGAAGAAGCCGATAAACCGCTTAATGTACATTTTTGTTTTTAATAAATGATGGACAGCTGATTATTGAAAATAACAGATTAAAAAGACTATACATTACTAAATTATTTTTCATTTTTAAAAAGTGTCTGTTAAACATTACCAAATGTGCCCTACAGCGCACGCCAGAGAAGAATAGCAGGGCAAATTCAGCTGTTATAGAAACCCTTGAAGTAAAAGCCTCAGATTAACACACATTACGCCAAAAATGCAAAAAAACACTAGAGCAGGGACCTTCAAATACAGCAAAACCAAACGAAGGTATTCTGCTGCCTATTAATGCCTTTACATATGTTATACTGGGCATCAAACTATAAGTGCTGCATCGGACAGGCAAACAAGTGTAGGCCTCTAGCAACGGGGCATAGGCGCCCCGCAGCTTTACCGCTAGGAGGTTTGTCTTTAGCTCTCGTGTGTGTTTCATTAGCCGTAAGTGCTGCTAGCAAAAAAAAAAAATAAAAAACTAACCAACAGCCACACAGCTTTGGTTCAAACTAATAACGGCTCAACTTCGTTCGTTTAAACTGACATAAATAAAGGCTTGTTGACTCAAATATCACGGGCAGAAGAATTAATCGTTTACAGGCCGATTTTGATGACTACAAAAGACAAAAAGTTTGATCTTCAAATAAGGCGAGGGCAAGTTTTTCTCAAAAACAGCCAGACGCCGAGCAGATAAAAAAGATGCTTAAAAATGAAGTAAACGAGACATTAAACTCTGTTCTAAACGCTCACAATTAACAACGCCAAAGGGTGTTTATACTTTAGTTTTTGAGGTCAAGCGCAAAAGACCGTTTGTATATTGGTTCTATTATGTATTTTTTTTTAAATTTAAATAAATATTTTGGCATTAGAAAAGAAAGACAGCATGGCTAAGATATATGAAGGACAAGTACCGATTTTTTTGGAAGGAATGCTTGAGAGGGAGAGCGATTATCAAGAGCACTGAAGATTATTTGAATTAGAACGTCATTGACCCAAACAAACGTAGGCAGTTGTTGTTATGCAATTCTCACAGTTCCAGGCAAATAACAATAGACCTGCTCAGTTACAGTAATGTTAGCAGTTTTGATCGACTATATAACAATAAATGAAGAAAAATCTAGAAATCCTGGGTTCCACTAAACGCAGACTATTCTTCTCTTAATGATTAACACCCGGTTGGGCAGACGAACTGCTTTCACAGTTTGACGCTCTTGCGCTGAAGAAGCTAAACTGAGAGGCTCTGGTTGGTCAGAGGGGGCAGTCTTAGAGATTAGATTAAACAGGCTAAGTATGTTTTACACGATTGTAGGCAAGGCTTACATTCCGCTCTGGGAGTTGGGTTTTAAAGAGAGCAGTTATAAACATAAAAATTCAGACAACAAATGTTTCATGTGGTGTGTTCTTGCCAAGGCTGCATTCATGTCCGCGACCACGCAGAGAGAGTGACTAATATCGGCAATACACCAAAGATCTTACTTCAATGGAATATCCTTTACTGTTAGTGTAGACCAAAATTGATCAGGTTTGAAGAACAAAACAACCATTAATGTTAATGTTTCACATGGATGAGGAAACAAAATTTTTGGTGCAATTTAAAGTGTCAAAGAACAGTCCAACAATAGGCGAAACCAGCCAAAAGTCATGTGGACTTCTCCTTATGGTTTTCGCCCTAGCAGGGCTGCCCCTTCCACATTGATACGCACAATGAGTGATTATTGGCGCATACTGCAAAAAAACACTAAATACTAAGAATTCTGCAGAAAAGTTTAAAAGAATTCCCATCTGGCAAGCCGCGAAAGTGAACATATAAAACATTGAAAGTTCTGTAGGACTAAGTAAGACAGAATAACTACGCCCCTCTGGATTAAAGTTAGTTTTTAAGAACTGGAAACGGCTGCAAAACAAGTCCATACGTTGTTTATGCGACCTTTTGGAATCACGCTATTGTTCCTTATGTAGGGCCTGGGCACCACAAAAACTTCGAAAAACAGTCTTAAAGAGTTACTCATCAGATTTGTTATTTGCTTCATTATTGTCAGGTCGGATGGCGTTATTCAGAACAGAAATTTATATAGAGGACCAGATGCTGCAGAAACATCTTAAATACGCATGCAGCAAGTGCGCAATGACTGTTTAATAATCTAAACTTATCTGAAATCATAATGGCGCCTGAAGTCCAACAACAGTTGGACTCAGCCACGCATTGTTGGATTTGGGGTTTAGGCCTACTCCATCAGACGCAGGAATCAACAGTAAGAGACATGATCCAATATAGTGAAAGTTCAGAGGAGCTGGGATGCCAAAACTGCAATTTCAACTAAAGTTTGCAACCAAAGACATGGAAGTGCCCCATCTTCTTTCATAATTGCGAGGTTATGACTCTCAACCTTATAATGCAAGCAGTATATCCAAGCGCCTTCAGGGTAGGATGCATTGCCAGTAATCAGAAAAGTAATGTGTTTCACTTTAAATAACATGTCTTTTCTTCGACTCTATGCAACACATGATGGGTCATTAGAGGCACTGGCTATGTCCTTAAAGGTCTTGCCCAATAACGGAAGAAAATATTTTGCGAATCAACTCTTGTTGAAAGGGGGTTACCCTTATGAGTACATGAACAGTTGGGAAAGGTTTGTTGACCGAAGACACAACTTCTCTTAAAGCTGCGTTTTTTCTAGTCTTAGAGGAAAGGTACAGTCAGCGATTCTGATTACCAACATGCTCAAGATGCGTGGCAGAAGTTAGAGTGTTAAACGATGGGGAGGGACTATCATGACTACTATTTATGTCAGATGTATTGTTTGTTGGTTTTGTGACGGTCGTCTTGTAAATTATAGAAAGACCTGCATGAAAATTTAGCCTAGATCCTGCGCATTATACTTTTGCAACCCGGGATGAGTTGGACGCTTTCTTAATGTTTACTGAGTACAGATTGATTTATTGTTCTACATACCAATGATTCAATGATTGAAAAGGATTGCGTGGAGGAATTAGTATTGGCGGTGCATCATTTATGAAAAGCAAACAACAAATATTGGATCATTCTGATCCAAGTAAAAAGGTCTAACTATCTTATGTATTAGATGCAAACAATCTGTAAGGTTGGGCTCTGGCGCAATCATTCCATTACGTAACTTCAAGATTGTTACACAGGGCGATCCGAAATAAATATTCAAAAGGCATTAAAGTGGTTGGGCAGTTTAAGCCTGATCAGAGCGTGGTTTCATTCAGAAGTTGACTTGAATATCCCTCATGAACTCCATGCAACTGGCATAATGGGACTCATCCATTAGCAGCAGAAAGCCTAAAGGATGGTCCTAGAGAGCCGCATTAACTTGTGCCCAATCTCGAGGTCAAATAAAAATTTTGTTGTCATTACAGACTTCATACAATTTTATTTAAAGACATTGGTTTGAAGTTGACAGCTGTTACATCGTATTATTGCTTTGTCAAGAACAGTTCATTGATAAACATACATCATGAAGAACACTGACCTCAGAATAAATCCACAGATTGCTTCAAAAAAGGACTCTTTTTCAAGCGATGAACAACAGCCTGTTTGGAAAGACTATGAGGAATCCGCACAAGCGTAGTTTAAAGATGTCAGATTCGGTTAACAGAGAGAAACGAACGCATTAAGCTGACCTTCAATCCTAATTATCAGGACTTCCGAAGATTTCATTGAATCTCTTTTTGCCTATGATGAAAAAAGAAAGTCAAATTAGGACAAAACCTGTTTTTATTGGGTTTACTGTTTTAGAATTATCTAAAGCTTTTGAGGTAGAATTCTTTATGAATACTTTTTAGCCCTCGTATCTCTGGTCCAGAGTTTACTTACACCAGATACAGACAGTTTTGTTATAGAATTCCTACTGAAAGGTCATCTATAAAGAATGGAAATGGAAGTAGCTAAAGGTCATGCGGGATGGTGCTATTATGACACGTCCGATTATCCTAAAGATTCGCCTTTGCATTCAATTACTAAACAAGAAGGTTTTAGGAAAGATGAGGATGAATTATACGGAAAGGTGATCAAGGAGTATGTGGGGACTAAGGTTCAAAATTGGACAGTATTCGAGCCAGGAGAAAATCATTAAGATGCAAAGGGAATATCTCGCCCCCAGTGTTGTGAGTCAAACATATACATAAAATACAAAGAGCATTGTTTGGCAATAAGACTTTCTCATGACAACGTAAAACTGCGATCTAAATCTACATGGAAAAAAAAAGAATCAAACACAAACAGTTGTACAAAGATGTCATTCGATAGAACAACACAATAACGGGGTTTGTTTATTCGGAGTTTTCATATGCAATTGGGCATGGAGGAACCGCATATAAAACAGGGGGTTTTATTTTTTCATCAACCTTTTATTATAAAATCAATCATAGCTTCATCAAATTCATTTTAAATCTTTTTCATGTTTGCTTGATCGATGTTCGAATTTTTTTATTATTTCAAGATATTCTTATTCCATATTTGGGGGTTTGGATTGTAGTTGATAGGAATGATTTAGCATGCATTGATTAATCCTCGTAATGTTCCTTAATAGCATTACACGCATGCGATGATTTCCCGTATCATTTTCATGGTCTCTTCCTTTACCTTCTTGTTTCGTTTTGGCTTCCATTTTAATACAAAATATGTTTAGTAAATTATTTAAAGCGGAAACCTGCTGTCGGTGGGATTATACTGCAGTTCTTCTTTCACAAAAAGATTTTGAGGAGCTGGTGTTTTTGTTGTGTCAGTTTCTCGTAAATAATACATGGCGGATTCATTTTACAATTCTTTTTATTTTCATACGGGTCTACACTCCAATACTGGATCGGTTGCCTGATGCGATGTGTCCTTCTGCTTCCCCCGGTAAATAATGGTACCTTACTTTCATCCAATGGTAATAGTTTGCTGGATGGAAGCCTCTCCTTCAACAACATTTATTGTTTTTCTTTTGATTGCTTGTACTGGTTTTAGCCCTTTAAATCTTCAATTTCATTGGCGCGCAAACTGAGGGCGTCTTCTAACCCATTCTGTGTTGCGAGAAATGTCAATCGCTACTCTGTGATACTGGTAGGAAAAAGTCATTCAGATACTGTTTGTTAAAGTTTTCAATAGCTGTGATCTGGAAACTCCTGGGATGCCTCTTTTAATGGTAACCTCTATGTGTTAACCAATAATTGTTTCACTTGGCTTTTAAATTCTTTTCCATCATCGACTTGAATACCTTGCGTAGGGTATGTTAAGGGGCCTCGTTGGTTATTTGTTGTATAGCGACAGCAACAGCAGATGCACTCTTTTGTGTTAATGGCTCCGCATCTTTGTTTCTTGAAGCCATGTCAATGACTGTAAGGGCCGCTTACTTAAATCTTTTCGTCTATTTATCAGAGGGTAAATATAGAAGATCCATTTGATGGGTGTCGTTTGGAGTTGTATGGACAAAGTGCGGTCTCTGTATTGTCTAGGAGCAGGTAAATAATTTGCAAAGCGCTTGTTTAGATAACCATTTTTTTGCTGTTTGTTCAACTGACACCCGCTGCTTGGCTTAGCTTTTTAATTGCCGTGATTCCCTCCAATATCCTTTGGGCGATAAGAGTTTTTGGGGCATTTTTTATTCTGCTGATATTATGCGCAACAAAATACAAACAGTCATTCCAACCGACAATTTAAACCCGTATTTCTTGCCATCTTTTGATATTCTGATGGTTGAATAATGAAGTCACTGAATTTTGGTGGGGGCAATGTCTGGTCTGGATGACTGTTATAGATAATATTGTTTTATTGCTTGATCAACCATCTTTAAATATGTAAGCTGCAGCCCTGATTTTCAGGTTGTCATTAATAAAAATTAACTGCTCTCAAGTCTCTGCCTTTCATAGGCGTCTTGTGCAGCCGATAGCTGCTCCATAGCTTTGTTATGTCTTGTTCTTCGCCGTCATCCCGCCGTTTACTAATTGCGAAATTACTTCCGCTAAAAGCAAGCGCATTCACACAGCGCCGCCTATCATTATTGCGAGTGAAGCCATTTTTAATAAATGTATTTTTTTTTCTTCATATTTTATATTGCTCCGGAATTATTCATGGCTTGACTAGAAAATCTTGTGGCAAACCGAAGCTGCAATGATAGCAATCAAGCTTATTGTGCTGAATCTCACAGTTAGTTTGCCAGATTCTGCTGGTTTAATTTCTTAACAAGCTTTTACAAGCATTGAGTATCTAACACTTAGGCCTCCAATATCAGCAGAATGTATACAAGGTTGGCAATATTTTTTCGGTGCTCTTTGTTTAAAAATAAATTAATTATAAATTTAATAAAAAACATGAACTGCGATGATTCCTACAGCTACAAGGCCGCCTAAACCTTCTGAACTATTAATGACAAGTTGATGATCAAGTATTATGCCAAAAAGGAGAGGCTGTATTCTTTGGCAGCCATGTGGGAACACAAAAACAGTTCCTCGGGGAATGAATTCAGCATTGAACTGGATCAAAGATGTGCCACAAGACAATTTTAAGTATAAGAAACAGGTATGTAGCGCAGTGCGGGTCTAGAATGAGTTGAAAAGTGTGAGGCCAACGGTTCAGTTTGTACAACTAAAACTCGTCAGTGATTTGCTCCATTGATTTGAAACAAGATCTTACGTATGATTTAAGCAAGATCTGTTTTAAAACAAAGTCATAGAGTCTCTGGGGTGCGATCATATACTAATAGATTTGGAATGTTAAGCCATTAATCATGGGATTTAATAACTTTTAATCTTATAGATTTTATTTCCCTTCAAAATGAACGAAATCTGGAAAATCAGCAGGGAACCAGAAAACACTGAATCAGGTGGGAAAGTAACCAAGCTTGAAACTCAGCAGAAAACGCTGAATCAGGTGGAGACCATTAAAAAATCCTGGCGTGTGAAGCAGGAAAAAATTAGTAGAGTGGAACAGACAACCCCCCCAAAAAATTAATGTTACAGAATATGACTCATCTGAAAACATAACGCGCCAAGCCAGAACCAGTTGATTCAATGCCAGCTATAAAAACTCCATGTGAACAAAGGGACCACGTCGTCATGGATATTGAAACTTAAATACTGTTGCCATTTTTGGCGCCATTGTGCTGTGTTGGGGGCAGTTATTGCGGCTATTAAATATATAACGATGGCTAAAAGAAACAAAAGCAATCCAAAAAAATCTGAGCCCACTAAATGCAGAAAAAAGGGGACACCAGCACGCAAAACCGCCAATAACAAATGCATCATTTTGCTCCATTTTCAAATGGAATAAATTTTAAGAACTTAATTTTAAATTTTTTTATAAAAATAGTATCAGGCGTTTATAAAATGATGGTGTTCAATAATAAATGACTTGGAGTCTATAAAAGACATTTCCATAGGACCCGAATTGTAATCACTGCGGTTGCTTCGGATGTAAAAACTTCCTTAAGATTTTTGCAGAGAACGCCTGAGAAGACAACCTCACCCCCGATGACGCGTTTTTTTGAGGGTGACCACTATTCTGGCGTTGTGTTTACTTTCTTAGACATTGACTATTTAGATTTACAAAAATAGCTTGTATTTTTTTTATAATTATATAGATAACTTAATAAGAACTTAGTTGTACTTAAAGAGATGACTTAATCAAGAACTTATCAAGAATAGAATGTTACTGATCCAAGAACTTATTAGGAACTTAATAAGAACTTATTAAAAACTTGGGGCAACTTTGATAGATTAAAAACTTAGAAGTAAACTTAAGTACGAAATTGGAGGATATCTTGAGAATGACTTAAGGACCACATAGAAGTACACTTAAGTAAGGAACATAAGAATAACTTGTTAAAAATCTTAGAAGGAACTTGAGTGTGTGCATGCTGTGGGTGGGGGGGGGGCAGGTGGGGGTGGGGGGTTGTGCATGCGTGGGGCCGGACCAAAACAAACACTAAAAAAAAACAAACACAAAAAACAACAATACACACAATAGACAGTCCAGGGGTGGAGGGTGGTGCGTGGCGGGCGTGCCGTGCGTGGGGCGTTGGGGGTGGCGAGACGTATGCGTGCGTGGGGTGGGGGGTGGGGGACGAGGTGCGTGGGGTGGGGGTGGGGGGAGTGGTGTGTGGGGTGGGGGTGGGGGGATGTGCAGTGTGTGTGCGGCAGACCAAAAAAGTTGATGAAGCAGGAGTTGAAGCGGAAGCAGTTGAAGCCTGTAATCACAGGCAATTTATTACAAAGTCATGGAAGTGCCTTGGTGGGAAATTCCAAGGCCAGTCAACTCTAAACAAACCGATCGGCTCTTGCAGGAGTGTATCTAAAAATAGATTTACGTCAGTGGTGGACTGCACTGGTCTTACAGTCGCGCGCACTGTTGCTTGCAGCCAACTCTAAACAAACCCGACGCTCCTGCAGGAGCAGTTATCTAAAAATAGATCTTACGTCAGTGAAAGAACGGCTTGCTACTGTGACTTGGCCGCTTAGGGTGGAGCGCTGGAAAACGGGCTTGTTATGTGACCTTGGACCCGCTTCTAGGGTGGAGCGTTAGTTCTCTGATCGCTTGCCCTTGTTTTTGCTGTGCCTCTTTTCTCAACGCGTTTGCCTGGGTTTACAGCCAGTAATTGCTGTAGCCAAGCTGTTATGAGCTTAACCTCCAAGTAGTTAGTACATCCGGCATTTATATGAAGATGTGTCGCCACCACAATATCCCTCTCCATATGGGTAAATGGTACATAAGGTCTGCCTAACCACAACTAGTTTGTTTGCCTGTGAAACATTCGGAAAATCGACATTCAGTTTGACATAAGGGACACTTAAAGGCAGATGAACTGGTTGTTAGAATTAGAAAGTAACACATCTTTAATACACAGATCAGCTTTCCACCATAAACACTGAATCTGTTAGTTAACATCATCAAGTCTCAATACAAACTAGGACATTTTTATTGGGTGAGGAACAGCAAAAATGTTTCAAATATAGAGTTTTTTTTGCTATACGAATCAGCGTGTTTACCTACGCCCTTAGAAATGACGCCATGTTGTTTAAAACATGGCTTTAGCTGTCCCAAGCAGCTCCCAACAATCAACGGTGATGGTTTGTTTTGCTTCAGCCGCCTTTCAACAATCAGCGCCATTTATTAGAGTAAGGGACCATTCATTTCAACAGTCAAACACGCATTATAAACTGGCAAATCTTGTTTCCTTTCCTTGACCCAACAAAATCTCCGGTTTCACACATGCTACGCCTACTTCAGACAACTACCAGTTAAGCGCAATGAAGAAAAAGAGAAAGAGTCGGCGGATACGTGTAACACACGCCCGCTAGTGCGAGCAGACATGTGAATAGTTGGCTTGCCTTCATGACTGACTCAAACTAATTCTTTTCAAACAAATACTCTAACTTGCAGTTAAAGTAAAACTTATGGCTCGAAATAAACCCCCAAAACGTTCTTCAGTAAACGTTTTAGATTTTAAAATAACAAATTAAAACTGTGGTCACAACATGAGCGCAGTGAAACCACAGCCTTCTTGTTATCTTTGCTCAACAGCAATGACAGCCCCGGTCGTGCCACGTCAACAGCCTCGCTTGATGTGACGACGTGGCCAATCTCGAATTTGCAGATGACAGCGGCCGCCATGCCGCTGATCGTCATGCTAAGCAGGAAGGAGGGGGGAAGGGGGTGAGGAGGTGCAGCAGTAATGATTTTTTGGCCTGTGTGTGAGTGTTTCTCTGTGTGTGCATCGTGTCCGTTGTTAGTTTGTGTGTGTGTGATGTGTGTGTGTGTGTGTGTGAATGTGCGTAGCGCGCGCGCGCATTGTGTGTGTGTGTGTGTTGTGTGTGTGTGGTAGATAGTGTGAGTGTGAGTGTGAGTCTCTCTGTCTCTCTTCTCTGTCTGTTCTGAGGGCAAACTTAACTTAACTTGGCTTTGTCAGGGGTTTCTCTCTCTCCCCACTCTGTAATTAACATACCCTAAGTAATCGGATAGCCTAGAGCACCCACGTGTATATGGGCGCATGTTAAGCCACAACTGCTTTTCTCCCTGCGTTACTCTATGGGGTCGTGTTCAGTACTGGATATTGCCCTACGCTTCTCTATGAAACCTTTAGTAATTAGTAATGGAAAAGGAAACGTACACAGTATGTTTGTTTGTAGTAATCGTTTATTTTTGGGTTATTTGAAGCTTGCGTTTTGTTAGTGAACGTATAAATGCAATCCTGGGCACTTTCGCCCGAAAACTTGGTGGAGGAAGCAAGTGGCCCGAACAGCATTTATCTGTTTCTTGTCACTGAATGAGCCAAACCGCCCTGCGTACAAACAGTTTTGATTTTTTCGCTCGATTCCACGGACAAATTGATGATTCTAATCGTGTATTTTATTTCTATAATCACGCAAAAAATAGAATAACACTACTCAGTTTTTGCGAATTCCTTTTGACTCCGATGACATTGTCTAGTTCAACGCCATTTTGAATGGGGTCAAATACGAAGCCTACTGTAAAACATATCCGGTGAAGGCTTCAATCAAACGGAAGTAGAAAGTGTGTGTCTCGTGTGTCGACTCCGACGTAACTTAATTAATTATCACAAGAAACCCCTTGAGGTCTATGGAAACAACATGATATTCTGATAAATTATTATTATGGATATACCATGAATCATGGCAGAACCACACAGGAGCCATTGTTGTCTTCCAATTTCACGTAATCATGAACATATTTTGCATTGTGGATTTGTTAATCGTCATTGCAAAACATTCACATTGGGGCGTTGGTTTTGCAAGTTTGGGTTTGGGCATACCTTTGGATAAGTTTCAGCTTTGCCACACACATGCTGGCATTGCCTGTAGTGTATGTGTGTCAGTTTCAAATTTAATGTCTTCCACTCTAGGTGATATTAGACGAAAAAAAAAAAATCCACAAAAAAAAAAACAGACAAACCCCTATGATTAATAAAACAGAAATGTGACCGCACAACTTTGAATATGAATATAAATGTCTTGAGGCTTCTCAGTTTTAAAAAAAAGAAGAAAGAAAAGCTGAACAACTATCAAGACACGTTTTGGTGATAGACACGTCTTCAGACTTGTGACATAAAAAGAAAAAAAAACAAATAGTTACGTATAGGAAAAGACGTATGAAAGCATATACGTAAATGGATGATGCGTGCTTAAAGGTGCTGTGTGAGTGTGTAGGATAGTGTGTGTGTGTTTTGTGTGTGTGTTGTGTGTGTGTGTGTGAGTGTGTGTGTGTGTGTGTGTGTGTCGTGTGTGTGTTGTGTGCGTGCGAGCGCGAGGCGCGCGCGCACGCACGCCTGGTGATTGTTACGTGGCCTCCGTGCGCGCGCGCGCGCGTTGTAAGTGTGGGTGTGGTTGTGTTTGACGTGTGATGTGTGTGTGTTGTGTGTTGGGTGTGAGCAGTGTGTGTGTGTGTGTCACGCGCGCACACGTGTGTGTTTGTGTGTGTGTGTGTTTGTGTGTGAGTGTGTGTGTGTGTGTGTGTGTGTGTGTGTGTGTGTGTGGTGTTCTGTGTGTGTGTAAAGTGGAAAAAGGAAACTTCAGTGTCCAATCCATTTCTTAACTCGAGGAAAAAGAGAGGCGAGGGAAAAGGACAAAACATGAACCAGAGATAGAGAAAAAGAGAGCGTTGGTAGAGGAGTCCTATGTTTGGGAAAGGGCGGCTTGATAGAGTGTAAAGAAAATGAGAGAGTTGTACAGGAGGAGTCTTCTGGGAAGGGGCACTTGAGGGGTGTATGAGGAAGAAACTTAAAAAGATAAAAAAGAAAACGGGAGTGGGGAGTGTGTGTGTGTGTGTGTGTGTGTGTGTGTGTTGTGTGTAGTGTGTGTGTGTGTGTGTGTGTGCGCTGTGTGTGGGTGTGTTGGGGGGGGGGGGGCAGAGAGAGGAGAGAGACATGAGGAGACAGAGAGATGAGAGAGGAGAGAGAGAGAGGTGCATATGGTTGTTCGACCATCGAGGGAAATATAGAAGATCCATTTGATGGGTGTCGTTTGGAGTTGTATTGACAAAGTGCGGTCTCTGTATTCGTCTAGGCGCAGGTAAATAAATTTGCCAAATCGCTTGTTTAGATAACCATTCTTTTGCTTTTTTGTTCACTGACACCCGCTGCTTGCTTAGCTTTTTATTGCCGTGATTCCCTTCCAATATCCTTTGGGCAATAATAGATTTTGTTCATTTTTTATTCAGCTGATATTATGCGCAAAAAAATACACAACAGCCCATACCAACGACAATAAACCCGATTTCTTGCATCTTTTGTTTTTCTGATGGTTGATAAAAGTCACTGAATTTTGGTGGGGGCAATGTCTGGACTGGTTTGCCTGTTACTAGTAATATTGTTTTATTGCTTGATCAACATCTTTAAATATGTAAGCTGCATGCCCCTGTTTTTTCAGTGTGTCATTAATAAAATCTAACTGCTCAAGTCTCTGCCTTTCATAGGCGTCTTGTGCAGCCGCTAGTTCCTCCATAGCTTTGTTATGTCTTTTTCTCTCGCCGTCATCCCGCAGTTTACTAAATGCGAAATTACTTCCGCTAAAAGCAAGCGCATTCACCACAGCGCCGCCTATCATTATTGCGATGAAGCCATTTTTTATAAATGTATTTTTTTTTTACATATTTATATTGTCCGGAATTATTCCTTGCTTGACTAGAAAATCTTTCGTGGCAACCGAAGCTGCAATGATAGCATCAGCTTTGCTGAACCCTCAAAGTCTAGTTTGCCAAGATCTGCTGGTTTAATTCTTAACAACTTTTACCAAGCATTGAGTATCCTACACTTAGGCCTCCAATAACAGCAGAATGGTATACAAGGTTGGCAATAGTTTTTTTCGGTGCTCATTTTTTAAAAATAAAATAATTATAATTAATAAAAAACATGAACAGCGATGATCTCCTACAGCTACAAGGCAGCCTAAACCTTCCTGAACTTATGAATGACCAAGTTGATGATCAAGCTATTATGCCCAAAAAGGAGAGGCTGTATTCTTTGGCAGCATGTGGGAAAACAAAACAGTTCCTCGGAACTGAATTCAGCATTGAACAGATTCAACAGATGTCGCCACAAGACATTTTAAAGTATCATAACAGGTATGAAGCGCAGCTGGGGTCTAGAATGGTGAAAAGTGTGAGGCAACGGTTCTTAGTTTGTACACTAAACTAGTCAGTAGATTTGCTCCCATTGATTCTGAACAAGATCTTACGTATGATTTAACGCAAGACCTGTTTTAACAAGTCATTAGAGTCTCTGGGGTGTGATCTATACTATAGATTTGGAACATTGTTATCGCCATTAATCATGGGATTAATAACTTTTAATCATATAGATTTTATTTCCCTTCAAAATGAACGATCTGGAAAATCAGCAGAACCAGAAAACACTGAATCAGGTGGAGAAAGTAACCAAGCTAGAAAATCAGCAGAAAACGCTGAATCAGGTGGAGACCATTAAAAATCCTGGGCGTGTTGAAGCAGGAAAAAAATTAGTAGAGTGGAACAGACAAAAAAAATTAATGTTACAGAATATGACTCATCATGAAAACATAACGCCGCCAACGCCAGAACAAGTTGATTCAATGCCAGCTATAAAAACTCCATGTGATACAAGGGCCCCAAAGTCTTCATGGAATATTGAACTTAAAACTGTTGCCATTTTGGCGCCATTGCTGCTGTTGGGGCAGTTATTGCGGCTATAAAATATATAACCGATGGCAACAGAAACAAAAGCAATCAAAAAAATCTGAGCCACTAAATGCAGAAAAAGACACCAGCACGCCAAAACCGCCAATAACAAAGCATCATTTTGATCCTTTTTAAAATGGAATAATATTTTAAGAACTAATTTTAAATTTTTTTATAAAAATAGATCATGGCGTATTATAATAAATGATGGTGTCAATAAATAAAGACATGGAGTCTATAAAAGACATTTCCATAGACCCGAATTGTAATCAATGCGGTTGCTTCGGATGTAAAACCTTCCTTAAGATTTATGCAGAGAACGCTGAGCAAGACATCCTCAACGATGACCGTTTTTTGAGGCGTGTGTGTACTATCTTAGACATTTACTATTTAAGATAAAAACATAGCTTGTATTTTTTTTATAATTATAAGATAACTTAATAAGAACTTAGTTGTACTTAAAGGATGACTTAATCAAAGAACTTATCAAGAACTTAGAAGTTACTTGATCAAGAACTTATTGGGAACTTATTAAGAACTTATTAAAAACTTGGGGCAACTTAATTAAAAACTTAGAAGTAACTTAAGTAAGAACTTGGGGATAACTTGAGAATGACTTAAGGACAACTTAGAAGTAACTTAAGTAAGAACTTAAGAATAACTTGTTAAAAACTTAGAAGGAACTTGAGTTGTGTGCATGCGTGGGTGGGGGGTGGGGCAGGTGGGGGGTGGGGGGTGTGCATGCGTGGGGGCAGGACAAAACAAACAACAAACACAAACAAACAACAAACACACAATAGACAGTCCGGGGGTGGGGGGGAGGGACGTGCGTGCGTGGGGTGGGGGTGGGAGGACGTGCGTGCGTGGGGTGGGGGTGGGGGGACGTGCGTGCGTGGGGTGGGGGTGGGGGGACGTGCGTGTGTGGGGTGGGGGTGGGGGGATGTGCGTGTGTGTGCGGCAGCCAAAAAAGTTGAAGCAGGACGTTGAAGCGAAGCAGTGAAGCCAGTAATCACAGCAATATATACAAAGTCATGAAGTGCTGGTGGAAATTAAAGGCAGTCAACTCTAAACAAACCCGACCGCTCTTGCAGGAGCAGTATCTAAAAATAGATCTTACGTCAGTGGTAGGCCTGCACTGGTCTTACAGTCGCGCGCACTGTTGCTAGCAGCCAACTCTAAACAAACCCGACCGCTCCTGCAGGAGCGGTATCTAAAATAGATCTTACGTCAGTGAAGAAACGGCTTGCTACTGTGACCTTGGCCGCTCTAGGGTGGAGCGCTGGAAAACGGCTTGCTACTGTGACCTTGGCCGCTCTAGGGTGGAGCGTTAGTTCTCTGATCGCTTGCCCTAGTTTGCTGTGCCCCTCTTTTCTCAACCGGGTTTGCAACTGGGTTACAGCAGTAATTGCTGTAGCCAAGCTTTTATGGCAGCTCTAACGCCAGTAGTAGTACATCCGGCATTTATATGAAGATAGTGCTAGCCACACACTACGCCTCTCCATACTGGTAAATGTACTAAGGGCTGCCTAACCCTATCTAGTTTGTTTGCCAGAACATTCGAAAATCGCCATTCAGTGCATAAGGGCACACTTAAAGGCAGATGAACTGGTTAGAATTAGAAAAGTATACACATCTTAATACACAGATCAGCTTGCCACATAAACACTGAATCTGTAGTTAACAATCAAACAAGTCTAATACAAACTAGGAACATTTTTACTTGGGAGGAACAGCAAAAATGTTTCAAATATAAGTTTTTAGCATACGAATCAGCCGTGTTTACCTCCGCCTTAAGAAATGAACGCCATGTTTTTTAAACATGGCTTTAAACTGTCCCAAGCCAGCTCCCAACAATCAACGCGTGATGGTTTGTTTTGCTTCAGCCGACTTTCAACAATGCAGCGCCATTTATTAGATAAGGAACCATCTCATCAACAGTCAAACACGCATTAAAACTGGCAACATCTTGTTTCATTTCCTTGAACCAACAAACTCTCCGGTTTTCACAACATGCTTCGCCCACCTTCAAGACAACTACCAGTTAAGCGCAATGAAGAACAGAGAAAGAGGCGGCGGAACGTGTTAACACACGCCCGCTGTGCGAGCAGACATGTGAATAGTTGGCTTGCCTTCACTGACTGAACTCAACTAATTCTTTCAACAAATACTCTAACATGCAGTTAAAGTAAAACTTATGGCCTCGAATAACAAACCTGTTCTTCAGTAACGTTTTAGCCATTTTAAAATAACACAATTAAAACACAGTGGTCACAACAGAGCGCAGTGAAAACACACAGCCTTCTTGTTCAATAGCTCCAACAGCAATGACAGCCCCGGTCGTGCCACGTCAACAGCCTCGATCTGATGTGACGACGTGGCAATCTCGAATTTCCAGATGACAGCGCCGCCATGCCGCTGATGTCATGCTAAGCAGGAAGGAGGGGGGAAGAGGGGTAGAGGAGGTGCAGCAGTATTGATTTTTTGGCCTGTGTGTGAGTGTTTCTCTGTGTGTGCATGGTCCGTGTTAGTTTGTGTGTGTGTGTGTGTGTGTGTGTGTGTGTGAATGTGCGTGCGCGCGCGCGCATGTGTGGTGTGTGTGTGTGTTGTGTGTGTGTTGTACGTGTGAGTGTGAGTGTGTGTCTCTCTGTCTCTCTTCTCTGTCTGTTCTGAGGGCAACTTAACCTTAAATGCTTTGTCAGGGTTTCTCTCTCTCCCCACTCTGTAATTAACATACCCGAAGTAATCGGATAGCCTAGTGCACCCACCGTGTATATGGGCGCGTTCAGCCACAACTGCTTTTCTCCTGCGTTACTCTATGGGGCGTGTTCAGTCCTGGCTACTTTCCCTACGCTACTCTATGAAAACTTTAGTAAATTAGTATTGAAAACGGACAACCGTACACAGTATGTTTGTTTGTAGATAATCGTTATTTTTGGTTATTGAAGTCTTGCTTGTTAGAGAACGTATAAATGCCAATCCTGGGGCACTTTCGCCCGAAAACTTGGTGGAGGAGCAAGTGGCCCAGAACAGACATTTATCTGTTCTCTGTCACTGAATGAGCCAAACCGCCCTGCGACAAACACGTTTCTGATTTTCGCTCTATCAACGACAAAATTGATGATTCTAATCAATGTATTTATTTCTATAATCACGCAAAAATAGAAACACTAACCTCAGTTTTGCGAATTCCCTTGCTCGACTGACAATGTCTAGTTCAACGCCATTTTGAATGGGGGTCAAATACGAGCCTACTGTAAAACATATCCGGTTGAAGGCTTCAATCAAACGGAAGTAGAAAGTGTGTGTCACGTGTGTCGACTCAGACCTTAACTTTAATTAATTATCACAAGAACCCTTGAGGGTCTATGGACACAACATGATATTATGATAAATTATTATTATGGATATACCATGAATCATGCAGACCCACACAAGGAGCCATTGTTGTCTTTTCAAATTCACGTAATCATGAACATATTTTGCAATGTGGATTTGTTAATCGTCATTGCCAAACATTCACTTGGGCGTAGGTTTTGCAAGTTTGGGTTTGGCATACCTTTTGATAAGTTTCATCTTCGCCCACACCACATGCTGAGCATTGCCTGTCGTGTATGTGTGTCAGTTTCAAATTTAATGTCTATCCACTCTAGGTGATATTAGACGAAAAAAAAAATCCACAAAAACAAACAGACAAAACCCTCATGATTAATAAAACAGAAATGTGACCGCAAATCTTCTGTAATGAATAATAAATGTCTTTGAGGATTCTCAGATTTAAAAAAAGAAAAGCTGAACAACTATCAAGAACGTTTAGGTGATAGACAGTCTTCAGGACTTGTGACATAAAAAGAAAAACAAATAGATACGTATAGGAAATGACGTATGAAAGCATATACGTAAATGGATGATGACGTGCTTAAAGGTGTGTGTGTGTGTGTGTGTGTGTGTGTGTGTGTGTGGTGTGTGTGTGTGTGTGTGTGTGTGTGTGTGTGTGTGTGTGTGTGTGTGTGTGTGTGCGTGCGCGCGCGAGCGCGCGCGCACGCACGCCTGCGTGATTGTCTACGTGCCTCCGTGCGCGCGCGCGCGCGTGTATGTGTGTGTGTGTGTGTGTGTGTGTGTGTGTGTGTGTGTGTGTGTGTGTGTGTGTGTGTGTGTGTGTGTGTCCACGCGCGCACACGTGTGTGTGTGTGTGTGTGTGTGTGTGGGGTGTGTGTGTGTGTGTGTGGTGTGTGTGTGTGTGTGTGTGTGTTCTGTGTGTGTGTAATGTGGAAAAGGAAAATTCAGTGTCCAATCCCATTTCTTCAACTCGAGGAAAAAGAGAGGCAGAGGGAAAAGACAAACAGAACCAGAGATAGAGAAAAAGAGAGAGTGGTAGAGGAGTCCTATGTTTGGAAAGGGGCGCTTGAGAGAGTGTAAAAGAAAATGAGAGAGTGGTACAGGAGGAGTCATTCTTGGAAGGGGGCACTTGAGGGTGTGTATGAGGAGAAAATAAAAAGATAAAAAAGAAAACGGGAGTGGGGAGTGTGTGTGTGTGTGTGTGTGTGTGTGTGTGTGTGTGTGTGTGTGTGTGTGTGTGTGTGTGTGTGTGTGTGTGTGTGTTGTGGGGGGGGGGGGGGAGGAGAGAGAGAGAGAGAGAGAGAGAGAGAGAGAGAGAGAGAGAGAGAGAGGTGCATATGGATTGTTCGCATGTGTATGTGTCTATGAGTATGCATACCTGGATGGTGGAGGTGGTGTTTGGGGTATATGTATTATGCTCTACATGTGATGTTATAAATATGATACATATGTACATGGGGTGTGAATGTAATTGTGGTGGGATGGGAAAATTGGGGGAGGGGTGTAGAGAGAGAGGGAATGAAAAGAGGTCGGGGGAAAGGAAAGCGAGGGCAAAGAGCTGGAATGATTTAAACTAAAAAAAAGTCAGAGGTGGGAGTTGAGTCCATCAGGGATTATGGTGCCAAGGCGAGAGATGATTCTGGAGTCCATGAATTTTCTCTCTGGGGCTGAGAAATGGTTTTGCCAAACAGCAGTGACGGAGATATGGGTTTGGCTGTGACAACCAGCGTTGAAATGAACTCTCGCTGGTGTTGGATGAGACAACTGGATGGCTCCGAGGTGTTCCACAAAGCGTTCGTTGAGGGTTCGATATGTTTCTCCAACGTACAACTTTGAGCAGAGGCTGCATCTCAGTACGTACACCAGGTTGGGGGACTGGCAGGTGAAAAGGGATTGGACACTAAATTTTCCTCTCTCTAAATTTTCCTCGAGCTCTTTTTGATACACTTTTTTGTATGGTTTATGCTATGTAGTGGGATTGTCTTTTTTCAGGTTACTTCCATCCACATGCATATATCGTCAAGAATCGAAAAATTCAAACTAGAATAGGGAACACTTATTCAACAAAAGAACTCTTACAATGAGTATACCTCAAGGATC
>CM031613.1:29904378-30003874 GCA_018398815.1 Conus ventricosus
AGTTATTGTTCCTTTCCTATTTCCATTACTAATGTATGATTTACACAGTAAAATATCTAAAAACGTCATCTTAATTCAGTATGCTGACGATATATGCATGTGGATGGAAGTAACTTTAGAAATGACAATCCCACTACATAGCATAAACCATACAAAAAAGTGTATCAAAAAGAGCTCGACATTATAGCAGAGTACTTGAAAAAGAATGGACTAAATTTATCTGCAGAAAAAAACAAACATTGTTTTATTTAACAGTGGCTCGAATCCCGACAAAATGCGTATTTCAAAATGAATGAAGTAGTTCTTAATTATGCTTCACAAATCAAGTTTTGGGGCGTTAACCTGACATCGAAAATGTCTTGGAATCAAATATAGATTATTTGCTGACAGAAGCAGGGAAACTTTCTTTTTTTTTTCAAAATTGTGAGTACGCAGAGATGGGGACAAGACACGTCCACTTTGATTTATCTATGTAAATGTCTAATACGATCAAAATTAACGTACGCGCGAGATGTGTTTTTTAGTGCACCAAAATATCTGTTAAAGAAGCTTCAAAGTGTAGAATGAAAGTGCTCAAACTTGCAATGGGTCTTTCCACCCATGCATTCTTGTCTTCGAACAAATAATGAAGCTCAAATTTTACCTTTAGATGATCAGAAGGAAGTGGCAGCCACAAAATTTGTGCTTTCCAGTTGAGGATAATGTGAAAAATGAGATTAAATTAAATCAGATACGGGCTTTCTACACGTGCAAATATAATATCCTCTCAGATTACTTTAGCAACGTATACATCTGAGCTTAGGCAAGTCACCGTCATTACTGTTGACGAAAAGTCTGTATCTGCAAGGCCGTCTTTCTTCCCTACACCACCCTGGGAACTTCAAAGGGCCATTTTGATATTGACCACACTGATTTAAAAAGGACAATATAAATATAGTGGCAAGCAATGCTAAATCTCGTATTGAAGAGAAGTATCCAAATCATTTAAAAGTATACACAGATGCGTCATTAATTCAGATAAATGCGGGCTCGCTTATTTGATACCTGATTTAAAAGTAGAGAAATGTTTTTCACTGGGGAAAAAATAAATCAGTTTTTACTCCGGAACTTACTGTAATATTAATGGCGTTAATTATCTTCTAAATTTCCCACGATCTATATTTCAAGTACTTTTTTGTGTTAATTCAAAGTCTGTGCTTCAGGCTCTGAAATCATTAAAACTGCAGAATAGATCAGAAATGATAATTGAAATTAGCATTTCAATGAATGCTCTCTCTATACAAAGCACGGCAATTACTTTCTGTTAGATACCGTCACACTGTTCGTTTTATTATAACGACAAAGTAGACAGAGCTGCAAAACAAGGTGCAAAATGTAGTTCAGAGTCTCTCAGGATGACTTTTCACCTTCCATCACGAACAATATAGTATAGTGGAATCATTTGCTTGGAACCATTTCCAGAATTCCTTCAAAAAGTATCACAAAAAGCTTATTTACACAGATTTTAGTAATGCAGACTTTAAAACACACTCCCACATCAGCAGAAAGTTATCGTCCCTTATGTATAGGTGGAAAGTCAATGCTTTTACGACAAAATTGAGTAAAAAATGCCTGATAAGTTTTTGGACAGAGCATCACAGTTAATCATATTACCTCATGTGCCGCTATCACACAATTTATACCCATGCTTTCCACATGTACTATTAGAAATATTTTCGAATCACTAGTATTAACCTATGAATTCTTTCTTTCTTTATCAAAGAGTCCAATAATTAAGTACTTATAGTTTCTTACATTTATTATCTCATACTCATGAGGTTACTTTTAAATGGGTCAATCAATTACCTACTACTAAATCTACATAATATATACGAGAGGACCATCTTCATCCGTTCCCTACCTCTCACTGTTCTCTCCCATATCAAAACCATTTGTAGTTTTCTAGCTCTTGTTCGAGCAAACTCCGTCTCCCAGTCAGAAGCCTTGATGTCCAAACCTGATTCAGACAACAATGACCGTATTCCATTGACACTTATCTACCCCCCCCCATAGTATTCCTGTCAAAAACATCCTCTTACGCTATTTCAAAATCTTACAATTCTGATCCAAAGCTGAAATCGATCTTCCCCAAACTTCCCCTCATCGCCTACAAGAGAGACAAAAACCTTCGCGACCACCTGGTACGAACCAAGTTCTGTAAAAACACCAACTCTTCAGCCGGAAATTACCCGTGCAATCAACCTGGATGTAAAACCTGCACTTTCATTGCGAAGATCAACAGAATCACTGGCCCAAAAGGAAAATTTAGTGTCCAGTCCCATTTCACCTGCCAGTCCACCAACCTGGTGTACGTACTGAGATGTCGCCTCTGCTCAAAGTTGTACGTTGGGGAAACATATCGAACCCTCAACGAACGTTTTGTGGAACACCTCAGAGTCATCCAGTCGTCTCATCCAACACCAGTGGGGATTGAATCCAGAATCATCTCTCGCCTTAGCACCACAGTTCCTGATGGACTCAACTCCCACCTCTGACTCTTTTAGTTTGAATCATTCCAGCTCTTTGCCCTCGCTCTCCTTTCCCCGACCTCTCCTCCATCCCTTTCTCTCTACACCCCCTCCCCCAATTTCCCCATCCCACCATATTTATATTCACACCCCATGTACATATGTAGCATATTTATAACATCACATGTAGGCATAAATATATATACCCCAAACACCATCTCCGCCATCCAGGTATGCATACTCATAGACACATACACATGCGAACAATCCATATGCACCCCTCTCTCTCTCTCTCTGTAATATATATATATATATATATATATATATATATATATATATATATACATTTTTAATAGGAGTTTCCACCCAACCCCTATTACCCCACCCCCACCCCCACTCCCGTTTCCTTTTTTTTCTTCTTTTTTTTTTCTCTCCTCATGCACACCCTAAGTGCCCCCTGCCAAGAATAAGACTCCTCATCTACCGCTCTCTCACTTTCTTTTACACACTCTCAAGCGCCCCCTTCCAAATATAAGACTCCTCTACCACTCCCTCTTTTTCTCTATCTCTGGTTCTGTTTGTCTTTTCCCTCTATCTGCCTCTCTTTTTCCTCGAGGTGAAATGGGATTGGACACTGAATTTTCCTTTTCCCCATTACACACACACACACACACACACACACACACACACACACACACACACACACACACACACACACACACGCGCGCGCGTGCGCGCACGCGCGCAGGCACGCACGCAATCACGCAGGCGAGCGCGCGCGCGCACACACACACTCAGACACACATACACACTCAGACACACACCACACACACACACACACACACACACACACACACACACACACACACACACACACACACACACACACACACCACACTCCTTTTAGCACGTCATCGTATGTTTACGTATTTATTTGTTTTTATTTTTATGTCACAAGTCCTGAAGACCGTCTGTGACAGAAACGTTGTTGATAGTTGTTCTGTTTTTCTTTTAATCTTCTAAGAATCCTCAAAGACATTTATTTTATTTTATTTTTTTAACAGAAGATCTGAGGTCAAATATCTGTTTTATTAATCATGAGGGTTTTTTTAAATATCGCCTTGAGTGGATAGACATTAAATTTGAAACTACCCTTACAGCAAGGGTACTAGGGTCCACCTAGGTTCTAGCTAGCTCCAGCTTGGACAAGCTGAATCTAGCCAGAACCTAGGTGGGCCCTTGCTGTCTGGGTAACACACACACACGACAGGCAATGCTCAGCATGTAGTGTGGTCGAAGGTGAAACTTATTTTTTGGACAGCTGCTCTAGATACAGACAGCTGCGACTGAAGCTAACAGAACAGCTATCAAAAGGTATGCCAAACCCAAACTTGCAAAACCTACGTCCAAGTGAATGTTTGGCAATGACGACGTAAAATCCACATTGCAAATACGTTCATGATTTTTGGGTTTAGGTTTAGGTTTAGATTTGTAGGGACAATTGCCTTTAGCAATTTATAGCCAGAACTGGCTTTACATGTCCCTTCTATGTGTTATCTGTCTTCACACGGTCAGGTCTTTAACTCGCTCAAATCTTTATTTACCATAGTCAAAATAAATAGTCTTCAATAATACACTATCATCGATAGAGCTTTTGAAACGGTTAGTATTTTGTGCATGTTTAATGTTTGGGGTTAATTTATTCCAAAGATTTGTTACTCTGTTACTAAAAGAAAATTTCCTTAGGTTAGTGCGATAATATTCATGATAAATTTTATCCACACTATTCCTGGTAATATCAACTCTTGATGCAGTAAAAAAAATTTGAAATAGGAATATTGTCAACACAATTAAATATTTTATAGACTTGGATCAAATTGCCCCTCACTCGTCTTGTTTTTAGGGTAGGCAGTCCAAGAGCTTTTAACCTACCTTCATAGGAAAGATTTTGTATATCCTTTACAAGCTTTGTTGCTCTTCTTTGTACTCTTTCCAAAGCAGCAGACTGCCTCTTTAATCGAGGATACCAAATTGTATTGACATATTCCAAATGAGTTCTAACGAAAGCCTTGTATAGTTTTGCAAAAATATCTTTATCTATGTGACTAAAAGTACGTTTAATTATACCAATCATTTTTATTAGCTTTATTTATAGAGTTTTGAATATGCTTATCGAATACTAGGCCAGAATCCAAAGTGACACCAAGATCTTTTTCATAATCACATGTTGAAATATCTGCACGCTCACCAGTATCACTGTTTAGCATTGTATATTGGTATCTTGGGTTCTTACGTCCAACATGTAACACGTTGCATTTGTCCGCATTAAAATGCAAATTCCATGTGATAGACCATTTGGAGAAGTTATCAATATCATTTTTGTCCTGTATTATGATTATAAGTTGTATTATAAATTTTTGTATCATCTGCAAATATATTGCAAATACTTTCCACCAAGTTTGGCAAATCATTTATAAATATTGTAAATAATACGGGACCCAAAAATACTCCCTTGTGGTATACCACTTAGAACTTCTGTAAAATCTGAATATGAACTTCCTACTCTGACTCTTTGCTGTCTTTTAGTTTAAAAATCCCTTATCCATGTATGCACTCTACCTGTAATTCCATATGATGATAATTTCACTAAAAGCCTCTCATGGGGAACAGAATCAAAGGCCTTTTTAAAGTCTAAATAAAGTATATCTACATTGTTGCCATTATCTAAAAGTTTTGTTAAATCCTCCATGACAAGTAGAAGTTGTGTTACACAAGATCAATGTTTACGGAAACCATGCTGGCATTCTGTATATAAATTATTCAAGGTCATGATTCCATAATCTTACAAACAATTGATGTAAGACTAACAGGCCTATAATTTCCAGGATCTGTCCTAGTATCTTTTTTAAATAAATCTGTCACATTTGCAGACTTCCAGTCCATTGGTACCACACCTGATTCAATTGACTGGTTGAACAAAATACTGAAAGGTAATGCTAGCTCATTATATGACTCCTTAAGAACTCTTGCAGGGATCATAGCAGGTCCACAAGATTTATTTGGGTTTATATTTTTAAGTCTCTCTCTAACTGCACTGGGTGTAATACACATATCAGTTACGGTGACTCCACTGGACCTTGAACCAACTTCCAAGATCGGAACATTACTATCATCTTCTTTTGTGAACACACTAGAAAAGAAGTCATTTAAAGTATTTGCCTTATCTTCATCTGACACTGCTAAACCACCATTTTTTGTATTCAGTGGACTAATGCCAATATTTGTCTTGGTCTGTGATTGTACATATTTCCAAAACTTTTTAGGATGATCTTTACAATTTGACGCAACTTTTTTTTTCGAATTCGATCTTTTCTTTTCTTTTTCTTTTTTCACATTTATTCCTCTTCCTTATATACTTCATACATTCACTCCTTGTTTAGTGCACATAAATCTTTTATATGCATTTTTTGTTGTTGTTGTAACTTTCCTCCAAGCTTTCTTATCCAACCATATTGGTTTTTTCAATATATGTGTTGAACACTCTTTTTTTGGAATATGTTTATCAATACACTTATGAATAGTGTTCTTGATCATTTTCCAACTCTCACCCACATCCAAGAGGGTACTTTCACACCAATTTATCATACCCAAATCTTTTCTTAAATTTTCATAGTTACCCTTATTGAAATCATATCTATATTCGCCCTTTTTGGATTTTTTTCCCCTCTATGTACAGAGAAAAAAGATAAAACCTCGTGATCACTTTTTGCAACTGGGGCACTATGTTTAATATCTGAAATCACTCTTTCGTCTTTAACCAAAACTAAGTCTAATATATTCTCTTTCTGATTTAGTCTTTTCCTTGTCGGATTTTTTACCACTTGAGTAAGATATACATCCCTTAGACACTCTATAAAGTGTTCATCTCTCTCATTTGACCATGTACCTTTCCAATCAATATCGGGATAATTAAAATCACCCGTAATACACACAACATCATAAGACTGTATTGCTTCCATTTTCATAAGTTTAAATAGCTTTTCATCATTTTCTTGCGATGAAGCAGGATTTTTGTATATGTTTCCAAATAAAACAGTCAAGTTTTCTTCAAAATCCACATCATTTAGTTCCTTTCATTCGTGAGCACATAAATATCTCTTAACATATAAAAAGGCACTTCTTTTAGAATTATTACTTATAAACAAATCATAACCAGGAATAGTGAATTCTGAAATGTTGAAATCTTTCACATTTTTTGGGAATAGCCTCAGTAATGGATATAATATCAGGATTCTTATCATCAATTAAACCGAGAAACTCGCCTTTTTTATTTAATAATCCATCAATGTTAGTATATAAAACTTGTATTGGAAAATTTTGATTTGAAACAACTGTAGATTTATTCTTTACAATATTTACATTTTTCTTGTAGGGTTCCTTCTTGTCTCAATTTCCGGATGACTCACCCTGACCAAGTCTGGGTGATCTTTTCACAATTTTCCCATTTCTGATCTGTAAATTTGTTTCCCCATTTTCAACTCTCTGTTTCATGTCCTCTCTTAACTGTTTCATGTGTTCTCTCACTCTTGGTGTGTAATCAGGATTTATGTACATTTTATCCTTTTGTTTAGTCTTCCCCTTATTGATTTTGTAAGCATTCTTCAGAATTTCTTGTTTTATTTCTTTTTTGTATACCTTCACTCTCAGGAGGTGCAGCCTGCTTCCTCCTACCGGCCCAAGTCTGACAGGGTCTATGAACTTATCTTTCTCACCCTTCAGCTCTGGGCAAAATCTGGTCCACTATTTTATACAATTTGTTAACATCGTCTGCCATTTTGTCATTTTTGTTTGTTTTATCACTCTCTGGTAAATTAAAAATTATAAGGTTTGACTCTCTTTTTTCTTTCTTGTCTTTCTCTTCAAACCTCTCAACCAGTTTCTTTTCCACCACTTCTTTTTTTTTTTCATGCATCTCTGTCGTCCCTGCTTTTTCAATTGCTCCAATCCTTTTCTCAAAGGACTGGAAAAGGCTTAGCAATAAATCCAATTTTTTTTTTCAACAGGGCCCTTTTTTTTCCCTTTCTCCTTCGAGGCATCCATCGAACACCCACTGAATTCAAGAATTTCCTTCACATAGAAAGCTGAACTCTCTTTCAGTGAGTGCATGAGTGAGTGAGTTCATGATTGCCTGAATTTGAAAAAAAACAACAACAATGGCTCCTTATGTGGGTCTGCATGAAATATGGTATATTCATTAATGATAATTTATCATAATATCAGATTGTGTCTATAGACCCTTTGAGGATTCTTGTGATAATTAAAGTTAAGGTCTGAGTCGACACACGTGACACACACTTTCTACTTCCGTTTGATTGAAGCGCGGCCTGCTTCCTCCTACCGGCCCAAGTCTGACAGGGTCTATGAACATAATTATCTTTCTCACCTTCAGCTCTGGACAAATCTGGTCCACTATTTTATTCAATTTGTTAACATCGTCTCCCATTTTGTCATTTTTGTTTGTTTTATCACTCTCTGGTAAATTAAAAATTATAAGGTTTGACTCTCTTTTTTCTTTCTCGTCTTTCTCTTCAAACCTCTCAACCAGTTTCTTTTCCACCACCTCTTCTTTTTTTTTTCTTTTCCAAGCATCTCTGTCGTCCCTGCTTTTTCAATTGCTCCAATCCTTTTCTCAAAGGACTGGAAAAGGCTTAGCAATAAATCCTTTTTTTTTTTTCAACAGGGCCCTTTTTTTCCCCTTTCTCCTTCGAGGCATCCATCGCACACCCACTGAATTCGAGAATTTCCTTCACATAGAAAGCTGAACTCTCTTTCAGTGAGTGCATGAGTGAGTGAGTTCATGATTGCCTGAATTTGAAAAAAAAACCCAACAACAATGGCTCCTTATGTGGGTCTGCATGAAATATAGACTAGGACAAATTTCACAAAAAAGGCCAAAATAAAAAGTAGGTGGCAAATGATGTTAGGAATTGTCAGACAACTGATTCTAAAGAATGTGACCATGCTCGTTTCAATTTTGTTGTCTGACAACCTCTCAAAAGCGTAGTTTTTGCACTAAAATTAAATATTCAAAATGGCTGCCATAAACACTGACATAAGGATTATGTAACCAAACTTCCATTGCTTTTGCTACAGAAAGTTTTGTTATTGACTAATTATTGTTACAGTTTATATTTAAAAGAAAAAAAACCTTATTCCTTTTTTTAACATATTCAACCAATTTTCAATCATAAATATACAAAACGACAAGCCAGTACAATATGACACCAGTTAAAAACAAAATCAAAACGGAGCCACAGTTCACTTCTCTCCTTACCTTGCCTTAAGTAACAAAACAATCTGTTGATTAGAAACAAAAACGTCTATTTTTTGTTTGTTTGACGAAATAGGTGAAGAGAGAGAGAGAGAGAGAGAGAGAGAGAGAGAGAGAGAGAGAGAGAGAGAGAGAGAGAGAGAGAGAGAGAGAGAGAGAGAGAGAGAGAGAGAGAGAGAGAGGAGAGAGCATTCAAGCACTCTTGAGTTATCTGTAGTCAATAATTTTTTACCATTAAAAACAAAACATTCACAGCCTATCAGAAATAGCCGTTTCTGTACTTTTAAGAGGGAATGGGGTATCAATAAGGGAGGGAGGAGGGACTGAAAGAAAGTGAGAATAATATTGATAAGACTTAGTGTTTGTAGTTAAAGTCAATTGGTCATTATAAGTAAATCAAATCTATTGGTACTTCTCCAATAATTTCAATCGCTTTTGCTTTCTTTAGTGAATTCTTCCATCTTATTGTAATTTTTGATTCAAGCCAGCCAAACGAATCTAAAAAATTATAGTAATAATTTTTGCTCATTATTTACGTCACAATCACTCATACATTGTCTAGAGCTCATACACTTCGTTTCATTTATTGTAACAAACATTGTTGTCACTTCTCTTGCATGCTACTGTGCAAGGAAGACCAGCTGTTCTGCACTTGCACGGGGACTAGTGTACTGCTTTTTGCATCCAAAGAAGATCACATCAGTGCATGCCTCAGGAACTGATGGGAGTGACTTGAGAACAGGAATCAAGGTGCCGCCTTCTAGTTTCCAGCCCATGGTTTCTGGCGGGAGGAGGCAGGGTGCTGCAGGTGAGCTTGTAGCCAGATAGCTGTCTGACAGTGTGCCCGCTGTGTGTGGAATAACAAGGCATCACGTGTTGGAGGCAGTGTTTCTGGTGCATGGGCTTTGCGAAACAGGACTGACCGAACCATGTTCACCGAGCCACAGTTTTGTACACCATACACACTGGAAATGAAGACTTCAGCATTTCGCAGTGTCTCGTCTGTGAGAGTTTCTTTTCCCAGCGAACTCAACAAATCAGGTTGCTGCAGGAAAACCTTCAAACAAGCTGTCTTGCTATGTCCAGCAAAGTACGGCGTTGTGTCACAGCCCGTGAAAGCATGAAATCCAGAAAAGTTTTGGAGCTTATCTCTTTCAATGGTTGTGGTTTCTATAACAGCATGGATGGTGATGTATTTTCTGGATTTGGCAGTGCCTGCTTTCATCCAGACTTTGGACACTTGCTGTGATGAAAATGCACCAGCAGCAGAACTGCAATATCCGTGTCGCTGGAGGACACAACAATGCTGCTTGCCTCAGCCTCACCGTGTACACAGTGCAGGATTATCCTGGTGTCAGCCTCCTCGTGTGAAGCCTCCAGAGGACGTACATCTGTATTGGAGTTTGAAGACTCCACCTGTGTGACATCACTGAAGCCACCACCTGCAACAATAGTTTGGTCAACTGGAGCATGCAGTATGATCTGTCTTGACAAAAACTTCGCCAGGTCAGCCTTGTTATCAGAGTGAGAAAAGTAGTTCTCCCACTTTGCTGGTAGGGGCACGCCTCTTCGAAAACTACATCAATGCGTTTGAAACCTCGCCCAGCTTGATGAAAAGTATTGATGAAAACGTCTGCCAGGTCTCCAAATGTAGTCGCATGTTGGGGTTTTCCAGTGCTGCAGATGAGTGCCTGTCCATCAACAACAAGTGTGGCATTGTCACCAAGATCAGTCTCATCTGGGTTTGGTGGACAGGGTACTTCATGAGCGAGTGCCTGAAGCAGAAGCGCTTTTAAACCAGAACGTAGCGTCCCATTCATCTCTGCTAGTGCAGAGGGTACTTGCATCAGTTCGTGTTTTAAAGCCATGGAGAGGTCAACGTTCCGTCCTGCCTCATAGGCAGTGATCAATCTCTGAAGAATCTTCCTGTCTGCCTGTATTGTTTTCTGTTTGGTACTATGTACATTCTTCTGGTTTACTTCATACGGACTTGCAAAAGTTAGTGGCTTGTTCTTTGTCAAGGCATCACGAAACTTTAGCTTCCTTTCAGCATGAGGGAGCAACCTCTCATCAACAAACGTGTTCAACTGATTTTGACCTTTCTGCTATGCAGTTAGCAAGTCCTCCTCAATGCTCTTGTGGGCGAGATCTTTGGTTGCAATGTTTTGCAGTTCTTCAGGAACATCGCTGGAGAACAGTTTGAAGTTCTTCAGAGTAGTGAACACTTTATCTTCATCTTCCCTGTCCTGCCTTCTTCTTCCTCTGTTGCACTCATTATGGTTGACAGTATCCTCTAGACCAGTGTCAAAAGCTTCTCTGGTTTCACAGGAAATGTGGATCGCATGTTGTAGGACAGCGTCCATCTGCTCAAAGCTGATGGTTTTTTGTGATGCCCACGATTCCGCCACCCTTATTCCCTGTCCCATTGAGCCACTCCTGGCTTTGATCTGGATCAACTTGGTTGAAAGGCTGCTTTCCACGTTTCACCACAAAGTTTCCAGCTTCAAGTTCAGCTTTGACCTCTTCTGGCAGTTGTTGCATTTCGCGCACGTACAGACAGCCCCAGCGTGCACAGTTAGTGTGGTCATTATCGCATCATATATGGAAGCATGGACGTAAATGCGTGCAGATGCAGCTTCCAGTCACCATCTCTGCTTGCTCTGGTGAACATTAGCATGATTTCCACCATTTGCATGTAAGTCCACCAAAACTGAAAGTGGTATCACCATGGGATGCAACAAAGTCATCCACAAGATATCTGAACTGCTTGGAAGCAAGAACAGACAGCAGCGCTACTGTGTCTTCCTTCTGTACATTATCTTCAATCTCCTCTTTCAGTTCTCTCTTTTGTTCATTGATGAATTGCAACAGCTGAGGAAGCAGGATTCTCCACATGGCTTGAAGTGTTAATTTGTGGGATCTCATGTCTCTGATGTACGGCTTTCCTGCTAGTACTTGTTCTGCGGTCTTTGGTCCAAGGAGATTGCTTTCTACCCACAACTCCACAAGTCCTGAGCATTCCATGTGTTTTCCAATGACCTTCATGAAGTTTAGTGAGATATGAAGACCACCAAGCCTGACAGCCAGAAGGTTCTGGTATTCCTTTTTAGCCCATTTCAACTCCATCACTTTGCAGAACAAGGCTTCATCAACTGTTAGCACAACATAGTGTTGCCCCAGTTTGTTAGCAACGTGCTGCATCTCTGAATGACAGTGTTGAGGGAGTCCAATTCATGAGCTGGAGCTTGTATGATGGGCATATACCCAATGCTTGTCACTGCTGGGTCAGCCGTGCTAATAGTTTGGTTGAATTGTGTCCAGCCTGTCTCACTGTCCTTCTCCTTGCTGCGCATGAGGTTGAAAGTCATGTCCTTTGCTACGGCCTGAACAGCACTTTCATTTTCAGATGGTGCATTGAACCACTCGTGCTTGATGTTAGATGTATTTGTAGGTTCTGAACGGCCTTCTATAATCTGTGCAGGAACTAGCTTGTCCATGGCCTCAGATACTTTAAGGGTTGAGTCTTTGTTTGAAGGCTGAAGTGTCCTCAACCCCATGTCTCCTTCGGGGCCTCTCTGCAAAGCAGCAACTTAGTGGCATGGAAACTATTCTTTCCATCAAGGTGAAAATCATTGATGTCTATATTGTCACAAGATTTGGTGGAACCACAGCTCCTGTTGCTGGATCCATTGCCTTGAGAGTGCTTTCTGCCAGTGCTGTGTTTATTTGCTTTATGTTGTTGTAACTCAGTGTGTGTCCAGCACAGTGAAATAAATGAACCAACTCCTTTGACCTAGTAGCCTAATGGAGAGTACTGTCCAGACCATGGTACTTTAGGGTCCAGTGTGTACCACCACTCACATTATACACCAAATCTTGTGCAGCGCTCAAAATTCTTTTCTGGGACTTGCATTCAGTGCGTGTCATTTCTTAATTTTTTTTGTTCTGACGTCTCATCTGTGACACAGTCTTCAGACTGTTGCTAAGTCTTTGTAGAAGCATTCAATTTTCTGTCAAAGTGTGAAGGTATGAAGCCACTATAAGGTTTCTTGTTACTTTTTAGTGTTTTTTAAAATTGTTTTTGACACTTATTTTAAAATAATTTAAATCAAATGGCTGAAACAGATTTATAGCGGTAGAAAATTACAAAACAATATTAAAGTTTAGCACAAGTGGTGTAAAACGTAAGTAAGTAAGGTGTGTATGAATCAAAACCGGTTCCGTACTTTCGTTTGTCGGCCATTTTGAAAAACGTTATATATTCCAGGCCATCTAAGCAATTTCAGTCTTGTCAGACAAAAGAAATGGATTCAACACACCCAAATCCATCAGAAAGTGTTGTCTGACAGCTCCTAACAAGAAATGCCTGGGGGTGTTTGTTTTTCTGAAATTTGTCCTAGTCTAATATGGTATATTCATTAATGATAATTTATCATAATATCAGATGCAATCTCATTTAAAAAACAAATTGATTCGACAGTTTTGAGATCTGCATATTGACGATTTTCTATTTTTACCTATATGTACAGCCTCAATGGAGTCCTTCTGAAACAGGTTCAGCAAAACCCGTACTTAGGAGTACTCATCTCAGATGATTTGAAATGGGGTCAACACATTGCAAATATTGCTCGAAAAGCTGGATCAACAGTGGGCTTTCTACGCCGAAATCTCAGGAATTGCCCGAAGGAGTGCAGGCGCCTGGCGTACATAGCACTGGTGAGATCCAGACTGGAGTATGCAGCTACAGTGTGGGACCCATATTATCAACAGGACATTGAGAAGTTGGAGAGGGTACAGAGACAGGCAGCACGCTTCATCACAAAGGACTATAGGTCCAGGGAACCAGGTTGCATAAGCCGAATGTTGCGGGATTTGAATCTCCCCCGCTGGCTGATCGTCGCAGACAGGCACGATTGGGCCTGATGTTCAAGATAGCGGGAAATCTCATCCCCGCCATTCCCCCCCAAAACTTCCTGACCCCTGTGAGTGCTGGCCGCAGACGGACACGACCCCCCAAATATGAGGACTTCGAAGTCTCCAATATTACTGAACACCGTGTGGTCAGTAACACTCGCGGCTTCAAACTACCTGTCTGTAACACAAGTCAGTACACCCACTCCTTCTTCGTGCGAACAGTGATGGACTGGAATCATCTAGGGGAGGATATCGTCAGTGCAGGCTCTGTCAGTGCATTTACATCAGCACTTGGCAGATCAACATCGCCTGCCTACTAGCATCCTGACAGCAGTAGAGTTTTTAGCCAGCTTTTGTGTTTTAACCTGTAGATAACTTGTGGTGGCTACTCATAGAGACCTTAATCCATAGAAGATTGTGAGGACAAAGTGGTGGCTTTTTAAAACTATTTTTGCGCTCTCCCTGTTCCGTCGCATCTATAGCCGTTGATTGGCTCCTGCGATGTATCGTTCCAGATCCAGATCCAGATCCAGATACTTCCCCAGATATTTTAACATCCAGCTATTTGCCATTGCTTTTAACTTCTTGAATATCGAGTGCGACCCCTTGTTGCCAAATTTGCTCCAGGGGCCAACAGTCTGAGTCGCACTGTTTTATGTTATTTTATTTTACTTTTTAACATGCGCGCTGGTGACCTACTCGTTTTGAGTGAACCAGTATTTTAGGAAGAAGAAGAGATTGTGTCTATAGACCGGATTCAACCGGATATGTTTTACAGTATTTGACCCCCATTCAAAATGGCGTTGAACGAGGCTTCGTCAGTCGAGCAAAGGAATTCTCAAAAACTGAGGTTAGTGTTTCTATTTTGGTGATTATAGAAATAATTACATTGATTAGAATCATCATTGTTTGTCGTTGATAGAGCGAAAACCAGAAACATGTTTGTCGCAGGGCGGTTTACTCATTCAGTGACTGGTTGGTAACGTTCGGGAATTGTCACTGTGCGTCGTTTCTCTTCTTTCCTTGTATTTAACAACATTTGGGATTTAAGTAAATCAAACAATATATAATCCATAAACACACGCACAAATTACAGATTTGACTCAGAGATTGATGAAATGAGGGTCACAATGACGCATAGATGAACATTTCGAAAGTACGTGCTCAGTCGATCTTTTACTAAGCCTTCACGTTTAACCCTGACAGTGCTAGATCAATTTAAACTTTAAAGAAGTATAGTTAAAATCTAGGAGGGGAAACTCGTCACACACCACACTTGAGAATTTGGCTTCTGCATACATATTGTTTGCACTAGATATGCAATCCTATACATTTTTAGAAACTAGAGATGTAGAATCTAGTGAAATAACTGAAAATACTGTAGGTGGTACCAACTTGGAGACTGATCTCAAAATATAAGCAGAGAAAATTTCTGAAATTGTTATTTGAGAAGTAAGTCAAATGTTAGAAGAGATACAGTTTTTCTTCTGTACTACCTAAGCACTTCAGACTGGAGATAAAAATGAAGAAAAGTATGTGCTGGAAGCATGGGAAAGATGATAGTTCTCTGACTTGAGCTATGTATTATAATGAATTGTGCCTCAAATGATGTACTATAATTCAGCATCTGGACAATCAAATTTCACTATATAAGGAAATGGGGTTTGGCAGCCTTGTCTTGAAGCTAGATAGGTAAAACTATATGTTTTTGTAAACTAGAGATAATGAGGAATCTGAAGAAAATAATTACAGACAGTACCCTGATGGCAGCTGAAGATATTCTTGACAGTGTAATTCCAGAACATTGGCGAAAAGGTAATCCAAAACGCCAGTCACATTGTTTGAAACACCACAGTTTTCCTGCTTGAATGTCAAAACTTTTGAAACTTGAGAGAAAACAAGAAGAACATGTCCTTGAAAGACACAGAACAAAGTTAGGGCCTTTGGGTCTTCTGTGGAAGGCTGAAAAGCACTCGGGGCAGAGTCCCACGTCACATCCAGAACATTCCCAGCCAGAGCGCACACAAGTAGGATGGCCAGCAGCACAGTTCCTCTTTCTTGACCTCCTTCACTCTCAGCATCACTTTCCTCTGCAGTATTGCTTCCAGATTCTGGATCACACAAGAAAACATATATCCTAAGTCTTCTGTTCATTTCTGTTTTCATTGTTTCATAATGGTGCAAGATTTTGTTACAGAGAGCTTGACTCAGTTTCCACTAATAAGTCTGATTTTCAGAAAGAAAAAAATATGAACAGCATTACTTATAATTCTTTCTATGAAAAATGAAGTCATGCATAAAATCATAAATAAGAATAAAATCTGAATCACTAGCATATAAGGAAGGGGAAGGCTATAGCTTTCATTGGAGACACGCCACTTGTGACACGCCCACATTGTTTCCAAACAAAAAACAAACAAACAAACAAACAAAAGTTAAAATTGTTCTCTTCAGATCACCACTTTTCATCTCTAAAGTGCTTTTAAAAGACCTATAATCATCCAGAAACGATCTTCTAGTTTTTATCATGCCCAAAGCCTGTAGTAACCATGTTAACCCTGCCCCTCCATCCCCCCTTCCTTCATGTGGTTGACCAACAAATGTAAAATAACCAACAACCGCATGCAGCAAGTGTTCCATCACTCGACAAACAAAATAATCAAGTTTAGCAACTCACCTGCTTAGCTTTCGTTACTACTGCTTCGGGAACTGATTCTTCACTCGTTCCACTTCCACGCAACTCCTGCTCAAACTCGGTCGCTGATTCACTTATTGTTTTTAGTCAAAACAGATGAAAAACTTAGAGGTAACTGACTGACAAGGCTTGCCAGTGCACAATGGATACTAACAAGTCATGTGAACTGATCAACCCAGATGGTTAGCAGTGGTGGTATGGTTCTCGTCTGATCAGCCACAATCGCGGTCCATCGCACTTTGCGGTAAAGCCACGATCGTGGCCCATCGCACTCTGCGGGTTAAAAAACTGAAAACTTTTTTTTGAAGCAATAAATGGCTTGTCAGTTGTTACCAAAATCTCAGATGTTACCCAGTTACTTTTGAACAGCTTGCAACATACACTTTTTTTACAACAATGCAACAGCAAGTGAGTAGCATACACTAGAGTAGAAACTAGAATGGAACAAGTTGCCTCAGGAGGTTGTGACGGCTGAGTCTCTGGACTGCTTCAAGTCCAGGCAGGCGTCCCATCTCTAGAACCTGAAACAACCCCCCCCCCCCTGCTTCCCCATCACCCCAACCCTCCCCCCTTACCCTCCTCCTGACCACTATTCCCTACAATCCCCCTCACCCACCTGCCATCCTTCCCACTTTTTCTACTCCTGCCCCCCCCCCCCTTCCCCCCTACTACTTATTTACCATCACCCCCCCCCCCCCCCCTTCGTCACATTTTTTTTTTTTTTTTTTTTCTCTCCTCCAAACCCCCACAGCAGCGCGATCTTCAGCAGTCTCTTCAAACTATGACAAAACCATCAGCAAAATGATGTTGGTCGTATAAAGGAAGAAGAGTAATACCACTAAGACTATAGCCTCATACTACCTACCACTAGTACTCCCATGGATTCACGGCATTAAATTTGATTGAAAATTGCATTGTACTACCTCCTGATAACAAAACAAAACAAAAACAACACAAGATAAGTTTTCCTTTTTTTCATAATTCAACTGTGTCCGTATTGCCTTTGGCTTGTTATTGTTATTATCATAATAATAATAATAATTAATTATTATTATGAATACTTGTTGTAATAATCCTCCGCTAGAGACCAGGCTATTAGCGCTTTACAAGCCACACTCATTTACATGATGGGCTGCCCACCTGGGCAGTGGCGACTGTGAGTTGCCAGCTTGCGCTTTTTTCGGGTCGTTTTCTGTGTCATCCAGTCAGTATCATTCGATATCATTCACTCAACTTCCTTGCTTCCTTCATTCTTTCCATTTGTCACACAGGATGCATGCTATGTGTAACGTGTCATCCATACCAACGGCCAAACTGGCCTTCTTTTCCGAAAGTTGGTGATGGTAGTTTACGTGTGTGCAAGATGTTTTGCGTGTGTTCACACACGGAACCTCAGTTTATAGTCTCATTCAAAGAACTGTATGGAAAGGGAGTCTGAACCAATGTTAACTCTGAGGGAAAAATCCCCCTGTACCAAAATGGACCGGCAGAGATTCAAACCCGCAACCTCACGATCACCAAGATTACAAGTCTGGTGCTCTATGACTGATGTATTCTGGCCCCCAGAGTGCATACATGTATAGAAAATACATTGTCTCTGTGAACTCTGTTGATCACAGAACAAGAAAGAGTAGAAAAAGAATGTTTGTGTTCAGTTTTACCAACCGAGCTGACCATATATATGGCCCATTCTTATGGCTGATTGATCAGTTCAGTCAGGAGCAAAAGACATTTCATTTTAAAAGGTGAATCCATTGACTTGTAACCTTTGACTCCAGTAGACTGGCTGTAATGCCGTACCTACAAGAATCATTTTGAGAGTTTTTGACTGCAACAAGGAATGCTAAATTTTCATGATTGTGCGAATGGCTTATGGTGACATACTTTGCACCTCTCCGTCCCATTATATTTTTTAAGCTAGAGCATTTTTGTATGCTTTTTTAAAATCATAAATAAGTAAAAGTAGAAAAACTTTAATTTTGCCCTTATCATCAGCTTACGTTCTGTTTGCGCCAGTGGGTGGGTGGGGGTAGGTGGCTGGCCACACATGCGTATCTTTGTATTGATCACTGAGACTAGTGAGAGTGAGATCGAGACGATTAGTTTTTGCATGTTTACTTGAAGTTGATCACAGCTTCATTTTTCTGTCTTTTTTTTTTCAGTCACAAACAATGGAAGAAGCTGAAACGAAAGCAGAAGCGACAGGCATTGGCTCAACAAAAAAATGAAAGTGCATGTAAGTTCAGGCAGTTTGGATTGGCTCTGTCTATCTGTTTGTCTGTCTGTCTTTCTCTTCTCTCTCTCCCCTCTCTCTCTCTCTCTCTCTCTCTCTCTCTCTCTCTCTTCTCTCTCTCTCTCTCTCTCTCTCTCTCTCTGTCTGTGGTTTGCTTGCAAAAGTTTTCTCACATTCTGTGAATGACAGTTGCTACCAACTTTTAACTATTGACTTTAAGAAATCAGTGTACTCAGACAAATAAGTGCACACAGCTCGCTTACGACTAGTTTATGTACAAACAGTAGTAGCTAGCTCATTGATTGTGGGGAAAAAAATTACATACACTGATACAGCTGAGGAAAAAAGACCACTTAATGATCTGTTGTAGGGGTTGTACTTTGTTTTCATTCTCAGAGGAAAAAAAAAAAAATAAATAATAATAATGAATACTTTATATAGCGCCTATCCTCGGCTAGAGGCCAACTCTAAGCGCTTTACAATCAACACTCGTTTACACAACGGGCTGCCTACCTGGGAGTGCCGACTGAAGAGCTGCCAGCTGGCGCTTCATTCAGTCGTTTCCCGTGTCATCCATTCAGTATCGTAGGGGAAAAATCCCCTGTACGAAACGCCCCGGCGGAGGTTCGAACCCGCAACCCCAGGATCAAACAAGATTACGAGTCAGGCGCTCTACAACTGAGCTTTTTTCCGGTCCCAAGAGACTCAGTCAAGATATTGATAAGTTTTATAGCTTTCTGGTCACCTTTACAGGTAGGATTGATTGATTTGTAGCATTTATGTGTGTGTGTGTGTGTGGGGTGTGTGTGTGTTGTGTGTGGTGTGTGTGTTGTTGTGTGCATAGTTTGCTGTGTGTGGTTCATAAATGATACAGTCACACACTCAAAAGTTTGTGCTTCATACGCCATGACAGAAATTCTTATGTCAAACCTGTGGACCACTTAAGACAAGCCAGAAATATAGATGTAGATTTTGCTCTGGGTTATTTTTTCCCTTTTCTTTTCTTTAAACCAAAAGATGATTGTATTGCAGAGATTCCATGAAAGGCAATACACTGGGGCTCTGTTATTTATAAATAGTGCAAAGATCTATACATTTTTTATGATAGTTTGGGCAGTGGTGATATGTAAAGCTCAAACAAACTGTTTTTGTATTTATTTATGTTTGTTTTTAAATCAAAGCACTGTTTTTCTGGTCTGCAGAGTTGGTTTTCGACAACAAAGAGGGGAAAAAAAAGTGTACATGTACCAATTTGCACCCCATAAGCAAGTTTAATTGCCAGAGTTTTTCAACATGAATGTCAGTCAAGCCTGCAAATTTCTAAATGTAACTGCCAGAAATCTTATTCACTTCTTTCAAATTGGTAGAATTTTAACACAAAGAATGTTAACTGTTTGCTTGGCTTCAGTTGGCCAAGGTGTAGTTTAATACCATTTCTGAACTGTAGCCATGTGAAGACATTGTGCTGACCGATGTTTTAATATTGGTTTTGGTGTGCATAAGAATTTTCATGATTTTTGTTAATACTTGAGGTTTTAATGCGAGTTTAAAGCATATACTGTATAGGCACACAGTTGTCAGGTTAGAAGATGATAATGACGATAATGATAATAAATAATTGTTGTTATGGATAATGATAATATATAATTGTTGTTATTTTTATTATTGTTATTGTTATTGTGATACTAATGAAAATGAAATCAGTTATCAATCGATCTCAGTTTTTGATTCAAAATGTAACTTTAGGGAAATGTTAACTTTTTCAAGATGTAGAAACACACGCCACTGGAAAATATGTGTAACACTGTATGTGTAATTAACAATCTGATCATCGGTCCCCAAAATGTGAGCAGGTGACAGCAGCAGAGGAACAGACACAGAGGAGGAGGAGAGGAGGAGGCAGGCAGTGGAGGAGGAAAACATGAGGCAGCACATGGAATGGGAACGGAGGGATCGCCTGGCACATCAGCAATGGCAGGAACGCAAAGAACAGGAGGAGAGAGAGAGACAGAGGAGAGAGGAAATGGAGGTAAAGCGAACAGATGGAAGGTAGACATTATAGGGAAGGATGGAGAGAGAGGAAATACAGATAAGAAGAGCATTTATCGAAGTTGTACTTCATGTGCATGGATTTAATGTTTTCCTCTGTAAACATAGATTAGTTTTTTATAAAATTGCCTCAGGAGGAAATCCGCTTTTATTAATCTTTAAAAGAAAAAAAAAGGGGGGCGGGGGCCTCGGCTAGTATGTCACATTTTTGCTTGACACATGGAATCGAGTTTCTGTTCACACCCAAATGGAAGCAATTGCTTTGGCAAGAGGAAATCCCTGAAGCCAAAGCTCCTTTCCTGTCACTATCGGAATAAGAGTGACTGATTCCTGTGTGGTCTTCACATCCACAGCCATTTGAACAGTTGTAGATTTCACAGTGCCTTGTGAGAAAGAGGTGGCTTCAGTTGACACCAGTGTCCAAAACCATTGAGGGGACTGGCAAAGCAGAGATGTTGGTAGAATCAAACTTCGTGTCTGATGTAGAAAAGTCAGAAGCTGGCAGTATGGAAAGTCATTCATCCCTGCACATTTTCGAAAGAAACCAAGAGAAACTAAGATTAAGCCTGCCTGCTACACACAAAATTGGAGAAAAGCATGCAGGGTAGGAAACTTAGACCAGGTTTATTCTGTTTAGAATTAATATTTTTACATTGAACCAGAAGCACAGCACAAGTTAAATGGCAAAAGCCTAGAAGAGGCCTCCATTTGTGCCAATCATGATTAGTCATGCACAATTATGAAGAAATGCCTCCGTGTTCAAGAGGGTACCAGTAGTGACGTTGACAAGCAAGTGGGTTATATCCCTTTTTATTGGGGTTTTTGTTTGTTTTTAGGAATGGTACCATGATGTGTGATGAATTGTAATTAGGTAGACTTCAGCAGTTATGTAGCAATATAAGCCACTCTAGAATTAGTAATCAATCGGATTACAGTGTTACCAAATCATAACTGATATTTGGATTTAATGTTCAAAAAATGATTAATTGGCTTCTGTACATATAAACATATATACTGGATGTAGGATTGCATTTCCACCCATGAAGAGAAATGCATTTACAGGTATGTATATAAAGCTCCATCAGTTGCGGTTTGTTTTCCCAAGGTAGGGTTGCTGTATTTGGATGTGTCCGTATGCACCACTCCCACATCTGCCTGGCAAACACTTTACCAAAACATGACCCAGTGCAGTTCTGGCCATGAGAAAATTGACAGTGTTACCCATTGTTTCCAAGATAATGCCAAATCCAGTATTTCAGAATCCAGAAGGATGTATGTACTAGAAACAGTGAATGTGTATATTGCTTTCCAGCGCAAGATCCGTGAGGAGTGGGAGGAGAGAGAACGCCGGGAGCAGGAAGAGAAGGACAAGAAGGAGAAGGAGGAGGCGGAGAAGAAGGAGAAACAGGTGATCAGGGTCTCCTGGGTGGCCTTGGAAAACACGTGGCAAGATATCCTGTTTGACTGATGTGATGCGTTCAGAGTTGAGACATGGCCACTACATACAGCCAAGAAACACGATTCTTAGGGACAGTACAGAAAATATGTTGGTTTGGCCCTTATTTGTTTCCATGTTTGATAGTGTATTTTTATATAGGATTATTTTCTTGAAAGCTAGTGTTTATTTTACTTATTGTAATTCTTCTGATTGAAAGTATTATTGTCATTATCGTTGTCTTTTTCGTTACCTCAGTTTTTTTCACGCTTGGTACAACCATAAATCTAATATCAGGAATCTAATCAAGTGATGGGTCTTTTGACAGCATCAGATGTTTCGTCTGATCACACCCTAAATGTTTCATCACCTCTTGTCAATATAGTTCATTACTGAACAAATTTTAAAGAATGAACTTGTTGATGTTTTACCGATAGCATATGTGTACCCAAGTAAAGGGCTTGATCATGCGACATCAAGTACTGGGGTGAGGCGAATATCCTTTGCTTTCCATTTTGTGTCTCTAAGAAAATGAACACAGCTTTCATTAGACATGTGTACAGGTATGTCTCAAGATAATTTCCATGAAGTGTAACAGTTTTACCTTGCAGTATGTCTGTGTGTACCCCAAAAACTTTTTCCTTAACATGGTAACATTGTGAGCTGGTGGTGTAGTCATTGGTGCTGAAGTATCTTTTGATGTGAAGAACTTGGTGTGGTGATACACAGAATGAGTAGATCCGCTTACCTGGAATGAAATGTAGGTGTAGTGCTATTTTGAAGTAACACAAATATGTATACACTCATGTAATCACTAATGCACTCACACACACACATGCTTGTTTGTATGCACGCATGTGCATGTAAGCGCATGCACACACACATGTACATTCATACACATGCGCAAGCACACACATTCGCATGCACGCACGCACGCACAACACACACACACACACACACACGCCATCATTTGGTACTGTTTGTGGACTAATTTACAGACTAGTGCTGACGCGTGAGTTCAAGAGTTACGCATTGTTGGTAGGTAGGTCAGAAATGAAGGAAACAAAATGAGACATTGTTTTGCAGGTTAGCAAGTTATTTGAGTGTGGTAGATTTGTGGGGGTGGGGGGTGGGGTAGGAATGGTGTGTGTGTCCGTGTGTGTGTGTGTGTGTGTGTGTGTGCCTGTGACATGTATATGTATGTGCGCATGCATATGTGTTTGTGTGTTTTTCATTAGGAAAAGAGAAAATACATGCATAATGTAACTCATCTTCGTACCTGAGAGTTATTTTGTGCATTTTTATAACAAAAGCGTTTTGCTTGAGACAGACAGATCATGCATATCCTGTAAGGAGAAAACATGGTCTTTGTATTATTACCACTATCGGTCGTCAGTTTGTAGGCAACATCTTTTTCAAAGCTTTGAAGAGCTAGGTAATATATGCTTTTGTTTTGTGACGTTTAAACCAAGCATGACGTTTGTGTAATCAGACGCGATTATTTGAGGTGGGTGGCATGAGGAAAGTTAGCTTCGAGTAGGTAGGGGGCAGAATTGATGGAATTTGGAGGGGCGGAAAGGGGGTGGGGTGGGGTGGACGTGATCGTCATAAGGTGTGCAATCTTAACAAGTCTTTCAGAGCAGCCGAGCTGATGGTGACTGTGTGACCTTCATGTTGTGCTGATTGTCTTGCATCTAGGACTCCCTGCTGAAACAGGCCACCAGGAATGAACACAAGGTCAGTGACAGTCGGATTGTTGCTGGGAAGTAGTATGGGTGGCTGTGTGGAGTGTGTGTGCGTGTGTACATCAGGGCTCCATTTGTACTGACAGACAGGGGGTCCCAGGGACTCCTTCACTGATGCTATAGAGGGTCCCAGAGGGGGTATAGAGAGTCCCCATGAACAAAATTAACCAATACAGAAAATGTAGTATTTCTTGCTTTTTTAATTATTGGCTTGATAATCTGAACATTTCAGAGTAAATGAATCTCTCTCTCTCTCTCTCTCTCTCTCTCTCTCTCTGAAAACATTTCTTTAAAAAACATGGGAATCCAGACAAGGATGCTGCAATGTCTTCAAAGTCCCCTAAAATTGTGGTAGATCTGGTGGAGATGTAGGATAGCCTAATGAATCTATCATGTGTGGTACTGATGTCATACTATCAGTGTTACACAACAAACTATATCAAGGTCTTTAAAAAAAAAAAAAGCAAATCTATTTTTTTCAATCAAAATCTAAAAGGGTTCCTTACTGAGCTCGAAGGAGGCTTGAAAATTTCGTGTCTGGAAGATCATCTTGTGCCAGAATCAGAGCTGCACCGATCTGCTGACGTAAAACGTGTGAACTCTGTTTCACTGCAGCACCTTTCGCACTTTCCATCTCCTCTTCTTTTCTCAGCTGCTTGAGCAATGACGTGATCATCACTCTTCTCATGTCTGTACAACGCAGATTTTTGGAAGTTGATAGATCCAGAGACGAAGGCGTTTTTGTCTCTGGACTTGCTACTCGACTTCAGGGCACTACGAGAGCACATGTTGCATTTCATCTTGCCATCTTCGTACTCCAGCCAGCTGAACTCTTTCTCCCAGGCTGAATTATACGCACGGCATTTCTTGTTAGGTGGTGTTGCTGCATATATTTCTTTAGGAATCGACGATTCACTCTCTGTGGCATCTTCAGAAGATGTTTCTTTGCGTTTTTTAGGAGCGCCCAACCACTGAAGCAAGGACATATTTGCGAGATGCGATAGCCGTGAACTTCCTTTCTGCTTCGTTCGCCTAGGCTTGTGCACGCAATTGTTACAACTTGTGAGTCATCGAATTGGTTAATTAGTGGCGGCGGGCGCCACAGTCTGAATAAGTCAGCCGGTCGACTGAGTAACCGTTCAGTGACGTGGGCTACAAGGCGAGCCTATCAGTGTTTACGCAGCTTCTCGGCTTACTGTACTTTCGCGGGCACACGCTGTCCTGAATTTGACGGCAGGCAATCGCGCGCGAAGCTTGTGGTGTGCTCAGCTTTGATCACTGACCGCGGCACGTTTTGGGGTTTGCCTGATTTTGTAGTGCGTCCCGCAGGACTCGCTACACGTTTTGTTAGTGCGTCCTTTTCGCTCATAGTGCGTCATGGACGCACATATGTGCGTCATTGGGAGCCCTGGTACATGCGTGTGTGTGTGTGCGGGTGTGTTTGTGAGTGTGTGTTTGTGTGTGAGTGTGTGTGTGTGTGCGTGTGCGTGTGCAGACGTGGGCCGGATTTTGAGTTCATGCAGAAAGAGTTCTTGCATGTTATGAGCTCACTTCTTAGAAGTATGTCCACCACTTTCTATGCGAAATGTGTTCTGCTAAGTCACACGCTCTCAGAGAGAAAAGAGGGGGATATAAGAAGAATTCTGTATCTCCAGGCCTGTCTGAAATTGTTTCTTTTCTTACAGACTCGAACTGTAAGAAAAAAAGCTGATAAAACATAAAGAAAGAACGTTATTAGATGGAATTTGCAGCTTGTGTGTGTGTGTGTGTGTGTGTGTGTGTGTACATATGTGTACATGAGGGAGAGAAAAAAGGAATGGCATGCAAATAAACGAAAAAAGACACATTGAAGATGTACATGCAAGAGAACGTCTTAATTCATGTTTGAGCTGCGTAAAGCACACACTTTTAAGTGTTTAAATACCAAGTATAATCGTAGACCTCTTTCCACTGTTTTGACAAAAGACCTGACTGGTTCTGCTGCTTCTGTCTCCTGTACACCATTCTTGTAGGAATGGCACAACCCGCTAGCACCAGTCAACTACAATAGCAGCAGCAACTCAGAAATTGTCCGTGAGGTGAACAAGTGTCCATTCTTCACCAAGACAGGGGCATGTCGATTTGGTGACAGGTAAGTGCGAAACCTAGATTATGTTGTTGTCATGATGATCGTAGCTGTTGATCACCCTTCTTTTGTGTTTACTCCATGAAGAGTTCTTGGGGCATTCTGCTGAAGAACGTCTCCCCTGTCTATTCTGCATCTGTGGTTCGTCAGTCAGTCAGTCCTTTTCTGTCTTCCCTGTCTATTCTGCATCTGTGGTCAGTCAGTCAGTCCTTTTCTGTCTTCCCTGTCTATTCTGCATCTGTGGTCAGTCAGTCAGTCTTTTTCTGTCTTCCCTGTCTATTCTGCATCTGTGGTCAGTCAGTCTTTTTCTGTCTTCCCTGTCTATTCTGCATCTGTGGTCAGTCAGTCAGTCTTTTTCTGTCTTCCCTGTCTATTCTGCATCTGTGGTCAGTCAGTCAGTCTTTTTCTGTCTTCCCTGTCTATTCTGCATCTGTGGTCAGTCAGTCAGTCTTTTTCTGTCTTCCCTGTCTATTCTGCATCTGTGGTCAGTCAGTCAGTCTTTTTCTGTCTTCCCTGTCTATTCTGCATCTGTGGTCAGTCAGTCAGTCTTTTTCTGTCTTCCCTGTCTATTCTGCATCTGTGGTCAGTCAGTCAGTCCTTTTCTGTCTTCCCTGTCTATTCTGCATCTGTGGTCAGTCAGTCAGTCTTTTTCTGTCTTCCCTGTCTATTCTGCATCTGTGGTCAGTCAGTCAGTCTTTTTCTGTCTTCCCTGTCTATTCTGCATCTGTGGTCAGTCAGTCTTTTTCTGTCTTCCCTGTCTATTCTGCATCTGTGGTCAGTCAGTCAGTCTTTTTCTGTCTTCCCTGTCTATTCTGCATCTGTGGTCAGTCAGTCAGTCTTTTTCTGTCTTCCCTGTCTATTCTGCATCTGTGGTCAGTTAGTCTTTTTCTGTCTTCCCTGTCTATTCTGCATCTGTGGTCAGTCAGTCAGTCCTTTTCTGTCTTCCCTGTCTATTCTGCATCTGTGGTCAGTCAGTCAGTCATTTTCTGTCTTCCCTGTCTATTCTGCATCTGTGGTCAGTCAGTCAGTCTTTTTCTGTCTTCCCTGTCTATTCTGCATCTGTGGTCAGTCAGTCTTTTTCTGTCTTCCCTGTCTATTCTGCATCTGTGATCCTATGCCTTTTCATAGATTTGCGCATTTTGTTAGTTGGTGATATGATCAGTGTGTTTGATGTTTAGTATCTTGTGGTAACGACTCATTTCCATGGATTAGATTGTGACTGTTGATGACTCTTATATAGCTCTGAACAAGCCCTGTAGAAATTGTACTGGAATATGTATTGCAAGCCAGTCACAGCCAGGGTTTGAAATGATCAGTTCACCTCGTACATGTTCTTTTTCTCAAACACTCTTCTGCTGTGCTTTGGTTTAAAAAAATTTTTTGTTGTTGTTGTGTGTGTGTGTTTTTTTTTAAATTTCTGCTACAGTATTGGAACCTGTCATAGTTCTGATTGCTCTCTAATTTTTTTCTTTTTATTAAACACAGAATGTCCTGATTTATAGTTTTCTATCTCTCCCCTGTTGGCTGTTTCTCCCTCTGTCTGCTCCTCCTCATGTGTGCTTCGCTCTCACTGTCCTCTCTCTCACCATCATTTTTTTGTCTTTCTGTAATCCACGCTGTTCTTATCAACACAGTTGAAACTCTGATGTAATCGTGTCAAGGAGTACCTAATCTTTTCTGTTGTAAGCCCACCACCACCACCACCATCCCAGTTCCCCATCCCTGGGTTTTAATTTCATGAAACATTTCTTGGGAAAGGCATGTACAAATATAGGGGGCATGTGAATTATTTTGTCCTCGGGACAGTTGAAAATGTAGGGGAATTACTAGCCCAGAGAAGGAACATAGCTTGAAAAGGTGGAGAAGGTTCAGATGGGAAATGTTAGTGTTGGGATTGTTGCTGTGTGTGTTGCTGTGTGTGTTGGCCATTGTTGCTGTGTGTGTTGGCCTGTGTTGCTGTGTGTGTTGACCAGTGTTCCTGCTGTGTGTGTTGGCCAGTGTTGCTGTGTGTGTTGGCCAGTGTTGCTGCTGTGTGTTTTGGCAGTGTTGGTGCTGTGTGTGTTGGCCAGTGTTCCTGCTGTGTGTGTTGGCCAGTGTTCCTGCTGTGTGTGTTGGCCAGTGTTCTGTGTGTTGTGTTGGCCAGTGTTGGTGCTGTGTGTGTGTTGGCCAGTGTTCCTGCTGTGTGTGTTGGCCAGTGTTCCTGCTGTGTGTGTTGGCCAGTGTTCCTGCTGTGTGTGTTGGCAGTGTTGCTGTGTGTGTTGGCAGTGTTGCTGTGTGTGTTGGCCAGTGTTGCTGTGTGTGTTGGCAGTGTTGGTGCTGTGTGTTGTTGGCAGTGTTGCTGTGTGTGTTGGCAGTGTTGCTGCTGTGTGTGTTGGCAGTGTTGCTGTGTGTGTTGGCCAGTGTTGCTGTGTGTGTTGGCCAGTGTTGCTGTGTGTGTTGGCAGTGTTGGTGCTGTGTGTGTTGGCAGTGCTGCTGTGTGTGTTGGCAGTGTTGCTGTGTGTGTTGGCCAGTGTTGCTGTGTGTGTTGGCAGTGTTGCTGTGTGTGTGTTGGCCAGTGTTGCTGCTGTGTGTGTTGGCCAGTGTTGCTGTGTGTGTTGGCAGTGTTGCTGTGGTTGCGTGTTGGGTGGCAGTGTTGCTGTGTGTGTTGGCCAGTGTTGCTGTGTGTGTTGGCCAGTGTTGCTGTGTGTGTGGCATGTGCTGTGTGTGTTGGCTGTTGTGTGTGTGTGCAGTGTTGCTGAGTGTGTGTTGGCAGTGTTGCTGTGTGTGTTGGCAGTGTTGCTGTGTGTGTTGGCAGTGTTGCTGTGTGTGTTGGCAGTGTTGCTGTGTGTGTTGGCAGTGTTGCTGTGTGTGTTGGCAGTGTTGCTGTGTGTGTTGGCAGTGTTGCTGTGTGTGGTGTTGGCAGTGTTGCTGTGTGTGTTGGCAGTTGTTGCTGTGTGTGTTGTGGCCAGTGTTGCTGTGTGTGTTGGCAGTGTTGCTGTGTGTGTTGGCAGTAGCGGTTGTTGCGTGTTGTGTTGTGTGGCAGTGTTGCTGTGTGTGTTGGCCAGTGTTGCTGTGTGTGTTGGCAGTGTTGCTGTGTGTGTGTTGGCCAGTGTTGGTGTGTGTGTTGGCATGGTTGCTGCAGTGTGGTGTGTTGGCAGTGTTGGCTGTGTTTAGTGTTGTTGGCAGTGTTTGCATGTGTGTGTGTGTTGGCCAGTGTTGTGTGTGATGTGTTGACGCAGTGTGGATGTGTGTGTTGGCCAGGTGTGGTGTGTGGTGTTGGCAGTGTGGATGTGTGTGTCTGCTGTGTGTGTTGACCAGTGTTGCTGTGTGTTGACCAGTGTGGATGTGTGGCTGACCAGTGTTGATGTGTGTGTTGGCCAGGTGTTGTGTGTGTGTGGTTGAGCCAGTGTGTGTGGTGTGATGTGTGTCGAAGCTGTGTGTGTTGCAGTGTTGCTGTGTGTGGTGTGGCAGGTGTTTGTCTGTGCATGTGTCTGCAGCAGTGTGGTGTGTGTGTTGGCCAGGTGTTGTGTTGTGGACATGCGTCCTGACGCAGTGTGGCTGTGTGTGTTGGCCAGGTGTTGTGTTGTGGACATGCGTCCTGACAGCAGTGTGGCTGTGTGTGTTGGCCAGGTGTTGTGTTGTGGACATGCGTCCTGACAGCAGTGTGGCTGGTGTGTGGCCAGTGTTGTGTTGTGGACTGCGTCCTGACTGCAGTGTGGGTGTGTGTGTTGGCCAGGTGTTTGTTGTGGACATGCGTCTGACAGCAGTGTGGATGTGTGTGTTGGCCAGGTGTTCTCGTGTGCACATGCGTCCTGACAGCAGCACCATTCTGATGATCGCCGGAATGTTCCATAGCTTTGAGCTGAAGAAATCCAGTGTGGATGACTATGACACAGGTAGGTGGCTGCCACACCCCTCTCCTTCCCTCTGTGCGTGTGTATGTGGTGTGTGTGTGTGTGTGTGTGTGTGTGTGTGTGTGTGTGTGCGCGCGCACCAAGGCTAAGGAAACCTTGGAGATGATATTTAAGTGCAAGATTTCACCTCATATCAAGATCACAATCTGACAAGGAAACTTACAGCAGAGTGTGAGGATCCATTTGAGCAGCGACAAAGACAGAGAGAGAGAGAGAGATTAAAGTAAAACAACCAGGTGATAAAGTTTTCAAGATGAAAGTTCAGTGTGTTCTGATACATGTATTTTTCAGTTGTACTTACACATGCTAGTTATTTGCAGATAGATAGACATGTTTAAAGTGAGATGCCTGATTTTTCTACTCCTGTGGAAAGATCTGAAGGTCGGTGATATTCATGTGTACATCAGTACATGTGTATTGCATGTACGTGCTGTGGAATATATGAATTTGTGCAACTTGTATGTATATCTACAGTATGACCCATTTGAGCCGTTTGTTGATTTTTGTAAGAACTATTTCCATCCATTTCTGTGAGGTTTACTTCTGCATCTGTATTCAGACATCAACTTGGAGTATGAGGACAGTGAACTGTACAATGCTTTCCGCGAGTTCTACCACGACGTGGTCCCTGAGTTCAAGTCTGTGGGGCGGGTGGTGAATGTGAAGGTGTGCTGCAACCATGAGCCCCACCTCCGGGGCAATGTCTACGTTCAGTACAAACGGTGAGCTTTTGTGGTGTTTGTCTTTCCACAACAATGTGCAGTATTATTGACTGCAAAACAGTTTTGCCATTTAAGAAGGGAAATTTATGTAAAAGCCTTAAGGATGAGTAACGTTATGACTGATGTTCTGGCATTTCTTTCAGAGATGGGATTTTTCCGCCGATTGGCGGATTTCCGTCTTTTTGATGGCCCCAGGGGTCGTTTTTGAGATCAGTGTAAATCCGTTGAGAAAATTGGGGGGGGGGGGGGGGGGGGGGTTGAGGTAGGTTTGTGATGAAGCTAATGTACGGCGAGAGGTCGATCGATATTGTGTTCTCAATTGATCCGTTCGCAAATGGATGTTTTCGGTTTCTGCTTGGGCCGGTCGAGACTGCTGTCTTTGTTTTCATTCTGCGGTTGACCGAAACCATCAAAGCGGAAGTTGATGTTTGAGAACGCGGCAAACTGTTTGCGAATTTTTTTCCTGACGCCATTTTCTTTCGGTGTGACGAGAGTAGCCTAGCGAAAACCAGAATGTTTCGTCAGACAGCAGAAAGCGAGAAAGTTCTTGCGAAGCAAGTCGATGCTTCAGTTAAAAACAAATGGACTTGGAAGTGGTTGGAGGAGGAAGTGAGCGCAAAAGTGATGCTGACCAGTTCCAAAGGCGCCGTCAGCCACAGTGTGATTCTCAGACTGAAAGACTGCATGAGGAAAATCACCTATCCAGGACAAGCAGTCTGCACATGGTGTAATGACGCGATCAAGTATGGGTCACGGGGCAAGTCAGCATTGATCAACCACGTTCTTGCAAGACTGACTGAATTATCCACAAAAAGAAAGGCTGCTTCTGACAGTTGCACAAGACCAGCGAAGAAGTCAAGAGTGTAAAATAGTTTAGTTTACGGTCGGTGACTTTCACCTTACTTTTTTTTTTGTTTTTTGTTTTTGCTTTAGGCTGCAGTACAGATTTGCTCATCAGCTCTTTTGACATTCTTCAACTCGATCCAAAACTGTTCTTTGAAAGGTTAAAATTCATGTTCATCATTCATCTGAATCATGGTCTCCCATTCTGTTCATTGACTGTTGGTGATAGTACTTCAGACTTAAGGTAGGCCTATTTTGAAGGACAACCATAAGAAATTATTTGATTGGTGTTGAGGTAGGCCTAAACTTTTTTAATAAGTATTTGAAGGATGGCTATTACTATTAGCAGGGATGAAAACTCCGCCGTTTCCGCCGTCTCCGCCGTTATTTTTTTGCATCTCCGCCGAAAGAAAAAGTCTCCGCCGAAAAATTATTCGAAGAGTGAAGCTCAGAAACGATCTCAACTTGTCTGCACAGTGAATTTCTTCTCTGTCGGTAATGTTCTCAAACGGCGTAGTTCTCATTCTGCTTCCTTCCAGTATCATTTCTCATCATGGCGTCGATTCACAGCGAGAGTTTGTCGCCAGTGAGTGGAAACAAAACGGGAAAAAAAAAGAAAGAAGTATGTGAACCACTAGAAGACCGAGTGGCTGCAGAAGGACGTGTGTGACCGCAGAGTCACGGATGTAATAAGAAAACATGACAAAGACGGCGAATTTGAAGTGTTTTGCGAACCTTGCCAAAAACGTGTCTACTTTGGTAGTCGTGGCTTTGTGGCAATCAGAGATCACATCGATCGTCCCAGTCACCAACAGAAAATGTGTGTGTTTCCCACACCATTACAGCATGTTTTCAGATCATTGGGTATGCAACAATCTACGTTTCATTTCCAATGATAGTTTGACTCCTACTCTGATTTTTCTACAAGTTCCATTTTGATGGTAGTTTTCATTCTGACTCTGATTTACTTAATATAAAAAATTACTTCTTTGAAGTCCTTTTTTACAAAAAAAAAAAAAATGATAAGCACTCAAGCTTTCGGGTCTTAGACCCTTCATCAGGAAACACTAAACAGTAAACACAAGGGAAAAACAGGATAACAAAACAACGGAGGAAAAAACAACAACTTCGAACCCACTGGAGAGATGAGGAATTGAGTACTTCCACTCGTAGAGTCTTCAAAGCAAGGGAAAAACGTCAAAGTGACAAAAAGAATATAAAAGAACAAATGACATCAAAATAAACTGATGTCACAACAGTATTGTGTAACACTTTTCCCTGGTATAATGCAAACGTTTGCTACATGTGTTAGGTGTCTGCTAACAGCCCCCCTATGAAATCCTTTTCCACCAGCCCACTCCCCCACTACCTATATACTTCCTCTACTCCTCCTCCTTCTCCCTCAACCCCCACCCTCACCCCACAACACACATACCCACACACTTCGCCCCCCCCCCCCCCACCCCAGTCCCCTACCCACCTCACACACACACACAACCCCCCCGCCCCCCCCACACACACACACACACAAGCACCGCCCCCCCCCCCCCAAACACACACAAACTTGTCAGGGGGGGGATATGATAAGTTGTAAGGGGGAAGGGGGGGGGGGGGGGTTGTACTGTTGTGACATCAGTTTGTTTTGATGTCATTTGTTCTTTTTTGTGTTTAGTGTTTCCTGACGAAGGGTCTAAGGCCCAAAAGCTTGAGTGTTTTTTTTTAAAGGACTTCAAAGTAATCATTTTTGAATTTCATATTGTGTTTATTGAAGTCCAGCAGTCGTTTTCATACATCTGATTTACTTAGTTTGATTTCCCACTCTGATTTACTTATCTACAGGCCTTATTCTTTATGTCCTGAAAGCACTTTGTCAAATTTTCTTTAGCTACAGTTCTGAGGATTCATACTAAATGTTTGCTTTGTCTCAATTGACATAGTTTCTTTCCACATCAGTCTCAGTCTTCATGGTGTTGAAAGCTGTTCTATAGAATGAGTTGTTTAGAAGCAAGAAAGTGATTTTTAAATTTTTTTATGCCTTATTTAATACAAAATATGCTTCAGCTTCAGGGGGCGCTGCCCCTGACCCCCGCCGGGCTGTTGCCCATGGTGACCCCACCCACCCCTCCCGATCCCCGCCAATCTCCTCTTTTTTTAAAAAACTGTTTTCATCCCTGATTAGAAACTAAACTGCTCGCTGAAATGTGGTGATGTGAAGGACAGCAATGAGAAACTGACTTGCAACTGCTGGAAAATTGTGTGACTATTAGCAACTGGAAAATCACCAATCCTGTGTCAATGGTCTTTCCTGACAGACATCAATGGCGAAGGTGAGAAAGTCTTTTTTTTTTTGTAGGATCAAGGTTATTAAAATACTTTTGAATACTTTGGTGTCTCAGATGCTGATTTTTGCAGGTTAAATTCTAAAAAATCTTCAGCTTCAGGGGCCTTTGCCCCCTGACCCCCACCAGGGGCCTTGCCCTGGACCCCACCGGGGGCCTTCAGCGGCCCCCGGACCCCGCCACTTTTTTTCCCTCCTTTTTCACATTATGAGAATCCCATCTCTGTTCTTTTGTTGAATGTGGTGCTGAGTGAATGTTGTGACAAAGTGTGGTCAGTAAGCAGGCATTACCCACACTTGGTAGCGAGTTGAGGCTGCTGATCTATATTTGTTTGCCAGTGTTCGTTGTCAAGATGATTTGAATTTGTGAAAGATGATACGTGCAAAGTTGAAAAGTTCTGTATTTTTGTTACGTGCAAAGTTGAAAAGTTCTGTATTTTTGTAACAAAGTACAGCCATTACATTACATAATTGAGTTTAAGAAAAACATGAAATCATTTTTAAAAAGTTTTGAAAATTGAAAAGACAGTACCTTGTGACAATGTCTATGCCGTGGCTGCAGTGCCTTATGGCATTGTCTATGCCGTGATTGCAGTGCCTTGTGGCAATGTCTATACTGTGACTGCAGTGCCTTGTGGCAATGTCTATACTGTGACTGCAGTGCCTTGTGGCAATGTCTATACTGTGACTGCAGTGCCTTGTGGCAATGTCTATACTGTGACTGCAGTGCCTTGTGGCAATGTCTATGCCGTGACTGCAGTGCCTTGTGGCAATGTCTATACTGTGACTGCAGTGCCTTGTGGCAATGTCTATGCCGTGACTGCAGTGCCTTGTGGCAATGTCTATACTGTGACTGCAGTGCCTTGTGGTAATGTCTATGCCCTGACTGCAATGCCTTGTGGCAATGTCTGTGCCGTGACTGCAATGCCTTGTGGCAATGTCTATGCCCTGACTGCAATGCCTTGTGGCAGTGTCTATGCCGTGACTGCAGTGTTATGATAATGGACACAGTGACAGGCCTCAGCATCTGTACGGACAGTGGGAACACTCCAGACATGATCAGCAATCACCCTTTACCATACAGTCCTACAGTGCTCATACAGTCTGACACTGACATTTTCTTGTTTGTTCAAAAAATTGACAGATGACTGTTTGTTTTTTTTTTTTTTCTTTTTAATATGAGTTCGTTATCTGCTTATGTGTCCAATCGTTTCAGGGAGCGGGAGGCCCATGATGCCTTTGTCAAGTTCAACGCCCGTTGGTATGCTGGTCATCAACTGACCTGTGAATTTGTCAACATCGCCAAATGGAAATCCGCCATCTGTGGTCAGTGCACGCTTCCATTGTTATTTTTCCCTGTGTTTATAATCTGTGTTATGTTTAGTATTCATGGTATCATAGCTCAACCAGCCACACAGCACTCTTTCAGGGCTGTCACTTTCACTGTGAGGAAAGAAGGTTGTGTCCTGAAAGAGACGAGCAACAAAGACAACTGTCTACACACAGACGACTGTCTGCACAAAGACAACTGTCTACACACAGACAACTGTCTACACAAAGACGACTACACACAGACGACTGTCTACACACAGACTTCTGTCTACACACACACAACTGTCTACACACAGACAACTGGCCAAACTATTTACACTATTCATAACATGACAGCTAGACTAGCGACAGATTTAGAGCTGAATTCATCGCTCTGCTAGTGCACAGAAAAGAGTAAAGAAAAAGAAAAAACAGACATAAACCGGAAGAAAAAGATAATGGTAATATGAAACCAAAGAAAGCACAGGAATGGGAAGGGCTTTTTGTGCTATCTGCTGGTGTAGTGTTACTGCCAGAGTCCCCCCCCCCGCCTTGCTCTGTCTGTCTCTCTTTGTTCTCCTGTACGACTCTTGTTTCTGCCCCTTCCCGTTCTAACCCCTTCCTGTTTCCTCCCTTTCATGCTTGCTGTCACTGCTCCTCGCACCTCCTTCCCACCCCACCTTCCCTCCCCTCTCCCGTCTCTATATTCTTTGTAGATTACACATGTACATCCTTGTCCGCTGATCATTACTTCAACCAAAGAAAGAAGTTCATGTTTTCAGTTACTTCAGATGGTTTGCGACATTGGATAAGATGACATAAAAACCACAGAACAGATTGTAGCAGAACCTTTTGTCTTCTCTCCCCTTTAGATCTGTCTCCTTTACCTCTGTCTACACACAGATGACTGTCTACACACAGACAACGGTCTACACACAGACAACTGTCTACACACAGACAACGGTCTACACACAGATGACTGTCTACACACAGACAATGGTCTACACACAGACAACGGTCTACACGCAGACAACAGTCTACACACAGATGACTGTCTACACACAGACAACTGTCCACACACAGACGACTGTCTACACACAGACGACTGTCTACACACAGACGACTCTACACAAAGACGACTGTCAACACAAAGACGACTGTCTACACAAAGACAACTGTCTACACAAAGACAGCTGTCTACACACAGACTTCTGTCTACACACAGACTACTGTCTACACACAGACAACTGTCTACACACAGACAACTGTCCAAACTATTTACACTATTCATAACATGACAGCTAGACTAGCGACAGATTTAGAGCTGAATTCATCGCTCCCTAGTGCACAGAAAAGAGTAAAGAAAAAGAAAAAACAGACAAAAACCGGAAGAAAGATAATGGTAATATGAAACCAAAGAAAGCACAGGAATGGGAAGGGCCTTTTGTGCTATCTGCTGGTGTAGTGTTACTGCCAGAGTTTGTCTCGCTCTGTCTGTCTCTCTTTGTTCTCCTGTACGACTCTTGTTTCTGCCCCTTCCCGTTCTAACCCCTTCCTGTTTCCTCCCTTTCATGCTTGCTGTCACTGCTCCTCGCACCTCCTTCCCACCCCACCTTCCCTCCCCTCTCCCGTCTCTATATTCTTTGTAGATTACACATGTACATCCTTGTCCGCTGATCATTACTTCAACCAAACAAAGAGTTCATGTTTTCAGTTGCTTCAGATGGTTTGTGACATTGGATAAGATGACATAAAAACTACAGAACAGATTGTAGCAGAACCTTTTGTCTTCTTTCCCCTTTAGATCTGTCTCCTTGACCTCTGTCTCGTATATCTCTGTTCTGTGATTTTGTTGATAGTGTATATTGCCTCTGGTCTGTCGTCGTTCTTTCCTTTCATCTGTGCTCTTTCTCACAAACTTCCTTTCTCTTTCAGTCTTTCATCCTGTGTCTTTCCTTCGCAGGTTTGTTTTTCGCCAAGCGATGCCCTAAAGGAAAAACGTGCAACTTCCTGCACGTCTTCCGCAATCCTGGCAATGAATTCTGGGAGGCAGATCGAGATTTTGAGACTTCGTCCAGACATGACAGACGTGATATCACGCCAGTATGGCGTCCTCGCAGCGAGTATCGCAGTCGTCGCCACAGGAGTTCAAGGTCACGTTCGAGATCCAGGTCAAGGACACGTGAATCATCAAGATCTTACAGTAGTCGTAATAGGTGGGTCATTCTACTCAGTGCACGCAGGTGAAATATGAGAGACATTACAGACCCAAGCACTGATTATATCGATATCAGTTGAAATTATATTCTTACATATTGTGTAGACAAGCATGTCATTAGCATTTCTGAATGTTAGCGATGCCATTGTTAATAAGTTGTGTACACTTTACTTTTTTTGAAAAAAGTTTGTCTGTGAGCTGTGAGTTTGGTGAGTTTGAAAATGAGGTGATTGCAGGCAGAAATTGAAACAAACTTGAAATAAAGAAAAATGACTTTGCTGCCAAAGGAAGGAAACAAATTACAAGACTTTTTCTTTGCTGAGGTGGTGGGGAGGGAACGGAGAGGGGACTGTACTGTGGGACACCACAGTCGCTGCAGGCTGCAAGCATTCTGACAGTCTACTTCAGTGTATTTAATTCAGGATGATGTGTCGTTTGCAGTGTACTGTTTTAAAGAACCCTGTACATATTGCACAGGTCTGCAGGTTTTTATTTTAACTTTTTTTTTTAAGCCAGTTTCTTTGTCAGGTATTGGTTTGCTCAGCTCTGTTTTCTTCACTTTTTCTCTTTTTTTTTGTTTTGTTTGTTTGTTTGTTTGTTCCAAAATTCATTGAACATTATTTGTGCCACACAGGTCAACCAGGGACAGATCCAGGTCACCTGTGTCAAGGTCGCGCTCCAGAAGAAAGTCTCCAGAGAGGTCACCCCCAGAATCCGGCAAAAGACGGAACACGCTCCACAGCGCTCTCCGCATCGGGATCGCGCCCGCTCCAGTTCCAGAGAATCCTCATACAACAGCAGCAGAGACTCTAAACGAAAGAGATCCCGGCTGTCCAGATCTAGATCCCCTTCCAGGAACCGTTCGAAGGAGAGAGACAGTACATCCAGCAGAAAACGCAGCAGGTCCCGATCCTCCTCCTCGGAGGGCAAAGGAACTGAAAAGAAACACAAAAAACACAAGCACAAGAAATCCAAAAAGTCCAGCAAGAAGAAGAAGGACAAGCGTGCAGGTTCGGTCAGTCGACGTCTGGTGTCGGTGCCTCACCCGATGACAGTGAGGAAGATGTACACCAGGTGGGAAACGGGGACCACAAGGTGGAAGGGGCGGCAGAACATTCTGACGGCTGGGAAACAGATGCAGAAAAGGGTGAAGCTGTGAATGGAGTAGGATGTGAACAGGAGGCAAATCTCTAAAGATAAACACGGCCTTCATTGATTTGTTTGTGTCGATTTTGTTGAGTTAATTGCAGTTGGGAGTTTCTGCATCCAGCTACTGGTGAGCAAATTTATGTCAACTGGTTCAGATACTAAATCTTAAAATCGAACTCAGCATGGAGCTGAAGCATGTACTTTGCTGAAGGTGTGCCATCTACTTTACTCTTCTCTCTGACAACAACTTACTGTTGTGAAATATCATTCTCGTCGTGTGGAGTTCGGCCTTTTTCTTCCACCTGTACTCATCCGTTTACCTGCGGTCCCTGCACCGTCTTGTCTCATCGCTTAGCAGGTGTGGTGCAGTGAGTATGGAGTAGCCTGCATGCAGTGACGCCTTCATGGTGACGCTAAGCTGAAGTGGAATTCAGTGAGATCAGGTGTATGTGAATATTTGTCATCCAAAGACTTGTTCTCTGGGTGTTCACGAAACTAGTTGCTGGGTTTGAATGAATGGAGGAGACAAAAGGTGGGCAGGGAAACCATAGCATACACATATTCTGAACATTCTTAATGGCACTGTTCTTGGATCAGTGTTTAAGCCAGGAACATGGAAACAAAATGGGGGTGCTGGGAGTAAGAGACCAGAGAATTCTGGTGTGACCCCAGACAGTGGCATCAAACAGAATACAGAACATTTAGTATAACTGGCAAAATGACTGACGTGGAGTGGTGATGAACTGTGTTCAATGCCATACAGCCTGATGGTGGAGTGGTGATCAAACTGTGTTCATTGCCATACAGCCTGATGGGAGTGGTGATCAACTGGTGTTCATGCCAATCAGACTGATGGTGGAGTGGTGATCATCGGTTCATTGCATCAGCCTGATGGCGAGTGGTGATCAATGTGTCATTGCCATACGCCTGAGGGGGACTGAGTGATCAACTGTGTTCAATTGCCACAGCCTGATGGTCGGAGTGGATCACTGTGTTCATTGCATACGCTGTGGTGGAGTGGTGATCAACTGTGTTCATTGCCATACAGTGATGGTGGGGGTGATGAACTGTGTTCATTGCTAAGCCGATGGTGGGTGGTGTCAACTGTGTTCATTGCCATACGCTGATGCTGGGAGTGGTGTCAACTGTGTCATTGCCATCGATACTTGGTATTGGGCGTGCTGAAGATGATTCTTTTTCTGTTCATGGCTTGATATGCTGCGCCTATTGACTGCCAGAGAAGTTACTTCGTTTCCAGTGGCAGGCAATAGCTGCTTTCTGTTTGACCTTCTGCTGTGAACACAGTCACGCAAAAGCAAGTGCCTGTCGTCAATAGTGTAGATAGAACTGAGATGCCAAAACTTTGTGTTTATGTCAGTCCAGTCTGACAGACGGTCTATGACTGAAATGTTGCAGTATTTTGTTTTTTTTAAATTTTATTTTAATTTTCAAATTTCGAGCATCTCAAAGAGTTTGTGTGCTGTTCATTATGTGCACTCTTGAACCCTGAGTGAAGAACCCCTTGCCCTCTTCTCCCTTCTCTCTCCTTCCCTCACTCCTCTTCCACCTGCTTCGACAGCTTGTAGAATCTGTATATATGTAACAGGAATTTCATTCAAAGACCTAGACCATGGCGCTGAAACAGTTATATTTCACTGATCAATGCCTTGGGATAATTAAGATAATAATATATGTTATTATTTATTATATATTATTATATATTAATAATTATAATATAACCACAAGCTAAACCAGTTAGGGTTCTAGGAGTATGAAGGAAAGTCGCTACACGTGGACAAACCTGATAGTCAGTTTCTGGCTCACTTTGCAGTACTTGGTACAAGAAAAACACATTAATTTTTTAGAAACAGCACTACCCAGCTTGCATACATTTAGCTTCCACGACAGCTGCCTCTGTTGTCGATTTCAAGGACCATTTGTGGGTGTGCTTTCTTGTGGTAGGAGCGTAACGTGGCACACACTCCACCTTCTCGCTTCCATTTGTGTGGAAATCTTGATGTTATCAAAAACAGGATGCAAATTGTTTTTTCCCTCAGTACTTTTTGAACGTGCTGTACTTTGAAGGTAATGAGGCCGACGAATCTGGATCTTCGGCGAGTCTGTCGCGCTGTTCGTAACCGCCTTGTTAGCTCCGCAGAGCTGTGGCCCCAGAAATCTATGATAATGAGGCCCGCGCGAGCCGCGACTGGGTCTATTGCCAACTCTGATGGTGGTGGTGATGAATGGTTTTCATACAGCCGTGGTGGAGGGTTACCTGTGTTCATTGCCTACGCCGATGGTGATGTGATCAACGTGCCATTGCCATACAGCATACTGGTTTGGGCTGCGAAGGCAGTCTTTTTTCTGTTCAGGCTTATATGCTGTCGCTATTGACCGCCAGAGAACAGTTACCCTTCAGTATTCATGTCAGGGGGCAAAAGCTGCTTTCCTTTGTCTTCTGCCGAACACAGCTCCAGACACAAAAGCGGGCGGTCGTCAGTAGTGTAGATAGAACTGAGATGAAAACTTTGATGTTTATGTCAGTAGTCCTGAAGGCGGTCTATGACTGAAAGGTTGGAAGATTTTTACTCTGCTTTTCTTTTTTTTCTATTTTCAAATCTTCTGAGCCTCCTCAAAGATAGTTTGTGTCGCTGTTTTCATTATTGTGCACTCTGTGAACATCCAGAGTGAAGGAAAAGCTTGCACTGTGCCTCCCTGTGTTAGATGACCTCACACACACACACACACATATATATATATATATATATATAGTGTGTGTGTGTGTGTACCCTCCTGTCTCACGCCACTTCAACATTCACTGTCCACATCAGGCAACTGTCAGTAGACTTGACCCAGCCGTGAAGACTGTCAGCACTGCCCACGTTGTGTGTGCCAGTCTTTAGAGAGTTGAATGACTGGATGACTGGCCTTTGACCAAGGCTGACAAGAGGGGTGGGGGTACTCGGTGACAAAAAAGGCAGGATCCAGTCGTGCTGCATTTGGGTCTCCTGGCTCTGAAAGTCTGATGGTTACAGTGAGTCTGTCAGTTGTCTATTGGAGTGTTTTGAAACTTCCCAGCAGCAGTTGGTTGAGCAACATGATGACAGAACGGACACGCGTGAGACACGTGTGGAGGCAGATAAACAATGCAGCAACTGCTACGTGACATGTAGCCTGGTACTGGTAGTCATGGGGTTCAGTATTCAGTGAGGAATGTTACTACAGATGTCTACTCTTGTTTTCTTTTCAGTCCTGTATTACACTTTCAGAATACAGTTGTAAGGGTATAATGAAGCAAGCATGTTGTTTGATTCACACTTATGGTCTCATATGAAAGATACGTGAGCAACAAGATTCACAGTGTGGCATGTCACACAAGCGGTTCCAGAGTTGACAGAACTTGAGCACAGGAGGACAACAGTAGAAAGTGTTCAATGGTTTTTCTTTGTAATAAAGACGAGTGACAAGATTCTTTAATGGCCAAGTTATGGGATTCTTAAATGCCCACATGCTGCAAAGAATTTTTTTTTTTTTTTTGGCGTTACTTCATATTTTGCGTCATGCACTCATTGTAATGAATTACATTTTACATTACTCATGTTTATGTCGTGTTCTGATGGAAAGTAGCATAAAGAAAAATGCTGAGTTTTCTATAGCATAGACTATAGAGCCCTTTTTTTGTACATGACATTCCATAGAAAGAGCCTAGTTTTGTGTCCAGCATTAAACTAAAGAATGAGTTCTTTTCTTTTCCCTTCAAAAGGTGTTTGTCAAGTTGAAGTCCATATTAATCTTGTGCTCACTTGTAAGTTGTTTGATATCTAGACAACCTTATCACAGCATACAAAGACAGAGAGTCGTCAAAAAAGATCAAGTGGTGTTTGGAAAATGTTGCATACACTAAGGAAGTTATTAGTTTTCTGGTAATTATAAAGCAGGGAAGATCTGCTTCTTGCTTGCTGGGCTAAATCATTTTCTGAATTGTGTATTGATCGTTGACATGAGTGATTTTGTTGATTCCAATATTTAAAAAAATAAATAACGACAGTCCACAAGTATTCATTGTTCTTAGTAGTTTAGATTTTCTTTTTGTCACAAGGTAGGTGCTGCTGGTATCTTTCATCTTTTTCATTTTTTCACGCTCAACACAATCATTCGTAGACAAACATAGACACATTATGTATACGCTGTCCCAAGCTTCAAGGTTTTCAACCCGTGCTTGAGCAATGCTCAGGTATATGTATCATTAGAAGAAGCACCTCGAACAGCATCACGGAACTGCAGCCAAACTTGATTGCTCAGGTATGAAAAACTTGTGTTTGGTTAAAGTGATACCCAAACATATGATATTGTTTAGTAAGCTGTGTGTCTTGTGTCCAGTGCAGTTTGTCTTTGTTGCTGGGCTCACAGGTCCACACTTTTGGTCTGACCTCCACATTCGGCACAGTGACTGTTACCATACTGGGCAGATCAAGACTGAATCACTTGACGTCGCATTAGTCACATTTTGTATGTTGCCACATGGCCAAGCTAAGTGACGCCAGGATTTGAAGACGATCAAATCATCTTGCCCTTCATATACTGAAATAGATTAATAATGCCATGTTTTCAATCGACTGGAATGACTTAGTTGGGGGAAGACTGAAGATTTTTAAGTTCCTAGTTCAATCGTGGATACAGATATTTCTTGGATTTTGCAGCAGGAAATAAGAGAGAGAGGGAGGGGGGGATTTTTTTTTCAAAAATTGAAAGAAAAAAAAAGAAGAGAGGTGAGAACAGGCGGGAGAATTGGAAGGGGTAGGGAGCATGGCAGGAGGCGTGATTGAGGAGAGGGTGATTAAGGGGAGGGGGAGGGTGGCAGGAGGCGTGATTGAGGAGAGGGTGATTAAGGGAGGGGGAGAAAGGAAAGGTAGATAGACAAGGGTGGGGGAGGAAGGGGGGCGAGGGGGCAGGGCAAGATGAGAGTTGATAGGCAGGGGGGACAGAGGAAAAGGAGGGTGGGGTGGGTAGACGGCTAGTAGTAATTATATATGCTAAGTATCGTCAGATCATTCATTATTTAGACGGCTAGTAATTATATATGTCAAGTCCCCATCGGGATCGTTCAATATTTAGACAGCTAGTAGATAAGATAATGTTGCTGATAGCCAGCCGACGCAAAGGGCCACATCAGGGCTGAGACAGTAGTAAATTTGAAAAATGGCAAGTACCCTCAGATCATTCAGTGGGTAGACAGTAATCACATACGTTTAGTACCCCATCAGATCTTCAGTGAGTAGATGGCTAGTATTAATATGTTAAGTACCCATCAGATCATCAGTGGGTAGATGGCTAGAAATTACATGATTATGTTAAGTGCCCATAGATCACCCCAGACTGTCGGGCAGTTCGGGCAAAAACTCAGCAAGGTCAAAAGTGTGTCCTGCCCGCTGCTTTCAAATGACACAGACGACTTCTGCTTCATGACAATAATGCGTGTGTCCTGCCCGCTACTTATCAAATGACACAGACAGGACTTCTGCTTCATGACAATAATGCGTGTGTCCTGCCCGTGCTTTCAAATGACACAGACTTCTGCTTCATGACAATAATGCGCGTGTCGTGCCCGCTGCTTTCGCCTGTAATGACACAGACAACTGCTTCATGACAATAATGCGCGTGTCGTGCCGTGCTTTCGCCTGTAATGACACAGACAATGCTTCATGACAATAATGCGCGTGTCGTCCCCGCTGCTTTCGCCTGTAATGACACAGACAAACTGCTTCATGACAATAATGCGCGTGTCGTCCCCGCTGCTTTCGCCTGTAATGACACAGACAACTGCTTCATGACAATAATTGCGCGTGTCGTGCCCGCTGCTTTCGCCCTGAAATTTGACACAGACAACTGCTTCATGACAATAATGCGGTGTCGTGCCCGCTGCTTTCGCCCTGTATGACACAGACAACTGCTTCATGACAATAATGGCGGTGTCCTGCCCGTTGCTTTCGCCCTCACTACAGTACCAGACAGGAAATGTGATCAACCGGTCAGATTTGTGGTCAGAATTCACAGCATGCCAGCAACTACTATGCTATGCTATGAATTGTTTGATAAACTTGTGTATTGTTTTTCTTTGGTGATAGAACTCTGATTTCTCGTTTTTAATGTGATGATGTCCTTGATGTGGTCATACATGTTGAAACAAACCCACAGGCTAAAGAAGATTAAAAAAAACAAAACCCCAAAGGGTCATACATGTTGAAACAAACCCACAGGCTAAAGAAGATAAAAAAAAAAAAAAACAAGCAAAGAAACAAAAAAAGACTTGAGCATTCATGTTTGATCAGACAGTCCTGGATCCAAGGTCTCACACCATGGGCATGTGATTTGGTTGAATGCACTGGGCATGTGATTTGGTTGAATGCATGGATGTAAATTTTAGAAGGAATGATTCAACTGGTACTTAAAGCTCTACCCAAATGATGGACCATCTCTCACACGGCATGACAAACGACAAAGCAACAACATCTCAGTAATTTAAAAATATTTATTTAATAAAAGGGGGCAATAACATTCTTTTCTCCGATATATAACATGTTTATTTCATACAAAAAAGAATGAAACAAAAAGGCAGCCAAAGAAGGAAAAAAACTGCCTTCACAAAAAATGAGCTAATTTGACGAGACCGATTCCAAAGGCATGTAAGAACAGGGGACATCACAAGACTAGATTTATTCTGACTACATATTTCATTCAGAAGGAAAAAACACATACACACACAAAAAATGGAAAAAAAAAGTAATCAGCTGTTGAAGAGCAGTAATTTAAGTGAGATTGGTCACAAAACAAATTGTGAGCCTTGTAGGAATTTCAATTTTTTCAGAGTCTGTCGTTTCTAGTTTAAGAGTTTTGGCAAGTGTGAAGCTCTCAATTACATGTCAAGAGGCACCAAGTTCTAATACTGTAACTATGTATTACTATTTTTTAAAAAGATATTTTCTATGCTAATAGGTAGACCCAATAGTGTTTCAAGAAAAGATCTTTTTGTAAGTAAATACTTAAATGATTTTGCAATTTTGCATTTAAAAAAAGAAGGAAAAAGTCAATAAAAAGGATAAGGACACACATGACCAGTACCATGTTGCTGTAAAGACATATTTTGAATTGTTGGTGGGTGTCCTAACTCAGACTGGAAGCTTGCACCAGTAAGTATTTGTGCCAGTCTGACCATAACATAAATCAGACGATAAAGAAAAAAAAAATGCTTCATAAAACGGTGTTGTGATACTCCTAAAAAAACAAAAAAACTAGGAGTGTCATCTTGGGAAGTGATTATTCATACATGTACTCTTGGAAATGTGACAGAGAGATGGACAAATGGCATCTGAAGAAAACACTGAAAAGCATGGCAAGAGGTCATATGAAAAATTTGGGACAAGGCATTTGACCCGAAAGGACTGTAGAAATCACAGAAAGATCCACGACAACCCGGCCAAAATACTGTAGACTTTTTGCCAGTCAATCAGTCAGATGAAAACATGTTAAGTCAATGTTTTTGATATTGTTTGTCCAGGCTAGAGAGAAGACCAGCAGGTCAAAAAGCATCGTCCGTCTATTCCTTTCATTGGTGATCCAGTCATTCTGCATTTGCTCTTTAATTTCAAGACTAGGAAAAAAAACCAACACAAACATTATTGCAATGGATAATTTTTTTCTTTCTTTCTGTGTACGCAGACTGATGCTCCTGCGGACACTGCCTGTATAGAAAGGCAGTGGAGTTTTGTGTGTATGACCGTTTTTATCCCGCCATTAAGGCAGCCATACTCCATCTTCGGGGAAGGTGCATGTTATGTGTAATGTGTCATCCATACCACGGCCAAATTGGCCTTCTCTTCCAAAAGTTGCTGATGGGATTTTACGTTTGTGCAAGATGTTGTGCGTGCGTTCACACACGGAACCTTGGTTTATAGTCTCATTCGAAGGACTGTATGGGGAATGGAGTCAGAACCAATGTTAACTCGAGGGAAAAATCCCCCTGTACTGAAATTCGAACCTGCAACCCCAGGATCATGAGTCCGGCGCTCAACCAACTGAGCTATTCCCACCCTCAAAAGATGACTAAAACACTTCATCCATAATCGTAGAAAAATAATTCATATACCTGCCAGCCATCTGCAGTTGAAATGCCAGACATGGGCACATAGGAGAAGTGTTGGCTTTTGACTTAAACTATATTACCACCAACTTTGAAGTACTTGGAAGTTGAACTGAGCAATGTACAAGGGTACATATTGTAGTCGCAGGCATTTACTTAACATTCGTTGGTCTATTATCATACCATTTTATTGCTATGTTTCAAAATTAACACCACACTCAAAATCAAATTCAGAAAATTTTCTTCTTCTTTCTGGAGTAATATCACCAAAAGATTTTTTTTTCTTTTTCAAAGTTTGGAAGATCTGGCAACTAGAGACTCACCAGTGTTTGCATGTAAACAATGCGGGACAATCCAAATTAACTATGCAAGATCTGGCAACTAGAGACTCGCCAGTGTTTGCATGTAAACAATGCGGGACAATCCAAATTAACCATGCAATGTGACAAGTGTTTGCATGTAAACATGCGGGGACAATCCAAATTAACTATGCAAGATCTGGCAACTAGAGACTCGCCAGTGTTTGCATGTAAAAATGCGGGACAATCCAAATTAACTATGCAATGTGACAAGTCTTTGCATGTAAACAATGCGGGACAATCCAAATTAACTATGCAAGATCTGGCAACTAGAGACTCGCCAGTGTTTGCATGTAAACAATGCGGGACAATCCAATTAACTATGCAATGGGACAAGTGTTTGCATGTAAACAATGCGGGACAATCCAAATTAACTATGCAAGATCTGGCAACTAGAGACTCGCCAGTGTTTGCATGTAAACAATGCGGGACAATCCAAATTAACTATGCATGGGACAAGTGTTTGCATGTAAACAATGCGGGACAATCCAAATTAACTATGCAAGATCTGGCAACTAGAGACTCGCCAGTGTTTGCATGTAAACAATGCGGGACAATCCAAATTAACTATGCAATGGGACAAGTGTTTGCATGTAAAACAATGCGGGACAATCAAATTAACTATGCAATGGGACAAGTGTTTGCATGTAAACAATGCGGGACAATCCAAATTAACTATGCAATGGGACAAGTGTTTGCATTGTAAACAATGCGGGACAATCCAAATTAACTATGCAAGATCTGGCAAACTAGAGACTCGCAGTGTTTGCATGTAAACAATGCGGGACAATCCAAATTAACTATGCAATGTGACAAGTGTTTGCATGTAAACAATGCGGGACATCCAAATTAACTATGCAAGATCTGGCAACTAGAGACTCGCCAGTGTTTGCATGTAAACAATGCGGGACAATCCAAATTAACTATGCAATGGGACAAGTGTTTGCATGTAAACAATGCGGGACAATCCAAATTAACTATGCAAGATCTGGCAACTAGAGACTCGCCAGTGTTTGCATGTAAACAATGCGGGACAATCCAATTAACTATGCAATGGGGACAAGTGTTTGCATGTAAACAATGCGGGACAATCAAATTAACTATGCAAGATCTGGCAACTAGAGACTCGCCAGTGTTTGCATGTAAAACATGCGGGACAATCCAAATTAACTATGCAATGGGACAAGTGTTTGCATGTAAACAATGCGGGACAATCCAAATTAACTATGCAATGGGACAAGTGTTTGCATGTAAACAATGCGGGACAATCCAAATTAACTATGCAATGGGACAAGTGTTTGCATGTAAACAATGCGGGACAATCCAAATTAACTATGCAAGATCTGGCAACTAGAGACTCGCCAGTGTTTGCATGTAAACAATGCGGGACAATCCAAATTAACTATGCAATGTGACAAGTGTTTGCATGTAAACAATGCGGGACAATCCAAATTAACTATGCAAGATCTGGCAACTAGAGACTCGCCAGTGTTTGCATGTAAAAAAATGCGGGACAATCCAAATTAACTATGCAATGGGACAAGTGTTTGCATGTAAACAATGCGGGGGCAATCCAAATTAACTATGCAATGGGACAAGTGTTTGCATGTAAACAATGCGGGACAATCCAAATTAACTATGCAATGGGACAAGTGAAGTCTTTTTTTTTCTTTCCCATTACCTTGCTACTCAGTGCCTTTTTCTTCTTGCCTATTGACAGTATTGTGCTTATTCTCATACATGCATGCAAGTACGCACGCGCGCGCACACACACCCCGCACGCATGCACGCACACATACACATACACACACACACTCTTATCCAATGAAGTCTATGAACAAATGATCAAAATCCTGATCAGTTTCAGCTCTCGACCTTCACACCCATCCCCTTCATCCATGAAGTAATTCATAAATAAAAAAAAAAGAAAGTTCATTTATTCAGTTTTGATATAATTTGTTGAATCCATTTGTGCTAGATTTGTGTGTCAAGTTAACAGTTTACACATATGTTGTTATTAACATACCACATGAAAAACTATTCCAGTTCAGTGGAGTTGGCTTTTAGTCTTAAGCAAATCAACGTAACTGTTCAAGGAATCTTCTTGGTTGCAAAAGTCCAACGAATAAAACTCACAACTATCGCATGCATTCACACTCGGACATGCGAGGGGCCAGTATGATCCACTTCAAGGACATACACATCATGAATAAGCAGATGGGTGCATTCTAGCTAAAAAGGGACAAACCAAAATGTTTGTGTTCCCCAACAACAGGATTATTCTGCCATTCTGAATGTTTTTGGTCCGACTCATCTCCTGTGTCATTCCACTGTCACAATCGTTCCGCTGCTCGTTCCAGCTCCCCACAACATGGCACCCTCTCTCGTCCCAGCATTGGCAGTCCACAGGAAGCAGTCAATGTCGATTCAACGCAACGCAACCCACCTGAGGAGACGGTGCACTTCTACCAAGTCATTTCACTGGTGTTCAGCAGTGTCTAATCAGAAACAGCATTTGCAGGACACTGCCTATTTAACCTTCAACTGATGACATAATTGCGGGGATGCGAACTAGAAATTTTGTTCATGCAAAATATTGGCCATCTGAGAAGAAAAACATCAGTTCCTTTAATTCTAAGTGTTCTGAAAGCTCTGTGTGTGTGTGTGTGTGTGTGCGCCCACCAGCACAGAGGTTGAAAGAGATCGCAATAGGTATAACGACAATAATTTCCATTTTTGGTCATATCTATGTGAGTAAGTGTGTGTGTGTGTGTGTGTGTGTGTGTTTGTGTTGTCGCATGAATCCCAGCTGAGAGAAATGTGAACATAATGGTTGTATCTTGAACTGACATAAACATGATTCACAATATCTGTAAAAAGAAAAAAAAATGATTGCTTGCCATACTGAACTTATTACTGAACACACTGAAACGTGATCAGTCAGAATATGTACATATCTATACATACACATCCTAAATCAGGCACTTCTTCATCTTTCATACATATCCACATGCACACAATAGGATACATTTTTAATGAGAACAATGATCAAGACACAAATTAAACCAGAATCTATTAACACATTGTAAACATTGGGACAGATTTTTGTTTGTTTTCAAATTGGTTCACTTTTGTCACAATGCGTTCCTCATTATCAAATGTATCTTAAAAACTCTACAAGTGTGGTGACAGGCACTATATTTTATATGAAGACAGGAAAATCTTGACAGAGAGAGAAACTCGACAAGTGTGGTGACAGGCACCATATTTTATATGAAGACAGGTAAATCTTGACAGAGGCAGGGAGAAGGAAACGGTAAACAAACAAGAACAGTCAAATTTGCTTCCTTTGTTTTAAACAGTCCAGAGCTCAAAGCCAGTGCCGTTTGCGGAGCCCACTGAATTAGCACAACTGTCAATATGATTGAGAAAAGATGAACAGAAGAAGATGCAACAAACAAGGACCATGGATTCAAATGGTTGAGAAATGGATTAAAGGCACCGCATGAATCGCTGAGACTCAAATTTGATCAAGTGAAATTAGGAATAAAAACAAAAGAACAATTAAGCACAAACAAAAAGTCATAAACCTCTTGCACATTAATAATACCTGCAGAATCATAAGTTAAATTAAGCAATCTTTGAAAACACTAATTTTTTTTTTTTTTTTTTTGGGGGGGGGGGGGGGGGGGATGAGGTTTCAGCAAGCTTATGCACATTGTTTAGATTCCTAGGCTAGGAACAATTATTTTAATGGGTTCTTTCTTTATGGGTCTTACCATTATAGCATATACAGCATACAAAGAGAACAAAACAACAACACAACACACCAGTGGTTTTACCTGCTTAACAATACTGTTTACATAAATCTGGGATAAATTTAAGTATGGTAGACTTTGTGAATCAAAAGTTGATATATCGCGCAAATAATAATAAAGAATTGATCCCGTATTCTGCCACTCGCTCAACATCACAAGACAATCCATGTGCTGTGCTGCTTAAAAAACTACAAACACTCCACTTTCCTCACCACCCCTTCATCTTGGATCTTTTTTGACAGGGCCATCTCCACTTGTGTTGACACCGTTCTCTCTACCAAATCCAAGGAAGTTTACAGGAATCGTGTAGCTGGGTACTTGCAGACTAAGATGAAAAACAAAGCCAGAATTTAAACAATCTAGTTTCAAATTCAGCTTGTTTGCGCATAAAATCTGATTGATCTACTTCATCTTGAATCCAAAGAAAGTGAATGATGACTTAAAGGACCAAAGGTCAAAACGATATCTTTATATATACTTGGAGACTAAGATGAAAAGCAAAGTCAAAATTTAAACAATCTAGTTTCAAATTCAGCTTGTTTGTGTTTAAAATCCGATTGATCTACTTCATCTTGGATACAAAGAAAGTGAATGATGACTTAAAGGACCGAAGGTCAATTCTTTTTTCACTTCTGTTCAGCCAGCATTTTTTTCCTCATGCATGAAAAATAGTAATGGCCTCTGATTCACAGGAAGAGATGCAAATTTTTCATTATCCATCCCAACGTGTCATTAGCCACAGATGTCCTTGAGAGTGAAAATCAGAATTAGAGAAATAGAGGCTTGTATTTATGGTGTGGTGAAAAAAGTCCATAACTAGGATAGACTGCCTTTCTCATCTCATGCTGTTCAAAATAACATTTACCCCCTTAGCTTTAAATTAACAAAAGATGGTAATGAAAGAAAAGAAGCTGAATCCTTCTGGGTAGTTCAAGCTCTCTCTTTCTCATCGTGTTTTCTTTCTTTTCATAATTATTCTATGACATAGCTCAGGTTACATGATTCACAGAATACTTGAAAATCATATGATTGGTCGATGTTTGTCAGAGCATTTGTCTTTCACCTGGATCCAATAGAAACATTTTGGTTCAATATTTTCTGACCCTTACAGATCAGGGAAGGGAATGTATGGATTTTATGCATAGGGAAAGTAACAATTTCTTAGATGTTTGCATGGAAACATGATGCTGCCAGGACTTCAAAACTACCCAGCTGCAATTGTATGGCTCTGGAGCACTCAGAATCTCAAAGTGAGAAGACAGACCCACCAAGCTTGTTCCTGTTAGCTGACACTCTGAGGTCAGAGTGATGGGGGTGGGTATTAGAAGTTTAGGATCCCTAGTGGCCGATGACCATCCTTCACATATACGTCTGAATGTGCACTAACACACTTTTGCACCACGTGATTTGAATTGACTGAAGACGAGACAAAATCAATGGAGGGGAGGTGGGTGTGGGCGGGAAAGGAAAGATTGGGAAGGCCTCCAAGAAGAACCAACATTTAAAACACTTTGGTGGATTTGCGCAACAAGTGGATGTCAGGCACAAGAGAAGGCAACCAGGGGAGGTGACCTGGTGAGGGCCCGTGCCTCATCAGCGGGGCTAGAAGGAGGGTGAGGACAGGTAGTTGCCCACGGCCAGCCCCATCTCCTCCAGGATGCTCTTGGGCTCATCAGTGTCCTGCAGTGATGTTTAAGGGAAAGAAAAATCAGAGAGAGGTCAGTGGGAATTTCTTTCATGCAACAATTAAAGCAATTGACCTGGGCTCTCTCTCACAGACAGACAGACACACACACACACACACACATTGTCTATGCCAACAGAATGATACATAGGAAACCAGAGGGATTTGTGTATATGAGTGACGTGTGTGGAGTGTGTGTGTGTGGAGTGTGTGTGTGTGTGTGTGTGGTGTGTGTGTGTGTGATGTGGTGTGTGTGTGTGGGTGTGTGTGTGTGTGGTGTGTGTATGAGTGATGTATAGCAGGGTTATATCAGAGCAAAAAGTGAGGGGGTTTGGGAAGGGGTCGTGTTTCATAGATACTGCTCCCTTTACTGACAACCCATGGGATCCATTAAGTTCTCTCCTATGATATGAACTAGTTGATGCATGCAAGGCCTTGTGGGTTGGACGTTAAGATTCCTGTTCCAACATCCAGGGTTTAACTTCCACTTGAGGCAGCCAAGTTGGAGAAGCTTCTCGTCAGAGTTAATATCAGCACAGACACACCACTCCCTCCTGGTCTTTCAGATGAACCTGAGAACAGGTCCACACTGTGAATGCGTGCACCACAAGTCTTGCACACATCTCACATCCTATTCCACAGTGTAGGAAACAGTAGGCCATGACAGTGGTGTGGTGATTGGAAACATCCCCTAAGACCTGATGTGGTTACATTAATGGTGGGATTGAAAACCGATGTATACGAAAAAAATCTCAGCAGTGGCGAACCTTGCAAGTTCTAGCCAAGGAATGAAGAGAGAAGAGAGAAACTAGCTGCACCTGGTTTTGGGGTAGTCCTTTACCTTCTGCATGAAGATCATCAATAATCCAAAGGCTAACCATGCTGGTTCACCCATGCTATCTGACTGAGGGACGCCATCTGTGATTCAACGTAACTCCTCGCAGATAGGTAAGCGAACAAACAGCCTGAATTGGGCCACACAGCACACTGTTGGCACCTTCACCATTGGTGTCGCATTTTCTTTAAGGATAAATCCTGATTTGCACTGAGCTCTAACGATGGATGTCAGCGAATGAAGACACAACCTGAGTGAGAGGTTTGCAAACTGTTCTGTTGCTGAATAGCACCATTGTAATGGAGGCAGTTTACTGGTGAGCTGGAACCTGAGGCTGGTGGAAGTTTGGTGGCTTTCCAGAGGAATACTTTGAACACTTACCACTGCTTGAACATCTCGTCACACATCACGCCATGCCCTGAACAAGTCGACAAGATGCAGAGTTCATGCTAATGGATGATACTGCCCCATCTGACACAGCAGCTGCCTCTGAGGAGGGCAGACCTGGCCAACAACACTGCCCACCTGCACTGGGCAGTCCTGGCCAACAACATTGCCCACCTGCACTGGACAGCCTGGCCAACAACATTGTCCACCTGCACTGGGCAGTCCTGGCCAACAACATTGCCCACCTGCACTGGGCAGTCCTGGCCAACAACATTGCCCACCTGCACTGGGCAGTCCTGGCCAACAACATTGTGCACCTGCACTGGGCAGTCCTGGCCAACAACATTGCCCACCTGCACTGGGCAGTCCTGGCCAACGACATTGCGCACCTGCACTGGGCAGTCCCCATCCCTGATCTCAATCCTGTTCCACAGGAATGGGGCAGGCTTAGACCAACTGTCTATGGCACGACTGCACATTCCCAGACCTTGGTTGCCCTTGAGATCATGCTCAGAGCTCAGTGGAGAGAGAGGGCCCCGAAGACAAGCCTCCCACAGGCTGACTGCCTCCATGCTGAGGTGAATCCAGGCCTGCTTTCAGGCCATCGGAGATCACACCAGTGATGTAAACAGAAAAACAAAAAACAGTACTGAATAGTGCTTACCTTCAAATTATCATTTCTGATGCTGACCTTTATGGTGATTACTTTGGCCCCTTACTCCTTGGCCTGTCATTACTTGGGGAATAAAATTCATGAGGCATGTGATTCCCTCGCTTGTGAAAGATAAAATGCCGAACATGAAACTGAAAAACACAGAATGTGTCTTTTCCAGAATCTTATAGATTTCAAATCTGGTTGCTTGACATTTTGTGAACGGTATATTCACAATATCACAAGAGAAAACCTCAATCCAGTGGCCTCCTCTTGACATTTTGTGAACAGTATATTCACAATACCACAAGAGAAAACCTCAATCCAGTGGCCCTCCCAAGTCAACAGGGGAAGCTCTGGCAATGGGGAAGACAAACTGTCCTGTGATCTTCTGCAGAGGTGCTACCTTGTTGACTGAACAAATCAATATTCGGAATAAATCAATATCTGGGGACAAAGTGTGGTAGTCAACATTCGTTCTTACTTTAATTTGAAAATGGCTTGCAAAAAATGTGTTAAGGAAAAGATATGTTGGGGGGAGGATAAGATAAGATAATGTTGCTTATAGCCCAGCCGACCACAAAGGGCCACATCAGGGCTGTTTGGGGGGAGGAGAGGGTGTATAAACCGACAAATATAGAGATACATGAGTGAGGGAAATAGGAGTGAGCAACCACTTCGTCCAACATTATACGACAGTGATTTAGCAAAGATGCCTCTGTGTGTGTGTGTGTGTGTGTGTGTGTGTGTGTGTGTGTGTGTGTGTGTGTGTGTGTGTGTGTGTGCATGTGGTGTGTGTGTGTGTGTGTGTGTGTGTGTGTGTGTGTGTGTGTGTGTGTGTGTGTGTGTGTGTGTGAAGTGTGTGTGTGTGTGTGTGGGTGTGTTGTGGTGCGTGTGTGTGTGTGTGTGTGTGTGTTGTGTGTGTGTGTATGTGCATCTGTGTGTGTGTGTGTGTGTGTGTGTGTGTGTGTGTGTGTGTGTGTGTGTGTGTGTGTGTGTGTGTGTGTGTGCGTGTGTGTGAGTGCAACAACACTATTAAGAGAAGTTACCACCTATTTACATAATTGCAACATTAGGCAAATTAACCAGCATCAAATCATGACTTGAAAACATTAACTTATAAGATTTGTTTGTTTGTTTCTGTTTGTGATTAAATCATACACAAACATCCATTTAATTTGTAACAAAACATTCAAGAATAACATACATCAGTGTAAACTTTGCGCCAACTGTAAATAATGACTGATGAACAGATTACCATCAAATTGTACAAAATTGTCAATTGTATACAAACATTATCCATCATCAATTGTGCATATTTAACATTATCAATCATCAATTGTGCATATTTAACATTATCAATCATACATAATGATCATTAAACACTAGAAAGAAAAAAAAACAACTTTTGTTTGCATGCATAAGCAAATCTTTGTTTGTTAGAGGAATCGAGTGTGTGTGTGTGTGTGTGTGTGTGTGTGTGTGTGTGTGTGTGTGTGTGTGTGTGTGTGTGTGCATGCATGGTGTGTGTGCATGCATGGTGTGTGTGTGTGTGTGTGCATGTGTGTGTGTGTGTGTATGTGTTGTGTGTGCATGTGCATGTGCGTGTGTGCGTTGTGTGTGTGTGTGCATGCGAGCATGTTTATGTGTCCATATCATACTCATGATGGACGGACCTTAAACGCAGGATATAAGGACACACAATATGACGACTTACCTGCTGGCAGTTTCCACCATGGTCACATTGTGTCAATGAGCATACATGTGCATGGGTGTATGTGTTTGTTGATGATGTGGCAGTCTGTGGGCATTAACAGGTAACAAATAGCATTTGTTGTTTGTTATGCATGCATTTTATGAAAACGTTGTCCTTAAAGAGTAGATGGCTGATGTGTGTGTGTGTGTGTGTGTGTGTGTGTGTGTTTCTCTGCTAGCACCTTCTGTGATGCAATCTTTACTTCAGAAGCCTCAGGAAATTCAATCTCGTATTGATCATGAAGACTTGTTCACGGCCATCCAGAAGATATGAAAGCATTATGTATCTACAATTCAGCTCTACACTTGAGCAAACTGTCTGATTGTTGAGCTTCTCTATTGTGTGTTTGATGATGAGGAAAGAGAAAACTTGACCCTTTTGTGTTGGCTTGTATTAGTCGCTATGGTGTCCATTTTCTGTCACATGATGTTGCTGTTATTGGCAGTTACTGGTCACTGGCTGATTGTATTCGGCATCTCTATTTCAGAATGAACATATCCCTTCTCTGATTTCTACAGCCTCTGTGGTTTTTGTTCTAAAAATGATGAGTTTTGTTGTTCGTAGCAAGGATTTTCTTCTTCTTTTTTTTTTAGGGGGGGGGGGGGGGGGGGTGTTAGTTACTTTTTCCTCAGACCTCATGGAAAACAGTTATGGCACCCAAGTTTTTCTCATGGAAAGATGTTTAAGAATTCGAGTTCATTGTCACATAATAATCGAATCCAGTTTTACTACTGTCAGCTTTTTCAGAAGCCAGGGAATGCTGTTTTAACTTTTGGACTTTATTTCTCACAAATCATATTGTGTCTTTCCAATGTAAGTAAGAGTTACCTTTTCACAGTTTATGGGTCAAGCTAAAAGATGCAGAGAGTCATCTGTTTGATTTGATGTGCATGCTGGGTTAATGATCAGTATAATCCATCACTGCCAGCCTCCTGGTGCCAACAGTCAGGGACCAGGGGATGAGGTGAAGAGGAAGGGGGGGATGTGTGTAATGGAGAGGGGTCAGTTCCACTTTTGGCTGCAAGCATTTCTCACTCCTTTATCTTTCAGTTGACAAATGTCAGGGCTTAAAAAGAAAATTCCTATTCCAGACATATAATTGCCAACATTCCATTCACTGAGAGATATCATATGGGCTTTATTCTGCAGTACTTTACCATCATTATTTTTATTTTTAAATGACACGCCAAGTCCATATTTAAAAAATTTTTTTTGACATTTTAGATTAAAACAACAACAACTTCAGGATTTGAGGATAAATTCTAATTTTAAAAAATTCCTTACAAATTCAGGAGGGTTGGCAGTTATGGGATATCAACAGCGCATTACAGGTATGCCCTTTTACTTCCATGTTTATGTCATTTTCTCTCTTTGACTAACTGACCCATGGAGCAATGCTGCTGTAGGCATGCCCAGCAGAGACATGTTGGCCATGAAATAGCAAGGTCACTTCCGCTGCACAGCAGCTCTGAAACAAATTATCGCCATTGCAGATTTCTTAACACTGAATATTACTGAACCCATTTCCACCAGACTTGGCAGACGGACAGAACGTGGCCTAAGACGTAGATTCCAGTGTGGATGCAGACTGAAGGATTGATAGATCCAGGATCTTTCACCAGGATCATCACACATTTTGATCCCACAAACACTGCAGATCCCAGTTCCACCAAACTGAAGGGAAAGATGGTGTGTGGCTCAGACACCAACCCATGAACTTTGGGTATACATCTGGACCCAACAGAGGGGCCCATGGTCAACAGGTCAGAGCGTTATCTTGTGGAGCTGGCGGTTATGAGTTCAAAACCACTTTTGGGGTCAGATTTTAACAGCTTGGAAAACATCTCTGTCCAACCAGTGATAAATGGGTACCCGATTCAGATCTGGGTAGATTAAAAAGGGTGGAGGAGAGGCAGGATGGAGAAGGATGGGCTTCACCTTCCATCCTGCCATGCTAGAGACAGTACACTTCCAACAGTTCACCACCCCTATGGCCAGTTGGCTATGGGACTTTCATACCCTTAACCTGGATCAAGTAGCGATGCTCCACAGATCAAAATAATCACAACTTTTCACTGAACTCGAACACCACAAAGCTGTTCCTATGAATGGAATACATTTACAAAGTAACTTGTTCTTATGGTGTATAAACAGTTTTGGGCGATATGAACATTGCTGCCTGGTAATTTCCTTGTCAGGCTGAACAAAGTGCATGGGTCACACTGCCATTTTCCAGGCAGTAAAATACCATTGCTTCCACTCATGAACTGACGGGGGTAAGATAAGATAATGTTGCTTATAGCCCAGCCGACGCAAAGGGCCACATCAGGGCTGACTGACGGGGGTGGCAAAGCTCAGTGGATAGAGCATTGCACTCATGTAACCCTGGTGATCCTGGAATTCCGGGTTTCAGTCTTTGATAGAACATTGTACCTGGGAGATTTTCCCCCCAGAGTTAACACTGGTTCCGACTCCATTTGAAAAAAAAAAGTCCTTTGAATGAGACTATAAACCAAGGTTCCATGCGAGAACAGATGCATAGCATCTTGCAAACACTTAAAATCCCACACAAAGTTCAGGAACAAAAGGCCAGTTTGACCATTGATATGGGTGATGCGTTACACATGCTTGCACCCTGGATGACAAATCAAAAGAATGAAGAAAGAAAATGGAGAGTGTGATACTGACTGACCGACAGGGAAACAACTGAATGTAGCGCCAGCAGGCAGCTCTTCAGTCGGCTCTACCCAGGTAGGCAGCCTGTTGTGTAAACGAGAGCATGGGTTGTAAAGTGCTCAGAACTTGGCCTCTGAGGACAGGCGCTATGCGAGTACTTTTACATCAAAATAACTACCTCAAAGGACAGATGAAGGATCACTTCAACCTTGTGTATGCTCTGCCCAACAATCTTCTATCTTATTACTTTTATCAGATATGGAATCTAAAAATCAGCTGAAAATGATCGACAGTCTTTAACCATGATTCAAGGCTTTGTGAGTATGTGACAGTTTTGTTTCAGACAAGCTGTGTACTGTGTAAATTTGATTTGTGTACACATTTGCGCAAGCGCATGGGCAGATAGAAATGCACTGGTAAGTGTGTGTATGATTGTGTGCACACAAACTGTACAACTTACATGGCGTGTAATACATACCAACTTCAGATACACACATCTGTGCGTGTATGTAGATAGGGTTGATGATGACTTCCAAGTGTGTGCATAGGCATAGGAGAGCATGCACGCCTATTTGCCTGTGCACATGCGCAGAGGTTGGAACAGGAGTTAGCAGGCACTTGAAATCCAGACTGAAAGTGGACATGCTGTGGAGGTGTTATCACAGGGTCTTCTGACATGCTGTGGAAGGAACGGAGGAGAGTCGCACACCGTGTTAGTCACATGCCCACGCTGGGGCCAGGGAAGGGAGCAGACAGGGAGGGAGTAGTGGAGGTGGAGGGCATTCCCAGACAGCTTGTCAGTGCATGCAACAAGCCGCCCAAACACAGGGTGAGGAGACAAGACAGTCAGACCTGTGCAAAACATTCAAACTACTATTTCCCATTTGACATCTTGGGACTAGATATGTTTCTTGTGTCGATCACTACACACTGAGCCTCACCTAAACGACATACCAGCTGATCACAATCAGATCTTTGCCTTGAACTATTTCAGTTTATGTGGTTCATAACCCAGCTGACCGCAAAACGGCCATACCACGGCTGTCACCTCATCACCTTCATTTTCTACTCAACCCTGACGATTGAAATGGTGACACATTATTCTGTGCAATGGATTCATGACATACGGAGAACAAACTGCACAAAGCGGTTCATACTACAATGAAGTAAAGGGATCATTTCCTCAGACAGCTGCCTCTGATCATTCACCTTCAGCACGGGATGAAAGGGGAGTGAGAAGAAGGACATACAAAGAGTGGGTCAGGAGGAGGAGGTGAGGGAGGAGGAGATGGGGCAGTGGGCCGAGACAAGATGGTCAGCAGTGTGTTTCACTTTCCTCTGGACTACTCTCTGAGCAAGTTGGTCAGCAGTGTGTTTCACTTTCCTCTGGACTACTCTCTGAGCAAGTTGGTCATCAGTGTATTTCACTTTCCTCTGGACTACTCTCTGAGCAGGTTGTACTTCACAGAAAGACCACGTTTCCTTGACTGGTCTATTGTAATGTACCCATCTAAACGCTGGTTTGTTCCTAACATTCGTCATAATTTGCACTGTCAAAATTGATAACCTTTTCAGATTTATCCATTTTTACCGCCCTACTAAATTTTATTGACTTGCAGTTACACAGGCACACTGTGATGTCCGCAATTGTTTGCTATTGTTTGTAAATTCAATGTGGACTTAAGTGTCTAATTTGCTGCTTTTCACAATAAAGTGATTAGCGAGCATACACTTTTTCACAACTAGCAAGGTGTATACGTAGATGTGGCCAGTTACTGTGCTGTTTATCTTACATCTGTTGAAAATTGTTCTGTACTTGGTAGAAATTGGAAGAAACAAGTCTGACATTCATACAATACAAGTTAATATTTGCTGCAATATCAATGTAAAATATCAGTTCACCCTCTAGCATTCAAACAGGTGTTACTGACAAACTCTTACTAGCATGTGAAAACGTTCGTTACTTTTCAAGCACACACAGCACCTCTAGTTGTGTCGGATTTTTAAAAAAAAAAAAAATTAAAAAAAAAAAAAAAATCTGCTGAAGCATATAGAACTGGCATGTCTGATAAAAATTAAAAAAAAAACAATGAAACTGGAAATTAGAAATGGGAAAGCTCAAAAGGATGTCAAGCACCCCACTTCCAATGACTGAAAGACAGTGAGGCGTACAGCCCACTGCATCTAGCTCAGGTTCTTGATATGTGCATGAGTGAGTCTACACGAGATCCAGGTGCCATACTACATACAAAAGAAGATATCAAAAATCATGTACAGGAATACATTGGAGAGAATGAATGTGTACACAAATTGCAGCCAGGGTTCCAGTGACAGTAACCACCATCTGACAAAGACTGGTGAACAAACGTCACAGATGAAACAAGAGGGTTGGAATTTGGGTATTCACGCTAACTGCGTTGAGCGCTTTCCTTTTTTGGGGGGTCATCTAAGAAGGCCTAGTCACCAGCGAACCACAGACAGCCTTACACCAACCATTCTGGACTCAAAACGCTGACAGGCGCTTTGTCAAAACTCTAGGCGCACAGCACTGAAACCAGAACACCCTCCTCCCTCATGAAGCCAGGACACAGGACGACAGTGATTTCCAACAGGCAACAAAGACTCTCCAAATCCAAGAGATCTTATAGCCAATCCATTTTTCCTTTTCATTTAATTTCCATGGGTGAGGAGGGCACAGCGATAGGAAAGCGATTGTCTTCAGCTGATCTTCCTTTCCACATCCACCATTCCCCTAATATGTTACCCGGAAATGTGGAAGGGAATGATATCCAGATGTGGTAGAGAATGTGGGCAGAGCGTTTGTTCTGCACTGAACAGGAACAGGAAAAGTAGTGTGGTGTGTGTGTGTGTGTGTGTGTGTGTGTATGTGTGTGTGTGTGTGTGTGTGTGTGTGTGTGTGTGTGTGTGTGTGTGTTTTGTGTGTTGTGTGTGTGCGTGCGTGCGTGTGTGCGCGCGTGCGCGTGCGTGTATGTAGTGTGAGTGTGTGACAGATGGAGAATGACTGACAGATGGTAAGATCAAAGCTTTCTAAAATATTGCATCAGTGTCTATTTTCAAAAATTAGGTTGCTGCGCTTACAAATGACTGTCTTTGGAATCTCAAGAACGATACACAGTTGCTCTATTCCTCTCACATTGTGTGTAGGTGCCGGATTGGGGTGGGGTGGGGTGGGGTGGGTGTGTGTGTGGTGTGTGTGTGTGTGTGTGTGTGTGTGTGGTGTGTGTGTGTGTGTGTGTTTTTCCCTCGCTCCTTTTTCAGTTCTACAAATCAGTCCAGTTTCAACTTAACGTTCTGAAAAATTCATCACCACCAAATCATCACACATCTATGGAAGCATCTTTTCCCTTACATAATTCTCTAACCGTAACAGCACACTCTGTATACAGAACTAAACTAAGCTTAAATGATTGAAAATTTAACATAACACAAGAAGCCTCCAAATTGTCCTTTTTTTCCAATTTATTATGCTTACAAACTATACAGACACACAATATCTGCCACATACTGCGCCTCACAATCAAGCCAAAAATGATGGTTAAAATGATACTTGAAGAGTGCCAGTGAACACCCAATAAACAATGGAATGCTTTTCTGAAGTTCTCTTAAATAAACATGGAAAAAAAAATCGCCAGTATTTTCTTTTTGTCTGTAGAAAATTGGGGACAAATGTAACTTCGGAAGAAAAAATTCCAGCAAACATGAAGCAATGCCCGAAACGTAAGTCACTCTTTCTTCACTTTAAACCGTTAAAATTGTTCAAAAAGAAAAAAAAACTCAACACTTTGCAAACAACAGCAACATACACTGTTTTGATGAATAGTACAGAGAGCTGTAATTATCATCATCATCTTCATCATCATCGTCCTTATCATTGTCTTCTCCGACAACGAGATAGAACTACCTCTAAGTGAGGCTGGCAGACATTAAAAATTTAAAACCAACAAAGTCATTGCGTAAATAAATATACATCAATGTTACAGTAACATGACATTTAAATTTGCATGCTGCACTGTACTGACCTTGAACTTAGTTTAGTAGGTTAACATTACATTTTAGTTGGTATATACCTTTTACGATATAGGGAACTAAAAGCAAAACAAAGGACTACATATTACTGTTATATCTATCATTCTTTCCTTTAAATCACAAAATTCTTTTCAAATTTGTGAGGTACAATTTAACAACCATTAGACTAATACACACAAAAAGAGCCAGCCTGTGTATGCCCTTTTTCCTGTTTGTAATTCATTTCCCAACACAACACACCTAACAAGTTTTCTCTTTTTTTTTTTAATCCCATTTCAACAACAACAACAACAAAAAGCATATCAAGCACAAATGATTACTCTTCTCTCAAAATTGAATTTTTTTGTGTAACTCACTCTTATTCTCACTCTTGTTGCAGTTACTCTCATTCAAGTTAGAGTTACTGAATCTGCTTTAACTGATTTCTTATCTTTCCCCTAATCAACAGACTTCTTGATCAATTACCGCAAAGACATAAAATGCAAAAATCCTCACTGATTGTTCTGCCCAACCATTCATTTTATTCTGAACAGTCCTCTAGATTAAAAAAAAAAAGGACTAACCAAGCAACTAGCTGTGCTCTATGCTGCTGTGTTCCTTTACAACAACAAAGACACACACACTCACAAAAACATGATTTTAAAGGACACAATCAGTGCAGACTAACCACCCCACTCCCCCCAAAAAAACTGGCACAAACATTGCACTTCAGTCATAGTGTGGAAATAACGAATGAAACGGATGGAAACAGCAAACAAACAACATCTTTCCACCCAAATATCAAGACATCCGTGAGTGTGGGAGATGAAGACATGGAACAGGGAGCTGATCTCAAAAATGAAACAAATCACGATAGAAACCATAGAAACAGCACTTGTCACGCTTGTTAATATCCAGTTTTCTGTTGGCAAGTTATACAATTATGAAAATTTTTAATGGGAAAAAAAACCCAAGATCAAACCTGATGTCATGGAAATGCTGTCATGCTTGCAAGTCTGTTATTTAAAATGAAAATGTGCGTCACAATTAATGTCAAGGCTACTCCAATCATTCGGTCCAATCCTGCTCATCCATACCATGTAAAATTACCTTCTCTTGGAGGTTACCAAAAAAAACGAAAAAAGAAAAAAAAAAAAACGAAAAAAAACACACTAGTACCCTTTCCATCGTCACAGGAATTAACATATCCAGGAATGTGTCATGAAATTTCTGGTCCATAAAGTCAAACCAGTCAATACATAAATCCAGAGGGAAAAAAAAGGGGGAATACAGAAGAAAAAAAAAAAGCGATTGCAGTCTAATGTCATGTACATTCAACTGAATGAAGACATAAAGAAATAAAATGTAACAACGAAAGCATAACAGCTGACAGTATACACTGAATTAAGAAATTTCCCAAGAGTACAACAAGAATTTTAAAAGCTGACAAAATGAACCAAGTATTCATAAAAGAGATGAATAAATAACCACACAGATATAGGTAAACAAACACGTAAAACTGAAAAGTTTACAGCAGACGGATAAAGAAACAGATCCAAAGTAATGATTTCTGTTTCCTTTAAAAGAAAAAAAATATCTTTTTGTCATGTACAAAAAAAAAGATTAAAAAAAAGTAAGATAAATAATGATGCTGATCCACAAATTGAGATGAAAAAAAAAATCTCCTTTTCCAAGAGTCAGTGAAACGGTATACTCAAGTCGCACACTTCACAAGGAGGGAGAGAGGGGGGGACTCTTCAAGCATGCATCCCAGGTGGGAGGCGGGGCGACAAGCCACTCCCTTAGCCTAAGCCATGATCCTCGAAGAAACCTTGCGGAGTCTCCTCCTAGACAAGACAGAACACACAGACAGAAACCATGAAACACTCAACACCTCTTGGTGGCTCATTCTGAACACGACGTCACACACACAACACCGAAAAGGTTCAAGGATTAACAACGTTGGAAGTTTTCGTGGCTTTTTTTTCTTTTCCCCCTATAAAACAAAGAGCAAATTTGGCAGCAACAAGAAAGAAACAAAGAACATTGAAAGAAATAAAGCATATAATGCCTCACAAGTAAGATAAGATAATGTTGCTTATAGCCCAGCCGACCGCAAAGGGCCACATCAGGGGTGAATGCCTCACAAAGCCGTGACGCACAATGACACTTTATTTAACACTACATTAACGAAATTTGGTGAAAAGACAGAATCTTGTCAAAGGATGAAGTGATTAACATTAGCTGTGGGTCAGAATTAGAAGGTGATCTTAGAATCATTTTAGCAGTTTTGAAAACAGGAATCTTTCTTTTGTTTTTGTGTTTTGACGTCTCTCCTCTTCTCTGTTTCTCTCTCTCTCTCTCTCTCTCTTTCTCTCTCTCTCTCTCTCTCTTCAAGTTTTGTTTTACGCATCATTGATTGTAGGTGGCAGGAATGGGACTCTCATGTTCAGATGAGCGACAGATTTTCAATGATAGATTGTTTAAAGTTAATCATTTGATTGAACCATACGGTTCATTGTCCTTGTGTACTTTTGTAAGAACTGCGCTAACCAAGTTTAGGTTTGGAGTATCTGATATTGCCGTGCACTCCCAGAGATATACGTATGGTGGAAATGGAGCTGCCACATGTCGTCTATGTAGTTCAGCAATAGAGGATGAGATACATATCGTGTTTAGCTGTCCAATGTTGAACAACTTTAGAAATAAGTTCATTCCACCAAAATTTTATAGCAGACCATCTAATTTTCGTTTAATATTGCTACTGTCAACAAAAAATTAAAACGTAATAAGAAACTTAGCAATATACCTGTACAAATCATTTAAACGCATTAGAGCTTTATCTGAATAAGTATGAGCAAAGTAAATATGTTTGTACGTTTTACATAGACATAGCGTGTGTTAAAATGATAATTTTGATTTTGATTTATTATATTGCTCAGTTCATATGTTTGACCCCCTTCAGATGGCCTTTTTTGAATAAATTATCATTCATTCATTCTTTAGTTTTGTTTGCTGATAATTTCCATATTTTGTCAACATGCATGGACCTGAACTGATCTCCTGATATGTACAAACTCAAGGAGCAAAGTAACTTTAATAAGAGCTGAGCGGGGGAGATAAGATAATGTTGCTTATAGCCCAGCCGACCGCATCAGAGCTGAGCGGGGGGGGGGGGGGACGGTTTATGTAACCACTGCACAGAAACAAACTGAACTGCAAACCTGCGACTATTGACAAAGAATAGCAAAAACAATGAAGATTCAGTTAGGTAAAAGTTTCAATGTATTTGTGACAGTTTTGGAGATATATCCAGACATTTATGAAGGATTCAAGTTGCGTTTCCCTGAAATCTAGAAGTTTGTTTGACATCGACAGAGGTCTGATGTTCTCAATCCTCTGAAGTACACACCCTTTAATCTTTCACACGAGTTCTCCAAAAACCAGAATCTACAATGACATTATGAAGTACTTCATACCTTTACTCTGCCATAGCAGTTCTCCCAAAACCAGAATCCTATGTGAGATTAGGTTTTCAACTACATGTACTACTGTGATCATACAGGTTGTCTTCTGAAGAGGAAAGCTTCTTGAAATAAGCATATCTGTGCACTAAAAAACATGCATAGGTAAAAAGTGAGTTCTAAAGCTAACAGCATGTTGCAAACAGTACTGGTGGTTAACAGAGGCTGTAAGCATGTTGCAAACAGTACTGGTGGTTAACAGAGGCTGTAAGCATGTTGCAAACAGTACTGGTGGTTAACTGAGGCTGTAAGCATGTTGCAAACAGTACTGGTGGTTAACAGAGGCTGTAAGCATGTTGCAAACAGTACTGGTGGTTAACAGAGGCTGTAAGCATGTTGCAAACAGTACTGGTGGTTAACAGAGGCTGTAAGCATGCTGCAAACAGTACTGGTGGTTAACAGAGGCTGTAAGCATGTTGCAAACAGTACTGGTGGTTAACAGAGGCTGTAAGCATGTTGCAAACAGTACTGGTGGTTAACAGAGGCTGTAAGCATGTTGCAAACAGTACTGGTGGTTAACAGAGGCTGTAAGCATGTTGCAAACAGTACTGGTGGTTAACAGAGGCTGTAAGCATGTTGCAAACAGTACTGGTGGTTAACAGAGGCTGTAAGCATGTTGCAAACAGTACTGGTGGTTAACAGAGGCTGTAAGCATGTTGCAAACAGTACTGGTGGTTAACAGAGGCTGTAAGCATGTTGCAAACAGTACTGGGGTTAACAGAGGCTGTAAGCATGTTGCAAACAGTACTGGGGTTAACGGAGGCTGTAAGCATGTTGCAAACAGTACTGGGGTTAACAGAGGCTGTAAGCATGTTGCAAACAGTACTGGGGTTAACAGAGGCTGTAAGAATAGCCAGAATGGAGCTTTCACACCAGCTCCCGCCATGTGTCACTTAACATTATACAGCCTTAGACAACTGATACTAAGTACTTGTACTTTAGCAAATTAACCCAGATTATCATTAATGATTGATCACAAGCAAATGGATTCAACCAATTCTGCAAGACATGAGGACCTAAATTGTCCTTTGATTATCTAGTTCTGTCTTTTCATTTTCTTCTTCTTTCCTTTCTTTTTTTTCTTCCTTTTTTTTGTGGTGGTGGTGGTTGTTTTTTTTTCGTTTGCTTGTTTGTTTGGTTTAATGCTCAGTGTTCACACACAACTGAACTTTCTCTTTTGAGTACTTGAACTGTGCTATGCCATGTGATATACTCACATTAAGAATACATCTGTAACAAATGCTTCAGCTTTCTGAAATATTCCACGTACTGAAATACTGAATCCTCTCCTCATATTAACTACCATTTCCGACATGTTGACAGCTTTAACTGGTTTTCTGACATCAGACTTTAATCATTCAGCTCTTTGAACAAAGCTTTACACACTGTTATGGCCCTCAACCAATGCCTTCCCAGTCTTAACATGAAAACCCATTGTGGGATCCATGTCATGCTGAAACATGGTTTCCTGACCGACCACACCTGGACTGTTTGTTCAGCTCAGTCCATGAATGGAACAGTGTGTGGTAAGCCTACAATTACAACTACCAGTGACAGCTACAAAGCACACAGAGAAATGATGTGCATAAGGTGTTATCTAACTATCCTACAAATCAAACAGCAAACACTTCAACAACTGAGCAAAAAGAAACACCGGAAAAATATTGAGTCTCATGTGGAGCAAAACGCCTGAGATGGAGGTGAGTAAGAACCAATACAAGAACCTCTGAAAGTGATTACACAACGTCCACCTGTTAACTTTTACTAAGATAGTGAACACACACTAACTACATGGCTCTACGACTACAGTATTGTCACTGTGCAAACTACACATCTGTATGTCAAAAGGGCATGGGTTATGTGTTGCAGCACAAAGTGTCGCAATTACACAAAGTGTCGCAATGCGACACCTTGTGTTCTGTTTTACTCCCCTCCTCAGCACAAAGTGTTGCAAGCACAAATTGTCGCAATGGCACTACTCTGTGCATGTATTGAGTGAGCAAGTGAAAGATGGTAGGTGAAGAGAGATACAGAGAAGGTAAGACAGACAGACAGACAGACAGAACAGGCAGATGGGGAGGCAGAGACAGGACAGAGACAGAGGTTCATTCATTCATTCATTCATTCATTCGTTCGTTCGTTCATTCGAAATCTACGATTGATATGAAATAACTCTGTCGATCTGTTGAACAATGACTATCATTGGTAAGTGGTGACACACAGTTCCGTGTTTTAGCACTCTATGTTCATCAGTTAACTTTGTGAAACATGCATGGGCGGAAAAAAAATAGATTACACCATCATGACCGCAAACATGACAGCTTAGTCTAGAGCATTAGCCCTTTAATCATATTGATGGCTTTGGGCATCTGTGCGGACAAGTGGGAATTTCTGAGAAAAAAAAAAGTGTATACATGTCGTCTGCTTAGAGCTTTTCAAACATATCAACACATGGTTGTCACTCAAGGCAGATGATTTGTAAATCCCTACAGTACTCAAAATTGATTGTGTTTTATCAACATGTCCCTTTTGGCAAAGCTGCAGTCCCTGAACGCCTTATTTTTTCCTTTTGTGGAGTAATGGTAATATATATGCCAAAAGGGGGCGGGGGTAGGGATGGGAGCACTACAAAGTGTATGTTAAAAATGGCGGTTCTGAGCCAAAATGACAAAATTTCAATGATCTGTGAACATTCGTCGTTTACAGTGCAAAATGCATATGCATGTGCAAGAAAAACTGTCTGGCTATGACTTGTGCTAATCCAACTGGCTACATAAGCTGCTGGTCCAATGAAACTCATCACCGTTTGACCATGCCCCCCCCCCCCCCCCCCCCCCCCCAAGAAGAAAACTATACTGATTTTCTGACTGGTCCTTAACTTTTTGTGAAGTCTGTATATTACAGGTATTGTATACGAGTGTGAGTATGGGTTAATGAAACAACAGGTACCTGTGCGAGAAGTATCTGGTACATTGATGCCACTCTTAAAGCGCTGGAGTTCCCAGAGACCTATGTTTTTTTGCATGGCTCACTAGGACTCTGGATCTTTAAAGTTGAACACATTCATAGCATCAGGACAGAGGAGGAGAGTGTGTGTGGGGGGGGGGGGGGGGGGGGGGGGGGGGGGAGGGGGGATGTATGTATTGTTACTTGTAATTGGAGAATATTCTAATTGCAACCACATGTATCTCATGGGAGACAAAATTTGTGGGTTGTGCACATTATGTCCCTAGCACAATACAGGGCTTTCCAGGCACAAACTGTCGCATGTTCCAAAGTGCGACACTTTGTGCAAGTCTTCTCAGCACAAAGTGTCGCACTTTTGCACAAACTGTCGCATGCGACACTTTGTGCAGTTGCGACACTTTGTGCCGCAACAGCTATGGATGTAAGCTAATGTCGGCAAAATAATTTAAGCCTCCCTCCTCTTCCTTCAATACCCCAACTACCTACATGCCTCTATAACTTTTTTTTTAACAGCAATAAGATAGAGTTTATGAAAATGATGGAATATGTACACAAAACCTATAAGCATGATGGTCGAGAAAGACCAACATCAGACCGGAAATGCGTGTTTGATGTTTATGTGAAATGTCATTGAAAAACATAAAATATAACGGTTATGTACATGAAATATACAATGTCCAATATTATAAAACTTATGGATATATATATAAAAAAAAAGATATAAAATAATACATAAAATCAAAGTGGCAAGGTTCTGAAAAGTCATTAAATTATATGTATCATGTCTCAAGAACAAAATGCTTGGAAATCATCCATGAAAGTGACAGAAATTTATACATCAAATATGTACACATGCACTCGCGCCTGCAGACACACACACACACACACACACACATGCATGTGCACACACACACACACACTCACACACACACGTGCACACACACACACACACCCACACGCACACACACACATCCTCACAGACGACACACACACACACAAACACACACTATAATCCAACACACACACACACACACACACACACGCACACACATCTCACACACCATGATCCTGGAATCCTGTGCTTAGACAAAAAAAAACCCTGATCAGATCCTTTCACAGGGCAATGGACACTCACAGCACTAAACCTTGAGCAGGTGCCCACAGCAGACCCCAGTTCAACCACAACAATGCACACACTACCTGCACAGCAACACGTCTTCCTCTTGTCTCTACAGGACACCACCCAACCACAAAGACATGGCAACCACAGAACACGATGCCAGAGAGGAAAGCCAGACTGTCATCCACAGGAGTCAGAGAAGGACAAAGCGCTGTACAAAGAACAGGACACGGAGAGAGAGGGACAGAAGGCTGAGAACGCCTTGCTGGCTGGTGGATGTTTTCATACCGCTGTTTACGCTAATCCAAAGTCATACAGTGTCTGTTCTAGCAGTTCGTCCTTGAGGGAACAACAAGGGTAACATGTTAGCGTTGAACGGAGTCAATGCATCGAAAAAGATGGGGAAAAAAAAATTCAACATGAAAAAGCTCAGAACTGTATCACATTTTGAGAGTACGATTGTAAATCACCATGTTTTACAAGATTACTCACTCAGGCATGGTTAGTGGGCCACGAAGATGCACAAATGTGAACACACACACAACGTAATGCACAAACTTAGGTTGTATGCGACCCCCCCCCCCCCCACACACACACACATTTAGATGTCTAGATGTTTACTTACACACACACACACACACACACACACACACACACACACACACACACACACACACACACAGAGCAACATTCAAATCTAAAAGCACAGTTCAATGTACATGCACTCAAGAACTCATCCTCAAAAACTCACACATACACAGCTAGGACAAACTACAAAAACAAAAACTGCATTCAGCTCATCCGTGCACAAAACTCAACACAGATATCTTGCAAGCATTTCAGTGAAATGCTCTGTGGTGTTCTTTTTGACAGTATATTTCTTACCATGCAATTCAAAGCAGAAAAATCAGCCACCTCCCAAACACTCAACATCATGTGAACAGACAAGACAGTAATGCAGTCTCACAGCACGTTTTCATGTAAATCAACATTGTCAGTCCAAAACCCTGAAGAAACTTAAAATGTATTATCAAGTATTATGTTCTATACAATGTCTGACAGACAAAAACAACAACAAAAACAACCAACAATAAAAAAAAAGATCAGATTCTGTTCAAAGGACATTCTAACATCAATGTGGGATAAACAAACACTATCTAAAAAAAAAAACAAAAAAAACCACACAATCCCTTTCCCCAAAGCAATGCGAAAGTACAGCAGACGTCCTTTTGCCAGATCCATACAATGTCAAACTGTGGCAGATGCTAAAAGCTTACAGATGAAGTGTCTATTTACCAGGTGCACTGAGAAACTATGGCGTATGCTCAAAACCTACATAGAAAGTATCTTTTTGCCTCATACACTGAAACTATGGCCATGCTCTAAACCTATACACTAAGCAAAAGTTTCATAAGCTTAACTTCTTTATCAGAAATTTTCAAGACCTAAAATCATTTTTGTCTTTGAAGAATGTGAAAAGATTTAAACACAGAGACAGTGTATAACACAGAACAAGCATCTTAAACCATATCACCAGCAACCGACTATCACTGCAATTAAAATAATAGCAATCCAACACCAAAAATCCAATTGCACTTCACGGCCGCGCCCGCACACTCACAGCGACTGCATTTAGTTCGTCCAACGCTTTGCCTTGTGACTCGGGCTAGGCCCTTAACTAGTCAGCCACCACACGGCCAGACGCTCTGTGTGTTTTTGGACGCTTCGAGACTGGTGCAACATCTTTAAGTTATAATTACTGTACAGAGGTTTTTTAACTATAATTTCTGTATGAGAGCAATGGCGCAGTGAGTACTTGAGAGTGTGACAAAAGCTGGCATTTCAGTCTTCTCTGTGAGTACCATAATTAAGTTCGTGTTTAAAACTTTCTGACAGAACTTTGCGACCGGCGCAACCTGTGCTGCACGCGCGCGCCGTGCGTCGTTGGCCCGGCCTGGCACTTGACGCCACTATAACCTTCGCAGAAAATAGCTCACAGGGTGTTGTGGACAGAGACAATTCCGCTTTTCTCGGTTTATCCGCGCTAGCTGTGTGGAGTCGTTGTGTAAACATTGGTCAGCTATAGGCGCGATACAGACAGCAAAGCAGTGTGTGGTTCGCTATTCTCCACGCTTTCAGTACAAGCGCGAGAAGCCCCCTTGGGCCCTTATCTCCTGACACACTAGGGTGTCAGATACAAGACCGCTCACAGACTAGACCCGGGCTTGTTGGGTGCGAGCGCACAATTTGTTTCTTCTCCTTTTCCGTCTCACGCGTTTGAAGAATTTGACTCAAGCGACTCAATGCAGCAGTCAGAACTGCCGTGACTTGATAGAACTGCTGTTTTGTTCATGACACTGTCCAGTTTCAGCGTCTCCACATTTTTTGGTGAAAGAAAATAGTGCACGCAGTGACAGCTACAACTTCCATATTTATGTACCCTTGATTAAAGTTTGAATTTTGCCAAACATTAAAGACTTACAAGGCCTTGAAGTTGAAATGAAGGTTTCAAATGTCAGGGATTTCTAGGGACCTTCATGGACCAAACCAACCCTGTGGGCAGTGTTTGTATCACAGCAAGCAGAAGATGCCGTCTCCAAGACAGAAAGCAGGGTTCATCAGTACATGTGTGTGTGTGTGTGTGTGTGTGTGTGTGTGTGTGTGTGTGTGTGTGTGTGTGTGTGTGTGTGTGTGTGCGTGTGTGTGTGTGCGCGCGTGTGTGCATGTGTGTGTGCATGTGCGTGTGTGTGTAAGTGTATAGAGGAGGGGAAAGCAAAGCGGGGTATCGGTATTGGGGGGGTTTGGAAAACTGAGGAGGGAAAGAAGTGAAAAGAGAGGAGCCATGGGAGGTGAGGGTTGGGAAAATGGTCTGGACCACAAATCAGGTTCCCTCCACGATTCTTTTATTTTCTCAACAAACCTCCAGCTCTGCGCTTCCATGTGGATGAAAACCAACATGGAGACCGACTACCTATGACTGGAAATTTGTCAAAGCAAGCCTGACTGTAGCTACACATATGACAGTATGTCCAGATGAGCAGCGAAAGAATAGCGCTACCAAATGGACGGAGATCATGAATCAGAAAAAAAACTTCAATACACGTATTAACAACACAGAAAGTGTGAATCTCACTCACCATTGTCCAATCCCATCCACTAAATGCCATCTAGTTTCTATGTCTTCATGCTTTTCATGTTTCCATGTCAGACACCAATGATCCTCTTTAAGCTCTTCAAAGACATTTAACCCAAGGTGACTTCAACTGTTCAAGATGGTGCAAACTAAAGAATAGCCATTTTAAGCACGCTGCTTTCTGCAACGAATCCAAGCTGTGAAAAGAAAACAAAAATAAAAACTGAGGGCAGTGCCAAATGCCTACATCAAATGAGTCTGGAAAGATGACCAGGAATGTCTTTATAGAGACCATGCAAATTCCTGAAAACTGTACACAGAGTGATTCAAATTCAAACCATAGGCTAGCATTCAATACAATCATTATCAGAACATTACTATCTACATAAATGAATCAATATTTAATCTGTAGGCAGGTTAAACTTTATTGGTTTTTTGTTGTTTTTTACTTCATTTTTTCGCAAATGTCAACAAAAAGATTTGATGAAAACCTATGACACTGCTAGGCATCCCTTCATTGCCTTATGACAGCCAGATCAGCAATGCTACCATCACTCCTGCGTCCCTTCACTGCTTTACGACAGCCAGATCAGCAACGCTACTATCACTCCTGCGTCCCTTCACTGCTTTATGACAGCCACATCAGCAACGCTACCATCACTCCTGCGTCCCTTCATTGCTTTATGACAGCCACATCAGCAACGCTACCATCACTCCTGCGTCCCTTCATTGCTTTATGACAGCCACATCAGCAACGCTACCATCACTCCTGCGTCCCTTCATTGCTTTATGACAGCCACATCAGCAACCTACCATCACTCCTGCGTCCCTTCATTGCTTTATGACAGCCACATCAGCAACGCTACCATCACTCCTGCGTCCCTTCATTGCTTTATGACAGCCACATCAGCAACGCTACCATCACTCCTGCGTCCCTTCACTGCTTTATGACAGCCACATCAGCAACGCTACCATCACTCCTGCGTCCCTTCACTGCTTTATGACAGCCACATCAGCAACGCTACCATCACTCCTGCGTCCTTCACTGCTTTATGACAGCCACATCAGCAACGCTACCATCACTCCTGCGTCCCTTCACTGCTTTATGACAGCCACATCAGCAACGCTACCATCACTCCTGCGTCCCTTCACTGCTTTATGACAGCCACATCAGCAACGCTACCATCACTCCTGCGTCCCTTCATTGCTTTATGACAGCCACATCAGCAACGCTACCATCACTCCTGCGTCCCTTCATTGCTTTATGACAGCCACATCAGCAACGCTACCATCACTCCTGCGTCCCTTCACTGCCTTATGACAGCCACATCAGCAACACTACCATCACTCCTGCGTCCCTTCACTGCTTTATGACAGCCACATCAGCAACGCTACCATCACTCCTGCGTCCCTTCATTGCTTTATGACAGCCACATCAGCAACGCTACCATCACTCCTGCTGATCAAAGAGAGGGACATTTTGTCTTTTTTCGTTTCAGTTACTTCCCCTCCCATCGGAAATCTCTGCCACGCCTTGAACCCGCTGTGACTACCCTAAGCATGCGAGCACAAAACACATGCTTCCCCAAAATATTTATCATGAATTCCATTGCTGGATTCCTTTCCACACCTTTTTTCCTCCCACTCTGACTTTCCTGAGCATACATGAACTGATTTTTCTTTTTTTCATTCAGATTGAAACTAACTTACTCTAAAGAACTACCATTGCAACAATTAGTGTACAGGTTACACACATCCTTTGCCTTTCCAATATGGACAGCTGACTTAGTATCCTACTGTTAGTGCTAAGAAAAACTCAAGAAGAGGTGGGGTGTGGGGGTAGGGATAACACACAAAAAACTGCAGATCAGACACAGAACGTATCTGGCAGGTGCAACACAAAGGTAGGGGGTCTACACTGCAACCAAATCCAACTCATGGGAACAGGGATGACAAATGAAGCTCCAATGGCAGCAAGCTAATGGCAGAATTACTCAGATATGCCAATTGCCAGAAGAAAAAAAAAAATTAAACAAAAACAAAGGAAAAAAAAACCCTGACAACCACGGGGAGTTGGGAAGGGACATGTGGGTTGAGGGGATGGGATGAGGCGGTGGGGTAAAGTGGGATGGGCGCCTTGAAGTGTGATGTGCTCAGTCCATAACCACTTCATGGTACCCTCTCAAAAATACCATGACTGGAAGAAGTAGGGAGAAATGTGTATGCAATTCATCAAAATGTATCAATTCATCAAAATGTATCAATCCTATCAAACACTGTGGCACAGTGGTTAGCATCAGCGATTGTGAACTGGCAGATTTAAAGTTCAATTCCCACCACAGCCATTCATTTGTAGGATTTTTCTGCCCCAGCTGAGTTTGCTAGGATTGCAACAGGAAGAGAGAATGAATGGCCTGCGACTGGTGCTACTGAAGCCGCATGGAAGATGATACATCAGCAACACCAAGAGCTCTCTTTTCCACATCCTATGTTTCTTGCTAACCTGTGAGTACTGAAAAACCTTGTGAAAGACATGCCTAGGAGTTGTTTCAGTTGATCCAATTCAACGCACAACTGTTCCTGAATATATATATACCTAGTGGACAAGTCCCCATTACAAATTCTTTTTTGTTCTTACTTTTGCTTTTTCTTTTTGCTGGGAAAAAAAACCCAGGATAAAACCCTACACAACTGGCATTATCGATACTGCCAACAAGCAAAACAAAACAAATCTAAAAAATGAATGAGGGATTGTGAGAGGTTTAGTGACAGCAAGCAACTGAAACATAAGCAAGGACAGGACCCAAATTCAACACACACACACACACACAAACCAGTGGTGGGGAAGCCACACAACAGGGCGTGTAACACAGAGGGACTGACCTCCTGCAGCAGGTCCTGGGCGGCAATGGCTTTCAGCACGTTCTTTTTGCTGGTCTCCTGCACCTCCCCGCCCAGCATGAACTCGTCCAGCATGAAGAACGCCTTCTCAAAGTTGAAGATGATGTCCAGCTCACACACCTGACAACACACACACACGACCCCCACCTTGCAATAAATCATGTGCAGATGTATTATACAGATGTATCAATTGTGTGTACACCAGAACCCACCCACCCCCTACAAAAATAGTTGGAAAACATGTAAGGTAAATGGATAAGATCCCCACACACTGAGTGAATTCACTACTTTTTTTATGCTGTCTTCTAGGATGACATCTTTTTTTCATACACTCTGCCAACTGACGATTTATTCATCTTTACCGTAAAGTTCGGACTGTAAGCCGCGACTTTATTCCCCAGCTTAAAACCCTGCGGCTTAAACAACGATGCAGCTTATTTGCAGATTTTTCCGATTCCAGAAGCATTACACCCTCGTCTATTCTTAGCTTCTCTGTAACTCACCATATCGTGTTTACTGTTCATGAATTTTTCGATGAGCGCCATGTTAAAGTGTTAACTGTTCACATTGTTACAGTGTTAACTGCTCACATTTTTAAATCAAAGCCGCACACATTGACGCATTCAGGTCATTTGCTCAAGCACACACCCTCATCATGCCGAAAACGCGACGAAATGCCTACGATGCAGCTTTCAAGTTGAAGGCGATCGACCTGGCCATCGAAAAAGGCAATCGAGCAGCTGCACAGGAGCTTGGAATAAATGAATCGATGATACGACGTTGGAGGAAGCAGCACGGAAAACCGTCTCATTGCAAGAAGACGACAAAGGCCTTCAGAGGGAAGAAGTGCAGATGGCCTGAATTAGAAAACGACCTCGAAGACTGGGTCAACACAACAGAGAAAATGGCCGAGGCATTTCCACAGTTCAGATCAGACTAAAAGCAAGAACAATCGCTGCAGAAAAGGACAATGACGATTTCAAAGGTGGGCCATCGTGGTGTCTCAGATTTTTTTTAGGAGAAAAGGCCTATCCATTAGGGTAAGAACAACTCTCTGTCAACAACTCCCTCCTGACTTCGAAGAAAAACTCACAAACTTTCGGAATTTCACACAGGAAATAATAGCCGAGAATTTCATTGGTCCGCAAGACATCATAAATATGGATGAAGTCCCTTTGACTTTTGACCTGCCTCTCAGTCGGACTGTAAACAAAAAGGAGAGTCGTCCATCACGCTGAAAACAACTGGTCATGAAAAAACCCACTTTACTTGTGTTCTGAGCTGCACAGCATCGGGAGAAAAGCTTCCACCAATGGTGATTTTTAAATGGATTACGACGACAAAGGAAAATTTCCAATAAGAAATTGTCGTAAAGGTCAATAAGAAAGGGTTGATGCAGGAAACCTTAATGAAGGAATGGCTGACAGAGTGCTACGGCAAGCGACCAGGGGGGTTCTTTCGCCGGAATAAGGCCATGCTGGTTTTGGATAGTATAAGGGCCCACATAACTGACTCTGTAAAAGAAGCTATCAGAAAGACCAACTCAATTCCAGCAGTGATCCCAGGAGGCACAACGAAATACTTGCAACCACTCAACATCAGTGTCAATCGTGCGTTCAAAGTGGCACTGCGTGTTGAGTGGGAAACTTGGATGACCAGCGGGGAAAAATCATTCACCACCGCTTGCGACAAGCAAGCTTTGCTCAAGTCTGCCAGTGGATCCTGACCGCATGGGGTAAAGTAAAGCAGTCCACCATTATCAATGGTTTTCAGAAGGCTGGACTGTGTGCTGCAGCAGACGACGGAGCGGCAGCGACCTTCACCTTGTCTCAAGAGGAAAGCGACAGTGAAAACGAGGCTGAAGTCAGTGACAAGATGGCGGAGGAAGCGCTACTAGTGCTGTTCAACTCCGACACTGAAGAAGACTTCAGCGGATTTAGTGGACAGGACGATGATGACACTGAATAAACGTGATAATATGAACTTTATTTTTGTTGTATATATCAGGGCTTCTGCTGGGTGAAAATCTTTCCGGTCCCAGGGACCCCTTCATCAGACTTTTAAGGGTCCCAGGCTAACATTAAGGGGTCCCTACACCACAATAAAAACAACAAAATATACGTTAAAAAATTGCATCCCTGCACGCGCACTGCAATTGTCACAGACACATCGTCACAATAAAAACAACAAAATAAACATCAAAAATTGTATCCGTTCTCGATCTTGCTCCTCTGCTACGCTTTTTCGCTTTTGCGACGATGATTTCGTTAACCACGCTTCGAGAGACATGTTGGAAACAAAGGCTTCGCGGAAATGCCTCTCTCCTGCCGGGAAAAAGAAAAGCGTCATCGTGACATCACATGGCTCAAAGTAGGAAAATTCAGTCAACTGAAAACGATGCTGTGGCCTAGCGTTAAGCTTAGTCAGTCAGCCTCAGCAGACGACAAAAGTGACCGACGTATGTTGTTAGGAGGCTGCCCTACTCGCTTTGTTACTGTTCAAACTTGAAAAGGGAAGGGTTCGGTCCGAAGTGTAGCAGACCTACGATGTTACGGCACCCAACTTACGATGTTGAAGGCAGTCTTTTCTCACTTTATGTCTGACTTCACCAAAATTTAAAGGGGTCCCTGGGGACCCCTTACACGGACACCCAGTGCGTCCGTAGAGTTTTAATGCGTACTGTACGCAATTTTTTGCGTTTTCAGAAGCCCTGATATATGTGCGGCTTATAAACCAGTGTGGCTTATTTGTGGAAAAAGTTCAGTTTTTATAAAAATTTAGTGGGTGCAGCTTATATACAGGTGCGCTCAATAGACCGAACTTTATGGTAATACTTTCCAGAGGGGCGCGGCAGAGCAACGTCGCTTCTCTGCAGACGCGTGCATTGCACGTGCTTACAACCATTGCAGACGCGCGATTATCACACTTTTTAATTTTATTTTACGTCTCCTAATATAAACCTAACAAGCAATTGTTATAAATCAACGAAAAGGGTAAAGCGCAAACTTTGTAATAAGCACAGAATTAAATACATTTTGGGTAAAATAGCAACACTACTGTTACAGAAACAACATAAGTAAAATGTAGGAGAACACAATCTCGTTTACGTTTGTTTGGTTAGTATGACAACAGCAAATGAGGAAGAAAAGGGGCATAAAACTTCACTCTTACTTTGAACAGATGCAGAGAAAGCCTGAGGTATTCAATATGTGTAATCCAAGTGAATTTTTTTTTTAAAGGAAATTAAGTCATTGCACACAGTAGACACATTTCACTGTTTTGGCTTCAGATGATAAGACATATAAAACTATTAAATACACAGAGCAAATAAATCAAGCTCAGATTCTTTTCAATAAACTTGTACACCTTTACCCCCCTCGTTTTCTGAACTACTTTGCTGAACCAATTCCAGCACCACATGTCATTCTCCTTCTGCCCGGTATGTTGGTGAAGCAGGAAATTCCACACGTGCCTTCCCGGTGCCAGACGGGTCTCTTTATTCGGACTACTCTGGTTAGTGGGGTCACAAAGGTCATCGCTAGTGCATGTAAACTTACCCTTCCAGTACCTAGAACCCTGTTCTAAATATTTACGGCAGCTGCATCCCCTAGACGGTAGACGAGAGAACATGGGAATTTTTTTTATGGTTGTGCCGTCACGGCACGTCCAGGCAGTACAGCAGTGCTGCCGTCACCAGGGTACAGCTCGTCGTGAACAGGTCGACCGAGTTGCAGTCACTATTGCACGGCGAGTCGCGAAAAGGTTAACGTGTCTAATGTATATTATATCTACTGAGTTGTGTGTAACAGTGGAGCAATAAGGTTGTGTGCATTAAGATAAACCCATAATACAGATAGTTTATAAACCCCATGATACAGATAGTTTATAAACCCCATAATACAGATAGTTTATAAACCCCATAATACAGATAGTTTCAAAGAGAGATGACTGTCGGTGGAAACTGAAACAAACTTAGAAGAAAAACTGCTATGCTGCAGAACGAAAGAAACAAACTGCAAGGCAAACATGTGTTTCAACCTATTTGGTGTTCTTCAGGCAAGACAAAGAACATTCTGAACAATGAAAATGAAGAATTTGAGGAGATATGCCACCTTCAGTTCATTCATCATTTTCATCATCTTGAATGTGGTATGTCTTGCCTGGAGAAGAGCAAAGAGGTTGGAACACATTAAGTTTGTCCGTGATGTAGAAATAACAATACAATCCCCATGATACTGAATTAACAATAAAAGTCATGAGTACACATACCTCATAAGCTTACACTAAAAGGGTCCAATAAGTTTGTCACAAAGCAATCCCAAGTCTGAAGCCAATTTCAAACTTGGGCCATCTTGCTTTTTGAATTTAAAAGACTCTCCTGCTCCTGCTCTCTGGTCAAACTGGAGATGATCAATCCTTTCTTCTTCTCTACAATATAATCCACTGATTTGCTTACTCCCACTCAAAAGCAGATTTTAGTTACTGGTTTCTTTCTGTTGTGACTGATATGACTTAAAAAGTCCATGATTGCACAAACCAGGCTGGAACTTTGGCACGCCCACATGCACCATGCCAGAGGTGATAATAGTCAGGGAGTCATTATCAAGTGCTAGTTGTTTTTAATTCTCCTCTATACATGTCTGTTACTTTATCATGCTTTAAGCAAATCTCTTGCCACTTTAAGTAGCATACAGAGAACACAGCCGCAGAGTGTATCTATAGCTGACTCTTCTTCTTCTGACATGCTTCCAGATCTGTCAGTCCCACTGCAGCCAGAGCTGCCAAGGTTTCAAAAGCACAAAATGTAGCATTGTGACATTTTCAGAGTAGCATTCCAACTTTGAGACAAGCCCTTGTATGCAATATAACAAGTCAGACACTATTGCCTTAACACTTTGCTTCACACATGGCATGATGGTGGACAAAGACAACAGAGATCTTGCAAGCTCTTGTGTGTTTTGACATGACCTATTAAAAAAAAAAACAACAACTACAAAACCAACTATAAGGCAGTAAAGTCTTACTTAAAGACTTAAATGCTCCCGCGCCTTTTGACGCATGAGGCAGTCAAGGCGCTCCACTGTGCACGGTCCTCAGCTAGTTTGTTGGTGTCACTCCATCCTCTGTCAAAGAGTCTGAGGTCTCTCTCCACTGTCTGTCACCAGCTCATCCTGGGTCATCCTCTTTTTCTCTGGCCTGCTGGGGTCCATTTAATGGCCTGGTTTGCAGGTCTTGATGAGGGTAATCTCAAGAAATGGCCTAGCCAGTGGAGGTGCCATCTGCAGACGATGGTTGACACGGGGAGCTGTTTAGACCTCTCCCTGACCTCTTCATTTGGCATTAAGTCTGACCATTTGATGCCCAAGATCTTGCATAGGCACTTAGTGTCAAAAGCATTGAGTTTCTTCTCCTGGATGGTCTTCAGCTGCCAGGTTTCACAGCCATATAACAGTGTTGAAATCAAACTGGAGTTATAAAACTTCAATTTGATTTCAAGGGAGACTTTCTTGCTGTTCCACATTTTGTTCAGCTGATTGAATGCTAATGTTGCCCTCCCAATACAACACTTCAGTTCATGGTCGAGGTCACTGGCGTTGTTGATGGAGCTGCCTAGGTATGTGAACTTCTCTACTTCTTCCACTTGCTTTTGGTCTGTGAGAACTTCTGTTGGCCCTTGGTGTTTACCGGTGAGCATGTTTTTAGTCTTTCTGGCACTTATAATGAGGCCAATATTTCCTGCAAACATGCTGATATTGTCTACAAGCGCCTGCATATCTGGAGTGGTGCTTGCAAAAGCCGCAATGTCATCGGCAAAATCCAGATCTGAGAGGCTGTTTCCCACTGTCCACTTGATTCCCCTCCCTGGGCCGCATGCCTCAAAACCCAGTCAACGGCACGTGCAAAGAGGAGAGGGGAGAGGACACAACCCTGCCCCACCCGGTGACAACCTCAAACCAGCCACTGCAGCCATCCTCCATACAGTAAAGTCATAGTGGGCTTTTTTTTAAAATGCGGTTTCTTCTACTTTTCATCATCTCCTTACTGTACTTGGTATTTTCTCACAAAATACTTCTATGATATAGATATCTAGACTGTCTCAGTTCCATTTCATTCTTACAAAATACTTCTATGATATAGATATCTAGACTGTCTCGGTTCCATTTATTTCTTACAAAATACTTCTATGATATAGATATCTAGATTGTATCTGTTCCATAATTTTCATTCTTACAAAATACTTCTATGATATAGATATCTAGATTGTCTCAGTTCCATTTCAACTAACGCTAAGTCTGAGATGCATGTCTCTTCTTTTTTTTCTATTTCTTGAATTTTTGTATTTTGAAATGGAATTTCTTAACTACGTAGAACACCCTATCATTGTCAGCAAAATCATAGCATGTCACCCTAAAAACGTAGCATTTAGTAGCTCTGGATACCATGTGCCTGAACTGGTGCAGAAATCAAATGTCAGTGTTGATCTTTGATGTATGGCAGGGCTACATGGGCATTTAGAGCGTTAACTAGCATCATATTATCGGTGGAAGTGCTTTGAATGTTAAGCAGAAAATTACATATGGGAACTGCATGGTACCGAAAGTAGGAAATTCAATGTTCTCAGTAATTTTTCGTTCATATCAAATGTCCCTAACTTTGTCAAGTTTTTCAAGAGCTCTACTATTCTGTTGTACAAATTATCATATAATCAGACACCCCCCCCCCCCCCACACACACACACACACATAACTCATAAAGTACATATTAAAACCGAAACTGTTTCAGCTGATTAAATAGACAATATCAAAATATAACAACAGCAAAAAGTAAGATATGTGAACTTACACTTCCAAAATACTTGTCCAGCAGTTCTACATAACGATGGATGATCTCTAGCGTCAGAAGCTCGTTGTCCTCTGGCTCAATTGCACAACAGAAATACAGACTAGCATACCTGTTGGAGAAGAAAAAAGAAAGGTAGATGATAAGACATCATCAACCTGGGGATCGGTGCTACAGTATGAATATGTGAGTTAACTACAGGCAACATAGAGCACACATTTCCTTTCTCACAGAAATGATTTCATCAGCACCATAAACATTTCTTCACGCTAGGGCTTCCCACAAATGGTGTGTGTCTGGGTAGAAAAACAAAATTTACATTTTACTTAGCAATCAGTCACAAAATAACTGTCACCAAAGACTTCCTGTGTACAAAGTTGTCACAAAATAACTGTCACCAAAGACTTCCCTGTGTACAAAGTTGTCACACAATAACTGTCACCAAAGACTTCCCTGTGTACAAAGTTGTCACAAAATAACTGTCACCAAAGACTTCCCTGTGTACAAAGTTGTCACAAAATAACTGTCACCAAAGACTTCCTGTGTACAAAGTAACTGTCACCAAAGACTTCCCTGTGTACAAAGTTGTCACAAAATAACTGTCACCAAAGACTTCCCTGTGTACAAAGTTGTCACAAAATAAATGTCACCAAAGACTTCCCTGTGTTCAAAGTTGTCACAAAATAACTGTCACCAAGACTTCCCTGTGTACAAAGTTGTCACAAAGTGACTGTCACCAAAGACTTCCCTGTGTACAAAGTTGTCACAAAGTAACTGTCACCAAAGACTTCCCTGTGTACAAAGTTGTTTCTGCACATCAACACCAGGAAATGAAATCTTAAGCATTACTACTGATTAACCCATTCCCTGCCACAGTATAAGAGCTTTTCTGTATTGCCGAGTGCCGGGGCCAAACTGCAGTACGTTCACTCATGTGTTCACTACTCATTCATTTATTGTGATATCTCTTAGATTTTTTGCATGTTTTTTTTTCTTATACTTGGTGCTATGATGTGGTATCATAATAATTTGATTTTGCTGGTCATTTGTATGATTATATAATCAAATGTTTTTGTAATAAGTACCCCATAATAGACACGGTTACGGGCGTACAAGATCGTGAAAACGACCCTGTAATAGACACAGGGCAAGCAGGAAGAGGTTAACATACACATCCTCTTTTTTTTTTTTCTTCTTTTTTAGCACTTGCTCTTACCACTGTTCCTGCCCTACATATTACTGACAGATTTAGAGAGAGACGACAGACAGACACAGACAGACAGACACAGACCGAGACATACAGAGAGAGACAAGACACACAGAGAAACAGAGAGGGTTAGGAAAAAAGGGAGTGATGTGGGGAGAAGTGGGGGGGGGGGGGGGGGGGGGGCAGACAGTCAGACAGACAGTTTCACCTGAAAAAGAAAGGAAAAAAAGAAAAGGAAGAAAAAGAACAAGAGAACCCAGACAAGGCCCTTTTAGGATTGCAGACAGAAAACTGAGACAGTCTTAGAACAAATTCAATTGTGAAGACGCATTTTAATGGTCATTTTGTGAGCTATACATATTGAAATAACAAACAAAACAAATAAAAAAAACAAAACAAATAACACAAAAAAAAACAACAGCCAAACAAACAACAACAAAAATCCAAACAAATAACAAAAAAAATCTAAACAAAAACCGAACAAAAAAGGAACAAACAAACAAAAAAAGAAATGAAATTTAACTTAGCTACCTACACATCAAGGTATTAAAGCCAGGTTGTTTCATACTTTATACTCTAAAATTCTTCACCTTAGGCTGGGCACTTCATGCACAGTGACTTCTCTGCTGTAAGCGTCCATGTTACCTTTTGTAGACAATCTTCAGCTCCTTCCACTCCAGGAAGCTGCACATCTTTGGCTTGCGGGACAGCACCATGGTGACTAGTTCACGGACGATCTTCTTCTTCGTCTTGTCCGGGTGCGCGACGTACCACTTCTGTAGCCGCAGCTTGCCCTGCCGGCTGAACAGCAGCATGAACTGCATCTGGTCCAACAACACACAGGCCATCTTGTCGTCAGTTTTGAGCTATATGTGCAAAATAAGTTATCAGAAAGAGTGTCTGTAGGCTTCAAGGTCTGTTGCAGACTTTCTTTCCATTCTATGATTACAAATTTCTGCCACATTCTGTTACTACAACCACAGGTGCTGTGTTAATGAACCTGAAATATTACACACACACACACACACAGTCACATACACGCGCATGTGCGTGTGCACACACACACACACACACATACACGCACATGCATGCATACATGCATGCACGCACACACACACACACACATACATGCATGCATGTATGCACACACACCGACTGACTGACTGAAACCATTTACTGTCAGATTAACATAGTGTTGTACTGACAATGCACACACACACACACACACACACACACACACACACACACACACACACACACACACACAGTCTTGTTTTACATTTAATTATATTACCAGGACTTAAAATGATACTTAAAGGTGGAATTTCATTAAAAACAAAACAAAAAAAACCCAAAAAACAAAACATGATCTAATTCCAACAGTATGTTGATGAACAATGTCAAAGTCTTGAAATAATCACTTTTCCATTCAAAAATCCTATATAACCACTGTCACCAGAATGAAAAATGTGAGCTCTCACTTCACAGCACCACTTTCCTGCAGTACCTTCTCAGGAGTTGAGGCCTTGTGAAGAGTTTCTATGTTTATCAGAGATAAGTCCTACGATGGGAATGTTTATTCACAAACGCACACAAGTGTGTGCAAATGAACATCCTATGATACAGCCTACAGCACACATACACAATACAGTATACGTACACAATTTAACTGCTTTAACAGTCAGCCTTTAGCCACTAACCGGTTACAATTTCAATACAACCTACGGAATGTGGTTTGGGTGGCACAGCTGTGCATATGAAGCCCAGTTCACATACAATTATACCTGGAAGCTACTGGCATATGAAGCTCAGTTTGCAAGCAGAAGATTTGACTGTTAAAACAGCCCAATTCAAAACACAGGAGCAGCAACAAGCAGACAGCACTCAGGATGCTGTAATACACACATGTTGCACTGATACATCTGTTCGAACTACGAAGCAACCAGAATACATCAGTGACTCAGTGATGCTTTACCTGACCCCTTACTGTTGACTTCCCTGCACAGTGCATGCTGGGAACTGCAACGCAAGTGATTAACAAAGCACCTCATGACAAGAGAAAGCGCAAGACCAAAGGCAGGTTGGCCACCACAGCCTGAACATTCACTGATGCATGAACGTTCACTGCATGCGATCACCAGTGATACTGTGACAGCCATCCCATCTTTTCTGCCCGTATCTTCATCACCCTTTTCCTTGCTGATCTTGTTTAATTATACAATTGCTCCCTCTTCCCCTTTCAGCCTTTCTCCCCTTCACTTTCCGTCTTCCTTCTAAGGTGGTTACACCGAATGTGCGTGTGCGTGTGTGTGTGCGCGCTTCTATGTAGATCCAGTCACAGGCACCACAATCAGCACACGCACACACATACATGATTACATAATATTGTCAAAGGCACTACACATCAGGACATGCACACACAGCCAACATATAAAATAACTGGATGTTACCTGTGCATAATGTGGATATTTGTTGGGAAGACATTGCGCTCACAACCTCTAGATGTGGTTTGTGTATTTGTTCATTGTGATCAATATAGCAATCATTATGCCCCTAACATCTGTTACAATTGAGTATCAATTTGTTTCCTGACCCCCATGACTCTTTCTGACACTGATAGAATCTGCCAGCACACCCTACATTCCCTTCCACTGGTGATCTAGGTACCAGGCTATTGTTCTAACTTCAATAGGCCTATTGTGCATATTGTCTATCACGACAATACGCAACCTGGACAGCAGGTAGAGTCAGATCACCATGCAGACATTGATGGACACCCACCAAATGCGTGTATATATAGGCCTATAGCCTATAGGCCTAGAGCAATCACACCTAGATGAAAATGCAGCGTGCAAGGTTTTGAATTGTGATCATTAATGGGTAAAGCATCTACAGCTATATAATTCAATTCATTTCTATCTTTGCTATTCTCACAAAGTAAAAATTTTCCTTCGCATCCAACATGAAATTTTCATTTATTATTTGTTGTTATAAAAGATTAATCTACTATAATGTTTCGGACCAAAATTATCATTTCCGTTTATCATTCATCATTAGCAAAACCCATGAATTACCTCCCTTTTTTAAACGTCGTGGAAAGTCTTTTGTCCTTTGGGACGTTTTCATCATCTCAGGCTTTGTAGTTTGACTCTTTGAGTATTAATTACTTCTTTTCTCATAGCCAGTCTTTAATTCTGACAACGAATTCAACATGTACATGTAAGAGATGCTGTGCAGTTCTCGTCAATCTTGGATGAGGCTGCATGACGCATCGAACTTGGAAACTGCATCCTGGAATTCTCTTCAATTTCAATCTTCAGTTTGGAAGGTCAGCCGTCATTTTTGACTATTATTGACCTGTGTGCGCAGAGGCGTATGATGAAAAGAAAAACAGGTCTATTAGGGGCAACAAAAAGATAGCAGAGGATCTAAAATAGCCTCAGTACCCCAACCGCATACCCCTGAGTAAAGCTCCGGGGCAGCGTGTTGTTGCAGGGGAAAACAAAATAGGATAGGGGGGGGGGGGGGGGGGGGGGAGGGGGGAGGCGGACCCAACTAGCCTAACCTGGTATCTGGAGAAGCTTATCCGGTAATCGTAGCGACCCCCAGGTCAACCCTATCCTTCATTTACCACTTGTTGAGCTCCCTCTTGAATGACTCCAAGGAGGGAGCCTCTGCTGCTGTTGCAGGCAGGGAGTTCCAGGTGGGAATGGTTGACAGGAAGAAACTGAACTTGTATGGGTCAGAGGAGGTGCCGAGGTGAGCAAATTTGTGTTGGTGATGTGATCTTGTTTTGGTGGATCCTTTCTTGAGGAATTTGTCTGAAGGTATGTCCACAGTGCCATGAACGATCTTGTACATGAAGATTAACCTCTGCCTGTTTCGCCGTGATTCAAGGGGTTCCTCCCATCCTAGTTCTTGCAGCATGGATGTTACGCTGCTGGTGCAACCATAGTCGTTGCATACATAACCTGCTGCTCTTCTTTGCACAATCTCAATCTTTTTCTTTTGGCCTGCTTTGTACGGGCTCCAGACTGATAAGCAATACTCCAGGTGTGGGCGTACAAGGGTTAGGTAAGCATTGGATTTGGTGGTTTTGCTCACTGAAGTGTCAGCTTTCTTGACAAATTGAGCTTGCTCTGCATTCAAGTTTCGACTCTCTGACAGATCGGCAATTGAGAGAATGTCATGGTGGATTAAATGCTTGCTTTAATATCTTATGCCTTTGGGGAACACACTCATGTTTCCTGAGCTCTGCATATTTCTGTATTTTGTTTCTGTCTTCATCTTCCTTCAGTTAATCCGTGTTTTCTCTCTTCCTTAAAAAAAAATTTAAAAAAACAAACAAACAAAAAAACAAACAAACAGCGTTTGCAACAGTGTTGACAAACTTCTTTCTCTCTGAGGAAATGCTGTTTGGGTCTGTCCGAGATATTTCGGTTATTACTTCAGATCTTTGCACAAAGACTTCAAGAGGATTTTTGCACTCCGTCTTTGTCCTACTTCACTCCTATCAAGCTTGTGTACATTAGTTTTTCACATTTTATCTTTCCTGTGTGTCTGTCCGTCTCTCTTAATTCCCTTGTCTGAGAAGGTGCTGAAGATCTTAGGACTATTTCGCAATTGACGTTTTAGGAAGAGGATCAAAGCGCTTTGAGATCACGCATTTGGGATTCAGATTCCAGTCCTGTATCACCTTTGACATACTGCCACAGTAAACATGGGCCAGTGCAGGGACCTGAGAATTCTAAGCCTTGAGGACCAGTGACATGACTGAGACACTGGAATGCTTTTTTTAGCATGGCTGGTAACAATGACAAAGAAGAAAGATTCAGACAGCCTATCACCACAGGTCTGTACAGTGAATCAGCAGGAGAGGTACACATGATACCTGACTGCTTGGCAGGAAATCTGAGCAACACTTTTAACTCATAAAAGTATTGTTGCGTAAATGACTGACACATGGTGAGTGGTAGCTGCAGGAATTTTTCTCTGGGCGGACAGACTTTTTGTGTGAGGCCGCAGTGCCTAGACCTACTGCACTCTCTGTAGCTGCCAGTGTGCATGTTAAGTTGAAATCTCATTTCCTATTTACTTAAGACTTTATCCTCTTATTTCTTTATTCTTCCTAATTAATTTGTTTACTCATTTTCACTACGTTATGTGTAATTGCCAACAATAAATTTCAAAACGAGGCGACTGAGGGCAGAAAATGAAGCAAATTGTAAACAAACGTGGTATTAGTTCCACCAGACGATACCAACACAAGATAACAGGAAACAAAGAACGAGTAAACATATCGGGTCTCAATAACCTCGTTTTCATCCAACACCCATTTTGCACCGAATATGCGAAGATAAGTGGTTGTTCATTCTTCGTTTTCATTGTCCTAAATGTTGTTTTTGTTTTTGCCTGAAGAAGACCCAAGAGGTTGAATTGCATTATTGTGTTTTGTCCTGTATCCTGGGTGTCCGTATCGTCTGGTGGCACTAATATAATGTCTTTTTAAAATTTGCCAACAATATGTTAAGTTTTCTTATCAATTAAGTTTTTATAGTTTTATTTCTTTTTTTCCCCCCCATCTCACCTTCCATGCCACTGAAGCGGAACTGCACCCACACTACTCGCTCCATCCCTCCTCTCCCTTCCATCCCCCCATCCAGAGCCACAGCTTGGTCTAGCCTACCACAGCCATGGCATTGTCAATTCACAGGCAGCAGTTAATGTCAAGCTGTCATGAGGCAACCCACCAGAGGAGACACTGCACTGCTGCCAAGTCACTTTTGTAGTTTTCAGTGGTACCTGTTCGGATCCTACTAAGCCCCCTACTGATAACAACTGTTTAGTCGCAGAGCCAGTGTGAGTGAGTTCTCCCCCTGGACATCGCCTCCATATTCATCAAATGAGAGTTCCCATGAATTTGCTGATACCAGTGAGCCCAACACATCATAGGCCTGGACAGGCAACCAAAACAGGGCATGAAGATCCACAGCATTCAGGACATTTTTGTTTATGCTGTTCAGTGAGGATGAGGAAGATGAACATGATCACTGATGATGGTATCATTTTCCATTCTGGTCTGAGATTGCGCCCCAGCGCTGTATCCCACCAGCATCAACCAGGCCCAAGAACTACAGAGTACAGATACCTGCAATGTTGTTCAGAAAATTTGAGCAACAGTCCCACAGATGCATCCATTAAGAGGAAGAAATTTGACTGTGTATTTCCATCCGAGTCCATAGCAAACTCAACCATCGGTAAGACCAAGAGCTTGTCCGGGGCAGAAAAATCCTCAAGAAAAAAATCATTAAAAACAAACAAACAAGCTAACCTGATGGGAAGAACCTCCCAGCTGGAGATCCATGATGTTAACCACTTCATCAAGGTGGCTGGTTATTACTTCAGTTTTCTTTAGCTTATTTTTCCAAGTATAATAATAATCCTTTATCTGCGTGTGTGTGTCTGTGAGGATGCATACATGTCAGAGTTCTTGATTCTTTCACTGTTTTATCATTTCTCATGTTCATGCAGGGTTGTACATCCTTAGCAGTATCGATATGACAAATGTCCTGGACCACCCTGAAGTAATAGGACATTTGTCCTCTTCATAACAAAATCAATCGGACATTTTGAACGCAAGCCAGATTGAATGTATATTAAGTTTTATGCACACGAAAATGGTATTACAAAAGCTGACTATATTCCTAGAGTGGGAAGCCATGTTTGGTAAACAAACTATTACTAGTCCACACACACACACACAGTCACACACACAGAGGCTATCAGATAGTGATAAATGTTGCACGCTTGCGGCTTAGGCAGGCGTCGTGGAGCATTGAGCAAGGATTCCTTTCCAGTCTCCCCTTCAGCAACATGTGCCTACATGGCCTACAACACGTAACAAGTACAAGGCTTATCCGTTATCGCTCTTTAAGCCGCTTTACGCTAAAAATAACCCTGACACAAGCTGGCTGCGAGCTCTCAGCTGCGAGCCGTGTACCTCGCTGGTTCAGCCTCTGCGAGTCAGGGAGGCAGAGTTGCAAGCCAACGAGCTAAAAATAGACTGCCACGGCTCGCCACTAAGCTTAGTGCCAGTGGCACATGGGACTAGTAATAGGCCTAGTGATTCACTGGGCAGTGGGCTTACACTAAGTTACAGACTGGAGTTCTGTACGACGGTCGGACTCAAATAATTATGCGGGCTTGATATAAACGGCCGGTGCCATGTCCGTGAGCATCGGAAAGCTATCGGACAGTGACCGCGTTTTCGGCAAAGTAATGGGACATTTGTCCTCTTCACTGCCAGTTATATCGGACATTTTGTATGTGCAATCGGTCTATGTCCGATGTCTGACGTGGATGTGCAACCATGTTCATGTGATCAGCTGAGCTTCACTAGGTATGATACAATACATGTATAGTGTTATTGGTCAGTTTAAAGATAATGGGTAGTTTAGCTGCAATATCAGTACAATCTACAAATGTCAAAAGACTGAAACTACTCAGTCTCACATGCACCAAAGCAAACTATAACCCTTGACTAGCAGTTTTTATTCAGCAGTCACTCATAACTGCAACACAACATGAAGCACAATCAGAACATAAATCATGAAGTGTAGATTCTAAAACACTGATTTGAGTTATAAAGCATTTTACAGTTTAACATTTGACAAATTCAGTTATAAAGCATTTTACAATTTAAAATTTAACAAACAAAAATCCCTTAGAATGTGTTTACTTGACACCTCCAGATTTCAGATCAGATACAAATAGGACAGTGGGTCATTTTGATATTCCCTTTTAAATTCTACAATGAACAAAATTCAACATTTGGCAATGAAGTTGTGCATAAAAGATGTATATCTGTGCACAACATTTCAACAATCATTATTTGTTAGCTTCTGTAAAATGATAGGCAAGGCGGTAGCGAAAGGGTTGGGAAAGGGAATGGCAGATGATTGAAGAGAGACCATTGACTTTGCAGTTCAAGTACAGTGAGTGTGTATGAGTGCATATGTGTGTGTGTGTGTGTGTGTGTGTGTGTGTGTGTGTGTGTGTATGTGTGTGTGTGAAACATTAGAAGTTTATCTTATCATTCTCTCTATCAGTTCATCATTTTTCATGTATGAGTGACACTGAAAGATAATTTATCAATTCATCATTACTGAGGACAATTTAGCCATGCTGGTTCTAAAGAATCAATTAGAATGGCTCAGAAAGCTATACAGAATGTGCTATGTACATCTCCACTTGCATGAAATTTCAGTGGCAGGGTTTGAGACAACCAACATGTGGAGTGTTGGTGCCAAAGTTACAGTTGGATTCCAGATTTTATGAATGAAGATGAGTGACCCTACTGGTCACAGCAAAAACACAAATTGACAAGCATATATATATATAGATATATACACATTTTTTCTTGCGTTATTTCGTTGAAAATCATTTTTGTTTGGTTTGTAATTTTGTTTGGTTTGTAATTCTTGAGTTTTACTACTTAAATGTAATTTTGTTACTTCTTCTTCTGTTGAGGTCCCACCATTGATTATGCCGATCACTCTGGAAACTGAGGCAAAGATGGAGATTGCTGAAACATGCAAGCTTGGTGCTTAAAAAAAAAAAAAAAGGGGGGGGGGGGGGCATTTGCCCAAATGTTAGTTGTGAAACTTTGGTTCTTAAGGAGTGAAAACTAACGTTAAAAATGTTAAAGAGTTGGGTTTTTTTTGTTGTTGTTGTTTTTTTTGGGGGGGTGGGGGGGGGGGGGGGGGGGGGGGGGGGGGCTTGATTAAGTTCTAATCCTAATATGAGTAATATCACGTTCGATATACTTCGATGCTGGATTTCTATCCATTTAAAACTAATTCGTTCAAAGTTTTACGGGAATTCAACAGGAGTTATGATACTGCAAACGCCACATATCATCAGCACGTCAAGAGACGTCTTGTCATCAATTCCGAGATACCAACAGTATGTAATCGTAGGTCTGGTATTAGGCCTATTGCTGTTAAGTGACCGACGGTCACGTTGGCGAGAGAACACGTCAGTCAGGCTTAGCGGAGGCAAAACAGCTTCAATATCAATGAAAACATGGTGGTCAAACTTGACAAATTATTGTTTTTTCTGCATATACTACGCACCATTTTGATGCCTTTGATGTAGACCAAAAGCACGATAAACACAAAATTCAGCGTCTTGATTTGTCACGGCTGCTGCTGTCGTCCGCCTCATGAGCATTTCCTGTGCGTACTACGTCACCGGTTTGGTTTTCAAGGGGAATAAATCCAATGTTCAGGATCAGAGTTGGGGCGTTGTATCCAAACAGCCAGATGAATATGCCAGGGAATTGGCTTGGTTTAACCAGGCTTTCCAGCATCCTCCATTGGACAGGGATGTCTGGCTTCGCATGACAACACTAGCACGGTCTTTCCAGGATCTGATCTCCTACTCTGAGGCAAATGTCATGCTACCTCAGTGTGGTAAGTGTGGGACTGTAAATACCTACATGTGACAATCAGCTAGTCTGGACTACTGGTGTGTGTGTGTGTGTGTGTGTGTGTGTGTGTGTGTGTGTGTATGTGTGTGTGTGTGTGCGCGCGCGCGCGCGCGCGCGCGTGTGTGTGTGTGTTGTGTGTGGTGTGTGTGTCTTTGTGACTGTGTGTACACATGTCTGCGAGTATTATTTGTGCTGTGATCACGCAAAAGTCAGTTCTGCTCAACAGTCCCACATAATGTTCGATGTTTAGGAGTATTGATAGTAAAAACATAAGATTTAGAATACTTCTCCTCATTGAGGCAATATACGCATCACATGATTCATTTATTGATATATGGGTTATGATTAAACATGAATTGAAAAAAATGAATTTCTTGCTCAAGTTCTTCTTCTTAAGGCTCTGCGATGTGTTGTTGTCGCTTTGCTTGTCTCAGGCTTAGTTGGCTTGATGAACTGATTTAAAACTATATACATGGGTTGATGGGAGGGTTCAGGGAGAGACTGGGGGTGGCTGCAGGTAGTGGGGACTGCAGCTCAGGCGGCTCCTGAACGCCTCCATTGTAGGTGCTGATGTGGTGGTGGTTGGTAACTGGTTCCACTCCCTGATGGTGGCGGGGAAAAAGGAGTGGTATAGAACTGAATGGGTTACCCGCTCCTGGTGGTTCTTCTGTGTGCCTCTAGTCTGTTTGTCTGAAGGGCGGTAGAATGGGGTGGGGTTGAGGTCTACCAGCCCGTTGTGGATACGGGGTTACGGTAGAGCATCAAAAGCCTATTATGGTGCCCACGCTCTTCGAGGCTGTCCCACTTGAGGGTTTTAAGCAGCCGTGTAACTGCGCCTGATGTCCTGTCGTGGAAATTGTTGTAGGCATATCTTGCTGCTCTCCTCTGAACCTTCTCCAGGAGTTGGGTATCTTGCTGTAAATTTGGATCCCATACAGTGGAGCTGTATTCCAGTGTAGGTCTGACCATGGTGGTATATGTGGCAGCTTTGATCTCTTGGGTGCAGTCCCTGAAGTTTCTTCTGAGAAAGCCCACCGTTCTGTTCCTCTTGGCTGCCACTGTTTCCACGTGTCGGGTCCAGGAAAGATCATCCGTCATGGTCACGCCTAGGTACTTACTGGAGCTCACCGTATCCAGTCTTTGTCCGTGAAGGGTATAATCTGTCTGTATAATTCTCTTGTGTCTACTTGGAGAGACTCGGATGGTGTTGCACTTGCTTGCATTAAAGCTCATTTGCCAAGTGTTTTCCCAGTCTTCCAAGTGAGTGAGGTCGGCTTGTAGCAAGGCTTGATCCTGGCGACTGCAGATCTTCCTGTGGAGGAGACTGTCGTCTGCAAACAACCTGGTGTGTGAGGCCTTGACTACATCCGACAGGTCGTTGATATGCTAAGAATAGCAGCAGGTCTAGTACGGTGCCTTGAGGGACTCCAGATAGTAATGCAGCAGGGGACGAGTGTGTGCCTTAGAGGGCAATTTGCTGGCTTCCGCCGGTGAGGAACGCCTGGATCCAGCCGAGTGTGTCATTCCTCACTCTGTAGTAATGCAATTTGCTCAGTAGACGACGATGCGGTACCTTATTGAAGGCCTTCGAGAAATTGAGCAACACTACATCCACCTGATTCCCCCTGGCTCAGTTTCTGGCAATGTCGTGGATAGTTGAAATTAGCTGTGTCTCGCATGACCTTTGTTTTCTGAAACCATGCTGCGCATCGTTTGATATCTGATGTTGGTCAAAGTGGGTCATGACGCTGCTGTGCAGGACATGTTCCAGGACCTTGCACGTGATAGAAGTGAGGGAAACTGATCTGTAATTTTCTGGTAGCTGGCAGTCACCCTTCTTGAAGATGGGTACTATGTAGGCCTGCTTCCAGTCTGTCGGTACCTGGTTGGTATCCAAGGACAACTGAAACATAGTCGTCAGAGCTAGTGCAATTGTAGAGAGAGAGACTTCAAGTTAATTACATTACCACTCTGAAGCTTCCCAGTCTCGAGCACTGAAGAAAACGTGGTGACATGATTGACACATTATACGTTCATGGTGTCTACAAGTACAAGACGGATCAGCCACAGTTCACACTTGCAGTAAGCAGAGAGAGAAGAGGAAACAGTCTTAAGTTGAATAAATCACACTGCAGGCTCAATATACACAGCTCCTACTTCTCAGAGCGAGTCATCAACACCTGGAACAGCTTGCGGACAGTGTTGTCACTGCACCTACCATGTCAGTTTTCAAATGCAGGTTGGACGCCCACTGGACAAACCTGCCTACAATCTATGATCCAGATTGCTACCACTAGCCACGCATGCCAATTTAAGCATTCTGGATTACCTCCTGGAAAGACGAATGGCCTACCCAGGCCTCAAGCGTCTTAACGATCAAGTATCAAGTACATAACTGATTCATCCATACTTTGGAATAATCAATATATAAGGAAAAGAAGCACAAAAGGTTATTGGATATATATTTATTATTATGTGTACTGAGTGGGGCAAGATAATACAGGATATTGTGAAGTAGTTTATTGTCACTCAGCATGTATAGTATGTTGAATGGAAGATTGCATTATCTGAGTCATGAATCTGAAAGTAAGTGGAATCTCCTGGTAGTGTTTTGAATTTTAACATTTTGGATGTAAATCTAAAAGACCATAGTTTAATGAATTTCCGATTAAGAGAAATTCATTGGGTTAAAAATTGCAAAAAGTAATTTGATCTCGAACTGTTTTTCATATATCTAAATTTACCATCTTATTTATTAACTTTGTTTTATATCATTATTTCTCTTTCTTTTAAGTAAGCTTTGAGTGAAATAGGCACAACACTACTCTTAAAAATGAGAACGATAGTACAAGGTGAGTTACTTTAATAACACCTTCAGGAGTCTGTATGTTTTTGTGACACAGACTGCACAATGTCTAGACAGGCCTTTCTCGCAAAGCAGTATTTTAGACCAAAGTCCTAGTCTGACCTTGTGGTCAAAGAATGATGGATCTTCACTGTTAGTGATATCTGAATTATTAGGCAATCCTTAGGATGGGACAGCGATGTCTGAATCCCTGACGTGACGCTTTATTCCCGGAGAGATAAGATAAGATAATGTTGCTTATAGCCCAGCCGACCGCAAAGGGCCACATCAGGGCTGTCACCACGTTAAAATCAACTCACCAGTGATTAAAAAAAATAAAAATTAAAAAAAAATAAAAAAAAAAAAAAAAAACCTTTCACTCATCTCTTAAAAATGACATCTTCTAGGAACGCACCAGAAACTTTGTTAAAAATCTTTCTTCCGTAAAATCTTAAATCAGATGAAAAATGTTAGTCTCTTTCGTAAACTCAAGGATCACATCAGGCGGGACATCCCTGAACAGGATCTTCATGGACTCCGCTGTAAAATGTTTGTGTCTCACATCGTGCAAGTCCCAACACTCTAAAAGAACATGTTTCATTGTGAGTGGCACATGACATGGAATGCACCACGGAGCTTCTTCACTCTTTAAAAGGTAGGAATGGGTAAAATACGAATGGCCGGTGTGCAGCCGGCACAGAACCGTTTCCTCTTTACGACCATCAGACGTAGAGGGGAGGAACTCCTTAAGTTTGGACGGATCTGAAAGAGTTTGTTATCCGTCTGTGTATTCCAATCCTCCTGCCAGAGGTCTCTCACATAATCATTAATTTTGGGTTTCAGATCTGAGCAGGGGATATAAATGTTGGGCAGTTTCTCTTGTGGCATTCTTGGCTAAACGATCAACCATTTCGTTCCCGCCGATGCCAACATGACCAGGAACCCAAGCTAGAGAAATGTTGTAACCATCCACTTTTAACTTGCTAAAAAGTTCAAAGAAATGTAAAAGTTCTGGATGCTGAAGGTTGCGGCCAGCTATGGCCTCCAAAGCTGACAGCGAATCGACAGAATCAGAAAGTCCCTCTTCGTAGATTGTGAAATTATCTTCAATGCCAGAACCAGAGCAGTAAGTTCAGCAGAATAGACAGAAGCATCTGGAGGTATCTGTTTTAACAGTATCTGAGAAGGAGCACTGGGGCAATAGGCTGCACAGGCTACTCCATCTTCAGACTTGGAACCGTCAGTGAAAATTTTCTGGTAAGATGGGAATTTTGAACAGAGGTCAGCATACAAGGCCTTGTATGCCAGAGAGCTGGTAGACTCTTTACGAAAGGCTGCAAGATCAAAACGAATCTCTGGTGTGAAAAAGGTCCACGGAGGCTGATCCGGAAACTTGGAAAAATCTGACACAACCCTAGGTCTAAACCTGCATTCCGCACATGAGGCTGCATACGAAGACCAAACGGCGGAATAAAGTTAGGGTTGGTTTCGAATTTGTTTGAAACTGAGGGTCAAAGACACAGTCATAGGCAGGATTCTGCGGTTCTAAGAACAGTCTGATATAATAATTTAGAGACATTTTCAGCCTGCGGTTGGACAGTGAGGGTTCACCTGCCTCTGCGTACAGGCTGTACACAGGGGTGGTGCGGAAGCTTCAAGACAGAGACGAAGCCCTTGATGGTGGATAGGGTCCAAGAGTTTGAGGGAAGAGGGTCTTGCAGAACCGTACACAGCACAACCGTAAGTCCAGTTTGGAACGGACCAAGGCTCTGTAGAGGTTCAGCAGAGTTTTCTTATCAGCGCCCCAGTCAGTGTGCGCTACGACCCGCAGAATATTCAGAGCTTTCTGGCAAGAAGTTTTGAGGTTTTTGATGTGGCTGAGAAAGTTGAGTTTTTGGTCAAAAATAACTCCCAGGAATTTGGCTTCTTTTACAGCTGGAATGGTGGACTTGTCTAGACGTATTTCAGGATCAGCAAAGAATCGACGAAAGTTGTGGAAATGAATTGACTGAGTTTTGGTACGGGAGAAGGTAAAACCGTTTTCCTCGGCCCACTGTTGAATCTTGTTGACACAAAGTTGGAGTCGACGCTGTACGCTGGCGTAAGAAGCTCCAACTGCGTACAGCGCAAAGTCGTCAACAAACAGGGAGGACTCGGAGCCCTGGCTTACCGATTGGGCAATGTCATTAATTTTAATGCTGAAAAGGGCTGGAGAAAGGATGCTCCCCTGAGGGGCCCCCAGCTCCTGCCCATGGATGTCAGAGAGTGTGGTGCCAGGACTCCTGGTAAGGGATCTGTGATGGTATACACCATGTTCGGTATATCCACAGTTAGGTGCTCCAGGGGGGCAGTATAAACATATGTCCCATACTACGAATATGCAGTATATCCGATAAGTATTTACTCATATCAAAGAAGGCCCTCAGTCCATGAAATCTTGACTATGAGGAAAAATCAATGTCCAAAACTGGGGGCTGCCGGGTAAAGGGGAGGGGATGTTACAAAACAGGGCTCACCCGCACATACCCGATTACATGGAAAACCCGCATTTGTTTGAAATTGGTTTTCCTCAATTGTTGTGGCTAGATGCCTACAATTTAAAAAATTTTAAACCCCCTTTTGATTTTTTTT